>CM065779.1:138691362-139291362 GCA_033296515.1 Macrochelys suwanniensis | reverse complement strand
TTGCTGCAGCTGTTGGGCTTCCCTGCAAGAAAGAGAAGCTGGTACTGAAGCCACTTGGCAAGCGAAGAGGAGTGGGTTGAGTACAAGTGGGGTGTGTGAAGAGGTGCTGGGCAGGGTAACCCTGCTGAGCAGGAGCCACTGCTCATTAGTGGGGGGAAAAGAGGGGTGAGTGGAGCACCACTCTAGGAGTGCAAGGCTGCTGTCTCCTGAAGCTCCCCAGGGGGGATGCTAAAATGGCCAAGACGTGCTAAGATATCCTGGCTTAAAGCTGATGGTGAGCTACATCACTTGGTGTACAGAGAACCAGTAAACTAAAATAAGTGGGCCACATTCGCTCCTCAGTTACACTCTGTAGCCCCCGTTCCTCAGCAAGCCCCTCTGTCTAATGGGGAGAATGTTCCCTCCCCAGGAGACTGAACGAACAGATGGCTGTGAAGTGCATTGAGAACCTTTGATGGAAGTACAAACAAACCGGGAGTAAGGAAAGTACACGAGCCATTGAGACACCAACACACCTGCTCAGAGTGGCCACAGACTGGTTCTGGGTTCTGACGCCTCTTCGCAACTGGGAGAGTCTTGGGGACTGTCCTAGTATAATTTCGACAAACATCTGTCAGGGGCAGTGTAGGTATACTTGGTCCTGCCTCAGCGCAGGGGGATGATCCCTCCCAGCCCTAAATTTCTGATTCTCTCCTTCCGCAGACAGTGCGATCCTGGGGATGGACGTTGACCTTCAGACCATAGAGAATGATGTTGTCAGCTTGGAGACTTTCTTTAAAACCTGGCTTCATGATCATGGCACAGACAGAGAGCAGCTCCATCTCCTCCTTCCCTCAGGAGACTTCCGTCACTTCACTGCCCCCAGGACAAGTCTAAGTATTTCATAGATTCATAGATTCTAGGGCTGGAAGGGACCTCGAGAGGTCATTGAGTCCAGCCCCCTGCCCTCATGGCAGGACCAATTACTGTCTAGACCATCCCTGATAGACATTTATCTAACCTACTCTTAAATATCTCCAGAGATGGAGATTCCACAACCGCCCTGGGCAGTTTATTCCAGTGTTTAACCACCCTGACAGTTAGGAACTTTTTCCTAATGTCCAACCTAAACCTCCCTTGCTGCAGTTTAAGCCCATTGCTTCTTGTTCTATCCTCAGAGGCTAAGATGAACAAGTTTTCTCCCTCCTCCTTATGACACCCTTTTAGATACCTGAAGACTGCTATCATGTCCCCTCTCAGTCTTCTCTTTTCCAAACTAAACAAACCCAATTCCTTCAGCCTTCCTTCATAGGTCATGTTCTCTAGACCCTTAATCATTCTTGTTGCTCTTCTCTGGACCCTCTCCAATTTCTCCACATCTTTCTTGAAATGCGGTGCCCAGAACTGGACACAGTACTCCAGTTGAGGCCTAACCAGCGCAGAGTAGAGCGGAAGAATGACTTCTCGTGTCTTGCTCACCACACACCTGTTAATGCAGCCCAGAATCATGTTTGCTTTTTTTGCAACAGCATCACACTGTTGACTCATATTTAGCTTGTGGTCCACTATAACCCCTAGATCCCTTTCTGCCAAACTCCTTCCTAGACAGTCTCCTCCCATTCTGTATGTGTGAAACGGATTGTTCCTACCTAAGTGGAGCACTTTGCATTTGTCCTTATTAAACTTCATCCTGTTTACCTCTGACCATTTCTCCAATTTGTCCAGATCATTTTTAATTATGACCCTATCCTCCAAAGCAGTTGCAATCCCTCCCAGTTTGGTATCATCTGCAAACTTAATAAGCGTACTTTCTATGCCAATATCCAAGTCGTTGATGAAGATATTGAACAGAGCCGGTCCCAAAACAGACCCTTGCGGAACCCCACTCGTTATACCTTTCCAGCAGGATTGGGAACCATTAATAACTACTCTCTGAGTACGGTTATCCAGCCAGTTGCGCACCCACCTTATAGTAGCCCCATCTAAGTTGTATTTCCCTAGTTTATTGATAAGAATATCATGCGAGACCGTATCAAATGCCTTACTAAAGTCTAGGTATACCACATCCACCGCTTCTCCCTTATCCACAAGACTCGTTATCCTATCAAAGAAAGCTATCAGATTGGTTTGACATGATTTGTTCTTTACAAATCCATGCTGGTTATTCCCTATCACCTTACCACCTTCCAAGTGTTTGCAGATGATTTCCTTAATTACTTGCTCCATTATTTTCCCTGGCACAGAAGTTAAACTAACTGGTCTGTAGTTTCCTGGGTTGTTTTTAATTTCCCTTTTTATAGATGGGCACTATATTTGCCCTTTTCCAGTCTTCTGGAATCTCTCCTGTCTCCCATGATTTACCAAAGATAATAGCTAGAGGCTCAGATACCTCCTCTATTAGCTCCTTGAGTATTCTAGGATGCATTTCATCAGGTCCTGGTGACTTGCAGGCATCTAACTTATCTAAGTGATTTTTAACTTGTTCTTATTTTATCTTCTAAACCTTCCCCCTTCCCATTTGCATTCACTATGTTAGGCATTCCCTCAGACTTCTCGGTGAAGACCGAAACAAAGAAGTCATTAAGCATCTCTGCCATTTCCAAGTTTCCTGTTACTGTTTCTCCCGCCTCACTGAGTAGTGGGATTACCCTGTCCTTGGTGTTCCTCTTGCTTCTAATGTATTGATAAAAAGTTTTCTTGTTTCCCTTTATTCCTGTAGCTAGTTTGAGCTCATTTTGTGCCTTTGCCTTTCTAATCTTGCCCCTGCATTCCCGTGTTGTTTGCCTATGTTCATCCTTTGATATTTGTCCTAGTTTCCATTTTTTATACGACTCCTTTTTATTTTTTAGATCTTGCAAGATCTCGTGGTTAAGCCAAGGTGGTCTTTTGCCACATTTTCTATCTTTCCTACCCAGCGGAATAGTTTGCTTTTGGGCCCTTAATAGTGTCCCTTTGAAATACTGCCAGCTCTCCTCAGTTGTTTTTCCCCTCAGTCTTGATTCCCATGGGACCTTACCTATCAGCTCTCTGAGCTTACCAAAATCCGCTTTCCTGAAATCCATTGTCTCTATTTTGCTGTACTCCCTTCTACCCTTCCTTAGAATTGTGAACTCTATGATTTCATGATCACTTTCGCCCAAGCTGCCTTCTACTTTCAAGTTCTCAACGAGTTCCTCCCTATTTGTTAAAATCAAATCTAGAACAGCTTCCCCCCTAGTAGCTTTCTCAACCTTCTGAAATAAAAAGTTGTCTGCAATGCAGTCCAAGAACTTATTGGATAGTCTGTGCCCCGCCGTGTTATTTTCCCAACATATATCTGGATAGTTGAAGTCCCCCATCACCACCAAATCTTGGTCTTTGGATGATTTTGTTAGTTGTTTAAAAAAAGCCTCATCCACCTCTTCCACCTGGTTAGGTGGCCTGTAGTAGACTCCTAGCATGACATCACCCTTGTTTTTTACCCCTTTTAACCTAACCCAGAGACTCTCAACACTTCCATCCCCTATGTCCATCTCCACCTCAGTCCAAGTGTGTACATTTTTAATATATAAGGCAACACCTCCTCCCTTTTTCCCCTGTCTGTCCTTCCTGAGCAAGCTGTACCCGTCCATACCAACATTCCAATCATGTGTATTATCCCACCAAGTTTCGGTGATGCCAACAATGTCATAGTTGAATTTATTTATTAGCACTTCCAGTTCTTCTTGCTTATTACCCATACTTCTCGCATTTGTATACAGGCATCTAAGATACTGATTTGATCTTGCCTCCCAGTTTTGCCCTGACCCTCCTATCTCTGTCATTAGAGCCCACGCCCCCTCCTATTTCCGACCCATCTCCCAGGTCCCCATGTTCTCCACTTACCTGTGGGCTTTGCTCACCTGTCCCCGTCGACCCTAGTTTAAAGCCCTCCTCACTAGGTTAGCCAGTCTGTATCCAAATAGGGTCTTTCCCCTCCTCGAAAGGTGAATGCCATCTCTGCCTAGCAGTTCTTCCTGGATTAGCATCCCGTGGTCGAGGAAGCCAAAGCCCTCCTGGCGACACCATCTTTTCAGCCAGGCATTCACCTCCACGATGCACCTGTCTCTGCCCGTGCCCCTACCTTTGACAGGAAGGATCGAAGAGAATACCACCTGCCCTCCAAACTCCTTCACCTGTACACCCAGAGCCCTGTAGTGACTCTTGATCTGCTCAGTGTCACACCTCGCAGTATCATTTGTGCCCACATGGATGAGTAGCATGGGGTAGTAGTCAGAGGGCCGGATAATCCTTGACAATGCCTCTGTAACGTCTCGGATACATGCCCCTGGCAGGCAGCATACCTCCCGAGATGAAATGTCAGGGCGACAGATGGGTGCCTCCGTCCCCCTCAGCAGAGAGTCTCCGACCACCACTACCCTACGTTTCCTATTCGCAGTGGTGGCAGCAGACTTCCCAGCCTTAGGGGTACGAGGCTTCTCCTCCTCTGCTGTAGGGGGAGATTCCTTCTCTCCTGTATCAAGAAGAGCATAACAGTTTCCTATTACCACGGCAGCAGGGTTTGCAGCAGAGGTGGAGCACTGCCTGCTGCCAGAAGTAACCAGCTGCCAGTGTCCACCCTGAGCCATTTCCTCCTCCACCAGTGGTGTGTCGGCAGTCCTGTGTACTGGGACAGCTACCTCAGCTGTCTCCACATGGACACTGTCCAGGAATTGTTCATGGACTTGGATGCTCCTCAATCTAGCCACCTCCTCCTGTAGCTCTCCCACCTGTTGCCTGAGAGATTCCACCAGCAGGCACCTGTCACATTGGATGGTCCTCCCAGCCTGGATATCTGTAAGTGGAAATTGCAAGTTACAGTCCCTGCAAAACCACACCAGGATCTGGGTAGAAGCATCCATGTTCAGGCGCTCTGTCTGGCTACAGGCGCAGGTGGAGGAGACAGAAGCAGTGCTGGCACAGGTGTTGTGGGCCTTCCTAACCATCGTAGGCCTCCCTCTGTCAAAATCCCTCTCAAACACTCAAGGGAACAGGGTCAGGCACTCAGTCCAACTGCCACAACAGCTGAAACTGAAATCACCTGAAATCAGAATCAAAATTTAAATTCAAACAGTCAAACACACACACTCCCACCAACAGCTAGTACTCACTCTCACCTGGTAGACTGTTCCGCCGCAGGATCTCTTGCTCTCCCTCTCAAACTCCCCTGTCTGCAGCCCCTTGTCCGCTCCGCTCCCCTGGTCGCTCTGCCTCTGGCTTTAGTTTGGGT
Organism: Macrochelys suwanniensis; assembly: GCA_033296515.1. Lineage (NCBI taxonomy): Eukaryota > Metazoa > Chordata > Testudines > Chelydridae > Macrochelys > Macrochelys suwanniensis. The sequence goes on along the minus strand of CM065779.1, from coordinate 139,286,135 downwards.
TAAGGCTTTAGGAATGGCAAGTATTGCTCGCCCCTTCCCACTCCCCTTCCAAACTCCCTCTCCGCAAAGCTCCCTGGTTGCTTGCTCGCTGCTTTATAAAGCCCTGGCCTCCCTGATTGATTAGCCCCACCCCCTGATTAAGGCTTCTAGGTTTCAAGCCTGGTGTAGAAGCTCACAGCTTCCAACTGCCAGCCACAGCACATGGTCCCGCAAACAAACAAATGAATGAACAAACAGACAGACACAAGCTCAGCACACAGCAAGTACCCCCAAACACACACTACAGCCAGCCACTTACCCCAAGGGTCCTGCATTTGCTCCTGCTTTACCTGGAGCAATCCCTCTCAAAACTCCCTGTTTGCAGCTCCTGTTTCATCTTCTCTCCCTCTCAGCTGTGGCCCACTGACTCTCACTGGCCCACAGATCACACAGGCCAGTGCGGTGGAATCACCAGCCTGGGGCACAGTCACCACTCAACAAAGTGACAGAGTCCAGCATGCTAGTGTTGGCTGCAGCTAATACCATAGTTGAGGCTGAAAAAGGCAATTGATTTAGAATGCCCCATTTTCAGATGCTTATCAGACATCTCCATTAGAACTGAAGTGTCTCAGGTCTGATTCTCAGTTACACCAGACTCCTTTACATTCTGGCACCAGAGAGGTGCCTTGACGTGGATGTGCATTAGTGTAGCAGAGAATCAGACATCCTCCTGAGGAAATATTTTAGAAAATGTGACCCAAGTTGGTTCAGCTGGCTTTTAAGAACATAAGAACGGCCGGACTGGGTCAGACCAAGGGTCCATCTAGCCCAGGACCCGGTCTTCTGACAGTGGGCAGTACCAGACCTTCAAGGAGAGTGTACAGAACAGGGCACTTGGAGAGATGCAGCCATCTTCCCTTCCTGGCTTCTGGCAGCCAGAGGTTTAGGGTCACCTTGAGCATGGCACTGCATCTCTAACCATCCTGGCTCGTAGCCACTGATGAACCATCATGCATTAATTTATCTAGTTCTTTTTTTGAACCCAGTGTGACAAAGTTCCTCCTCTACCTCAGTGGGTCCTGCGCTTATTGGCGGATTCTGCTTGCCTCAGAGATCTTCCCCTCTAGTAGAATCCACAGTCCAGGTTAACTCCTCCTGTGTCTGATCAGGAGTTGGGAGTTTTGGGGGGAACCCGGGCCCGCCCTCTACTCCGGGTTCCAGCCCAGGGCCCTGTGGATTGCAGCTGTTTACAGTGCCTCCTGGAACAACTGCACGACAGCTACAACTCCCTGGGCTACTTCCCCATGGACTCCTCCCAACACCTTCTTTATCCTCACCACAGAATCTTCCAGCAGTACGCCCTCTTACTCTCAGCTCCTAGTGCCTCTTGCTCCCAGCTCCTCACATGCAACCTCCTTCCATAGCTCCTGACATGCGCCCCTCACTGACTCACTGGGAGGCTTTTGACTAGTTTTAGCCAGCCCCTGATTGGCTGCAGGTGTCTCAATCAACCTCCCTGCCTTCTGGAAAGTTCTTAATTGGCCCCAGGTGTCTTGATTAACCTGGAGCAACTGCCATAAGGTAGCAGGGATTTGTTTAGCCTGGGGCTAACATACTGGTTCCTTACCACTTTCCTATAGCCCTCTGGCCTTGCCTCATCACATATCCCCCCCCCTGCTCAACACCATAGAGTTGGGCAACTTGGGACGCCAGGCAGTGTGCTCTTGACAGACCATCAGCGTTGCCATGGTGGCATCCAGCCCTGTGCCGTATGCGGAACTGGAACAGTTGGAGGGATAAAAACCACCTGGTGACCCTTGCATTCTTTTCCTTATTCCGCTGCATCCACTGGAGGGGTGCATGGTCCGTCACAAGAGTAAATCGCCGGCCCAAGAGGTAATAACGCAGTGTCTCCATGGCCCATTTGACAGCAAGGCATTCTCTTTCGACTACTGCGTACTTCTGTTCTCTTGGGAGCAGCTTTCTGCTTAGGTAGAGGATTGGGTGTTCTTCTTCTCCAACCATTTGCGACAGAACCGCCCCCAACCCCACCTCGGAAGCATCTGTTTGTAAAATAAATTCTTTGTTAAAGTCTGGGGCTATAAGTATGGGGTCATTACAGAGGGCCGTCCGAAGGTCTATGAATGCCCTCTCCGCTGCATCAGTCCACTTCACCATGTCTGGACCTCGGGCCTTCACCAGGTCCGTTAGGGGACTTGCCCTAGTGGCGAAGTGGGGAATAAAACATCAGTAATAGCCTACCACGCCTAAGAATGCACGGACCTGCTTCTTTCGGATCGGCCAGGGCCAGTTTTGAATCGCCTCTAGCTTATTCGTTTGGGGCTTCACTATGCCCCTTCCTACAATATAGCCCAGGTACTTAGCCTCTGCTAGCCCTATGGCGCATTTAGCAGGATTAGCGGTGAGGCCAGCCCGCCTTAAGGTGCGCAGTACTGCCTCAACTTTCTCCAAGTGGGTTCCCCAGTCTGGTGTATGGATAATGACATCATCTAGGTACGCAGCTGCATAACTAGTATGGGGGCGCAGCAGTTTATCCATGAGGCCCTGGAATGTGGCCGGGACCCCATGTAACCCAAAAGGAAGGACTGTATACTGGAATAGCCTATCCGGGGTGGAAAACGCTGTCTTTTCTTTAGCTTCTTTGGTCAGGGGAATCTGCCAATATCCTTTTGTCAGATCCAGTGTAGTCAAGAATCGGGCACTACCCAGTCGATCAACCAGTTCGTCGATGCATGGTATGGGGTATGCATCAAATTGGGATACTTCATTCAGTCGGCGGAAGTCATTACAGAATCTTGTGGTACCGTCAGGTTTAGGCACTAGAACGATTGGACTGGACCACTGACTGTAAGATTCTTCAATAATCCCTAATTCTAACATTTTCTTTACTTCAGCCTTGATTTCTTCTCTTTTGGCTGCTGGGATTCAGTATGGTCTCAATGTTACCTTGGCTCCGGGGATCGTGCAGATATGGTGATAGATCTCAGTTGTCTGCCCCGGTTTTGTAGAGAACACATCTCGGTTGCGATTAATCATGTCGTTTGCCTCTATCTTTTGGGTCGGCGTCAAATCAGGTGATATCCTTACTTGCTCGTGTAAGTTTTCCTCCTGGGGAAGGGTCTCCTGGGTGACTAAGCATGCCTCTCGATCGTGCCAAGGTTTTAAAAGATTGATGTGGTAAATTTGCTCTGGTTTCCTGAGGTCTGGCTGCCGCACCTTATAGTTCACCTCTCCCACGGCTTCAATCACTTCGTAGGGTCCCTGCCACTGGGCCAACAGTTTACTTTCTGCTGTGGGCACCAGGACCATCTCTCGATCCCCTGGTTGGAACCATCGAAGCTTTGCTTGGTGGTTATAATGGGTCCTGTCACCAACCACCATTTTATTAATATCCCAAGCAGTACAAAGTTCTGTGTGGATGACTTATGAAGGGAGAGACTGACTAGAGGCGCGACATTGCTTAGTGGTCTGCTCCTGGGATGAGGAGCCAAGTGCTCCCGAGTTCTAATCTGAGCTCTGCAGCTGGCACACTGTGTGCCTTTTACTGAGCTGACTCAGCAGTCCGTCCATTTTCAGGAAATCATTTCTGCACATGCCTAAAAATTAAGTATGCGCTACTTTCTTCTCTGTTTAAAATGGGGGTAATTATTTTTACCTACCTTGTGAGAGAGCTGGGATCATTCATTAGCTAGACAGTGTTGTCCTTTTGTCCCATACTTTGGTTTAATTGTTCCCTGTGTAGTTGCCTGTCAGTAAACAATATTAATATATTTCAGTGTTCGTACATCGCTTTGAGGATGTAAAGTACAAAATGTTATTAGTTGTTATATTTCCAGTCATCGTTGCCAAATCTCTTTGTAGCATGTGTGAAATGTGATATTCAGGAGAGACTGCTTAGCCCAGCTCTGCTTCCTGGGGCAGCTGATGTCACCGTGAGAACAGATGATGTCAACACACCATACCAGATGGCAGCCTGTCCAGCTACAACGCTGTATAAACTCAGAGTCATAAAGTAGGTAATGCACAAACCCTTTCTGTGAGAGGTGCAGAGAGTTTGTTTAAACAATGAGTCCTTGTTTTTGCAGATACAGACTAACACGGCTACCACCCTGAAACCTGTCACCATGCAAGAGTTTGTTTAGTGTCTCACCTTTATGCACACCACAGGATGTCAGCTATTGGGGAATTAATGTTACACTGAAACCTCATTGGCGTGTCACTCAGCAGGGGTATGAGGAGTAGAGTTCTGAAGGCAAGAAACAGGTTCTGACATTACCAGACTGTATCTCCGCATATCTGTCTGGGAACACCATCCTACTAGCTGTCTTCTGCTGACTATCTCATCTGCTCAGAGCTGAAGCGAGGTCACAGAGCAGTGATGGTGCATCCTTCAACAACCCTGCTGACAGGGACTGTTAGTGAGAAACCCCACAGATTAAATGAATGGAACAATCATCTCCCTGGGATGCAAGACACAACCAACCGCACAGCACGACACCATCCACAGCACTATCGGGATGCTTCTGCACTGTTGCTGGGTGGTGTGGTAAAAAACAGTGTTCATTGCACCACAAGACATGCCAGGTAGCACATAGCCCAGCTTCCAGAACAATAGAGATCCCAAGCACAGCCACAGTCCAGCAGTAGTTAAAGCCCAGAGAGCTGAGCCTGAGGCTGTCCAAGCCCCTACCTGCACTCCCCACAGATCCTGCCTCCTAGTGCCATACTCAGGCATGCCCCTCACCTCCTTCTCCCTGCCGTCTTCCCTATCCTTGCCCCAGTGAGGGGTTTGTCTTTTAAAGTCCCCAGACTCCTCCTCTTTCCTAGCAGGCTTTGCCATGAAGGGAGACAGCCAGGCCCTCCCTTCCCCCATTCTGACAGGAGCCTCACATGGCTCACTCTACTGTGCCCCATGCCCTGAATCTAGCCTTCAGGTAAGAGGTAATACTTCCCGAGATCTGCTCCCTTTCCCTGAAATCTGGTTTTCCGGTTCTGAGGAAAGGGGAGCTCCGAGCCACAATCGTGGGGTTCTACATCATAAATAGGGAGTAGGAGTCTAGATTACTATTGAGCTCTGAGTTGTTCTTCAGAGGCCTTTTCCTCACTCCCCAGCAACAGCTCGTCCTGTCACACATGGGAAAACTGAATCTCAGGAGAAAAGCGGGGAGACAGAAAGAGATGCAAGAAACAACAGGAGTATGGGCTATTTCCACAAAGCCATGTCACCAGATGTCCCATCTCTGGCTTCTCCCTCCCTCCCCAGAGTTCAACTCACGCTGTTCATTTACCTGCATTGAAAAGACGAGTCACATTATGAGCAATCTTGTCACGCACTCTTAGGTTACAGACTGATTACAGGCTGAAGCCACATGCTTATTGAAGGCCAGAGCCCCCCCTAGTGACTAGAGCTTAGCAAATTACAATACTGTGACATCGTTCTGCAAAGAAAAAATTAGCAATTAGTATAGTAGGACAACAGACCTGCAGATACCTGAGGCAGTTATTCCACCCCCAGGTACAATAGCAGGAAAGCTCCCAGCTATAAAGGTAGTACAGATACTTTGTCAGCTTGCCAGGTCGGAATCATGGCCCCCAGCCCCTGTGGCAAATGAGTTAGTAGCTGGTCCCACATACAGTTTGGTCCTGTACAAGCCACACACCCACTCCAGTGTGTCTTTAGGGCACTGGCACTAGGTGTGGGTTGGATCCCAGACCCTGCACCACAACCACACCCCGGGAGTAAGTGTTTAACAGTCAGTTTCTTTTGCTATGGGTAGAGCACAGACAGTCTTCACCAGGTTGCCCTTTGTTTTTGCAGGGCTCTGAAGGCTGAAGGCGTTTGTGAGTCAGCGCTGTTTGGGCTTCCTTTCATCATTAAACCTACGAGTTGTTGGCAGCTGGATTGGGATGAGCTGGAGATGAACCAGCACAACTTCCATGCTCTGTGTCACAGCTTGCTGGTGAGTGCATACAAGCTGCAGTCTGCATGGGATCTGCCAAAGGCAGGCATCAGTCTGGGGGGAAAAAAAAGAGTCCAGCCTGCTCTGGGAGAGCTGTCCCAAGGACCTGCAGCTTCTGTGTTTAGTCCACAGCTGTGCCTGTGAGTTCTTCCAGCAGATGCACTGGAGCCATTCTACAGCAGATGGCTGGAGATAGTGGGATCTTCAGCCTTACAGACACAGGTGTCACAAGTACCAGTGTCTAGAAGCTGAAGATGACAAATCCAGACTGGAAATAAGACACAAATTTTTAACAGGTGGTGTAATTTAAGAAAGGGGGGGAAAGTGACCCAGGCACCTGTTATTGTGACCTCAATAGTATGCAAGGTTTTAGAACAAATTTTGAAGGAAAGAATATTTAAAGACATGGAGGTAAATGGAAAATAGGATGAAATGCAACATGAGTTTACCAAAAATAGATCATGCCAGACTAACCCGATATCTTTCTTTGATAAGATAACTGATTTCTTAGACAAGAGACATGCAGTAGATCTAATCTGTCTGAACTTCAGAAAACCATTTGATACAGTGCCACATGAGAAATTATTAGTTAAGGTAGAGAAGACAGTAATGAGTACAGGAATTGTAAGGTGGGCAAGAAGCTGTTGGAAAGGGAAATGAATACAGGCTGGAGGGACATTACTAGTGGAGTTCCTCAAGGACTGGACTTGGGACCGAAGCTGATGTAAGGATGAGATTGGCACAAAAAGTAGGAGTGTACTAATGAACCATAGAAATGTAGGGCTGGAAGGGACCTACAGAAGTCATCAAATCCAGCCCACTGTGCAGAGATAGGACCAAGTAAACCTAGACCAGCGTTTCTCAAATGCGGCTATCATGGCCACATGCGGCCACCAGGGACTTTTCTTGCGGCCTCCTCGGCTGTGATTAGGGGATGGAGGGACAAAGTAGCAGCACCTCCCTCCCCATCCTTGTTGCTCCTGGATGCACCAGCTTGGTGTTGGTTGCTGGGGCCGCCAGCAAGGGTTGGGCCCTGCCCCCCTCTGGAGACACTTAGGGCACAACGCTGGAGGAGCAGGCAGCAGGTGAGTTCCCCACCTTCCCATGGGCGGTGGGGCTCAGGTTTTGGGCTTCTGGAGTGGCAGGGCAGAAGGCTCTGTCCACAGGACTTCAAGCTCCAGCCCCTTGCTGCCTCCCCTAGCCCCCCACTATCCCCTCCCATCGCCCCTAGCCCCCGCTACCTCCCCCAACCCCCAACCGAGGGCTTAATTTGTCCCCAGACTTTCCTGGGCTGGGTAAGTCTGCTGTGAAAAGTGATACTTTTATGTTTGTTAATATCACTTTTCATAGATTTTAAAGCCAAAAGGTAGCACTGTGACCATCTAGGCTGATCTCTTGTATAACTCAGGCCATAGACCTTCCTCAAAATAATTCCTAGAGCAAATCTTTTAGAAAAACATCCAATCTTGATGGAAAAGATGGAGAATCTACCAAAATCCTTGGTAAATTGTTCCAGTGGTTAATCACTCTCACCATTAAAAGTTTACACTTTATTTCCAGTCTGAATTTGTCTAGCTTCAACTTTCAGCCATTGGATCATATCATACCTTTGTATTCTAGGTTTAAGAGCCCATTATTAAATATTTGTTCCCCATGTAGGTACTTGTAGACTGTGATCAAGTCACCCCTTAACCTTCTCTTCGTTAAGCTAAATAGATTGATCTCCTTGATTGATCTCCCGTCTATCACTACAAGGCATGTTTTCTAATCCTTTAATCATTCTTGTAGCTCTTCTCTGAACCTTTTCTCATTTATCAATATCCTTCTTCAATTGTGGACACCAGAACTGGAAACAATATTCCATCAGTGGTTGCATCAGTGCCATATACCGAGGTAAAATAACCTCTCTACTCCTACTCAAGATTCCCCTGTTTATGCATCCCATATTGAATAGTACTGGACCCAGAACAGACCCATGTGAGAACCCACTAGATACAGCTATCCTGTTTGACAGCAAACCACTGATAACTGCTCTTTGGGTCTCTCAATTAGTTGTGCATGAATCTTATCATAATTTATCTAAACCACATTTCCCTAGTTTGCTTATGAGAATGTCATGTGGAACTGTGTCACAAGCCTGACTGAAATGAAGATCTATTGCATCTACTACTTCCCCTCATCCACTAGGCCTAGTGAACTTTGATGAAGACACAAAGTTGGGAGCATTGTCAACACAGAGGAAGACTGGAATATCGTTTAGGAAGAAATGGATGACCTTGAGAACTGGAGTAATAGAAATGGGATTAAATGTAATAATACAAGCTGTCATGATGCACTATGGGACTAGTAGGAATTTCTCCTATAAGATGGGGACTGATCAGTTGGAAATAACAGGGAGGAGAAAGACTTGGGTGCATTAGTCAATCATAAGATGACTATGAGCCACCATGAAAAAAGGCAAGGTGAACTCCTAGGATGTATGAGGTGAGGTATTTCCAGTAGAGATAGGGAAACATTAATCCCATTGTACAAAGCACTGGTAAAACCTCATCCAGAATACTGTGTACAGTTCTGGTCATGCATGTTCAAAAAGATGAAATCAAACTGCAGCATGTGCAGAGAAGAGCTAGTAGGATGTGCAGGGGAATGGAGGGCTATTTTGTGAGAGAAGACTAAAACAGTTTGCCTAGTACAGTCTAGCAAAATGAAGGCTGAGAAGGGATATGACTGCGCTCTATAAATCCATCAGGGGGTTAACTGCAGAGAGGGAAAAGAGCTATTGAAGCTAAAGGACAGTATTAGCAAAGAACAAATGGGGATAGACTGGCCGTGAGTAAATTTAGGATGGAAATTAGAAGATTTTTAACCATCAGAGGAGGGAGGTTCTGGAACCGTCTCCCAGTAGGAGTAGTGGGGACAAGAAACCAAACTGGTTTTAAGATGGATCTTGATAAGTTTATAAAACAGATTGTGATGTGGGTTCCTGGTTTCAATGCCCCAGGGGGTCCCTTTCACTCCTTATGTTCTAATGGTTAATTGAGAACATAAAACAGCCATATTGGGTCAGACCAAAGGTCCATCTAGCCCAGTATCCTGTCTCCCAACAGTGGCTAATGCCAGGTGTTTCAGGGCTTGTCTTCACTACCCGCCGGATCGGCGGGTAGCAATCAATCTATCGGGGATCGATTTTTCGTGTCTCGTTAAGACACGATTAATCAATCCCCGATCGCGCTCCCCGTCGGCGCCGGCAATCCACCTCATCGAGAGGCGGAAGCGGAGTCGACGGGGGAGCAGCAGCGATCGACTCGCCGCCGTCCTCATCGCCAGGTAAGCCGATTACGATACGCCGACTTCAGCTACGCTATTCCCGTAGCTGAAGTTGCGTATCGTAAATCGACCCCCTCCCCTAGTGTAGCCCTGGGCTCAGAGGGAATGAATGGAACAGGTAATCATCAAGGGATCCATCTCCTGTCGCCCATTCCCAGCTTACCAATGGCTGCAGTAAATTCTCCATCACTGGAAACTTTCAAACCAGCTTGGATGTTTTTCTAAAAGATCTGCCTAGTTCACACAGGAATTAATTCATGGAAGTCCTTTGGTCTTTGCTATGCAGGAGGTCAGACTAGATGATGAAAGTTGTCTCCTCTGGCCTTGGAATCTACGAATGAAGCAGTAAAAAGCAGAGTTCCGGATCCCAGCCTGGGGAGAAGGGTCTCTCTGATCCAGTTGCTATACAATTCAACAGCAGGGCTATTTGCAACAGTCAGTCTGGGTGATGGAGCCTGTTACAATCTGGCCTGGTACCACTCTGTATGGTCACCAGGTCATGGGTGGACGTAATCACTTGGTCCTACATGCTTCTAAGCCAGTTGGGTCAGGGCAGAGTCTAAGCTCTGTTTCTAGCTCTGGGACAGTACGGCATACTTCGGGGCTCAGACTTCTTGTCAGAGACCCTCCTTTGCGACATGAGACACCACTGCCCACTTGCCCTAGACCATTAAAACAGTGTCGGGAACCAGCCAAGCCCTCCCATTTGCTTACACACACTTATCCGGAGCGTCACTCAGGCTGAGTGACACTGGGCTTCTATTTTAACTCCTGCAGAAACAGCACGGCAGGAAAGCGAGGAACACAGGCTTAGTAAGGGGATTTCTTGACCACAGAAACTTTACTCTGAAAGTCCTCAACACTTACAGATCTTTGGAAACAAAACAAAAGTCCTGAGACATCCCTTCTCCTGCTCTCAGCTCAGCCCTGAGTCTGGAGATCAGCAGAGTGTCACACTGGACAGAGTCCCTTCTGCCCTCTCTCTCCGTCCACCCCTTCTTACCTGTGGTGATGGCCAGCCCCCCTGCCCAGAGCAGAACCCCCTCTTACGTAGCCTGTTCCATTCCCATGTGCACCATGGGGATGCTCCAGCCTCTCCCCCAGTGCTTGGCCAATGTACCATTGATTCTTAGGGGTGGGGCTGCAGCTGAGCAGCACAGTCATCAATGGCTCCAGATTGCAGCCGTGTTGGCTTCTTTGTGATGACCCTTCAAGGCAATGGCAAGCCCCTCTCCAGAAAGGGTGCCGTCTCAAAAGCAATGCAATAAGTTGCACTCAGGCAACTTTAGATTTGTGTTCAGCACCTAACACAAAATGGAGTTCATAATCTGACACAGATCTATCCCACTCTGCTACAGAGCCCCTGAGCCCCTGCAATGAGCTGGTGTTGAGGGAAGCTGCCAACCCTGCCCTGGTTTCACTGATAGCATTGCTTCTGGCTTTTGATTTTAGAAAAGGGACTGGATGCTTTTGGCTAAACGTGAGCCACAGAGTGTGGGTCCAAGCTGGAACATCACAGTGAATTCCTACTATGTCATCATCCCCTCTGACTCCTTCACGCTGCTCGTCAAAGCCATTGCAGTCAGAGAACTCCTGCTGCCATGCAACATCCCAGCCCTCCCTGCTGACCTTCCAGAGACCGCACTCAGCACCATAGAGGCAAGTGACGAATGGCTGCACACAAGAGGCAGTGCGGGTTCTGCACGTACAGGGTACCAGCTCACTAGCAGGGAATGGTACATCCAGACACAGCCATGTCACCTATGTGCAAGACGTGCTGGGGGGGGCCCTATCCCTCCATTGGCTTGGAGTGCAAGGTCCTCACACCCTCTCACTTGCATTGCAGGTGCAGGCCTATTGACATGAGTAGGATTAGCACAAATAAGTAATTCCCCCCATACTCTTCCTCCCGTCATGGGTTCAGGATCCTGCATTTCCCCAATACATGTCCGGAAGCAGAGCTTTGCTTGTATTTCTGCTCTGCCTCAGGTCACGGAATAGCTGGGAAACCCCAGGGCCCTGCTCTTGGGGCCTGGCAGGTGCGCGAAGGAGGAAATGTTTATCTAATGTTTTGGTTAGTTGCAGCTAGGAGCATCCAGGGCCCTCAGCAGGATTTAGAAAGGCAGCCAGACTGAGCAGCAGAACTTTTCCAAACCAATGGAGAAGCCCTGTCTGAAAACTGTGAAGCCCTGTGTATAAAAGAGTAGACAGACGGAGAGGCCTGTGTCTGAACACCCGTGTGTGCGAGGGGAGCCAGAGAGGTCTTTGTATGAACACCCGTGTGTGAGAAGGGAGCCGGAGAGGCCTGTGTCTGAACACCCGGCGTGATTGGAGCCAGAGAGGCCTGTGTCTGAATACCTGTGAGCGAGAGGCAGGGGTGAAAGTAAGTCAAACAACTTACTGGTACGGGGCTGGGGGCCACCTCTGAGGGGGTCAGAGCCAACCCTAGTCCGCCCTGTACTGGTAAGTGCCCCCCCTCCTTCTCACCCCGCACCGGGGTAGCAGCAGCAGCTGGGGGCTACGGGGGCTATTTAAAGGGCCCGGGGCTCCCCTGCCTCTACCGCCCCGGGCCCTTTAAATAGCTCCTGCAGCCCCGCCACTACCCCAGCGCTCTGGCGGCAATTTAAAGGGCCTGGGGCTCCAGGGGGAGCCCCAGGCCCTTTAAATTGCTGCCTGGGGAAGCCGGGCTACCCCAGTATGGCACCGCAGCTCTTGCCAGTACACCATACCGGGGCGTACCAGCTTCTCTCACCAGAGGTGAAAGTGAGACAGACGGTGAGGCCAGTGTCTGAACACCCATGCATGATGGGGAAGAGACAGCGAGGCCGGTGTTTGAACACCCGTGTGTGATGGGGAAGGGATGGCAAGGCCTGTGTCTGAACATCCGTGTGTGAGGGGAGCCGGAGAGAATCATAGAATCATAGAATCTCAGGGTTGGAAGGGACCTCAGGAGGTCATCTAGTCCAACCCCCTGCTCAAAGCAGGACCAACCCCAACTAGATCATCCTAGCCAGGGCTTTGTCAAGCCTGACCTTAAAAACCTCTAAGGAAGGAGATTCCACCACCTCCCTAGGTAACCCATTCCAGTGCTTCACCACCCTACTAGTGAAAAAGTTTTTCCTAATATCCAACCTAAACCTCCCCCTCTGCAACGTGAGACCATTACTCCTTGTTCTGTCATCTTCTACCACTGAGAACAGTCTACATCCATCCTCTTTGGAACCCCCTTTTAGGTAGTTGAAAGCAGCTATCAAATCCCCCCTCACTCTTCTCTTCTGCAGGCTAAACAATCCCAGTTCCCTCAGCCTCTCCTCATAAGTCATGTGCTCCAGCCCCCTAATCATTTTTGTTGCCCTCCGTTGGACTCTTTCCAATTTATCCACATCCTTCTTGTAGTGTGGGGCCCAAAATTGGACACAGTACTCCAAATGAGGCCTCACCAGTGCCGAATAGAGGGGAATAATCACGTCCCTCGATCTGCTGGAAATGCCCCTACTTATACAGCCCAAAATGCCGTTAGCCTTCTTGGCAACAAGGGCACACTGTTGACTCATATTCAGCTTTTCATCCACCGTAACCCCTAGGTCCTTTTCTGCAGAACTGCTGCCCAGCCATTCGGTCCCCAGTCTGTAGCAGTGCATGGGATTCTTCCGTCCTAAGTGCAGGACTCTGCACTTGTCCTTGTTGAACCTCATCAGATTTCTTTTGGCCCAATCCTCTAATTTGTCTAGGTCCCTCTGTATCCTATCCCTACCCTCCAGTGTATCAACCACTCCTCCCAATTTAGTGTCATCTGCAAACTTGCTAAGGGTGCAGTCCACACCATCCTCCAGATTATGGTTAATCTGGCAATTAGGTTAGTCAGGCATGACTTGCCCTTGGTGAATCCATGCTGACTGTTCCTCATCACTTTCCCCTCCTTTAAGTGGTTCAGAATTGATTCCTTGAGGATCTGTTCCATGATTTTTCCAGGGACTGAGGTGAGACTGACTGGCCTGTAGTTCCCCGGATCTTCCTTCTTCCCTTTTTTAAAGATGGGCACTACATTAGCTTTTTTCCAGTCATCCCGGACCTCCCCTGATTGCCATGATTTGTCAAAGATAATGGCCAATGGCTCTGCAATCACATCGGCCAACTCCTTTAGCACCCTCGGATGCAGTGCATCCGGCCCCATGGACTTGTGTTCGTTCAGCTTTTCTAAATAGTCCCGAACTACTTCTTTCTCCACAGAGGGCTGGTTACCTCCTCCCCATACCATGCTGCGGAGTGCAGCCGCCTGGGAGCTGACCTTGTCTGTGAAGACAGAGGCAAAAAAAGCATTGAGTACACTAGCTTTCTCCACATCCTCTGTCACTAGGTTCCCTCCCTCATTCAGCAAGGGGCCCACACTTTCCTTGACTTTCTTCTTGTTGCTCACATACCTGAAGAAACCCTTCTTGTTACTCCTAACATCTCCGGCTAGCTGCAACTCCAAGTGTGATTTGGCCTTCCTAATTTCACTCCTGCATGCCTGAACAATATTTATATACTCCTCCCTGGTCATTTGTCCAATCTTCCACTTCTTGTAAGCTGCTTTTTTGTGTTTAAGACGAGCAAGGATTTCACTGTTAAGCCAAGCTGGTCGCCTGCCATATTTACTTTTCTTTCTACACATCGGGATGGTTTGTTCCTGCAACCTCAATAAGGATTCTTTAAAATACAGCCAGCTTTCCTCGACTCCTTTCCCCGTCATGTTATTCTCCCAGGGGACCTTGCCCATCAGTTCCCTGAGGGAGTCGAAGTCTGCTTTTCTGAAGTCCAGGCTCTGTATTCTACTGCTCTCCTTTCTTCCTTGTGTCAGGATCCTGAACTCGACCATCTCATGGTCACTGCCTCCCAGGTTCCCATCCACTATTGCTTCCTCTACTATTTCTTCCCTGTTTGTGAGCAGCAGGTCAAGAAGAGCTTTTCCCCTAGTTGGTTCCTCCAGCACTTGCACCAGGAAATTGTCCCCTACACTTTCCAAAAACTTCCTGGATTGTCTGTGCACTGCTGTATTGCTCTCCCAGCAGATGTCGGGGTGATTAAAGTCACCCATGAGAACCAGGGCCTGTGATCTAGTAACTTCTGTTAGTTGCTGGAAGAAAGCCTCGTCCACCTTATCCCCCTGGTCTGGTGGTCTGTAGCAGACTCCCACCACGACGTTACCCTTGTTGCTCACACTTCTAAATTTAATCCAGAGACTCTCAGGTTTTTCTGCAGTTTCATACTGGAGCTCTGAGCAGTCATACTGCTCTCTTACATACAACGCAACTCCCCCACCTTTTCTGCCCTGCCTATCCTTCCTGAACAGTTTATATCCATCCATGACAGTACTCCAATCATGTGAGTTATCCCACCAAGTCTCTGTTATTCCAATTACATCATAATTCCTTGACTGTGCCAGGACTTCCAGTTCTCCCTGCTTGTTCCCCAGGCTTCTTGCATTTGTGTATAGGCATTTAAGATAACTCACCGATCATCCTGCTGTCCCAGTATGGGGCAGGAGCCCTCCCCTCTTGCACTCACCTACTTGTGCTTCCTCCCGGTATCCCACTTCCCCACTTACCTCGGGGCTTTGGTTTCCTTCCCCCGGTGAACCTAGTTTAAAGCCCTCCTCACTAGGTTAGCCAGCCTGCTTCCAAAGATGCTCTTCCCTCTCTTCGTCAGGTGGAGCCCATCTCTGCCTAGCACTCCTTCTTCTTGGAACACCATCCCATGGTCAGAGAATCCAAACCCTTCTCTTCGACACCATCTGCGTAGCCATTCGTTGACTTCCACGATTCGACGGTCTCTACCCCGGCCTTTTCCTGCCACAGGGAGAATGGACGAGAACACCACTTGCGCCTCAAACTCCTTTATCCTTCTTCCCAGAGCCACGTAGTCTGCAGTAATACGCTCAAGGTCATTCTTGGCAGTATCATTGGTGCCCACGTGGAGAAGCAGGAAGGGGTAGCGATCTGAGGGCTTGATGAGTCTCGGCAGTCTCTCCGTCACATCACGAATCCTAGCCCCTGGCAAGCAGCACACCTCTCGGTTTTCCCGGTCAGGGCGGCAGATAGATGACTCGGTCCCCCTGAGGAGAGAGTCCCCGACCACCACCACCCTCCTCCTCCTCTTGGGAGTGGTGGTCGTGGAACCCCCATCCCTAGGACTGTGCATCTCATGCCTTCCAATCAGTGGAGTCTCCTTCTGCTCTGTTCCCTCAGATGTATCATTCACTCCACTCTCTGCACTAGTACCTGTGGAGAGAACATGAAAACGGTTGCTCATCTGAATATGCCTTTCTGGTACATGGACTTGTCTCATACTCTTTCCTCTTCTGGAGGTCACATGCCGCCAATTATCCTCACTGGCCTTTTGTCCCCGCTGCGTAGCCTGCTCTGAATCCTCAGAACACTGTGCCCGCTGAAGCCTATCCTGACGTCTATCCAGGAACTCCTCATTTTCTTTTATGGAACGCAGGGTTGATACTCGTTTCTCCAGACCTTGAATCTTCTCCTCCAATATGGAGATCAGCTTGCACTTTGTACAGACAAAGTCGCTTCTATCCTGTGGAAGAAAGACAAACATGGCACATCCTGTGCAGGTCACGACAGCGGATCGCTCAGAATCCATAGTCCCCTCCTTTGAAGAGTTTCCTCACTCAGCTGGTTCGCAGCTGACTGACTGTCTTTTTAGAAGAGCCCCAAGGGTCCTGTATTTGCTCCTGCTTTACCTGGAGCAATTCCTCTCAAACTCCCCTGTTTGCAGCCCTGTTCGCAAAGCCTGTGTCTGAACACCTGTGTGTGTGTGTGTGTGTGTGAAGGGTGACAGACGGAGAGGCCTGTGCCTGAACTCCTGTGTGTGTGTGTGTGACAGGCAGAGAGGCCTGTGTCTGAACTCCTGGGCGGGGGGGGGGTGACAGACGGAGAGGCTTGTGCCTGTACGTACGTACGTGCGTGTCCGTCCATGTGGGGCGAGGGAGGGTCCAGATAAGGATCAGGCCCTGCACAATTTCCATCAGCTACTGGGGTGGACCCATTGGTTCCCTCTCTGCCCTGAATGACTGGAAGGAGTGCACGTCATTTAAGCAGGGAAGGAAGTACAGAAAGGTGGTACATCCGTTTTCTGCCACTTCAGAGCAGGAAGCTGGGTGCTGGGCACTCACGTGGTACCAGTTGGGACCTGTGTGTCACGTCTCTCTGAACAGAGCGCCTTGAACAGTCTGGAAGTGGAACCTAGATACAACCCTCTCCATGTGAAAAGCAACCTCTACAAATACCTGGCGAGCGGGTTCTCCAGACCCCAGTGCCGGCAGCAGGCCCAGCCCAAGGAACATCGCCCAGGAGAGCGGCATCACTCCAGACAGGTACAGGTCTTGCCCGCTGGTTGGCTTGGGGAAACCCCACTCTGCCGGAGCACTGACCAAGCAGCTGAGGTGCTGAAGGCACTGAGCAGGCATGACGCTGGGAGGGAGGTGGAAACAGGCAGAGGATGTGTCCTCATTGTGCACAGGCCTGCCTGCTGCTCTGGGGTGATGGGCAGGACCCTCCGTCAGCTCTCACAGGTGCAGTGAGCACAAGCTCTCAATAGCTTGTGACTAAGGGGTGTGGCAGCTCCCCCTACGTCGGGGTGGGCAAACTACAGCCCGCGGGCCGGATTCGGCCCCTCAGGGCTTTGCATCCGGCCAGTAGGATTTCCACCCCCCGGGCGCCGCGGTTCCCCGTTCCCGGCCAATGGGAGCTTCGGGGGAGGTACCCACAGGCAAGTGCAGCGTGCGGAGCTCTCTGCCCCCACCCCAGGGGCCGCAGGGACGTGGTGCCAGCTGCATCCCGGAGTGGCGCAGGGTCAGGGCCAGGCAGGGAGCCTGCCCTGGCCCCAGTGCATGCTGCTGCCACCCTGGAGCCGCTCCAGGTAAGCAGTGCCGGGCCAGAGCCCGAACCCCTCCTGCACCCCACCTCCCTTCCCTGAGCCCCCTGCCTGCACCCCAACCCCCTGCTGCACCCCAACCCCCTGAGCCCCCTGCCACACCCCACCTGCACCCCAACCCCCTGCCCTGAGCCCCCATCTGCACCCGAGCCCCCTGCTACATCCCACTGCTCCTACACCCCAACCCCCTGCACTGAGCCCCCTGCCTGCACCCCAACCCCCTGCACTGAGCCCTCTCTCGCACTCCACAACCCTTCCTGCACCGCTGCCCTGAGCGCCCTCCTGCACCCCCTTCCCTGAGCCCCCTCATATACACCGCACCTCTCCTTTGCCCTAACCCCTTGCCCTGAGCCCCTTCCTGCACACAACACCCCCTCCCACACCCCAACCCTCTGCCCCAGCCCTACATTCATGGCCCTGCAAGCAATTTCCCCACCCAGCTGTGGCCCTCGAGCCAAAAAGTTTGCCCACCCCTGCCCTCCGCCGACAGTACTCACTGTGTGTTCCTGCATTACAGCACCAGAGCAAAGCCAAGGCCACGGTAGCTCCCCTTCCTCTGGCTCCCCCTCCACCCAAAGCATTCAGATCATCTGCTGCAAGGAAGGATGCCTGTGAGCGCTCTCTCTTCTCCAGTGAAGACAATGAATTCCTGGGGGGCATGGAATGACAAGGGCCTCTCTCTGCTACAAGCCCAAGTGTTGTGAGACCCCCGCCGTCCTACCCCAGCGCACACGCACGGCAGGCCCCACTCACACATTCATGTCACTATGCACTCAGAGCTCAGCCTGTTGCTGAGCCCATTGCTTGCCACGCACCGCACGTGCCCGCTCAGGACAAGGTCAGGCAAGTGCTGGGCCTGCTAGGCCTTGCTGTGAAAGGCACTTCCCACCGTTCATTCAATTGTTGTTCTGCAGTTTTGTTAGTTGCTGAGACAGTCTCCAGGGAGCCTGCTCCCCAGGGTCCCCTCTCTGGCCATGAAACCCATTGCTACCCCACACAGCGCCTCCCATTCCTGTCAGTGCAGCACACCACATGACCTCATAGGAGGGGCTCTGAGAACAAGGATGCACATGCTGGCATAATCCCGAAGCCCAAGGACCAGGATTTGCATTCGAATGCGGGGATGGGATCTTGCGGGGAGCAGTGACCACAGGGCTCCATGCAAGGGCCTGTGAGCACGCAGAGGAGCTAGCCAGAGGCAGCTGGGCTACTCCCTGCACAGGCCGCAATACCGAGCAGTGGTAGCCCTGCCCAAGCAAGCTCCTTGAGCTACCTGAATGAACAGCGGTGGTGAAATGGGCTGCAAGTTTTATCTGCGGTCCCCTGAGTCCCAAGGAAGCCCCACACGTCTCCCCCATGGCACAGCCAATTGCAGGTTACCCAACACAGCACTGTGATCAGAAGCACCGGCCCATGTCTTAGACCACAGTCCCCATGAGTCAGCAGCAGAGACTGGTGGTGCCCTGGGCTATAACCCCTGCTCCCAGGCCACTCCAGCCGGGAAAGACCCTTCCCTCTGGGCCCCTCTGAATCCGCTGGGGCTGGGCTGCAGATGGACAGTGACGGAACCAGTCACCTTCCTGCACAGAATTCTGGCTCTGGGGCCAAAGGGCTGGCGTGGGATTTCCCAGAGACCTCCCCACTACACAACTAGGGGCTAGGTCTACCAGAATTTCAGCGTAGGTGCTAGTTAGCAATCCCTGCCAAAGCAGATGCTGGGGCGAGAGTAACTCCCTGTCCTAGCAGGGAGTTGGCCAGAGCTTTGTGTTTATTGGACTGCATGGTAGTTTCCAGTTAGGGCATTATTGGGGTCCCTTGCATGGCCTTCTGAGCACCCAGGAGCAGTTAGAGCACAGTGTACAGTCCCAGTCCAGAGTGAGTCTGAGTCTCCACGCTTTTATGGTTCAACAATAAAATTATTTAGCATAATGACACCTACATTGCCTGTAGTGGCTAATTTGCATCTTATAGAGCTCTCCTACCCTTGTCCTTGCTCCCTCGTCAGATGCAGCAAGTGAGGGCCGCAGGGTCTGTGCAACGCCCTGCAGTGGGCCTCAGGCAGCAGGGAGAGCTGGGAACACTAGGGGGTGCTGCGGAGCCATTATCGTTCTGCAGCCAAGTGCCAGCCCAGTAGTGGACCTTGCTGGCCATCTGTCTCCCTCCCCGCACAAGCCAGGCTGGGGAAGAGCAGATGCTGCAGGGCCAGTGGGCCTCTGACACAAGCAGACTCTATGGAATTGCCATTAGCCCGAGCTGTCCTATCACAGGACCAGCCGGTCCCACCCTGGCTCAGGCTCAGCTGGAAATGAGTGCGTTTCTGGGGCAAGGGTTTGACCTTTTAACAGCCGAAATCTAAACACAGCAAAGGTCAGGCCTGGCCCTCCTGGCTGCGAGAGGCTGTGCCCCCCAACCTAAAACCATGGCGAGGATCTCATGGTGTCGCTCCCTTCTGAATGGGATGTAGGGTATGTCCTCCGCCACTCAAATCCTGTGTTGCTGTGACCCTCCCCCTTCAGCTCACTTCACTACCACACGTAGCAGGGACCAGCTCCTCTCTGGGGCATGAACAGGAAATCCTGCAGCAAGAGGATGAAATTCAACAAAGACAAATGCAAGGTGCTACCCTTAGGAAAGAAAAACCAAATACACAAATACAGAATGGGGGGGAAACGAGCTTGATAGCAGCACCGCTGAGAAGGATCTGGGAGCTGTGGGGTATCACAACCTCAACGTGAATCAGCAATGCAATGCTGTTGCAAAAAAAGCAAATGCAATTTTGGGTTACTTTAACAGGCATAGCATGCAAGTCACCGGAGGGGATAGTATCGCTCTACTTGGTG
This sequence comes from Macrochelys suwanniensis, assembly GCA_033296515.1. Taxonomy (NCBI): domain Eukaryota; kingdom Metazoa; phylum Chordata; order Testudines; family Chelydridae; genus Macrochelys; species Macrochelys suwanniensis. The sequence goes on along the minus strand of CM065779.1, from coordinate 139,266,079 downwards.
CTGGTTAGGATTCAGCTGGAGTACTATATCCAGTTTTGGTCACTAACGTTTAGAAAGGATGAAGAGAAACTGGAAAGGACCCAGAGGCAAACGACAAAGCTGATCAAAGGGATGGAATGCAGCCATACTAGCAAAGGCTGAAGGAGCTGGGTATTTTAGTTTGGAAAAGAGGAGATTAAGGGAGGACACGATAGCGGTTTTCAAATACTTAAAAGGCTGCCATAAAAAGATGGAGAAAAGTTCTCTTGTGCCAGGGAGGGCAGGACAAGAGGCGATGGGTCAAACTACAGCACAGCAGGTTTAGATTAAATCTCAGGAAAAACTTCCTAATGGCAAGGAGAGTAGGACAGTGGAACAGACGCCTAGGGAGGTTGTGGAAGCTCCTGCACTGAAGGTTTTCAAAAAGAGGCTAGAGCCACCTGTCTGGGATGGTTTATAGACAACAAATCCTGCATCTCGGCAGGGGGTTCGACTAGCCACCCCTGCGATTCCTTCTGACCCTACGGTTCTATGATTCTAGGAGTTCAAGACACCCATTGGGGGGAGGGGGAACATGCAACCAGCTGTCCAGTGGTCACTTCAGGCATGCTGCCAAACCCCAGTAAAGGCATGCGGGGACAAAACAGTTTCTCCTTGCAGAAACTGGCAGTACAATGTCCATACCAAATTGGGTAAAGAATGTGAGTGAGGCCAAACAGCAAAAATTAAGATGTTTGTACACCAATGCGAGGAGCCTAGGTAACAAAATGGAGGAATTAGAGCTACTGGTCCAGGAAGTGAAACCAGATATCATAGGAATAACCGAAACATGGTGGAATAGTAGTCATGACTGGAGTACAGGTATTGAAGGGTATGTGCTGTTTAGGAAAGATAGAAATAAAGGTAAAGGTGGGGCAGTAGCATTGTATATCAATGATGAGGTAGACTGTAAAGAAATAAAAAGTGATGGAATGGATAAGACAGAGTCTGTCTGGGCAAAAATCACATTGGGGAAGAAAACTACTAGAGCCTCCCCTGGGATAGTGCTTGGGGTGTGCTATAGACCACCGGGATCTAATTTGGATATGGATAGAGACCTCTTTAATGTTTTTAAGGAAGTAAATACTAATGGGAACTGTGTGATCATGGGAGACTTCAACTTCCCAGATATAGATTGGAGAACAAGTGCTAGTAATAATAATAGGGCTCAGATTTTCCTAGATGTGATAGCTGATGAATTCCTTCATCAAGTAGTTGCTGAACCAACAAGGGGGGATGCCATTTTAGATTTGGTTTTGGTGAGTAGTGAGGACCTCATTGAAGAAATGGTTGTAGGGGACAACCTTGGCTCGAGTGATCATGAGCTAATTCAGTTCAAACTAAATGGAAGGATAAACAAAAATAAATCTGAGACTAGGGTTTTTGATTTCAAAAGGGCTAACTTTAATAAATTAAGGAAATTAGTTAGGGAAGTGGATTGGACTAAAGAATTTATGGACCTAAAGGCGGAGGAGGCCTGGGATTATTTCAAGTTAAAGTTGCAGAAGCTATCAGAAGCCTGTATCCCAAGAAAGGGGAAACAATTCATAGGCAGGAGTTTTAGACCAAGCATTTCAGAGAGGTGATTAAGAAAAACAGAAAGCATACAAGGAGTGGAAGATGGGAGGGATCAGCAAAGAAACCTACCTTATTGAGGTCAGAGCATGTAGGGATAAAGTGAGACAGGCTAAAAGGCATGTAGAATTGGACCTTGCAAAGGGAATTAAAACCAATAGTAAAAGGTTTTACAGCCATATAAATAGGAAGAAAACAAAGAAAGAAGAAGTGGGACCACTAAACACTGAGGATGGAGTGGAGGTTAAGGATAATCTAGGCATGGCCCAATATCTAAACAAATACTTTGCCTCAGTCTTTAATGAGGCTAATGAGGAGCTTAGGAATAGTGGCAGCATGACAAATGGGAATAAGGATGTGGGGGTAGATATTACCATATCCAAGGTAGAAGCCAAACTTGAACAGCTTAATGAGAGTAAATCAGGCGGCCCAGATAATCTTCATCCAAGAATATGAAAGGAAGGAACTGGCACATGAAATTGCAAGCCCATTAGCAAAAATTTTTTATGAATCTCTAAACTCAGGGGTTGTACCGTTTGACTGGAGAATAGCTAATATAGTTCCTATTTTTAAGAAAGGGAAAAAAAGTGACCCGGGTAACTACAAGCCTGTTAGTTTGACATCTGTAGTATGCAAGGTCTTGGAAAAAATTTTGAAGGAGAAAGTAGTTAAGGACCTTGAGGTCAATGGCAATTGGGACAAATTACAACATGGTTTTACAAAAGGTAGATCGTGCCAAACCAACTTGATCTCCTTCTTTGAGAAAGTAACAGATTTTTTAGATAAAGGAAACGCAGTGGATCTAATCTACCTCAATTTCAGTAAGGCATTTGATACAGTACCACATGAGGAATTATTGGTTAAATTGGAAAAGATGGGGATCAATATGAAAATTGAGAGGTGGATAAGGAACTGGTTAAAGGGGAGACTACAGCGGGTCATACTGAAAGGTGAACTGTCAGGTTGGAGGGAGGTTACTATGGAGTTCCTCAAGGTTCAGTTTTGGGACCAATTTTATTTAATCTTTTTATTACTGACCTCGGAACCAAAAGTGGGAGTGTGCTAATAAAGTTTGCGGATGACACAAAGTTGGGAGGTATTGCCAATTCAGAAGAGGATTGGGATATCCTACAGGAAGATCTGGATGACCTTGTAAACTGGAGTAATAGTAATAGGATGAAATTTAATAGTGAGAAGTGTAAGGTTATGCATTTAGGGATTAATAACAAGAATTTTAGTTATAAGCTGGGGATGCATCAGTTGGAAGTAACGGAAGAGGAGAAGGACCTCGGAGTCCTGGTTGATCACAGGATGACTATGAGTCGCCAATGTGATGTGGCCGTGAAAAAAGCTAATGCGGTCTTGGGATGCATTAGGCGAGGTATTTCTAGTAGAGATAAGGAGGTGTTAGTACCGTTATACAAGGCATTGGTGAGACCTCATTTGGAATACTGTGTGCAGTTCTGGTCTCCCATGTTTAAGAAGGATGAATTCAAACTGGAACAGGTACAAAGAAGGGCCACTAGGATGATCCGAGGAATGGAAAACCTGTCGTATGAAAGGAGACTCAAGGAGCTTGGTTTGTTTACCTTAACCAAAAGAAGGCTGAGGGGAGATATGATTGCTCTCTTTAAATATATCAGCGGGATAAATACCAGGGAGGGAGAGGAATTATTTCAGCTCAGTACCAATGTGGACACAAGAACAAATGGATATAAACTGGCCATCAGGAAGTTTAGACTTGAAATTAGACGAAGGTTTCTAACCATCAGAGAAAAGTTCTGGAACAGCCTTCCAAGGGAAGCAGTGGGGGCAAAAGACCTAACTGGCTTCAAGATTAGGCTACATACGTTTATGGAGGAGATGGTTTGATGGGATAACATGATCTTAGTCAAAGGTCAATTAATTGCCATCAGTGGTAAATAGGACCAATGGTCAATGATGGGATGTTAGAAGTTACTACAGAGAACTTTTTCCTGGGTGTCTGGCTGGTGAGCCTTGCCCACATGCTCGGGGTTCAGCTGATCGCCATATTTGGGGTTGGGAAGGAATTTTCCTCTAGGGTAGATTGGCAGAGGCCCTGGAGGTTTTTTGCCTTCCTCTGCAGCATGGGGCACGGGTCACTTACTGGAGGATTATCTGCATCTTGAAGTCTTTAAACCATGATTTGAGGACTTCAATAGCTGAGACATAGGTGAGAGGATTATTCCAGCAGTGGGTGGGTGAGATTCTGTGGCCTGCATTGTGCAGGAGGTCAGACTAGATGATCATAATGGTCCCTTCTGACCTTAAAGTCTATGAGTCTATAAGGGTTAGTAAGGAGCAGGCACCACCAAAGGCAGGGGGCCCTCAATGCTACTCCCCTCAAGCTGGGAGTTACAGTGATCTCTCCACTGACCATCTTCCCCACCCTGATGCTGCTCTTCGTGCAGGGAGTAAGAAGGATTTAGGTTCTATGCTATCTAGGGTTGCCAGGTGTCTGTTTTTTTTAAAACCAGAACACTGGGTCAAAAAGGGACCCTGGTGGCTCCGGTCAGCCGTTAAAAGTCTGGTTGGTGGCACAGTGGGACAAGGAAGGCTCCCTGCCTGCTCTGGCTCCGTGTAGCTCCCAGAAGCAGAAAAATGTCCCCCCTCCGGCTCCTACGCATAGGGACAGCCAGGGGGCTCCACACGCTGCCCCCGCCCCAAGCACGGTCTCCACAGCTCCCATTGGCCAAGAACTGCAGCCAATGGGAGCTGCTGGGGCGGCATCTGTGGACAGGGCAGCGCGCCAAGCCGCCTGGCCACGCCTCCTTGTAGGATCCGGAGAGGGGACGTGCTGCTGCTTCCGGGAGCTGCTTGAGGTAAGTGCTGCCCGGAGCCTGCCCCCCAACCCCATCCTGTCCCCCAACCCCCTGCCCGCCCCAGCCCTGATCCCCCTCCCACCCTCTGAAACCCTCGGTCCCAACCTGGAGCATTCTCCTTCACTTCAAACCCCTCAGCCCCACACCAGAGCCCGCACCCCACCATCCCAACCCCCTTCCCTGCCTGGAGCCCCCTCCCATACTCTAAACCCCTCGGCTACCCCCCCAGCCCAGCGCCCCCTCCTACATCCCAAACCCCTCATCCCTGGCCTCACCCCAGAGCCCACACTCCCAGCCAGAGCTCTCACCCCCTCCCGCACCCCAACCGCCTAAGCCAGTCCGGGGAAAATGAGCGAGTGAGGGTGGGGAGAGCAAGCGACGGGGTGGGGGTGGGGGATGGAGTCAGCGAGGGTGGAGCCTCAGAGAAGGGGCGGGGCCTCGGAGGAAGGGCAGGGCAAGGGTGCTCAGTTTTGTGGGAGTAGGAAGTTAGCAACCCTAATGCTCTCAGCAGCAGCTCAGTCTAGCTCTGACTCACTTCTCTAGACCCAGCTATAGCCCTAAGCACCAGGGGAAGCAGGTGCCTTCCTACTGCAAAGGTCATGGGCCCCTGGGGAGACAACTGCAGCCAGCTGCAGAGGCTGGGTGCTACCATAACACAGATAAGGAAGCACTAGAAAGTCTGACATGCTAGGACAAAGTCTGAGTGCATCCAGGCTGCCCACGGCTGAGGCTTCTGAGAAAGCATCCGGCACCTGGCTACTCATATGATGCTGTGACACGAGGAAAGTGGGTGGAGAAGCTGCCAGCTCTGGATCATTTCTGCTGCAGAAACAACAACATAAATCTCACTCTGTAAAACCTGGTGTTAGCCCCTCCTCCCCCTTACACTCCAAGACATGTTCCTCAAGTAAGCAGCTGGCTACATTCAGCATCACCCTGAGCTCCTTGTGCAGGGACGGCGTCTCCTTTCTCTCTGCAAAGCACCCAGACCACATGTTCGGAGAGAATCATGGCTGCTGGCCCCGTGAACAACTGCACCAGTGGGCTGCAAATTTCAAACAGGCTGCTAACTTTTTTGGCATCTTTGGATCAGGTTATTTCTCCCACAGACTGAACAGAAATTAGTTGAAGTGGGAGGAGGCAGAAGCCACTTCCTACCATATTTTAATTTTAACTAGGGCTGAAGTAGCTTTAAATAGAAGACAGGAAACCAGACTACATAAATGCAACCCGGGACCCTGCTCCCAGGCTCAGAGTTTAGCAGAGATCTCCTGAGTGCAAAGACAGAAACAGCTCTTACAACCATACAAAGGAAACCAATGCCTCCTCTAAATGAGCAGAGACCTCATGGAAAAATCTGCAGAGCAACACTCCTGAGTCATAGACTCCAAGGTCAGAAGGGACCATTACAATCATCTAGTCTGACCTCCTGTATAACAGGCCAGAGACCTGATGATTCTAGGAGCAGATCTTCCAGAAAAACAACCAGTCTCAATGTAAAAATTGTTAGTGATGAAGAATCCACCTCCACCCTTGGTAAATTGTTTCCATGGTTAAATACCCTCACTGTAAAATTACACCTCATTGCCAGGCTGAATGTGTCTAACTTCAACTTCCAGCCACTGGATTGCATTACACATTTCTCTGCTAGATAGAAGAGTCCAGTATTAAATATTTGTTCCCCATGTAGATACTTATAGACTGGGATCAAGTCACATCTTAACCTTCTCTTTGTTAAGCTAAATAGATTGAGCTCCTTGTGTTTTTCACTATACGACAGGTGTTCTAATCCTTTAATCATTTTCATGGCTCTTCTCTGAACCCTCTCCAACTTATCAACAGCCTTCTTGAACTGTGGACAGCAGAACTGGATGCAATAATGCAGCAGCGGTTCCATCAGTTGCAAATACAGAGGTAAAATAACCTCTCTGCTCCCGTTTATGCATTCCAGGCTCACATTAGCTCTTCTGGCCACAGCGCCGCACTGGGAGGTTATGGTGAGCTGAGTATCCACCATGACCCCAAATCTTTTTCAGAGTCACTGGTTCCCAGGACAGAATACCCCATCCTGTATGTATGGCCTGCATTCTTTGTTCCTAGATGTATACATTTAGCCATATTAAAATACCGTGTTTGCTTGTGCCCAGCTTACCAAGCGAGCCAGCTTACTCTGTCCCAGTGACCCATCCACTCCATTATTTACCACTCCCCCAAGCTTTGCACCATTCTCTCCTAACGAAGATGGGACCTGGCCAAGGTACCGCAGGTCCCGGCTGTAACATAGAGCAGAGGGGAAAGGGCCAGCTGTCTCCTCCACTCAGCAGAGTCCAGTGGCTTCCCCCACTCCTTTCTCACCAGCCCACACCATGCCCAGCTGCTGCACAGCTCCACAGGAGCACAGAGCAGGACCCAACTCATCCTATTCTTCACCCCATCCCTTATGCAGCCAATCAGCTTCCTTGGCATCAGCTGCACATTGAGCCGAGGTCACACGGAGCTGCCCAGCCACGCTGGGTCCGTTTGCTGAGCGGATACTGTTACGTGAGGCCCCGAGACGGCACCCGGCGAGTTCAGATTAAACCCTCCACTGTGCGTTACTTCGTATTAGTCAACCCTGAATCCCAGCTGTGCCTGCCAGCATGCTGCCTTTTCCCCTCCCAGGGTCAGTCCCTCAAATTCCTCACGGGCTCCTCTGGGCTCGGCTCCCCTCAATACCTTTGTGCCAGTCCCTTTTCCAGCTTGTTACTAAATATCTGAAACCCCAGTCTGCCCCCTGGGGCCCTGCTGTGACCCTTCTGCTCTGATGGAAACTGACCATCGACCCCTGCTCTGTTCTGAGCCTTCTGCTCCCGGGCAGAGCCTCGCCTCACCCCACAGCGACTGGCTCCTCACCAGCCTCCCGTGAGAGGCTTTGCCAAGGGCCTTTTGAAAGTCTAAATTACAATTTTATAATTCTATTTCCTTATCATTTCAACCGCCTTCCCCTGCTGAAGTCCAACAGCTCTAACTCCCAGGATCCCCCAGTACCTTTTGTGAAGATGGAGCCAATATTTTCTTCTCTCCAGTGCAGCTGTTGCTTCAATAAGACTGCATGGACTTGCACATGCAAATGAGCATATATGTGCCACTCACGATGCCCCAGTGCAAACCTGGCCTCTTTCCTTCGCCCAGGGGTACAGGGCCCCTGGGAGCCTGACACAGCATCTCTCCCCGCCTCTAAGAACAGAAGTGTGACAGCACCCTGCCTCAAACATGCCACATGTACAGATTCTTCAGTTTTAAAATTTAAAATTTTAATATCAAAATAAAATTTTTAGAAAAATATTCTTGGGATGGGGTGCCGGGGTGCTCAGCGTGCTACCACTGTGGGCCACAGAGACAGTCTGAAGGGAGCTGAGGAACATTTCAGCAGCAAAAGGCCCCAGTGGAGAGCCACGTGCCCAGGTATCATGGTGATGGGTGCACTAGAGATGACAGCCCTGTCCTCCCCAGCCAAAGTGTTACGTGGTAAAGGAGCCAATCCCAGCACGTAGGTACCACAGTCAAACGTTTCTCCCCATCGCCAACCATAGCGTCCTCAGGGAGACTCCTGGGAATCACCCAGCCTCTTGCTTGGCACAGGAGCATGAGCAGTCACCAGCTAGCTCACAGGGCAGAGGGCGACAGGCAGCGCGGCACAGTCCCCGGGCCCATCCTGCAGGGACCCAGAGAGGACAGCTCCCTGCATGGCCCCTGCCGGATTCCGGGCCCCATGGCCCCTCCATGCACAGTAGGGGCTGCGGCACAGGAGGTTATATCTCCCCCAGGTCTTCGTAGATGGGCACTAAAGCATTCTCATCCACTGACAGTTCCTGCCCTGGCGCCCGCAGGGGCTTCAGCACCCGGCTGTACAGCACCTCGTTGTTGTTGTTGTTGTTGTTGAAGCCAGATCTGACACCCGCTTTGTCGGGAGCCAGGTTCTCGCGCCATTTGCTGGGGTCTGGGCTCCTCTCAGTGCCTTTGGGAATGAACACGGCTTGGGGCTTGGGGGCAGGGATGGGCTTGGGGCCCTTGGGCCCGGCTCTGGGCTGGAAGGCAGGCACTGAGTAGTCGTCAGTTCTGGGATTGTAGGGATACTCATACCCGCCCTTGTCTTCGATGCCCTGCGTGCGCCAGGCCTCGCCTGTTGGCCGCGCCTCATCGTAGATGGAGGTGTTGGCAGGCACTGGGTGTGGGGCCCGCCCCTCGGGCTCATCATAGATGTGATCCCTGCATCTCAGCAGCCTCTCAGCTTGGCTGTTCCCCGCTGGCTGGATCCGGTCGTACAGGCCTGAGTACAGAGAGCCAGGTTTCCTGAGCTTCGCCTCCTCCTGGGCAGGGCCATGACCCATAGCCCCAACTCCAGGTTTGCTGTCGATGGGGTCTGAGTACAGCGGGTCCAGCCTGACCCGGATGCCCTTCACTGCGTCCATGGGCTCGGAGTACACGCTGGTTGGGTCCTCAGAAGGGAGCACGGCCCTGGGTACCTTGGGCAGCGGGGAGCGTGGGGGCGTGCTGGGGTGAGCAGGCTTGGCTGGCACCGGGGGCTCTGGAAGAGTGCGAGCCTTCAGCAGGGCTATGGGGTCCCTCTCCTCCGGAGCAGCACTGAGCTTCGCTGCCAGCCCCGCTTTGGGCACCGCTGAGCCATCCCCCTCAGCAGGCAGCTCAAGGCTCAGCGAGTCAGCCAGGGCATTGCGGATCAACAGCACGCTGGGGCAGTCCAAATCCAGAGAGTCGCAGCTCTGCCTGTTCTCCTCTACCTGTGCTTTCTGCTCCCGAATGGAGGCCTCCACTAGCCGGAAGATCTCGTTCCCCTGCTTGGTCTCAAAGGTGAAGTTCCCAGGGCCGGACTCACAGCGCCTGCCAGCTTCGAAGGAGAACATCACCTGCCGGGGAGAGGTAGAGGGTCAGTGTCCCACCCAGCCCCCAAGAGCCTCCCAGCAGCCCAGGCTGCAGGCACTTGGGCGAAGGGACAGCAGGACAGATCTCTGGCGTACACAAGAACAGCTCTGGCCTCCTCCCCTGGACTCACAACCTATTCCTGAACCTCAGCTGAAGCTCTAGGGGCAGGTGAACTGGCGTTCGCTCTTCCTGGGGCTCACGCATCATGCAAAGAAGAGAGCAAGGCTCCAGTTCCACTCTCCACCTGCCAAGCCACCCCTGCCTCAAACCCATCTTCCCACTCAGCCCTTCCCTGGTGCCCCTACGAGACACACCACAGCATGCAGGCACCATCAGTCAGGCCCTGTGTAAATCACTTTTGCGCTCTCCCGCCCCCCCTCTAAATTCATGGTTGCATCCTAGGAGGTTGAATTTCATGGGAGATGCATGGCGCCCACTGCCCCTAACTGCAGCAATTCTTCCAGCAGCAAGGAGGCAGAAGCAGGTATCCCAGCTTCCATCTCCCCACTCGTGCGGGGGTTAGTGAGCTGGGCCCATCCCAGAAAGGAGTGAGATGGCAGGCTGGTCACACCCCAGGGAGTAAGGGAGCGCAGAAGGGTGTGTGTGTCTCTCTCTGTCTGAAGCCATCTGCCCAGCCTAGCCGGGGGCAGGGTCTGGCTGGCTCCACACTGAGCTCCAGCCCAGGCTGCTTCTACGTCCTGTCTGTCCAGCTGGCAGGACAAGGGGGCTGTGTTGACAATGTACGACAATTTGCCAGCTCAACCCGCAGCAGCCCCTGGCACACCCAGGGGAGACGCCGCAGCGCCAACTGGTGAGGAGCTGAACCAGAGAGCCCTGCCCCAGCAGGGGACTGGAGTGAGAATGGGATCTATGCCTCCCGGGCCAATCCTCTCCCTGGGGCAGGGCCCCCTCATGTCTGCTTGTACTCCAAGCAGCAGATCCACGCTTGCCAGCCAGCATTGCAGTGTCTCCCCTGGGTCTGCCAGGGGGCCTCTATTGGGCACGCCAGGCCAGGGCTCATAACTGCTATGCACGATCAACCCTGCCCGCAGCGAAATTAGCCCAATACCATGAATTTTCCAACAGTGCAGAGGCAGAAGTGGGCATCCCTGCTCCGTCTTCCTGCTGTTGGCAAAAATGGCTAATCTCACAACTTCCCTGCAGTCTGTGAAATTGTGGTTCACACAGGGCCTTAGTCATGAGGTCTCCCTGAGTGGACCCTGTGACACTGCACTCCATATTATTCATAGTGATATTATATGATTATGGCATAATTCTGATGTATTTTATGCAAAATCGGTCATGTGACATATTGAAAAGGTTATGATTTACTGAATATGATTATCCTATTTGTATGGCTGTATCATTTTTGTATCTGAAGTTAGGAATATTGTCTATGTATCTGTTACAAATGTGTTTACACCTGGGAAACACCCACTAGGGAAGACTGTCAGTCTAGATGGCTGGCTGGGAAGGGCCCATTCAAGTTAATGAACAATTTGGGAGAACAATAGGCCTTAGAGGGAGTTTATTGGCGGGGGGAGGGCCGGAGTGGTATCTTCCTGAGGCTGCTACAAATGGCCTCCGAGCTATGGCTGCTGTGGCACTACAGGGACATGTGACCAGGTCACCTGGTGCTGGACTCCATCTTGGAATACCAGTGTTTTTCCACTGGCCGGGCGTGGGAACCAAGCTTTGAGACCAAGGGTTCCCGCCATATGCAAAAGCTATTTAAGGCAGGGGAGTGACATCATCAGGGTTCTTCACTGACTCTCCGCCCAAAGAGACTCTTGGAAACACCTGAGGAACAAGGACTGAACTGTGCGGGAGAAGGGCTGGACCCAGGCTAGAGGAATTTTTAGCCTGCGAAAGGCACACTTGGGGTTTTTAATCTGTGAGCAAGTGAACTGCCCCTTAAGAATCTCTGTAGCCTGTTTGAATCATCATTTAGGGTGAGAATTTGCTACTCATATGCAACCTCTTGAGTATATTAAGCTTAGTTTGTGTGTTTTGTTTGTTTGCTAGGTAATCTGCTTTGATCTGTTTGCTATCCCTTATAATCACTTACAATCTATCTTTTGTAGTTAATAAAATTATTTTTGCTTTGGTCTTCTAAAACCAGTGTGTGGGAGTCATAACCTGGGGCAGAAGCCTGTTGCATTTCCTTCTCCACATTGAGGAAGGGGGCGGATTTCATGAGCTGACGCCGAACAGATCTCTGTGCCGCGCAAGACGGTATAATTTTGGGTTTACACTCCAGAGGGGGCAGTGCTCTCGAGCAGCTGGGCAGTTCCTTAGCTGAAGCCTCCCCAGGCAGAGCTGATTACAGCATCTGTATGAGCCCAGGGTGGTGGGTCGGGGAGCTCAGTGGTACCCCAGTTCCAGGTGGCACCGCGTGGGGAACCCATCACAGACTCCCCACCCCCACTCCCTCTCTGCAGAACCACTACGGTCTGAGCCAGCTCGGTGCTTCCCTTAGCAAGCCAGCACACCATGGGAGCGGCACCATTTCAGTACCACACCATGAGCTGATCCCCTGCAGAGGTGCCTGGGCACAGGCAGGACGGGGGGAATCTGCTGAATGCGGTTTTGCAGCTTGGAATCAGCCCATTTCCCCCGGACCACACTCGTGCTGTGCCAGTTCTGCCCCCAGCCTGGCCCTCTGGCTCATGCCCAGTGTCTCCCAGGCTTGGAGAGGCTGCTGAGATGCTTCCGCACAGTGTCTCCGCTCAGACGACACCCTCAGTCTCCAGTTCGCATCGGGCTGATCCGGTGGAAACAGCAGCAGCTACAGGCTACAGCACAAGTTCTATAAGCAGCTTCTCTCAGGCAACCACTTCCTCCCCACCCGCCCTGGGTGAGCAGGGCCGAGGACACAGAGCCAGGCGCTGCGTGAAGCACGATGGACAGACACCACAGTCGCCGCGGCCAGGAGGGAGGGGGGTGAGGGGCAGTGACAGTCACAGCATGGGCCCCAGGAGGCAGCAATACCCCCAGCACAGCCAACCCTCAGCAAAGGTTAACCAGGCACCTCGGCCGCTGCTGGCCCCTGCGCCTTCTTCTCAGGCTGCACATGGGGTGCCGAGCAGGTCAGGCCTTGGCACTTCAGCCAATGCTTTAGTGCCAGACGGCTGGTGGGCTGGGGAGTAGAGCACCCTTTAGCTGAGGGAATGGTATTAAGCCAGCCGGAGCCCGGGCACTCACCCCAGGTCCCGCCTCACCCACCTTGTCTCGGCCGTATCTCCTCAGCAGCCTGTAAGGCCAGGTGTAGAGAGTTTCTTGCGTCCGGGGCTCCTTGAGGATCAAGCTGTCCTGCTCGGCTTTGAGCAGGTAGGCCCCATGCAGCGCACACCGCTCCGCCGCCTCCGTCCTCTGCACCGTCACCCAGAAAGCGTTCACTGCCGAGAGAGCCAGTCACTTGCCGGCACGGGGCAGGAAAGCCAGCACCCCCGACTCCCAAGAACAGGACAGGGGAGCCAGGGACACCCCCAGGACCACAGACAGCATGGGGTGAAGACAGGGAATCCAAGCCCCACCCCACTTTCCCCTGCACCAAGCGGAGAGTGGGAAAACCGGAATATGCACCACCCCCAAGGGAGGAGGCCGGCGACACTCGGCCCCTGGTAGGCTGACCAGATAGCAAGTGTCAAAAATCAGGACAGGAGGTGGGGGGTAATAGGTGCCTATGTGAGAAAGAGACCCAAAAATCGGGACTGTCCCTATAAAAATCGGGACATCTGGTCACCCTAGCCCCTGGGACGGGGGCGGGGGGAGGCAGGAAGGCAGAGGCCAGCTAGGACAGCAGTGGGGGGGGGGGGGGGGGGGGGCGGCGACACCCAGCCCCCAGGACAGAGATGGGGGCAGGCCAGCGACACCCGGCCCCCAGGACAGAGATGGGGGCAGGCCAGCGACACACACACGGGCCCCCCTACGAGGAGTGCAGCCCAGGGTGAAGCACTACGGGGAGGAGGGAGGCGTCCCAGCTCCAGACGCAGCCCAGTGGGACAGGTCACGGCACCTGCCTGCAGGACGAGACGATCCCAGAGGCCAGGGCAGCTTCGTGCCGGGCAGCGAGGGCTGCCAGCTCCCCCAGCAGGGCCATGCTGGACACAAACCCAGACAAGCAGGGGAGCAGCCACGTGCCGGGCAGGCCCTACCTTCCTCCCGCGAGTAGTAAATCGAGTTCACCGCCATCTCCAGGGCCGGTGCCGCCCCGTCCGACTCCTTGCTGCCCCCAGGCTGGGCTCCATTTGTAGAGTTCCCCTGCAAAGCAAGAGAGGCATCAGCACCCAGAACCATACTCCCAGCCACTCCCACCACCCCGCCTCTCAGCTAGCCCCCCCACCCCTCACAGGCCGCCTCACAGCCAGCCCCACCGCCCCCATGGGCTGCCTCACAGCCGGCCCCACCTTCGCCTCCCCCCAAGAGCCACCTTCCGGCCCCTCCAACCCACCTTGCAGCCGGCCCCACTCCCCATCCCACGGGCCACCTCTCAGCCGGCCCCACTGGCCCCCCCACAGGCCGCCTCTCAGCCGGCCCCACTGCCCCCCACCGGCCGCCTCTCAGCCGGCCCCATGGGCCGCCTCTCAGCTGGCCCCACCGCCCCCCACGGGCCGCCTCTCAGCCGGCCCCACCTCCGCCTCCCCCCAAGAGCCACCTTCCGGCCCCTCCACCCCACCTCGCAGCCGGCCCCACTCCCCGTCCCACAGGCTGCCTCTCAGCCGGCCCCACCGGCCCCCCACGGGCCACCTCTCAGCCGGCCCCACTCTACCCCCGATGAATCGCCTCACAGCCGGCCCCACTCCCCATCCCACAGGCTGCCTCTCAGCCGGCCCCACCGGCCCCCCACGGGCCACCTCTCAGCCGGCCCCACTCTACCCCCCATGAATCGCCTCACAGCCAGCCCCACTCCCCATCCCACAGGCCGCCTCTCAGCCAGCCCCACTCCCCATCCCACGGGCCGCCTCTCAGCCAGCCCCACTCCCCATCCCACGGGCCGCCTCTCAGCCAGCCCCACCGCCCTCCACGGGCCGCCTCTCAGCCGGCCCCACCGGCCCCCCCACAGGCCGCCTCTCAGCCGGTCCCACTGCCCATCCCACCGGCCGCCTCTCAGCCGGCCCCACTGCCCATCCCACCGGCCGCCTCTCAGCCAGCCCCACTGCCCATCCCCCCAGCCACCTCTCAGCCGGCCCCACCGGCTCCCCACGGGCCGCCTCTCAGCCGGCCCCACCAGCCCCCCACGGGCCGCCTCTCAGCCGGCCCCACCTCCGCCTCCCCCCAAGAGCCACCTTCCGGCCCCTCCACCCCACCTCGCAGCCGGCCCCACTCCCCATCCCACAGGCTGCCTCTCAGCCGGCCCCACCGGCCCCCCACAGGCCGCCTCTCAGCCGGCCCCACTCTACCCCCCATGAATCGCCTCACAGCCAGCCCCACTCCCCATCCCACGGGCCGCCTCTCAGCCGGCCCCACTCCCCATCCCACGGGCCGCCTCTCAGCCGGCCCCACTCCCCATCCCACGGGCCGCCTCTCAGCCGGCCCCACCGGCCCCCCCCACGGGCCGCCTCTCAGCCGGCCCCACCGGCCCCCCCCCACGGGCCGCCTCTCAGCCGGCCCCACCGGCCCCCCCCACGGGCCGCCTCTCAGCCGGCCCCACCGGCCCCCCCCACGGGCCGCCTCTCAGCCGGCCCCACCGGCCCCCCCCACGGGCCGCCTCTCAGCCGGCCCCACCGGCCCCCCCCACGGGCCGCCTCTCAGCCGGCCCCACCAGCCCCCCACCGGCCGCCTCTCAGCCGGCCCCACTCTATCCCCCCCCATGAACTTCCTCACAGCCGGCCCCACTCCCCATCCCACAGGCCACCTCGCAGCCGGCCCCACTCTATCCCCCCCATGAACTTCCTCACAACCAGCCCCACCGGCCCCCATGAACCACCTTACAGCCAGCCCCACCGCCCCCTACGGGCGCCTCTCAGCCGGCCTCACCTCCCGCCCTGCCCCGCCTCACAGCCAGCCCCACCGCCTCCCAGCCGGCCCCACTCCCCATCCCACGGGCCGAGGGGCTGCCGAGCCGATGGAGGGAACCAGCGGGAGGAGATGGTGTCCATTGTACTAGTGCCTGTCACAACTCTCCAGCAGAGCCAGCACAAGCATGGGCAACGGCTTCTCTTCCCCAAGGCCAAACGCCCTGGCAGGCTCGGGAACGACGTGCTCAGGGGGCTCTACTCGGGGCTCGCTCCCCGTGGCTCAGCACGAGGGACCCCAACACAAATGTGAAATGGAAGCCCCAGGCAGGCTCACAAACCACCCTGATGTTGCCCGGTTCCTGCCCACGCAGAGAGACATTCCCAGCACCACTGCAAACAGTCCCTGCCGCTCACAGAGGGGAAGTGAGCGTTTCTAGATTGAACATATGGAGAACTGAAAGTGCAGTTCACACGCTACTGGCAGTGGGAGAGCCCCATTTTGTAGCTGGGTCTCTTGTCAGGGGTTTGCACAGGGGCAAGCCGTGGGTGTCACCACACCAGCACAGAGGTTCCTGCTCTGGAGAAACCCTGCGCACCATGGTGACCGGCACAGGGACTGCATTAAGGGGGCGGTTCGTTTCAGCGGTAACGGTAATGCACGGGTACCAACTGCCCAAGCCTGGCTTCAGACCTGTGCTGAACACTACTGCTCTAGGTCGCGGCACATGGGATTAGACCGCCAAGCATAGGATATTCCTGGGGGCCAGGCTGCTGTAGTGTCTGCGGATCAATATCACTCCAAGGGCTTGATTCACAGGGATAAAGGCCAGACGGGCCCCTTAGATCATCTCATCTGACCTCCTCTGCATCACTGGCCATCCCATGTCACCCAGTTACCCAGCCGTCTGCTGAGCCCAGTCACTTGTGCTTGGCTAAATCATCCTCCAGAAAGGCCTCCAGTCTGGATTTCAAAACATGCCTTGCAGCGAGAGACTTAAGGAGCTCAACCTGTTTAGCTTAAATCTCTCATGGTGAGGCATTTTCTCGAGCCCTCAAATAATTTTTCTGGCTCTTCTCTGTAACCTCTCCAATTTTTCAACCTTCTTTTTAATACGTGGATGCCAGAACTGGATGCTGTGTTCCCGCACTGGCCTCTCCAGTGCGGTCTCCCTGCTCCCACCTTTCACCTCCACAGATCCCATCAGCCGGTTGGCCACGGCAGCGCACTGGGAACTCATGTTCTGTGCTTGTTCACGCTGACGCCTAAGCCCTGTTCAGAGTCGCTGCTTCCCGGGATGCAGTCCCCCACCCCAGAAGTGACCATAAATCCCGTGTGAACAGAGTAAGGGGGTGAAGTAGCACTGCTCTGTGATCATAAACAAATACAATGTGATACGCAGGCTACCGGAATAGGACTGTGTTTAGTTAAATGGGGCACTGTAAGGACACCTGGCAGTGAGGAAGAAGACTGGCTCAGGATGAACTACGTCTCACTTGAGGGCTGTTAAGGAACAATGCCCGACCCGTTAGCGTCGAAGGTTTTGCCTCCGCCCCGCCCAACCTCAAAGCTGGTTTTGTCCAGAAGGGCCAAAGCTGGGAACCCACACAAACACAAAAGGGCTGCAGCAGGGTTTAAAAGGGGTGTCTCCCTCTCTGGGGGAGGGAGGTGGGAAGGGTGCTAGGGGGAACGAGAGGGAGACGGGGACCCCATGGGCTGTCTGGAGACCCTTGGCCTGTCTAGCTCACCATTACAAGATGGCCCGGATTTAGATAAGATACACACACACACACGCAGATGGTTGTTTAAAACCCCCTTTTTCTCTAATGCTCTGTTCCTAAGCAGGCTGTTTGGTCTCGGTATTCACCGCTGCTCACAGATCCCCGAAGCGAGAGCCGTGGGTGCTGCACCCAGCCAGATCTACTGGGGAAGGAGAATTAACAGACCAGGCCTTGGGCTGCAGTCGTGTGCATAAGAGTGGGAGACCTGCCAAATTTCACCCCAGGAGAAGTGACGGCACAAGGCCTGGCATCTTAGGGCGCGCCCTGAAAGACCACACAGGGGACAGAGGAGCAGCTGCCAGCATTCGGGGTGCAGTTATGGCCGTCCAGGCAGGCAGTGGAAATGTTTCCTTTGCCGGCCTACAGGGAGGGGTCAGGACTATGGGAGTCACTTCAGCCTGGGGCCTCGGCTTCCATTTCTTCAAGGACAAGGCAGGGTGCAGTGGGGAGGCGGCTGTAAACGCCACGCTGCAGCCTGAGCTTGGCACTAGAGACTATTTCTGGCTGCAGCCTTGGGTTGAGAAGAGACTGAAGGGGGAGCAGAAGATGGAGCCTGGGGGAGCTCTAGGCACTGGGGGGTTGCATGGCTGGGTACAGAGGGGGTGTCCAGATGGGCAGCTTGGCCCAAACCTCCATGGAACAAGCGTCTGGCTGGCGCTTCCCCACCACACAGGGAGGATCGTCTATCCCAGCACGATATTCCCCGGCACGCAGGGCTCCCCAGTGACCCACACCCCGAAACACTGCAGGCTTCCTCCCCAACACAGCAAGGTCTCTGCCAATACCAGCTGCTGGGGGTAGGGAGAGCAGAGAGGAAACCCCCCAGAGGGCCCTGGGTCTCCCCCACAGGCGCTCCTTGGACAGGATGGGATCCAGCACCCGTGCCGCCAGGCTCACCTGGCCAGAGGCAGCACAGGCCTGGTCCTCACGGACGTGGGGCAGCACATGTTGAGGGCCCCCTTTCCTGGGAGGGGAGCATGGGCGGGGTGTCCCCATCATGGTGGGTGGACAATGGGTGTGCTCCCAGAAAGGAGAGGTTTGAGCAGCAGGACCCCACCCCCTCTATGCACAGACAGGAGCAGAGGGGGATGTCCCAGCCCCCCTCGCCCGGCGGCACTCACCGAAAAGGCGATCTCACACAGCTTCGCCACCCACTCCGCGCTCTGCTCCTTCTCCGCAGCAAACAGGTAGCTTCTGTCGCTGGTCTCCAGGCGGAAAACAGCCGTGCTGTCCTTGGGGCCGCTCTCCGGCACGGGCACCACGCTGACACAGTCCGCCAGGCGGATGATCTTCTTGTCCAGCCGCTTGGTGCTGAGTTTCTCGGCTGGGGCTCCTGGGTCCTTGGAGTCAAAGAACTCCAGGCGGGCGACCCCGTGCTGGCTGGCTGGGTACAGCACAAACCAGTTCTTCTTCCATCTCTGCAAAGGCAACACAGCTGGGTCAGCACAGTGGCCTCTGCCCCCCACACCCAGACCCAAAGGTCTGTGACCTGCCTGTACAGGGTAAGGGCTCCCCCACTCTTGGCGCAGCTCTGGCTGGGAGAGCAGCTCGCACGCGAGATTCCCGAGGTCCATGTGGAACACGGCAGGATTCGACCCCAAGTCCCTCTGGGCTGGCAGGGACAGGGAGCCAGGGGCTGACACGAGCTGCAGGCAGCAGCATTTCCCCAGCCGGTCCCCAAAGTGACCAGCCACGGGCCTGCATGGGGCAGGTGCCGGAGGCCTCAACTCTGGGGAGGCTTCTTCAGAGAGACCTGATAAAGGCACAAGAGCCGGACTGGGGCGCCGGGGGAGGGGCAGGCAGGGCGCCGGACTGGGGCGCTGGACTGGGGCGCCGGGGGAGGGGCAGGCGGGGCGCCGGGGGAGGGGCGCCAGGGGAGGGTGGGGAGAACTGTCCGAGCCGAGCTGAGCGAAGGGGGAATCTCTCTCCGCCCATGGCACGTAGCAGCGCTGAGGCCCGGGCCTGGCCGCGTGCACTAGGCCAGCCAGGTCCAAGCCAGCAGGAACGGTGGTTGGGGCAGGCAGCAGCTGGATCCAACCCCCCCCTCGCAGACCTGCCCACCCCACCCCCACAGCCTGCTCAGCGACCAGGGCCAGGCACGTGGCCTGCAGCGGGGTCCAATTCCAGCAGTGCCGTGGTGTGCCCGGCCCCGAGAGCTCACCCCGTGGGGAGGCTCCCTGCCCAGGTCTCCTGGGCACAGACTCCCAGAGGTTGGCAGAGTGGCCCCAGCTGCACCGGCCACGGTCTGGACCTTTGGGGATGGTCAACACTTCCCCTCTCTCCAGGGGGCCACCCTGATCCAGACCCTGCCTAGCCTCTCACTGACCCACAGAGAAGGAGCTCCAGCCCCCCAACCAAGGAGGAACACACCCCAGGCAACCACTGCCCCACAGCCCTCCCTGCACAGCCGTGCCCCCATCCCCAGCCTGCAGATGGGGCAGGATCTCAGGGCTTCTCCGGCTCATTGTGTCGCTGTCCCCTGCCCCACAGCCCACGCTCCCTGCCCCCTCCTATCCCTGCTGCAGACTCTCGGGACAGGAAGAGGAAGTATCTGTGTCCTCACTTGCTTCCTGCCAAACTTCCCCAAATCATCAGGCACCCAATGTGAGAGCCGGGGGAGGGGAGAATGAAACCCACACAAGCCGCCAGAGCCCCCCCATCAGCACCATGCAGTCACAGCTTCAGACACCTAGCCGGGGGAGGGGCGAGGGGCCGCCTGTCCCTTGGGGGCTGGGGCAGGTGCTGCACGGTCTTAGCACAGAGAGGTCTGTCCTGGACTGGGGAGCCAGTTATACCACAGGCTGCTGTCTCCTGTCGCCCCTCCGGGCCCCATACTCCTGCATCCAGGGGCTGGCTCCTGCTGCCTCGGACAGGCCCTGCCCCCCATGGGCTCTGCCCCAGCAACTGAGGCGCTTGAGCCAACAGCCCCTACAACGGCCTCTGCAACACGCGGGGGTGTCAGGCAGAACATTCTTGGGGGGTCCCCCATTGCTACAACCTGCACCCCTTTGCTCCTACGGGGCCAGAGTTTATTGCCCTTCCAGGGCAGGGCACAAAACCAACAGGATCTACTGACCCTTGCTCCTACGCAGCCCAGGGCAAGAGGGGAGGGCTCTGGGTTCGTAGTCAGGGCTCACTACATAAGAACGGCAATATTGGGTCAGACCAACAGTCCACCTAGCCCCATATCTTGTCTCGGACAGTGGTCAGTGCCAGATGCTTCAGAGGAAATGAACAAAACAGGGCAACTGTTGAGTGATCCATCCCGTCATCCAGTCCCAGCTTCTGGCAGTAAGAGGCTTAGGGACACCCAGAGCATGGGGCTTGCGTCCCTGATCACTTTGGCTAATAGCCACTGATGGACCTATCCTCCAGGAACTTCTCTAATTCTTCTTTGAACTCAGTTACAAATTTGACCTTCAGCATCCCCTGGTAGCTGCCAAGTTCCACAGCTTGATGATGCGCTGTGTGAAGAAGTACTTCGCTTTGTTTTAAACCTACTGCCTATTAATTTCCTGGTTCATGTGTTCCCTATTTACTTTCTTCACATAACTGATGATTTTATAGATCTCTATCATATGCCCCCTTAGTCACCCCTTTTCCAAGCTGAACAGCCCCAGTCTTTTTCATCTGTCCTCATATGGAAGCTGTTCCAGACCCCTAATAATTTTTGTTGCCCTTCTCACTACTTTTTCCAGTTCTAATATATCTTTTTTGAGATGGCACGACCAGAACTACATGCAATATTCAAGGTGTGGGCATGTCATGGCTTTAGAGTGTGGCATTATGATATTTTCTGTCTTACTAGCTATCCCTTTCCTAATGTTCCTAACATTGTTAGCTTTTTTGACTGCCGCTGCACATTGAGCGGATGTTTTCAGAGAACTATCCACAACAACTCCAAGATCTCTTTAAGTAATAACAGCTAATTTAGACTCCTTCACTTGTTATGTCATTGAGATGTTTTCCAAGGTGCATTACTTTCCATTTATCATCATTGAATTTCATCTGCCATTGTGTTGCCCAGTCACCCAGTTCTGTGAGATCCCTTTGTAACTCTTCACAGTTTGTCTGGGACTTAACTATCTTGAGTAGCTTTGCCACCTCGCTATTTATCCCTTTTTCCAGATCATTTATGAATATGTTGAACAGCACCGGTCCCAGTACAGAACCTGGGGGACACCACTATTTATCTCTCTCCGTTCTGAAAACTGACCATTTATTCCTACCCTTTGTTTCCTATCTTTTAACCAGTTACTGATTCATAAGAGGACCATCCTTCTTATCCCATGACTCTTTACTTTGATTAAGAGCCTTTGGTGAGGGACCTTGTCAGAGGCTGATTGTCCAAGTACACTATATCCACTGGATCATGCTCGTCAACGTGCTTTTTGACTCCCTCAAGGAATTCTAACAGACTGGTGACAGACATGATTTCCCTTTACAAAGTCATGTTGAATCTTCCCCAACATAGTGTCATTATCTATGTGTCCCATAATTCTGTTCTTCACTATAGTTTCAACCAATTTGCCTGGTACTGAACCTTACCGGCCTGTAATTGCCAGGATCATATCTGGATCCTTTTTAAAAAACTGGCATTACATTTTCATATATGAGTTCTTGGGTGAATACTATCTGGTCCTGGTGACTTATTACTAATTCATCAATTTCTTCCAAAACCTTCTCTAATGACACCTCAATCTTGGACAGTTCCTCAGAGTTGTCACCAAGCAAGAATAGCTCAGGTGTGAAGATCTCCCTCACATCCTCTGCAGCAAAGACCAAAGCAAAGAATTCATTTAGCTTTTCCACAATGGCCTTGTCTCTGTTGAGTGCCCCTGTAGCACCTCGATCGTTCGGTGGCCCCAGTGACTGGACAGGCTTCCTGCTTCTGGTGTACTTAAAATCAATCAATATATATATATATATATATTATATATTATATATTATATAATGATATAGATATATATATAAAGTCCACCACTAGTTGCTGAGTGGTGCACAGGACAGGGGAAGGGCTGCCTTTATTCCTGACAGCCCACAATCCCAGGAGCAACACAGAGAGGACGCGGCAAACCAGCCACTCCACCTATGGGGCGGCACAGAGACAGCGGCCTGAGCTGGCATGACCGACAGAGTGCAAGAGAATGTGATGAGCAGGGGCAGAGCTAGACCAGGCCTCATGCTGCCAACCACACTGGCCCAATACGAGTTATTTGCTTTGGTTCCCTTGGCGCCGCCAGGAAGTCACAGCCCACGAGGATGCTGGACATTCAGTGAGAGACTGCGCTCCACCCTCCTCTCACAGCGCCACGGGCACCTGCCATCTGCTCAAGCCGAGAGAATCACCACAGCCCTGCCAAGGCTGCTGCAGAAACCCCTGGGCGATGCCCCTACGACACCCTCCCCCAGAGGATAGTGCTGTGCATTTCAATGGCACAGAAAGTATCAGCCCAGGGCAGTGGCCAGCTAAAGTCAGGAACACGGGGACAGCAGCAACAGATTTCCAGACACCCCAAACCAGCCCTGCCTTGCCTGGTGGGTCGGCACATCCAGCATGCATCCCAGAGCCCCCCGCATGGCTGAAAAGGAGCCAGCACCCCTGGGCTGGCAGCCTGGACGAAGGACTGCAGCAAGGGCAGTGTTACCCGAACCACACAGCAGAGAGGAGATGCTGCCAGGCAGAACAGGTAGCCGCTGCCTCAATGCCATCCAGGCCAGGAAGTGGGGAAGGGCAGGAGGGGTTTCCTCCTGTCCCCAGCATGGCCTCTGCAGCTCTGTAAGCCAGGCTGTGCTGTTGGGATCTCACACGGGTTCAGTACAGCCACAGCACCCGTACAACCCGCTGAAAGCCGGACTGCCACCATAGCAACCCCCACCCCACCAGAGCCAGCCCCGCTCAGCTGAGCCACTGGGACACCCAGGGTGACCGTGCCCCGAGCAGACACGGCTTGCGTGGGTCACGGGCTCCTGCCCAACACCTCGAGAGCCCAGCGAGGGAACAGCACTGCCCTGCGTAGGGGGATGGGACGGGGACAGACGTCACAGAGCCATCGCAGGATGCTCAGCACCGTAACGGGCACATGAGCACCTGGATAGATGGTCCAGCTGGGGCCTGCAGGCTGAGCTACGTCACTGGGTGATGGGCACTGACAACATAAGAACAGCCAGGCTGGGTCAGACCAAGGGTCCACCCAGCCCAGTGTCCTGTCTGCCGACCGCGGCCAATGCCAGGTGCCCCAGAGGGAATGAACAGAGCAGAGAATCATCAAGTGATCCATCCCCTGACACCCATTCCCAGCTTCTGGCAAGCAGAGGCTCGGGACACCATCCCTGTCCAGCCTGGCTAATAGCCGTTGATGGACCTATCCTCCATGAATGTATCTAGTTCTTTTTTTAACCCTGTTATGCTCTTGGCCTTCACAACATCCTCTTGCAAGGAGTTCCACAGACTGAATGTGCTTTGTGTGAAGAAATACTTCCTTTTCTTTATTTTAAACCTGATGCCCATTAATTTCATTTGGTGACCCCTAGTTCTTGTGTTATGAGAAGTAGTAAACAACACTTCCTTATCTACTTTCTCTCCACCAGTCATGATTTTATAGACTTCAAACATATCTCCCCTTAGCCATCTCTTTTCCAAGCTGAAAAGTCCCAGTCTTATTAATCTCTTCTCATACGGAAGCCATTCCATACCCCTAATCATTTGTGTTGCCCTTTTCTGAACCTTTTCCAATTCCACTATATCTTTTTTGGGATGGGGCAACCACATCTGCACACAGTATTCAAGATGTGGGTGTACCATGGATTTATATAGAGGCAAATATGATATTTTCTGTCCTATTATCTATCCCTTTCTTAATGATTCCCAACATTCTGTTCCCTTTTTTGACTGCCACTGCACATTGAGCGAATGTTTTCAGAGAACTATCCACAATGACTGCAAGATCTCTTTCTTGAGTGGTAACAGCTAATTTAGATCCCATCATTATATATGTATAGTTGCGATTATGCTTTCCAATGTGCATTACTTTGTAATCAATATTACATTTCATCTCCCATTTTGTTGCCCAGTCACCCAGTTTTGAGAGATCCTTTTGTAGCTCTTCGCAGTCTGCCTGGGTCTTAACTATCTTTAGTAATTTTGTATCTGCAAATTTTGCCACCTCACTGATCACCCTTTTTCCAGATCATTTGTGAATGTTATGAATATGTTGGAAAGGACTGGTCCCAGAACAGATCCCCGGGGGCCACCACTATTTACCTCTCTCCATTCTGAACACTGACCATTTATTCCTACCCTTTGTTTCCTAACTTTTAGCCAGTTCTCAGTCCATGAGAGACCTTCCCTCTTATCCCACGACAGTTTACTCTGCTGAAGAGCCTTTGGTGAGGGACCTTGTCAAAGGCTTTCTGGAAATCTAAGTACACTGGATCCCCCTTGTCCACATGCTTATTATACAAGGGCTTGTTATGCGGTCTCTGGGCCAGAGGGGAATGCTCTGGGGCGGCTGGGCAGCAGGAGGGCCAGCAGCCCCAGGAGGGGTGTGGGGCTGGAGTCCCATGGGGGTGCTGAGGCAGGTGTCTGGGGCCCAGCAGGTACCAAGGGTCCCGGGGGGGGGGGGGGGGGGAGAGTAACATCTCTGGGGCAGCCCTCAAGCGCCACCCCCAGGTCTCCCCACAGACCCCCTGGCACCAGCAGAGCTGCCCCCCACAGGGGCCTGGCAGTGCTAGATCCCGGCTCAGCCCCACAGAGGACCTGGAGCCCAGGGAGGCTGCTCCTGGGGAGACCCCCCCCCTTCGCCCCACAAAGGGGCGGCGCCCCGAACTCCCGGGTTCCGCAGCCAGCTGCTGCTGGGGGGGGCGGGGCGGGGCGAGCTCCCCTCGCGGGCGGAGAGTGGGACCCGCCCAGCCCGGCCGGAGCGACCCCCTCCCGCGGCGCCCCCGGCTCTGCCCCGGACCCCGGCTCCCCACTCCCCGCCCGGCCGGAGCGACCCCGGCTCTGCCCCGAGCCCCGGACCCGGTCCCCGCCGACCTTGGCCGCGAACTTGTGGCCCTGCTGCACGTAGAGCCGCCCCTCCTTGGCCGCGGGGTCCATCGGGCGGCCCGGGCCGGCACGGTCCGGCCGCGGCTTCCTGCTGCTCTGCCTGGCCTGGGGCGGGGCCGCGGGGTTTGTGCCCGACGGGGCGGGGCCTGTCCGGGGGCGGGGCCTGTGCCCGACGGGGCGGGGCTCTAGGGAAAGGGGCGGGGCCTGTGGGGGGGGGTCTGTGCCCGACGGGGCGGGGCTCTAGGGAAAGGGGCGGGGCCTGTCCGGGGGCGGGCCGCGGGGAGGGGGGTCTGTGCCCGACGGGGCGGGGCTCTAGGGAAAGGGGCGGGGCCTGTCCGGGGGCGGGCCGCGGGGGGGGGGGGTCTGTGCCCGACGGGGCGGGGCTCTAGCGAAAGGGGCGGGGCCTGTCCAAGAGCGGCCGGGGAGGGGGAGCACGTGTCCGGTGGGGCCGGGGGTGACCCCCAGCGGGGGCTGCTGCTCCGGGCAGACCCTGCAGCCAGGGCAGAGACAGCCCCACTGCCGGCCGGGCGGTGCTCCTCGCTGTCCCGGGCTAGCCTGCGCCCCATCCCCCAGGATCTGAGCCTGCCACACCCATAGCAAAGCCCCGCGGCCAGCCGGGGGCCCCGCACCCCCCGTCCCGGGCTCAGGGCGAGGCGGGCGAAGGGGGGTTAGTGGTGATGTTATAAACTTACTCTTTAGAAAGTTGGTTTTCCCCGGGAAGCAGCTTCAGATTCGTGTTGGGGGCGGGGGGAGCTTGGCCGGGGGATGTTCATGCTCCGAGGCCTTTTCAAAAAGAAACTACAGGCCAGTTGGCTTGTCTTCAAATCCGGGTACAGCCATGGGAAAGCCGCCAGGGTGGGGTGACCATAAGTCCAGCTCTGGCCGGGACTGTCCCATTTCTAAGCCCTGTTCCCGCTGTCCCGACATTTTTCGAAAATGTGGCAGTTGTCCCGTTTGCTCTTCCCGACTTGATCAATTGACAAGAGCAAGCAGACAAATGCCCCCTTTGTCAGAAAAATGGGGTGCAGTGCAGGGGGGCCAGTGGCCCTGCCAGCCCCTGGGGGGGGGGGACAGGCAGGGCTCATGCGGGGGGCAGGCAGGGTTCCAGCGACCCCAGCCTCGTGCAGGAATTGTGGGGGGCAGGCAGGCCAGCCCTGTGAGGGGTCCCGTTTTCCCTCTGGGAAAGATGGTCCCCCTAGCTAGGGGAGCCAATGTGTGAAGAATGACAGGGCGGCTGCAGTTAGTTTCCCTAAAAGGATGTTGATTGTAATTAAGTCTCGTCACTCAGGCTGGGAGCAGCTTTGGGGTCAGGTCACATTTGGCTGGTGAAGCTGCCTGCCTAGCTCCTAGCTGTAATATTTGTGAGAGAGAGACAAGGTGAGCGAGGGAATATATTTGATTGGACCTACTTCTGCAGGGGAGAGCCCGAGCGTTCAAGCTCTCTACACAGAGCTCGTCTCTCTCACTAGCAGAAGTTGGTCCAATAAAAGACATCACCCCGCCCCTTCCCCCATCTCGCTAATACCCTGGAGGGACACAGCTACTCTGCACATTTTTGTAGGGCATTTGACTTAGGTGTCACCAGGCCAGCCACCAACTAAGTGCCCCCATTGATGTCAGAGGTCATGCTGCAAGTGGCCTGCCTCAGTTTCCCCTCCCCAGTAACTCACAAAAGGCTTTTAAAAGTCCAATAACAACAGCCCTCCGTGGATTTTGGTTTATTAAATTAATAAACATTCCCAGTGCAGTTCTCAAGCCAGCCATGTACCTCTGTCTCCGGCCACTCCCACCCAGCCTTTCCTGCCTCCAGTCTCCCTCCCCACTGTCAGAGTTCCTTGCTGGGCCTACTTGCTCCCAGCAGCCTCTGCTCTCCCGGAGCATTCTCACTGCAGGGCCAGCACCCTGGCTTCTTCCTGCTGCTCTTCTAGGGGAACCAGCTGATTCCTGCCCAGCTGTCCCTCCTCAGGAATCAGGGTTCACTGACCCCAGCCTCTCGTCTAGGAGGGGCAAGTCACCCTGATACACCCTCACCCACCCACCCCCGGATACCCTCGCCCAACGCTGGGGCACGTTCTACAGTCGTTATTTCTTCTGTCACCCCTTGGTCTGTTTCCCAATGACGATATCTCTGGCTGGTTAAACCCAAGGAGCAACTGGGCTGGCAACCTCCGTCTCCCATACTGGGAGAGAAGCTCATGCCACTCGTCCACCAGCATTTCAATTTGCCACTCCAAGCCCCCCTTGTCTCTGGCTAGCTCATCTCTTTCTTGTAGGGCCTTTGCTTGTCCTCCTTCAAAGCACCAAGTTCCGGATGGTACCTCTCCTGCAAGGCAAGTCCTGTCCTGTCAATACTGTGATCAGCCCCTTTCCACAACCAGCAGGCCCATCCCACCAGTCCCTAGCCATGGTCACCCTTCGGGCATTTCCCTCCAGGGACAGTTCTCCTTGGATCAGGGTCCTTTTCTCACGCCCCAATAGCAGTGTGCTCACTAGCAGGAGGGGCTGCTGTGTCCGTCACGCCCCCGTGCTTCTGGCTCTTGCCCGAGGGGCCGACATGCTTCCTCGAGCATGAAAGCAACGGCTCCCTCCTTGAATTCTCGCTCCGGTGGGCGCAGCGCTCCCTTTGTACACCTCTTTTGCGAGGCCCTGGACCTCATTGGGACAAGTCTTCACAGGTCCTGCCTATTCATTGAGATGGACTGTAGGGGCCCAAAGAGTCAGTGGTGTTAATATGACCCCATCACTGTCCAACATTAAACTAGCTCAGTGTTTGCCACACAGAGCCCTCAGCCTGCTTAGTCCCAGGGCAAACACCCCATTAAATATCCTCTGAACCTTTTATTACAGATACAGAAAAGGAAAAACAGGTAAAGCCTTTGAACTATAACTAAGGCTACAATTTTCTCATGGAGGTCACCAAAGTCACGGAATCCGTGACTTACAAAGACCTCTGTGACTTCGGGTGGCTGGGAGCTGCAGGGTCCCGCCACCTCCTCCAGTGGCAGGGAGCTGTGAGGTACCCCTGCCGCCTAAGGCAGCATGGCCCCCAAGCTCTGATCTGCCATGGGCAGCGGGGGTACCCCACTGCTCCCTGCCTCCTTGGGTGGCAGGGGGACCCCTGCAGCCCCCAGCTGCTGCCACAGCAGGGGAAATCCCCACAGCTCCCTGCCACAGACCCCCGCAGCTCCCCACCACCACCGCAGAAGGGGATCCCTGCAGCTCCCCCACCCGTGGCAGCAGGGGGATCCCCACAGCTCCAAGCCACGGGTGGAGGAGGACCCTGCAGCTCTGATTACCGGCCACATGTTGTGTGCCCCCTGGGGGATGCTCAACCTGCCCCCTTGCTCCTCTCTTTTGCCCTTTATATGTTCACAGTTCTTAACGCAGCAGCCCCTTCTGGCACGCCCCACTGCTCGCCACCTGGGGGGAACCTTCTACCTCCCCGCTGCCCTTGTACTGTCTCTTTCCCAAGCCCACTGCACTGCTCCCACTGCCCGCTGGGCACCCTGCTCTTCCCTGTCCAGGCCTCCCACATCTGACACTGCAGGTGCTTCCTCCCCTGCTGGCACCAGTGATCTCCCGGCCATCACTGCTGGGCTCTGCGCTGCCTGCTGACGCTGCAAGGGCTGCAGAAGGAACGCGGCATCCCCTGCTACGGCTCAGCCAGTGGCCAGATCACAGCCTCCATTTCTCTTTCCCTTGATCCTCACAACGCCCTCCTGGGTGGGAGAGGGGTCGTGCTCCTGCCATACGCCACCTGTCGCCGGGCAGCTGCCTCCTGCGTGCTCCCTTCTGGCTCTGCCTAGACGCACAACAGGCTTGGACAAGTCAATAACAGCAGCCCTCCTTAGGGGCTGGGTTATTAACGTCACAGGCAGCCATCCATTGACCTCCTTGTCCGGTCACTGCCAGGCCTTTCCTGCCCAGTACTGGATGGGTCGGGATCTACACTGGCAGCTTTACAAACTCCAGTGCTTGTAGTCAGTGAATGAAGGGTCGGCTCACTCGCCCGTCAGGCATCTGCTGGAGCCCAGCGATGCCGCCATCCCCAGCGGCCCTCAGTGCAGACGTGCCCCCTGCCTCCCTGAGCTCCAGCAGTTCCCGTGTAGCCCCAAGCAGCAGCCCCCCATTCCCATGGCTGCTGAACTGTACTATACGGTGCCGCCACGAGGTGGCACCGCGTGTCAAGGCCTCGTTGGAGGGACCCCGAGCCCAGCCTAGCAGGGGTTACAGGGCCCAGGATGGACCCAGCTGGGGTGCAGGGAGCCATGACCAGCCTGTGGCTGCTGCAGGGACTGCAGGGATGGGAGCTCGGGCTCTCCCCGCCTAAGGTGGAGTCTCGTCCCCCAGGCCAGGGTCCCCATGCTGGGGTGTGGCAGGCGGCTCCCTCCCTCTGGCAGCTGGGACACGGGTGCCCGTGCAGCACCCAGGGGCTCTGCAGGGCTGCTGCCAGCCTGCGGGCGCTGGAAGTGCAGCTGGGCTGCCTCTGTGTGGGGGGTGGGAGGGCATGCCTCCGCACTACCCCCCAGAGGGGAGCCCCCCCCCCAGCCACCACACAACCCCCCAGACGGGAGCCCCCTCTCCCCACCACACAACCCCCCAGAGGGGAGCCCCCCCCCCAGCCACCACACAACCCCCCAGACGGGAGCCCCCTCCCCCCTCGCACCGCCACACAACCCCCCAGAGGGGAGCCCCCTCCCCCACACAGCACCTCCCAGAGGGGAGCCCCCTCCCCCCAGCCTCCACACAACCCCCCAGATGGGAGCCCCCTCCCCCCTCGCACCACCACACAACCCCCCAGAGGGGAGCCCCCTCCCCCACACAGCACCCCCCAGAGGGGAGCCCCCTCCCCCAACGCACCTCCACACAACCCCCTAGAGGGGAGCCCCCTCCCCCACACAGCACCCCCCAGAGGGGAGCCCCCTCCCCCCTCGCACCTCCACACAACCCCCAGAGGGGAGCCCCCTCCCCCCTCGCACCTCCACACAACCCCCCAGACGGGAGCCCCCTCCCCCCTCGCACCACCACACAACCCCCCAGAGGGGAGCCCCCTCCCCCACACAGCACCCCCCAGAGGGGAGCCCCCTCCCCCCAGCCTCCACACAACCCCCCAGATGGGAGCCCCCTCCCCCAACACACCTCCACACAACCCCCTAGAGGGGAGCCCCCTCCCCCACACAGCACCCCCCAGAGGGGAGCCCCCTCCCCCCTCACACCTCCACACAACCCCCCAGAGGGGAGCCCCCTCCCCCCTCGCACCTCCACACAACCCCCCAGAGGGGAGCCCCCTCCCCCCTCGCACCTCCACACAACCCCCCAGAAGGGAGCCCCCTCCCCCCTCGCACCGCCACACAACCCCACAGAGCGGAGCCCCCTCCCCCACCACACCTCCACACAACCCCCCAGAGGGGAGCCCCCCCCCAGCCACCACACAACCCCCCAGAGAGAAGCCCCCTCCCCCCAGCCTCCACACAACCCCCCAGACGGGAGCCCCCTCCCCCCTCCACACAACCCCCCAGAGGGGAGCCCCCCCCCCAGCCACCACACAACCCCCCAGAGGGGAGCCCCCCCCCCAGCCACCACACAACCCCCCAGACGGGAGCCCCCTCCCCCCTCGCACCACCACACAACCCCCCAGAGGGGAGCCCCCTCCCCCACACAGCACCCCCCAGAGGGGAGCCCCCTCCCCCCAGCCTCCACACAACCCCCCAGAGGGGAGCCCCCTCCCCCACACAGCACCCCCCAGACGGGAGCCCCCTCCCCCCTCGCACCTCCACACAACCCCCCAGACGGGAGCCCCCTCCCCCCACCACACCTCCACACAACCCCCCAGAGGGGAGCCCCCCCCCAGCCACTACACAACCCCCCAGACGGGAGCCCCCTCCCCCCTCGCACCGCCACACAACCCCCCAGAGGGGAGCCCCCTCCCCCACACAGCACCTCCCAGAGGGGAGCACCCTCCCCCCAGCCTCCACACAACCCCCCAGAGAGGAGCCCCCTCCCCCCAGCCTCCACACAACCCCCTAGAGGGGAGCCCCCTCCCCCACACAGCACCCCCCAGAGGGGAGCCCCCTCCCCCCTCACACCTCCACACAACCCCCCAGACGGGAGCCCCCTCCCCCCTCGCACCGCCACACAACCCCCCAGATGGGAGCCCCCTCCCCTGCCACACAACCCCACAGAGGGGAGCCCCCTCCCCCACCACACCTCCACACAACCCCCCAGAGGGGAGCCCCCCCCCCAGCCACCACACAACCCCCCAGACGGAAGCCCCCTCCCCCCTCCACACAACCCCCCAGATGGGAGCCCCCTCCCCCCTCGCACCTCCACACAACCCCCCAGACGGGAGCCCCCTCCCCCCAGCCTCCGCACAACGCCCCAGAGGGGAGCCCCCTCCCCCCTCGCACCTCCACACAACCCCCCAGAGGGGAGCCCCCTCCCCCCAGCCACCACACAACCCCCCAGAGGGGAGCCCCCTCCCCCACACAGCACCCCCCAGAGGGGAGCCCCCTCCCCCCCGCACCTCCACACTACCCCCCAGAGGGGAGCCCCCTCCCCCCAGCCACCACACAACCCCCCAGACGGGAGCCCCCTCCCCCCTTGCACTGCCACACAACCCCCCAGAGGGGAGCCCCCTCCCCCCATGCACCTCCACACAACCCCCCAGAGGGGAGCCCCCTCCCCCCAGCCTCCATACAGCCCCCCAGAGGGCAGCCCCCTCCCCCCACGCACCTCCACACAACCCCTCAGAGGGGAGCCCCCTCCCCCACACAGCACCTCCCAGATGGGAGCCCCCTCCCCCAACGCACCTCCACACAACCCCTCAGAGGGGAGCCCCCTCCCCCACACAGCACCTCCCAGATGGGAGCCCCCTCCCACCAGCCTCCATACAACCCCCCAGAGGGGAGCCCCCTCCCTCCCCAGCACAATCCCCCAGGTGGGAGACTATAGCAAAAAGAAAGGGGAAGGGAAAACCAAATGCAGACCCAGATGGGACTACCACCATCCCAGTCTCCACTGCACCCCTATTCATCCATGGATTCTGGTGCCCAGCTTTGCACGCCAGCCCCAGCTCACCCAGGGCGGCAGCTGGCACACATCTGTCACACGTCATTCCTTGTGTTGCAGTGTGGCCAGGTTACACCCTGACTCGTTCATGGGGGCAGGTGGGGGAAGGCCCCTGGATCATTTGAAACCATGAATGACAAGAACCCTCTGAGTTTACCTCTCATGAGACAGGCACTTCCAGCGGCCAGGGCCGGATTAACTCTCCTGTGGGTCCAGGGCTATTAGATTTTGTGGGGTCCCTGTATACAAGTCTTTCTCCTGGGAGCGACAAAGAGTCCTGTGGCACCTTATAGACTAACAGAGGTATTGGAGTGCATGAAATGGGTATTCACCCACAAAAGCTTATGCTCCAATACCTCTGTTAGTCTATAAGGTGCCACAGGACCCTTTGTCGCTTCTACAGATCCAGACTAACACGGCTACACGTCTGATACTTTCCTGGGAGGGAGTTTAGTGCAGGAGGGGGCTGGGGCAGGGGATTGGGGTGCAAGAGGGGGTGCAGGTATGGGAGGGAGTTTGGGTGCAAGAGGGGGTTCTGACCTGGGGAGGGATTGGGGTGGAGGAGAGGGCTGGGATAGGGGGTTGGGATGCAGGAAGGGGTGCAGGGTATGGGAGGGAGTTTGGGTGCAAGAGGGGGTTCTGACCTGGGGAGGGGGTTGGGATGCAAGAGGGGCTGGGATAGGGGGTTGGGGTGCAGGAGGGGGGTTCTGATTTGGGGTAGGGGATTGGGGTGCAGGAGGGTGTGCAGGGTATGGGAGGGAGTTTGGGTGCAGGAAGGGGATTCTGACCTGGGGAGGGGGTTGGGGTGGAGGAGAGGGCTGGGATAGGAGGTTGGGATGCAGGAGGGGGTGTGGGGTATGGGAGGGAGTTTGGGTGCAAGAGGGGGTTCTGACCTGGGGAGGGGGTTGGGGTGCAGGAGGGGGTGCAGGGTATGGGAGGGAGTTTGGGTGCAGGAAGGGGATTCTGACCTGGGGAGGGGGTTGGGGTGGAGGAGAGGGCTGGGATAGGGGGTTGGGGTGCAGGAGGCGGGTTCTGAGCTGGGGAGGGGGTTGGGGTGTAGGAGAGGGCTGGGATAGGGGGTTGGGATGCAGGAGGGGGGTTCTGAGCTGGGGAGGGGGTTGGGATGCAGGAGGGGGTGTGGGGTATGGGAGGGAGTTTGGGTGCAAGAGGGGGTTCTGACCTGGGGAGGGGGTTGGGATGCAAGAGGGGGTTCTGACCTGGGGAGGGGGTTGGGGTGCAGGAGGGGCTGCGGGGTATGGGAGGGAGTTTGGGTGCAAGAGGGGGTTCTGACCTGGGGAGGGGGTTGGGGTGCAGGAGGGGCTGCGGGGTATGGGAGGGAGTTTGGGTGCAAGAGGGGGTTCTGACCTGGGGCAGGGGGGGCTGCAAGGTGCAGGATCTAGCCGGGAGGCGCTTACCACAGGTGGCTCCCAGCCAGCGGCGCAGCAGGGCTCAGACAGGCTGCCTGCCATAGCGGCCGGCTGCTGGCACGTCTCTGCACACCTCTGGGGGGAGGGGGACAGCGTGTCTCCCTGCGCTGCCCACACCAGCAAGCGGTGCATGGACGGTGCTGGGGGCAGTGCGCAGAGCCGCCTCCCCCCCTCGCCAGGGGCCGCAGAGACGTGCCGGCAGCCGGCCGTGGCGTGGGGCTATGGCAGGCAGCCTGAGCGTCCCAGAGATCTCTGCCTGTGATTAATTTTTGCGGAGCCCCCCTTGACCTGGGGCCCCAGGCTGCAG
Organism: Macrochelys suwanniensis; assembly: GCA_033296515.1. Taxonomy (NCBI): domain Eukaryota; kingdom Metazoa; phylum Chordata; order Testudines; family Chelydridae; genus Macrochelys; species Macrochelys suwanniensis. The sequence goes on along the minus strand of CM065779.1, from coordinate 139,232,135 downwards.
CCCCTAAAGCCCCTGCCTTAATCCGGCCCTAGCGCCACACTGGGGCAGTGGGGCCAACACTACTGAACCCCCAGCCCACTCCCTGCAGAACACCGCCCCCTAGTGCCGTGCTGGGGCATTGGGGCCAACACTGACTGCCTGGAGCAGCGCCCCCTACTGAGCCCCCAGCCTGCTCCCTGCAGCACAGCGCCCCCTAGTGCCGCGCTGGGGCATTGGGGCCAACACTGACTGCCTGGAGCAGCGCCCCCTACTGAGCCCCCAGCCTGCTCCCTGCAGCACAGCGCCCCCTAGTGCCGCGCTGGGGCATTGGGGCCAACACTGACTGCCTGGGGCAGCGCCCCCTACTGAGCCCCCAGCCTGCTCCCTGCAGCACAGCGCCCCCTAGTGCCGCGCTGGGGCATTGGGGCCAACACTGACTGCCTGGAGCAGCGCCCCCTACTGAGCCCCCAGCCTGCTCCCTGCAGCACAGCGCCCCCTAGTGCCGCGCTGGGGCATTGGGGCCAACACTGACTGCCTGGGGCAGCGCCCCCTACTGAGCCCCCAGCCTGCTCCCTGCAGCACAGCGCCCCCTAGTGCCGTGCTGGGGCATTGGGGCCAACACTGACTGCCTGGGGCAGCGCCCCCTACTGAGCCCCCAGCCCGCTCCCTGCAGCACAGCGCCCCCTAGTGCCGTGCTGGGGCATTGGGGCCAACACTGACTGCCTGGGGCAGCGCCCCCTACTGAGCCCCCAGCCCGCTCCCTGCAGAACACCGCCCCATAGTGCCGTGCTGGGGCATTGGGGCCAACACTGACTGCCTGGAGCAGCGCCCCCTACTGAGCCCCCAGCCTGCTCCCTGCAGCACAGCGCCCCATAGTGCCGTGCTGGGGCATTGGGGCCAACACTGACTGCCTGGAGCAGCGCCCCCTACTGAGCCCCCAGCCTGCTCCCTGCAGCACAGCGCCCCATAGTGCCGTGCTGGGGCATTGGGGCCAACACTGACTGCCTGGAGCAGCGCCCCCTACTGAGCCCCCAGCCTGCTCCCTGCAGCACAGCGCCCCATAGTGCCGTGCTGGGGCATTGGGGCCAACACTGACTGCCTGGAGCAGCGCCCCCTACTGAGCCCCCAGCCCACTCCCTGCAGCACAGCGCCCCATAGTGCCGTGCTGGGGCATTGGGGCCAACACTGACTGCCTGGGGCAGCGCCCCCTACTGAGCCCCCAGCCCGCTGCCTTAATGTCCTTTGCGGATCATTTGTTGGATTTACTAGTGAATACACCACTCGGTGTGACAAATACGTACCACCACCAGCAGGGCACCGGCTGCCTGTCCCATGCACACGCCTCCAGCTGCCTGGCACACTTACCTGGAGTCCGAGTGCCTCACGACACCCAGTGCATTTACCTTCCCATGGCCCCGGCAGGCAGGGCAGTGCTACAGCCTCACTGTATGCAGGGCAGTGAGACTCAGGGACTGGTCCTAGATCTACAACCACCAACCCCCCAAAATCATGAGATTTTGGGGCCCAGCAGCCCCACATCACCCCACCACAATCCCCCTTCTTCCCCGGCCCCCACCTGCTCCTCCTGCAGATGTGGAGCGGATAGTACTGCTCGCCCAAGCCCCTCAGCAGTCTGGGCAGGGCACAGACCTGACCTCGGAGCGCCTAGAACCTGGCCCTTGCACCAGACAGACCCTGGCAGCGCCCTGCATGCACCTGCACGAGCACACACTATACGCAGCGCTGGCAGCCCCCGCGTGCATACACACTATACACACACTATTCACACACTATACACAGAGCTGGCACACACACACACACACGCACACTATACACAGAGTGGCACACACACACACTATACGCAGCACTGGCAGCCCCCGCGTGCGTACACACTATACACACACTATTCACACACTATACACAGAGCTGGCACACGCATGCACACACACGCACACTATACACAGAGTGGCACACACACACACTATACGCAGCACTGGCAGCCCCCGCGTGCGTACACACTATACACACACTATTCACACACTATACACAGAGCTGGCACACGCATGCACACACACACTATACACAGAGTGGCACACACACACACTATATGCAGCGCTGGCAGCCCCCGCGTGCGTACACACTATACACACACTATTCACACACTATACACAGAGCTGGCACACACACACACACATACACACACACACTATACGCAGCGCTGGCAGCCCCCGCGTGCGTACACACTATACACACACTATTCACACACTATACACAGAGCTGGCACACGCATGCACACTATACACAGAGTGGCACACACACACACTATACGCAGCACTGGCAGCCCCCGCGTGCGTACACACTATACACACACTATTCACACACTATACACAGAGCTGGCACACGCATGCACACACACACTATACACAGAGTGGCACACACACACACACACACACACACTATATGCAGCGCTGGCAGCCTCCGCGTGCGTACACACTATACACACACTATTCACACACTATACACAGAGCTGGCACACGCATGCACACACACACACACTATACACAGAGCTGGCACACACACGCACACACACACTATACACGGAGTGGCACACACACACACACACACACACACTATACGCAGCGCTGGCAGCCTCCGCGTGCGTACACACTATACACACACTATTCACACACTATACACAGAGCTGGCACACGCATGCACACACACACACACACTATACTCAGAGCTGGCACACACACACACACACACTATACGCAGCGCTGGCAGCCTCCGCGTGCGTACACACTATACACACACTATTCACACACTATACACAGAGCTGGCACACGCATGCACACACACACACACACACACACACGATACACAGACCTTGCAGTGTTGCTATCCCCGGCTGTGTTCAGGGCTTTGCCAAAAGGTCACTGTTCGGGCTGGAATTCTCCATGCGGGGGACCTGCTTGTTTTTAAGTTAAAACGTTTCAGCAAATGCAGTTCAGCCACTCCGGATAACACGGTTAGGAGAAAATGCTGTTTTGCTGATGTTAAAACACCCATAATCCATTTAAGCGAAGTTCTGGCACCTCCATGCTTTGGCTCAAGGCTTCACATTTGGCCAGGGGGTCTCCCTGATCTCAGGGATCTGCCTTTTAACAGCCCCTCAACATTTGCTCAAGTTACAAGCAGCTAAAAAGTCTGAGTCTGCTCACACTCAGTGCAGACTTGTTAGTGTTTGGCAGCTGAATATTTGTCCGTTGCTCTTCCTGATCTCAAGGGGCTCAAGTGGATACATTGTTTAAACAACTGCAAACACACAGTGACTATTCATGGAATGATGTCAGATTGGAGGGAGATCTCAAGTGGCGCTCCAGAGAGATCCGTTCTGGTTCCGGTGTTATTTTACATCATAGCATGGGAGGTGATTGGCACTGGTTGGGCCTCAGCTGGAGTACTGTGTCCAGGTTTGGTCACTAACATATAGAAAGGACGTAGAGAAACTGGAAAGAATCCAGAGGCAAGCGACAAAGATGACCAAAGGGATGGAATGCAGCCATACTAGCAAAGGCTTAAGGAACTGGGTATTTTAGATTGGAAAAGAGGAGTCTAAGGGGGGGGACATAACAACAGTCTTCAAATACTTGAAAGGCTGCCATAAAAAGATGGAGAAAAGTTGTTCTTTCTTGCCACTGAGGGCAGGACAAGAGGCAATGGGTTCAAACTCCAGCACAGCAGATTTAGATTAAATCTCAGGAAAACTTCCTCACTGTAAGAACAGTCAGACAATGGAACAGACTGCCTAGGGAGGTTGTGGAAGCTCCTTCACTGGAAGCTTTCAACAGGAGGCTGGAGCCACCTGTCTGGGATGGTTTAGATTCATAGATTCTAGGGCTGGAAGGGACCTCGAGAGGTCATCGAGTCCAGCCCCCTACCCTCATGGCAGGACCAAATACTGTCTAGACCATCCCTGATAGACATTTATCTAACCTACTCTTAAATATCTCCAGAGATGGAGATTCCACAACCGCCCTGGGCAGTTTATTCCAGTGTTTAACCACCCTGACAGTTAGGAACTTTTTCCTAACGTCCAACCTAAACCTCCCTTGCTGCAGTTTAAGCCCATTGCTTCTTGTTCTATCCTCAGATGCTAAGATGAACAAGTTTTCTCCCTCCTCCTTATGACACCCTTTTAGATACCTGAAGACTGCTATCATGCTTTAAACTAGGAATTTGGGGGAGACGGTTGGGAGATGTCCAGGTAATCTCCACGCTGGATTTTAACATTGAGAGGGAAGACAACCAAGTAAGAGAGGATATAGCCGGGGGTAGGAGAATGGACATAAGGAGGAAGGGCAGAGTGGATACTAGTCAAATAGGTCATACTGGCAGTACAATGTCCATACCAAATTGGGTAAGGAATGTGAGTGAGGCCAAACAGCAAAAATTAAGATGTTTGTACACCAATGCGAGGAGCCTAGGTAACAAAATGGAGGAATTAGAGCTACTGGTCCAGGAAGTGAAACCAGATATCATAGGAATAACCGAAACATGGTGGAATAGCAGTCATGACTGGAGTACAGGTATTGAAGGGTATGTGCTGTTTAGGAAAGATAGAAATAAAGGTTAAGGTGGGGGAGTAGCATTGTATATCAATGATGAGGTAGACTGTAAAGAAATAAAAAGTGATGGAATGGATAAGACAGAGTCTGTCTGGGCAAAAATCACATTGGGGAAGAAAACTACTAGCGCCTCCCCTGGGATAGTGCTTGGGGTGTGCTATAGACCACCGGGATCTAATTTGGATATGGATAGAGACCTCTTTAATGTTTTTAAGGAAGTAAATACTAATGGGAACTGTGTGATCATGGGAGACTTCAACTTCCCAGATATAGATTGGAGAACAAGTGCTAGTAATAATAATAGGGCTCAGATTTTCCTAGATGTGATAGCTGATGAATTCCTTCATCAGGTAGTTGCTGAACCAACAAGGGGGGATGCCATTTTAGATTTGGTTTTGGTGAGTAGTGAGGACCTCATTGAAGAAATGGTTGTGGGGGACAACCTTGGCTCGAGTGATCATGAGCTAATTCAGTTCAAACTAAATGGAAGGATAAACAAAAATAAATCTGAGACTAGGGTTTTTGATTTCAAAAGGGCTAACTTTAATAAATTAAGGAAATTAGTTAGGGAAGTGGATTGGACTAAAGAATTTATGGACCTAAAGGCGGAGGAGGCCTGGGATTATTTCAAGTTAAAGTTGCAGAAGCTATCAGAAGCCTGTATCCCAAGAAAGGGGAAACAATTCATAGGCAGGGGTTTTAGACCAAGCTGGATGAGCAAGCATCTCAGAGAGGTGATTAAGAAAAACAGAAAGCATACAAGGAGTGGAAGATGGGAGGGATCAGCAAAGAAACCTACCTTATTGAGGTCAGAGCATGTAGGGATAAAGTGAGACAGGCTAAAAGTCATGTAGAATTGGACCTTGCAAAGGGAATTAAAACCAATAGTAAAAAGTTTTATAGCCATATAAATAGGAAGAAAACAAAGAAAGAAGAAGTGGGACCGCTAAACACTGAGGATGGAGTAGAGGTTAAGGATAATCTAGGCATGGCTCAATATCTAAACAAATACTTTGCCTCAGTCTTTAATGAGGCTAATGAGGAGCTTAGGAATAGTGGCAGCATGACAAATGGGAATAAGGATGTGGGGGTAGATATTACCATATCCGAGGTAGAAGCCAAACTTGAACAGCTTAATGAGAGTAAATCAGGCGGCCCAGATAATCTTCATCCAAGAATATTAAAGGAACTGGCACATGAAATTGCAAGCCCATTAGCAAAAATTTTTAATGAATCTCTAAACTCAGGGGTTGTACCGTTTGACTGGAGAATAGCTAATATAGTTCCTATTTTTAAGAAAGGGAAAAAACGTGACCCGGGTAACTACAGGCCTGTTAGTTTGACATCTGTAGTATGCAAGGTCTTGGAAAATTTTTTGAAGGAGAAAGTAGTTAAGGACCTTGAGGTCAATGGCAATTGGGACAAATTACAACATGGTTTTACAAAAGGTAGATCGTGCCAAACCAACTTGATCTCCTTCTTTGAGAAAGTAACAGATTTTTTAGATAAAGGAAACGCAGTGGATCTAATCTACCTCGATTTCAGTAAGGCATTTGATACAGTACCACATGAGGAATTATTGGTTAAATTGGAAAAGATGGGGATCAATATGAAAATTGAGAGGTGGATAAGGAACTGGTTAAAGGGGAGACTACAGCGGGTCATACTGAAAGGTGAACTGTCAGGTTGGAGGGAGGTTACTAGTGGAGTTCCTCAAGGTTCAGTTTTGGGACCAATTTTATTTAATCTTTTTATTACTGACCTCGGCACCAAAAGTGGGAGTGTGCTAATAAAGTTTGCAGATGACACAAAGTTGGGAGGTATTGCCAATTCAGAAAAGGATCGGGATATCCTACAGGAAGATCTGGATGACCTTGTAAACTGGAGTAATAGTAATAGGATGAAATTTAATAGTGAGAAGTGTAAGGTTATGCATTTAGGGATTAATAACAAGAATTTTAGTTATAAGCTGGGGACGCATCAGTTGGAAGTAACGGAAGAGGAGAAGGACCTCGGAGTCCTGGTTGATCACAGGATGACTATGAGTCGCCAATGTGATGTGGCCGTGAAAAAAGCTAATGCGGTCTTGGGATGCATTAGACGAGGTATTTCTAGTAGAGATAAGGAGGTGTTAGTACCGTTATACAAGGCATTGGTAAGACCTCATTTGGAATACTGTGTGCAGTTCTGGTCTCCCATGTTTAAGAAGGATGAATTCAAACTGGAACAGGTACAAAGAAGGGCCACTAGGATGATCCGAGGAATGGAAAACCTGTCGTATGAAAGGAGACTCAAGGAGCTTGGTTTGTTTACCCTAACCAAAAGAAGGCTGAGGGGAGATATGATTGCTCTCTTTAAATATATCAGAGGGATAAATACCAGGGAGGGAGAGGAATTATTTCAGCTCAGTACCAATGTGGACACAAGAACAAATGGATATAAACTGGCCATCAGGAAGTTTAGACTTGAAATTAGACGAAGGTTTCTAACCATCAGAGGAGTGAAGTTCTGGAACAGCCTTCCAAGGGAAGCAGTGGGGGCAAAAGACCTAACTGGCTTCAAGATTAAGCTAGATACGTTTATGGAGGGGATGGTTTGATGGGATAACATGATCTTAGTCAAGGGTCAATTAATTGCCATCAGTGGTAAATAGGACCAATGGTCAATGATGGGATGTTAGAAGTTACTACAGAGAACTTTTTCCTGGGTGTCTGGCTGGTGAGTCTTGCCCACATGCTCGGGGTTCAGCTGATCGCCATATTTGGGGTCGGGAAGGAATTTTCCTCCAGGGTAGATTGGCAGAGGCCCTGGAGGTTTTTTGCCTTCCTCTGCAGCATGGGGCACGGGTCACTTACCGGAGGATTCTCTGCATCTTGAATTCTTTAAACCATGATTTGAGGACTTCAATAGCTGAGACATAGGTGAGAGGATTATTCCAGGAGTGGGTGGGTGAGATTCTGTGGCCTGCATTGTGCAGGAGGTCAGACTAGATGATCATAATGGTCCCTTCTGACCTTAAAGTCTATGTCCCCTCTCAGTCTTCTCTTTTCCAAACTAAACAAACCCAATTCCTTCAGCCTTCCTTCATAGGTCATGTTCTCTAGACCCTTAATCATTCTTGTTGCTCTTCTCTGGACCCTCTCCAATTTCTCCACATCTTTCTTGAAATGAGGTGCCCAGAACTGGACACAATACTCCAGTTGAGGCCTAACCAGCGCAGAGTAGAGTGGAAGAATGACTTCTCGTGTCTTGCTCACCACACACCTGTTAATGCAGCCCAGAATCAAGTTTGCTTTTTTTGCAACAGCATCACACTGTTGACTCATATTTAGCTTGTGGTCCACTATAACCTCTAGATCCCTTTCTGCAGTACTCCTTCCTAGACAGTCTCCTCCCATTCTGTATGTGTGTGTCACAGGGTCTGCGCCGGTTTCCCTCTCTCGTCCCGGCGCCCTGTGTTTGGCTGGTGCAATTAAGAGTCCTAACACCTGTCGTCCTGGTTCACCCAAGTGTCTTTATTTATAGTGCATGTGCAGTTCCCAGTTCCCCCAACAGTTAGTGCCCCACAGACCCTCCCCAGGGTCTGCTAGCCCTCTGAGATTTCCCTCTGCTATAAGGAGACAGTTAAACCACCTTCCTGTCTCCTCCCAGGCTAGCTCCTTCTCTGGGGTTTGCCCTGGGCTTTATAGCCCTCCTGACTCCACCCAGCTGGCTGCACTTAGCTCAGCCTGTTCCTCTGAGCTTGCCCTCATTAGGGTTTGCAGCTGGGCCGCCTGCTGGATACCTGCAGCCCTACCCCTGGCCAGGGAGCAGGCCGCAGCCAGCAGTTTGGCAGGGCTTTAAAGGGGGATTTTACCCCTGCCCTGCCACAGTGTGAAACTGATTGTTCCTACCTAAGTGGAGCACTTTGCATTTGTCCTTATTAAACTTCATCCTGTTTACCTCTGACCATTTCTCCAATTTGTCCAGATCATTTTTAATTATGACCCTATCCTCCAAAGCAGTTGCAATCCCTCCCAGTTTGGTATCATCTGCAAACTTAATAAGCGTACTTTCTATGCCAATATCCAAGTCATTGATGAAGATATTGAACAGAGCCGGTCCCAAAACAGACCCTTGCGGAACCCCACTCGTTACACCTTTCCAGCAGGATTGGGAACCATTAATAACTACTCTCTGAGTACAGTTATCCAGCCAGTTGTGCACCCACCTTATAGTAGCCCCATCTAAGTTGTATTTCCCTAGTTTATTGATAAGAATATCATGCGAGACCGTATCGTTTAGACACAACAAATCCTGCATCTCGGCAGGGGGTTCGACTAGATGACCCCTGCTGTCCCTTCTAGCCCTATGGTTCTGGGAGGAAGACCAAGGACAGGGTAGGCCCACAACTCAAAGAGGAGGGAAAGACAATAGCAGAAAATGCAGCAATGGCTGTAGAGTTAAAAGCCGTTTTTGTTTCAGTTTCCACTGAACAGGTTAGCAGTGATCATACGACTAACCCAGTGAACATCAGCGTAAACGGGGTGGGACCTGAGGCTAAAATAGGGAAAGAACAAGTTAAGAATTGCTTAGTGCAGGTCTACACTTACAACACTGCATCGGTGCAGCTGTAGCGCTTCAGTGAAGATGCTACTACGCCGACAGGAGAGCTTCTGCCTTAGCGTCGTTAATCTACCTCCCAGAGAGGCGGTAGCCATGCCGATGGGAGCAGTGTGGATTTTTCACACCTCTGAGCAACATAGTTATCCCAGTACAGGTCTGTAGTGTAGACCTGGCAATAGAAAAGTTAGATGTCTTCAAGTTGTCAGGTCCCGATGAACTACATCCTGGAATACTTAAGGAACTGGCTGAAGAGATCTTGGAGCCATTAGTGATTATCCCTAAGAACTCACAAAGGACAGGAAAGAGCCCAGAGGCCTTGAAAGGGGCAAATATAGTGCCAATCTATAAAAAGGGGAATAAGGACAACCCAAGGAATTACAGATCAGTCAGCTCAACTTCGCTACCTGGGAAAATAATGGAACAAATAATCAAAGTGTAAGCACTTAGAAGATAAAGTGGTAAGTAACGGTCAATACGGATTTGTCAAGAACAAATCATGTCAAATCAACCTAATATCCTTCTTTAACAGGATAACAAGCCTTGTGGATAGGGAGGAAGTGGTAGATGCAGTATTTCTCAACTTTAGTAAGGCTTTTGATACTGTCTCACATGACCTTCTGATAAGCAAAATAGGGAAATATACCCTAGATGCACCTACTCTAAGGTGGGTGCACAACTGGTTTGAAAACCATTCCCAGAGAGTAGCTATCAGTGGTTCACAGGCAAGCTGGAAGGGCATATCAAGTGGGGTCCTGCAGGGACTGGTTCTATTCAATATCTTGCTAAGTGATTTGGATAATGGCATAGAGAGCACACTTTATCAAGTCTGGGGATGGTGATACCAAGATGGGAGGGGTTGGAAATGCTTAAAGGACAGGATTAGAGTTCAAAATGATCTTGACAAACTGGAGAAATGGTCTGAAGTAAATAAGATGTAATTCAATTAGGACAAATAATTTCTTTCCATAAAAGAAAATGAGGAGTTCCTGGATAGACGTCAGGATAGGCTTCAGCGGGCACAGTGTTCTGAGGATTCAGAGCAGGCTACGCAGCGGGGACAGAAGGCCAGTGAGGATAATTGGCGGCATGTGACCTCCAGAAGAGGAAAGAGTATGAGACAAGTCCATGTACCAGAAACGCATATTCCGATGAGCAACCGTTTTCATGTTCTCTCCACAGGTACTAGTGCAGAGAGTGGAGTGAATGATACATCTGAGGGAACAGAGCAGAAGGAGACTCCACTGACTGGAAGGCATGAGATGCACAGTCCTAGGGATGGGGGTTCCACGACCACCACTCCCAAGAGGAGGAGGAGGGTGGTGGTGGTCGGGGACTCTCTCCTCAGGGGGACTGAGTCATCTATCTGCCGCCCTGACCGGGAAAACCGAGAGGTGTGCTGCTTGCCAGGGGCTAGGATTCGTGATGTGACGGAGAGACTGCCGAGACTCATCAAGCCCTCAGATCGCTACCCCTTCCTGCTTCTCCACGTGGGCACCAATGATACTGCCAAGAATGACCTTGAGCGTATTACTGCAGACTACGTGGCTCTGGGAAGAAGGATAAAGGAGTTTGAGGCGCAAGTGGTGTTCTCGTCCATTCTCCCTGTGGCAGGAAAAGGCCGGGGTAGAGACCGTCGAATTGTGGAAGTCAACGAATGGCTACGCAGATGGTGTCGGAGAGAAGGGTTCGGATTCTTTGACCATGGGATGGTGTTCCAAGAAGAAGGAGTGCTAGGCAGAGATGGGCTCCACCTGACGAAGAGAGGGAAGAGCATCTTTGGAAGCAGGCTGGCTAACCTAGTGAGGAGGGCTTTAAACTAGGTTCACCGGGGGAAGGAGACCAAAGCCCCGAGGTAAGTGGGGAAGTGGGATACCGGGAGGAAGCACAAGTAGGTGAGTGCAAGAGGGGAGGGCTCCTGCCCCATACTGGGACAGCAGGACAATCGGTGAGTTATCTTAAATGCCTATACACAAATGCAAGAAGCCTGGGGAACAAGCAGGGAGAACTGGAAGTCCTGGCACAGTCAAGGAATTATGATGTAATTGGAATAACAGAGACTTGGTGGGATAACTCACATGATTGGAGTACTGTCATGGATGGATATAAACTGTTCAGGAAGGATAGGCAGGGCAGAAAAGGTGGGGGAGTTGCGTTGTATGTAAGAGAGCAGTATGACTGCTCAGAGCTACAGTATGAAACTGCAGAAAAACCTGAGAGTCTCTGGATTAAATTTAGAAGTGTGAGCAACAAGGGTAACGTCGTGGTGGGAGTCTGCTACAGACCACCAGACCAGGGGGATGAGGTGGACGAGGCTTTCTTCCAGCAACTAACAGAAGTTACTAGATCACAGGCCCTGGTTCTCATGGGTGACTTTAATCACCCCGATATCTGCTGGGAGAGCAATACAGCGGTCCACAGACAATCCAGGAAGTTTTTGGAAAGTGTAGGGGACAATTTCCTGGTGCAAGTGCTGGAGGAACCAACTAGGGGAAAAGCTCTTCTTGACCTGCTGCTCACAAACAGGGAGGAAATAGTAGAGGAAGCAATAGTGGATGGGAACCTGGGAGGCAGTAACCATGAGATGGTTGAGTTCAGGATCCTGACACAAGGAAGAAAGGAGAGCAGTAGAATACAGAGCCTGGACTTCAGAAAAGCAGACTTTGACTCCCTCAGGGAACTGATGGGCAAGGTCCCCTGGGAGAATAACATGACGGGGAAAGGAGTCGAGGAAAGCTGGCTGTATTTTAAAGAATCCTTATTGAGGTTGCAGGAACAAACCATCCCGATGTGTAGAAAGAAAAGTAAATATGGCAGGTGACCAGCTTGGCTTAACAGTGAAATCCTTGCTCGTCTTAAACACAAAAAAGCAGCTTACAAGAAGTGGAAGATTGGACAAATGACCAGGGAGGAGTATATAAATATTGTTCAGGCATGCAGGAGTGAAATTAGGAAGGCCAAATCACACTTGGAGTTGCAGCTAGCCGGAGATGTTAGGAGTAACAAGAAGGGTTTCTTCAGGTATGTGAGCAACAAGAAGAAAGTCAAGGAAAGTGTGGGCCCCTTGCTGAATGAGGGAGGGAACCTAGTGACAGAGGATGTGGAGAAAGCTAGTGTACTCAATGCTTTTTTTGCCTCTGTCTTCACAGACAAGGTCAGCTCCCAGACGGCTGCACTCCGCAGCACGGTATGGGGAGGAGGTGACCAGCCCTCTGTGGAGAAAGAAGTAGTTCGGGAGTATTTAGAAAAGCTGGACGAACACAAGTCCATGGGGCCGGATGCACTGCATCCGAGGGTGCTAAAGGAGTTGGCCGATGTGATTGCAGAGCCATTGGCCATTATCTTTGACAAATCATGGCAATCGGGGGAGGTCCCGGATGACTGGAAAAAAGCTAATGTAGTGCCCATCTTTAAAAAAGGGAAGAAGGAAGATCCGGGGAACTACAGGCCAGTCAGTCTCACCTCAGTCCCTGGAAAAATCATGGAACAGGTCCTCAAGGAATCAATTCTGAACCACTTAAAGGAGGGGAAAGTGATCAGGAACAGTCAGCATGGATTCACCAAGGGCAAGTCATGCCTGACTAACCTAATTGCCTTCTATGATGAGATAACTGGCTCTGTGGATGAGGGGAAAGCAGTGGATGTGCTATTTCTTGACTTTAGCAAAGCTTTTGATACAGTCTCCCACAGTGTTCTTGCCAGCAAGTTAAGGAAGTATGGGCTGGATGAATGGACGGTAAGGTGGATAGAAAACTGGCTGGATGGTCGTGCTCAACGGGTAGTGATCAATGGCTCCATGTCTAGTTGGCAGCCGGTATCAAGTGGAGTGCCCCAAGGGTCGGTGCTGGGGCCGGTTTTGTTCAATATCTTCATCAACGATCTGGAGGATGGTGTGGACTGCACCCTTAGCAAGTTTGCAGATGACACTAAACTGGGAGGAGTGGTTGATACACTGGAGGGTAGGGACAGGATACAGAGGGACCTAGACAAATTAGAGGATTGGGCCAAAAGAAATCTGATGAGGTTCAACAAGGACAAGTGCAGAGTCCTGCACTTAGGATGGAAGAATCCCATGCACTGCTACAGACTAGGGACCGAATGGCTGGGCAGCAGTTCTGCAGAAAAGGACCTAGGGGTTACGGTGGACGAAAAGCTGAATATGAGTCAACAGTGTGCCCTTGTTGCCAAGAAGGCTAACGGCATTTTGGGCTGTATAAGTAGGGGCATTTCCAGCAGATCGAGGGACGTGATTATTCCCCTCTATTTGGCACTGGTGAGGCCTCATTTGGAGTACTGTGTCCAGTTTTGGGCCCCACGCTACAAGAAGGATGTGGATAAATTGGAAAGAGTCCAACGGAGGGCAACAAAAATGATTAGGGGGCTGGAGCACATGACTTATGAGGAGAGGCTGAGGGAACTGGGATTGTTTAGCCTGCAGAAGAGAAGAATGAGGGGGGATTTGATAGCTGCTTTCAACTACCTAAAAGGGGGTTCCAAAGAGGATGGATGTAGACTGTTCTCAGTGGTAGAAGATGACAGAACAAGGAGTAATGGTCTCAAGTTGCAGAGGGGGAGGTTTAGGTTGGATATTAGGAAAAACTTTTTCACTAGTAGGGTGGTGAAGCCCTGGAATGGGTTACCTAGGGAGGTGGTGGAATCTCCTTCCTTAGAGGTTTTTAAGGTCAGGCTTGACAAAGCCCTGGCTGGGATGATCTAATTGGGTTTGGTCCTGCTTTGAGCAGGGGGTTGGACTAGATGACCTCCTGAGGTCCCTTCCAACCCTGAGATTCTATGATTCTATGATTCTATGAAATGCAAAGTACTCCACTTAGTAAGGAACAATAGATTGCACACATATGAAATAGGCAATGACTGCCTAGGAAGGAGTACTGCAGAAAGGGATCTGGGGGTTCTAGTGGATCATAAACTAAATATGAGTCAACAGTGTAATATTGTTGCAAAAAAAGCGAATATCATTCTGGGATGTATTAGCAGGAGTGTTGTAAGCAAGACACAAGACGTAATTATTCCACTCTACTCCGTGCTGATTAGACCCCAACTGGAGTATTGTGTCCAGTTCTGGGTGCCACACTTTGGGAAAGATGGGGACAAATTGGAGAAAGTCCAGAGAAGAGCAACAAAAATGATTAAAGGTCTAGAAAACATGACCTATGAGGAAAGATTGAAAAAATTGGGTTTGTTTAGGCCTTGGCTACACTCACGAGTTACAGCGCAATAAAACTGCCTACAGCGCTGTACCTCACTAACCGTCTACACTTGCAAGGCACGTACAGCGCTGTGTCTCCGCAGGTACAGCGCTGCTGGTACTCCACCTCCCCGAGAGGAATAACATTTGTTGCGCTGCCGCTGGTGCGCTGTGGCTCCAGTGTGGCCACCCAATGCGCTCTTATTGGCCTCCAGAAGTATTCAGAAGTATCCCACAATGCCTGTTCTAGCCACTCTGGTCATCAATTAGAACTCTACTGCCCTGGCCTCAGGTGACCAACCGCCAGTCCCACCCTTTAAATTCCCTTGGAATTTTAAATATCCCCTTCCTGTTTGCTCAGCCAGGCGTGGAGTGTTCTCAGCGCATTTTTCCAGGTAACCATGCCTCCATGTGCCAGATGAGCCCCAGTATGGCACAATACCAAGTTGCTGGACCTCATCGCTGTTTGGGGGGAGGAAGCTGTCCAGTCCCAGCTGCGATCCAGCCGGAGGAATTTCGATACTTTTGGCCAGATATCAAGGGCCATGATAGAAAGGGGCCATGACCAGGACGCAATGCAGTGCAGGATAAAAGTGAAGGAGCTGCGGAGTGCGTACCGCAAAGCCCGTGAAGCAAACAGCCGCTCGGGTGCTCCCCCCACAACCTGCCGATTCTACAAAGAGCTGGACGCAATACTTGGGGGTGACCCCACCTCTGTTCTGAGCACCACCGTGGACACAGGAGAGCGGGAGGAGGAGGAGGAGGGGGTTGAAGAAAGCAGGAGCAAGGGTGCTGTGGCTGGGGGAGACACCCCTGACTTCCTGGGGGCATGCAGCCAGGAGCTCTTCTTGAGCCAGGAGGAAGGGAGCCAGTCGCAGTGGCTGGTACGTGGTGGAGGAGAAAGAGAAGAGCAGGCTTTTTTTGGGGGGAAGGAGTTTTTTCGGTGCGGGGTCCTTGGGCGAGGAGGGTTTGGGCTGCATGCATGCCTAGATGCGGAAGAGCGCATTGATGTGGTCTATCACATTGCGTAAATCGGCCACTGTAATCTCTTCGAAAGTCTCAGGCAGAGCGTGAGCAATGTGCTTGCACAGGTTTATTGGGAGAGCCGCCGTGGTCCTTGTCCCAGTCAGGCTAACGTGTCCGTGCCACTGTGCCATGAGGGGCGGGGGACCATTGCTGCACACAGGCAAGCTGCATATGGGCCAGGGCGGAAGCCGCATTGCAGTAGAAGACCCTCCCTTGCTTCCCCGGACACCCTCAGCAGCGAGATATCTTCCAGGACGAACTCCTGTGGAAAATGTGGGGACAGTGTTCAGTGTAGGTTCCCCCTGCAGCTGTTGGCTCTCCCCAAGGCACAGAAACCCGTCGGACAGTACATCCGTGAAACAATCAGTCCCCCTTGACCCTGTGCTTACTCACCATTTTGGGGCTCCCGTGGGTTCTGTGCGCTCTGTTTGGGACAGGAAAATCGTGCTGTTTTGGAGACTGTGTGTGCCCTCCTTAAGTGTGGGGGAATCATTGCTCTGTCTGGCATAAAACAATGATGCCTCTGTTAAATGTTGCATTTTGCCTTCAAGATGCAACCTTGAGATCTCCACCGTCCTTCTTATCACTGGCTGAGAGACTCCAAAGGCTCAGGAAGAGGCCCAGAAGAACGAAAGAAGACATGCTGCAGGAAGTTATGAAACAGTCTCTTAAAGAGAATGAAAAGGCTCGAGTGGAGGGAGAGTGAAAGCAGGCTCCGGCAGGAAAACGCAGCGCACCGGCGGCAAAGCATGCAGCTCCGGCAGGAAAGCACAAAGGAACTGATGAGCATCATGGCGCACCAAGCGGACTCTATCCAGGCGCTCATCGCCATGCAGGCGGAGCAATACCGCGCCCACACCCCCCTGCAGCCATTGTTCCAAAACTGTTTGCCTTGTGCCCCCATGTCACCTCCTGCCCACTTCACCCAACATCCAGGTTCTTATCGCCCACACCAGATGCCCCCAACACCTGTAGCTTCACCAGACAGCCCTGGAAACTATGACCCTTACCCACTGCACTCAACTCCCATCCCGAATTATAGACATCCTGAAGTGCAGCCCTCAATGCACTGCACTCCAGACAGGAAGGCCGAGTATGAGAGCAGGACATACCATAACCTGTGATTGAACCATTCCCCAGACCACCCACCACCCCCATTGCCCTTTCTGTCTCACAAGGGCAGCTGTGTTTCTTTTTAATACATGTATTTTCTCTTTAATAAATGGATGTGAAAACAGTCTTTATTATTGCATAAGGTAAAAGATACCTTAGCCCAGGAAAGAAACAGGCAACCCAAGTCAGCTGAGCAAACACAAATCAGCTTAGCAAAGACAGATTACTAATAACATTGGAACCACTTCACTTCAGGGCCGTGCAGGGCAGCAGACATTACTGGTGGTTTTCAGCCTCAAATTGCTCCCTCAAGGCATCCCTGATCCTTGCAGCCCCACGCTGGGCCCCTCTATTAGCCCTGCTCTCTGGCTGTGCAAATTCAGCCTCCAGGTGTTGAACCTCTGAGGTCCATGCCTGAGTGAACATTTCACCCTTCCCTTCACAAATATTATGGAGGGTACAGCACGCGGATATAACCGCGGAGATGCTGTGTTCGGCCAAGTCCAGCTTCCCATATAGAGATCGCCAGCGGCCCTTCAAACGGCCAAAAGCACACTCCACAGTCATTCTGCACCGGCTCAGCCTGTAGTTGAACCATTCCTTGCTGCTGTCAAGGCTCCCTGTGTAGGGTTTCATGAGCCATGGCATTAAAAGGGTATGCGGGGTCTCCAAGGATCACAGTGGGCATTTCAATTTCCCCTACCGTGATCTTCCGGTCTGGGAAAAAAGTCCCAGACTGCATCTTCCGGAACAGGGCAGTGTTCCAAAAGATGCGTGCATCATGCACCTTTCCGAGCCAGCCTGCGTTGATGTCAATGAAATGCCCACGGTGATCTACAAGCACCTGGAGAACCATGGAGAAATACCCCTTCCGATTAATGTACTCGGATGCTAGGTGGGGTGGTGCCAGAATAGGAATATGCATCCCATCTATCGCCCCTCCGCAGTTAGGGAAACCCATTTGTTCAAAGCCAGCCACAATGTCCTGCACGTTACCCGGAGTGACGGTTCTTCTGAGCAGGATGCTATTAATGGCCTTGCAAACTTGCATCAGCACGATTCCAACGGTCGACTTTCCTACTCCAAACTGGTTCGCTACCGATCGATAGCAGTCCGGAGTTGCAAGCTTCCAGATTGCAATAGCCACCCACTTCTCCACTATCAGGGCAGTTCTCAATCTCGTGTCCTTGTGCCGCAGGGTGGGGGCGAGCTCCTCACACAGTCCCATGAAAGTAGCTTTTCTTATCCGAAAGTTCTGCACCCACTGCTCGTCATCTCAGACTTGCATGACGATGTGATCCCACCACTCTGTGCTGGTTTCCCAAGCCCAAAAGCGGCGTTCCACGGTGCATAGCATGTCCGTGAATGCCACAAGCAAGTTCGTGTCATACGCATTACGCGAGTCGATTTCATCGTCATCGTCGGACTCCTCGCTGTCACTGTGGATCTTAAGGAATAGCTCGACAGCCAAACGTGACGTGCTGGCGAGACTCGTCAGTATTTTCCTCAACAGTTCGGGGTCCATTTCCCGCTGACCGAAACGGAACACAGATCGCGCTACAAAGAAACCGTTGAAAGATGGCGCCAAATGTGGCCGGAAACACAGGGATTGCTGGGATTCAAAGCGATGCATCACGGGGTGTTGGGACAGGACCCAGAATGCACCATACCCCACGCCCCCTTCCCACAACCCACGGCGCCAGAATGGGAAGAGGTGTTCTGTGGGATACCTGCCCATAATGCACCGCTCCCAAAGCTGCTGCAAGTGCTGCAAATGTAGCCACGTCAGTGCGCTGGCAGCTGCCAGTGTGGACAGGCTGCAGCGCTTTCCCGACTCAGCTGTACGAAGACGGGTTTAACTCACAGCACTGTACATCTACAAGTGTAGCCAAGGCCTTAGTCTGGAAAAGAGAAGACTGAGGAGGGCCATGATAACAGTTTTCAAGTACAAAACAGGTTGTTATAAAGAGGAGGGTGATAAATTGTTCTCCTTAGCCACTGAGGACAGGACAAGAAGCAATGGGCTTAAACTGCAGCGAGGGAGGTTTAGGTTGGACATTAGGAAAAAGTTCCTAACTGTCAGGGTGGTTAAGCACAGGAACAAACTGCCCAGGGCGGTTGTGCAATCTCCATCACTGGAGCTGTTTAAGAGCCGGTCAGACAAACACCTGTCAGGGATGGTCTCGATTAATGGTTCTCCAACTTTTTTCTTCACGGACTACTTGAAAATTGCTGAGGGTCTCAGCGGACACGTAATGACCTTTCCAACTGTTGTTTGTACCGTTAGCCAACTATCGTAAAGCGCTTTGGATAAAAGCGCTCTATAAAAAAAACCCTTAATAATAATTAATGTTTTTTGTTCTACGAATAAAAGCCCACAACTCATATTTTAATATCAGCAGTCTTACCTTTCTAATGCGATGGATGTGCCCTCTCTGCCCTGTCGCAGAAGCTCCTGAACTGGGGCTGGGAAGGACGGGGAGTCTCTCCCCTGCCACAGCAGCCACAGAGTTGAGGCTGGGGAGGATGGGCCATCTCTCCCTAGCAGCTGCAACCCTGGAGCTGTGGAAAGTCGCCTCTTTCTCTGGCCGCCGCAGCCCCTGCACATCCCAAATTCCCCCCACCCCCTCTTCTCACCCCACTGACCCCTCCCACCTACCCCCTAATCCCCCAAGGCCACTACCTCACCTTACGTGTGCGTCTTCTCCAGGGTCCAGGCACCTAATTAGTGGCGCCACGCCTGCACGTCTCCACTAATTAGGTGGGTGGCCCTTGTTCTCTTGTGTGCGGCCGCCCAGGCGTGCCCCCATTCCGGTGGTCTGTGGAGCACGGTTTGAGAACCTCTGGTCTAGGTACTACTGAGTCCTGTCTCAGTGCAGGGGACTAGACTGGTGACTTCTCAAGGTCCCTTCCAGTCCTACATTCCTATGTCGCATGAGGCCATTCAAAGCGAAGTGAGCAGTTGACACCTCTGCAGTCACAGAACAAAGGAGTGTTAGCGTGGTACAGATTGTGGTAATGAGCCATAAATGGTCTAGTTATTACCTAGTCCTGCCTTGCGTGCAGGGGACTGGACTAGATGACCTACTGCGGTCCCATCCTCCCCTACGTTTCTATGATTCTATGAGATCTGGTGTCTTCATTCAGTCTGTGATTTTCAGTGTCTAGCAAAGGTGAATTTAAGCTTAGGCTCATCTGTAGAGGGTGTTGTGCAGGTGTTCTTTGAGGACAAGGACTGAGAGGTCAGATAAGGAGTGATCATAAGAACGGCCATACTGGGTCAGACCAAGGGTCCAGCTAGCCCAGTGTCCCTGTCCCTGACAGCGACCGGTGCCAGGTGCCCCAGAGGGGATGAACAGAACAGGCAATCATCAAGTGATCCATTCCATCATCCATTCCCAGATTCTGGCGAACAGGCTAGATCAGGGGTCTCAAACACGCGGCCCACAGAGCTCTTCCCTGCGGCCCGCCGGGCTCCCCGTGCCCCCTCCCCGCCCCCCCCAATGTTTTTATTTATTTTTTACCCCCAGGCAGTTCCCGCCACCAGACAGCTGTTCTGGTGGCGGGAACTGCCTGGGGGGGTAAAAAAAAAGGGGGGGGCGCGGGGAGCCCGGCGGCCGCAGGGAAGAGCTCCGTGGGCTGCATGGGAAGAGCTTCGCAGTTTCTGGGAGGGAGGGGGGAGGAGCGGGAAGCCGTGTGCACAGGGGAGGAGGCGGAGAAGGGGCGGAGAAGGGGCGGGGCCTAATGGAAGAGGTGGAGTGGGGCGGGGCAGGGGGCAGCGATGGGGCGGGGTCAGTGATGCGGCCCTCGGGCCAATGCACTAGTCCTCATGCGGCCCTCGTGGTAATTTGAGTTTGAGACCCCTGGGCTAGGGACACCCAGAGTATGGGGTTTCATTCCTGACCATCTTGGCTAATAGCCATTGATGGACCCATCCTCCATGAACTTACCCAGTTCTTTTTTGACCCACCACAGCCCCCTGCAGTCCCAGCCCTGGGATCCCTGCCCCAGCTCTGCCAGTGCCCCCAATCCTGACCTACCACAGTCCCCTGCAGTCCCAGCCCTGAGATCACTGACCCACCACAGTCCCCTTCTGTCCCAGCCCTGGGCTCTCCCTCCCCTCCAGTTCTAGGAATGAATCACAGGGGTTTGGCAACCTGCCAACATGTGCTCGGACTGGGCCCTGGCACCCTGGGAACATGGCCTCGTCTCTCTTGGTTGCTTCTGTGACTGACCCTGTTGCAGTGAATGACAGTGAGTTTCATTGTTACTTACACAGCGCCACAGAGCAGGGGTTTGCAGAATGAAGAGAGACAGACTCCCGCGCCCAGACAAACTGGTACAGCCGTTAGAAAACCCCTGAGGGGAGACGCATCTAGGCTAGGGTGAGGCGACAGAGGTGGGGTGAGGGCAATGGGAGCCCTGTTGTTACGTGCCCCGCACCCTAGGGCACCCCACCTTTACCCTTCCGTGGGTTAAGTTAGGCGTCCCCATCCTTTCCCAGTTCCTAGGGCTCAGAGCATGATCTTCTGCGGGGCCTTTGACCAGTGCAAGAGCCTTACACAGTGATATCCTGAACTCCTAGTTATGAACCATCACCTAGACAGAGCACGCAGGCTGAGCAGACGGTGCTCACACTCCCAGTGAGGCAGACAAAGTTTTCCTGCTGGCCAGTCAGGATCAGGTCATCTGGGGAACTCCAGTTTCTGCCCGGTGTCATTGGTAGTGTGTTGAGGCCTGGCAGCTCTGATCTCGGGGCTGTGTCCTGCAATTGGTTCCAAAGAACTTCCTTTTGGACCCCAGTTTATAGAGTGAAACTTGAGTCCTGCTTAGCTCTACCGTAACCAGTATTGTGAACTAACGTCCTACAAAACCGGATTTTTCACCCATCCTAGCCCATTACAAAACACTTCTTTGCCCAATCACACCCACCGCCTTAGTTGATTTAAATCTTGCAAAAATAATTATGTAACAGACAGAAACAATCAAAGAACCAGAGACCATACAGACAAACCAGAGAGAAGTGGGGACCATAAAGGCAAACAATAAGGAAGCAGGGATTTCACAATCACAGCTGTTGATAAGTGGTTCCTTGCCAGACAGAATGCATCAAATGTTTTCCCTCCGCGTGGGACAGCAGCGGGTGCTCTCAGGACAGGAGCGTCTCAAGAGATATGACATGGAATGTGAGGATGTGATTTTCTGCTTCTCAGCTCATGGCTGCTGCTGCTTACTGTAGAAAAAGGCCTCAGCCCTTGCACTGTGGCATTTGGGGGTCAGCTCTCAGTAGCAGCTCCTCACCTGGGGGACGCTCCTGTGACCCCCTGCTTGGCATGCTGGGAAGCCTGAGAACCCCCTCTTCATCTGGGAGGGGCCCTTGTTACCAGATGCTCCCGGGGTGAGGGGCCCCCGGCAGGATGGGGGCGCTTGGACCCTGCAGTGATGAGGGACAGTCAAACCCCAGCGGAAGCAGAAGTGCAGAGCCCCCAGACCCATCACAGGGGGATTCCCTATGCACAGCTTGCCCCGAGTGGGGCTGGGGGGCTGGCCCCCCCAACACGCACGGCCCCTGCCCTCCCGCTGGCGCCCGGGGGCGATGGGGTTTGACGCCAGTGCCCGCAGCGCCCAGAGGCCGCGGGGCGGGGCGGCTGCGCGGCCGGGCCGGTCCCTCCCGGGGGCCCCGCGCTGGCGGGCGGCCGCTCTCCGCCGGGCTCCGGGGGCGGGGAGAGGGGCCGAGCTGGCCCCACCCAGCAGCGAGCGCAGGCCCCGCGAAGCTGCCCCGCCGCCCTTCGCCCTCAGCGCCGCCGGCCGGGACAGGGGCGCGCCAGGTAACCCCCGGCCGGGGGAGCGGGCCGGGCTGGTCCGGGCGCTGCTCGGGCTCCGCGTTAGCCGGTCTCTGTCGGGCTTTGCGGTGCCCATCGCCGCGGTGTCGGACCCCACCGAGCTCACGCGGCGGGGGGGCTGCTGGGTTTGTTCCCTAAAACTTGGCGGGTTTGGCTGGAGAGGTTGCGGCTGTGTGTGTGTGTTCGGGGTGTGTGTGGACACTGTGGGGTGGGGGTTGGGTAGAGTGTGCGGGTTGTGCTCTGTGTATGGGGTGGGGGTTGTTGTGTGTTGAGGGGGCTGTGGTTGTGTGTGCGCCGGAGGGGAGTTGGGTACTGGGTGAGGGCTGTGTGTGGCAGACTTGTGTATTGTGTAGTTGGGGGGGGGAGGGTGCTGTGTAGCGGGGACGTGTGTTTAGTGCGCACAGAGTTGTGTGTTGGGGCGGCTGTGTAGCAGGGGACTTGTGCGGCTGGGAGAGGGTCTGCACCGTGCTGGGGGTGCGGGCTGGGGGGTTGTGCCTTGTGGAGGGATGTACAATACTCGGGGTTGTGCAGTGACGGTCACTGTGGTGTGTGGGGGAGGAGGGCTGTGTACAGTTGTGTTGCTGGGGGTATCGTGCGCTCTGCTGGGCCTGCAGCACAAGGGCTTGTTTGTTGAGTGTGGTGTGGATGGGGCTGTTGTGCAGTGTGGGGTTGTGTAGCTGTCGTGCCTGGGTTGGCGGCCGCGGGCTCCTGGCAGCCGCCGCGTGTTTGCTGAGCTGCAATTTCTAAACCTCCGGCGGACTCAGAATTTCCAGAGGCTGGAACTTGCTGCAGCTCCTGGAGGAGCCAGTGATGGGGGGGCGGGGAGGGGCTGGGCTCCTTTTAGCCCCCAGGGGCGAGTCAGCCTCAAGCTCTGCCTCTGGGTGGGTCCAGGCCTCTCCTGCAGCAGCATTCGGCAAGGCGAGCGGCGGCTGGCGGGGCAGGGGCCGTGCCCCCGGGGAATGGAGCGGGGAGGTCCCCGGTAGCACTTGGCAGCGCTGTGCCCGGCGGGGGCCGGGGGCTGGCTGGCAGCGGCTCGCTGGAGTTTGCAGACGGCTGCAGCCGTCCAAGTGTCTGCACATTCCGCCTAGGTCACTTTCTGCCAACGAGCTGCCTGTGGCGGTTCTCAGAGCCCCACGTGGACCCCAAAGAACCCGCCCTAGCCAGCCAAGGGCCGCGCCCCGGGCCTCCCTCCCCCGGGCCGGCCGCGCCCCGGGCCTCCCTCCCCCGGGCCGGCCGCGCCCCGGGCCTCCCTCCCCCGGGCCGGCCGCGCCCCGGGCCTCCCTCCCCCGGGCCGGCCGCGCCCCGGGCCTCCCTCCCCCTGGCTCGGGTACCCGAGGGGCACAGGGGCCTGCAGGGGGCAGAAATACTCTGGCTGCACTGAACTCCCCAACCTCTAGGGGGCGGCAACAGGGGAAGGAGCAGAAATCGGCAGCCTGTCTGGCTGGTGGCCCCGTCTGGATGCCTCGTGGAGACGGCCCCAGCTCCGCCTGCTGGGCTCTGTGCCTCCAGATGAAGGGCAGAGCTCACAGCGCAGCCCGGGGCAGTGCTCCAGCCCCTCCAGCCTCTCTGCTGGGCCAGGGGCCGGCGTGAGAGAGAATCGTGCGGGGAGGAGGTTACAGTACCAAGCAAGGAGGAATGGTCTAGTGGTGAGAGCAGCGGGGAAGGGAGCCAGGACTCCTGGGTTCTCTCCCCAGCTCTGAAAGGGGAGCGGGGTCTAGCGGTGAGAGCAGCGGGGCTGGGAGCCAGGACTCCTGGGTTCTCTCCCCGACCCTGAAAGGGGAGCGGGGTCTAGCGGTGAGAGCAGCGGGGTTGGGAGCCAGGACTCCGGGGTTCTATCCCTGGCCCTGAAAGGGGAGTGGGGTCTCGCGGTGAGAGCAGCGGGGCTGGGAGCCAGGACTCCTGGGTTCTCTCCCCGACCCTGAAAGGGGAGCGGGGTCTCGCGGTGAGAGCAGCGGGGCTGGGAGCCAGGACTCCTGGGTTCTCTCCCCGGCTCTGAAAGGGGAGCGGGGTCTAGCGGTCAGAGCAGCGGGGAAGGGAGCTAGGACTCCAGGGTTCTATCCTCACGGTTGGGTGAGTCCCTCCTGTTGCTGCCTCGGTGGAGCAGGGGGTATCTCGCATTCCCCTGCCCTCAGAAAGCATGGTTAAGCTCTGACAATGGAAGGGCTCATAGAGGAGCCAGGTGTGGCTTAGAGGTAATCCTGGCTGTGGGGGGTCTCATGTTTATGGGAGCAGTTCCCACTGATGGGAAGGGGCAGGCTGTGTGAAGCTTTCTCAGGCCACGAGAAAGCTTAGCTAAGAGATTGCCGAGCCTGGGGTCAGCCGTGCAGGGGTCCCTGGGGCCAGGCTGTGCCCCACAGGACAGGGCCCAGTTCTACAACAGCTAGAGGAGGGAGCATATGCTGCTCTGGCTGTTTAGGTGCCAGTAGCCGTGAGATGCCCAGAAGAGCCCAGGGCAGTTTTGTTTCCACAGTCTGGAGGGGACAGAATTAATCTTTAACCGGCGGTATTTCCCAGCCAGGCGGGGTGGGGGCATGTCCCTGCCTGCTCCCTTCGGATGAGGGGCTCACGGACAGGGGGAGGATCAGAAGTGAGGCGGTTTTACTGTGAGCACCAGGCTAGACCCTGGCGGCCAGAATCCCTGTGTTAACGCCAGGGCAGCGGCTTGTGTCCTGCCCCGTTCCAGGGCTGTGGGCTTGGCTCCGTCCCCAGCACAAGCTAGGGAGCCCCAAGAAATACCCTCTTTCCGCAGGATTGCCTTGGCCGCTCTTCCTCCCCTGCACTGCCTCTGTTCGCCGTGGGCTCGCAGGGGCTGGGGCCAGGCCCCACCCCTCGTGTGCACACAGACTCGCGTCCGTAGTGGGCAGAACAGTGCCCCTGGCTCTGACTGGCGCTGGGATTACCAAACTCCCTGCCCCGGGGGCCCAGCTGCAGCCCTGGGCGCTGCTCAGCTCCCCAGAGAGGAGGGACGTGGAGGCTGAGATAGCACAGGGCCCTGGCCCTACTCGGAGAGCGCAGACGTGGCTGTCGGTCACTCTTCCCACCAGGCCCCCCAGTCAGCAGGAGCGACCAGGACTGTTTGAGCACCTGACCTGGCTGCGGCCCTGCGGAGGCTGGGCTGGCCGGGGTCTCAAGCCCAGCGTGGACGCTGGAATGGAGAAGGGCGGCTGTGTCGAACCATAGTCAGGGCTTCTGCACAGGTAGGACTCTGCTGGGGCCTTTATGTGGCCCCAGGCAGTGGGCAGCCTGGCCGCTGGAGAGGGACTGACGGAGCCCCTAAGGATTCTCCAGCTGTGGCTTTCTCTCTTAGCAGCCTTGCCCAAGCTGTGTCTGGCCTGAGGGTCTGGCCCTGGGGCCCCAGAGTTCGTCTTTGCCCTCGGTAGGGCTGCAGCCCTTCCCGGTGCCACCTGGGAATGTCACCACCATTGGCTCCCCCAATGCACCTGGCTCCATCCCTGCCCCAGGCTCTGTATTAGCAGGGAGCGTGTCCTGCCAGCCCCACGAGCTACATCCCTGAGCCCCCAGGTGAGGGGACAACCGTCTGAGCAGGGGCCAGCATGGAGGTGGGCAGGTGTGGGGGGATTGCCCCCCTCCCCCGGGTTCTGCAAGGCCTCTCATTCCCCTAGCTGGCAGCGTTAACCCCTTCCTGCCCCAGCTCCTGGCCCCGTTCCCCTGCGAGGAGGTGGCCTTGGGCCCTGCACGCTGCCTGCCCATTCACTGGCGCTGTCAGTAAATTCCTGAGGTTTCCTGAGCAGTCTCTTAACTCCCTCCCTGCTGTTTGCTTAAGGCCTGTCAGTCCTTCCGGGCCCTTTCCCCCAAGTCTCTGAAGCCCATTCATGCCGGGGAGGCAGGCACGTCTGGCTCGGCGCGGGGTGGAGCGAACGTCCTGCTCTGGGCGGGGACCCCTCGCCCACGCTCCCAGTCAGAGGAAATGTCTCTGGCCGGAGTGGGCGACCCAGGTTCCCCCGCCGCAGGATCACACTAGGCTCCTGTGCGACTGCTCCCGACACCAGCTGCTGCTGCCCCTCCGGAGCAGCCTGCTCCCGGTGGGAGGCTCCAGCCGACTGGGCTGCTAGCTTGTGCCTTGGCGGGTTACGGCCTGGCTGAAGTGTTGGTGCTCTGCAGTGTGACGCTGGGCGGCTCCATCGCCCCACCAACGTCTGGGCCTGGTGTGACTCCTGACGCGATCTTGGCCTCAGGGATACTCGGCAGCAGCGAGTTCCACAGGCTAATGCCCTGTTGGGGGACGTTTATTTCCTTTGCATTGTCACTGTGCTGCCTGCCAGGGTCCGGGGCTGTCCCCTCACCAGGCGACTAGCCCAGCGCCCTGGCTGTCTCTCCGCCTCAGCCAGCATGTCGGCCCTCTGTCCTGCCCCTCTCAGAAGCACCCTCTTCTCCTCCGGCCTTGGCTGAGTGCGGGGCGGAGCCTCCCACAGCCAGGGGGGCCCTGAGAAGAGGCAGGAAACGCAGAGCCCAGGTGCTGCCTCCCATGGCCCGTTCCCTTCTTAGGTTATCTCCCCTCTGGAGCCAGAGTGCTGGCGCCCCTTCCTGGCCTCCCCCAACCTCTGAGCCCTGCAGAATCCAGCCCCTGGCCACTGCTCAGGTCTTGCCTTTTCTCCCTCCTTGTGCCCTCCCTACCCGGCGTGCTCCAAGCAGCGCTCCCAGGGCGGCTGGGTTCTTTGGGCTGCTGCAGGTGTCGTGTGACTACGCTGGAGAGGGAGCTCCCTGCCCAATATCCTTGAGCCTGTGAGCAGGAGCACTGGGCTGGGGCCCAGGAGTCCCTGTGTGGCTGCTGTCCGGGTTTCTGTGCAGTGCCTTGCACTGAGTGAGGCCTCAGACCCTGCACTAGGCCAGTCGCAGCTCAGCCCGTCTTACCGACGAGGCACCGAGAGGCTGCACAACGGCACTTCTGGCCGAGCTGGAGCCAGGGGGCAGCTCTCAGCTGCTTGGCCACCCTGCTTGGCTGCTGCTGCTCTAACCACAGGGAAATGCTACCCTCCCTGAGCCAGGATTAGAACCTGGGAGTCCTGCTCTCCAGCAGAGGTGTGGGACTGACTGGCAAAGTGTGTCCTGTCCCCCTCTGGGGCTGCTCCCCTAGGGATCAATAGTTATTCTTCAGGTCACGTGACAGAGGCCTGTCCTGGGGTGCTGAGGGTCTCAGGAGCATTTCCCGCAGGCCATCAATGGGTGGGCGCAGGGTGAGGGTGTTCAGTTTTTCCTTGCTGGTTTGCTGAATTCACCCAGAGAGAAAACGTCCTTCGAACGGGGTGAGAGTTTCAGCCCGTTCCCCAGAGACAGAGAAAACACCCCTTGGATGGTTTTATATTTTCTTCCAAATCATGGATAGATATTGAAAAGCATCAGGTCAAGAACAGATCCCTGTTAAGACCCCCGCTGAAACACCTGCCTTGGGTGACTATTCTCCATTCACCGTTACATTTTAGCCTTAGCAGTTAAACAATTTTAATCCATTTACTATGGGCTACAGTGATTTTGTGCAGGGCTGATCTTTTGATCAGAATGTCACATGGGATAAAGTAAAATGGCTTCCAGACGTCTGTCTATTATGACAACACGTTTCTTTTATCAGTCCAACGTGGGATCTCATTAAAAACAATATCTAGCTTGTTTGACCAGACCCATTTCCCATAAACCCCTGGTGATTGGCATTATTTGTGCTGCCATCTTCTAATTCTTGACTCGTTGCTCCCATATCAGCCCGTCCATGATTTTATTCTGGACCAATGTCAGGCCATCTGGCCTGTAGTAACCCAGGTCATCCCATGTGCCCCTTTTAAATACTGGCGCACCATGAGCTCTGTCCCACAGAATTCCCCCTTGTTCCCAGCCAAGTTGAAAAACAGCTGATGATTCAGAGAGCTCCTGGGCCAATGCTTTGCATACACTGGGTGCGAGTTATCCGGTTCTGCCAATGCAAAGCTGTTTATTTGTGGCAGCTGCTGTTTAACGCCCTCTCTTGTTACCGATGGGCTAGAGAGCGTTTCATTATCCCTGCGAGATGCGGCAACCTCACTCTGCTTCTTTCCAAAGACAGACCTGAAACATCTGCCGCCTCCGCATAGTGCTGGACTCTGTTTCTGTTCCTGTCTCTTTTCAGACCTCTGCCCTTGCTAGTGCGGGAAGAGGGAGGACAGCTTGCTGTGAACAGGGGAGCGAGAGGAGCTACTGAGGCTCAGCTGGGGTGGGGAAGAGGGAGCTAGTTCCAGGCTGGGGGGTCCCGGTGGTTCCTGTCTGCTCCCTGGCCCGATCCTGGGTGCTGCAGTGGCTGCGCTTACACGGTGTTGACCCCCCCCCCAATATTTCCATTGTGGGTGAGCTAGTCCCTCTGCTCCCCCGTTTCTGCAGCCCCTTTGGCTGAGCTGGCTGGGGTCTCATGCTGGAAGGTTTGAATGTTTGGGCCCAACATGGCCCAGTCTCTCCGCCTTCCACTCTCGAAAAGGTCAATAAAACCCAGCTGCCCTGCTGCTCTGTGTCCCCTCTCCCCGTGGGCAGTTCAGACTGTGAGCTCTGCACCCCTGGGACTATGCTGCCAGGTCCCAGCTGCTGGGAAGTTGCCAGTCACAAAGCCCAGAGCGGACTGAGTCCGTTAATGGCTTTGGAGATCCGGACCAAAGGGGGCCGGCTGGGGACGAGCACAGGCCTGATGTGTACACAGCAGCCTGGCCCGTGATGCAGGGAATGTCAGTGCTCCGGGTGGGAGGGATCCTGCAGGGTCAGCGAGGCGCACTGATGATCTGACCTGGTGAAGGGGCAGATGCCTTCCATGGGGGTGGACAGCGGCCCAGCCGGCTCTGCAAAGCATTTCCCTGCTGCCTGCCCACAAACAATCTCCTAGCTGGCTTTGGTTCTGTTCTTGCAAACCCAACCTGGCCATTGAGGTTTTGGGGACCAGCCATGCCCCGTCTGATCAGAGTCTGCCACTCAGTGTGCTCTGTGCCCCTCATGCCTGCTCAGAAACAACTGCCCCGTGCCAGGGACCCCTCTCCTCCCTGTGCCGGGGCTCTGCGTCCCCCTATTCCTTCTCCCTCCCATGCCAGGGGCTCTCTGCTGCCCCTAACTTTCCTCCTTTTTATTCCATTTCTCTCTAACACGGCAAACTGCGGTGGGGGTGGGCAGAGCTGATGGGTGGTGGTTATGCTGGAAGGTGTCAATGGTGCCATCAACTGGTTCCTTGACCTGCAGACAATTACAGAGGTGGTTGAAGCTGCCGGCTCTGCCGACCACGTGGCGGGGCTCTGTATCCCCCTATTTCCACCCTCCGGTTTTCCTGCTTGTCATCAAAATCTATAGGATTCTGCCATTGATCAGATGCTGCCTTCTGAAGTTATTGTGTAATATCCAAATGATGAAATGCCATCGAGTTGAATGTAAGGATAAACATTTTAAAATCAGCAGGCCTGGATAACTTGCACCCATGAGTCCTAAAAGAATTGGCTGAGGTGATCTCTGACCAAGTGATGTTAATTTTTAATAAATTATGGAATACTGGAGAAATTCCAGGAGTCAGGAAAAGTGCTGATGATGTGCAAATATTCAGTACGGGCAGACAGGATGACCCAGTAACTATAGGCTGGTTAGCCTGATATCAGTCCTGGGCAAAATAATGGAAAAGCAGATACAGGATTCAGTTAGATAGTGAAGAATTAAAGACTAGGAATATAATTAATGCCACTCAGCCTAGTTTTGTGGGCACATTGCTTTTGTACAGGTGAGTGGGAGGAGGTGGTGCTGCCCCGCCAGGAGACTCTGCAGGGGCCGGGTCACTGAGGAAATTCTCCAGCCAAGTGTGGAGCTGCAGCTGGGACGGAGGCTGGGCGGCGGGTCTCAGGCTGTGGGGCACTGGGGTTGTTTGAAGCGTCCCTGGGGGGGCCGTGCCATGGCAGGCGCAGAAGGAGGAGCACCTGCCTCGGGGCGCACAGCCTAAAGCCATGTCTACGTTACAGATTATGTGGGAGTAGGTCTGTGACTTGGAGGGGGGTGAATAACCACCATTGTTGGTGGTGGTGGGATAGCTTCTGCCCGCCGACGTAGCTCCCGCCGGTCACGGACGTGGTTTTATTATGACGACAGGAACGCGCTCTCCCATCGCAGAGAGGGTCTTCACTGGGCTGTGTGCCGTACGTGCGGACGTGCCCTAGGGCCGGCCCTTCCCCGGGCCCCACAGCGCCGGACGTGCCCTAGGGCCAGCCCTTCCCTGGGCCCCGCAGCGCCAGACGTGCCGACGTGCCCTAGGGTCGGCCCCTCCCCGGGCCCCGCAGCGCCGTACGTGCAGACGTGCCCTAGGGCCGGCCCTTCCCCGGGCCCCGCAGCGCCGGACGTGCCAACGTGCCCTAGGGCCGGCCCTTCCCCGGGCCCCGCAGCGCCGTACGTGCAGACATGCCCTAGGGCCGGCCCTTCCCCGGGCCCCGCAGCGCCGGACGTGCCGATGTGCCCTAGGGCCGGCCCTTCCCCGGGCCCCGCAGCGCCGGACATGCAGACGTGTCCTAAGGCCGGCCCTTCCCCGGGCTCCGCAGCGCCGAACGTCCGGACGTGTCCTAAGGCCGGCCGGGGCAGGCCCTTCCCCGGGCATCCCAGGGGAGCACAAGGAACTGCCTGGGGCTGGATTGTTTCTGTGACCCCATGTGGGGTCTGTCTGCCGAGGAGTTTGGTCGTGCCGAGGGGCAGAGTGGACGGGCGTGGGGAAGGCCGGGGCCTGCTGCGGGGGTGAGAAGAGCCGGTGTTACCGGCACGCTGGGTCCCAGGGTGGGCCAGGTGGATGCTCACAGAGGATGTGACATGCAGCTGCTCGGCAGGGTAAAGGGCAGCTGGCGACGGGCAGGGCGGGTGAGCGGCCATGGCACGGCGGTGGGGGAGGTGGGGACCGGGGAAGGGACCCAATGTGGGCCTGGACAGGGCTGGCAGGGGCTTAGGGCAGGGGAACATCACCCAGACAACCTCTGCCCTGTCCCAGGCCTCCACCCACGGACGTAGGCCTCCCCCTGCCTCCTGCATGGGCTCCCTTCACCCCACTTCAGGGCCCCCTCCCCCCCTTCAGCCCGCTGCCGGGGCTCTCTGTCCCCCACATCCCGCTGCCTGGCCCCCTTTACCCCTGCCTCCCCCCAGCTGCGTGGGCAAGGGCACTTGGGTCTCTCTGCACTGACTCCTGGCATCGGACTCTGCAGTTCCACGGGGCCGTGCCCCTGGCCGCGAGCATGGGGCCTGTCTGACCCCATCCCCCTTTGTTCCCAGGCCCGTCTCAGCCATGAGGAGCAGCAGCGCCCGGGGATGGCAGGAGCTGCTGGCCCTGCTCTGCGGCGTCTGGCTCTGGGTGGGTGCTGCCCAGCACCCCGGGCCCACGCCCACAGCACGGAGCCAGGGCCCCAAGCTGCAGTTCCGCCTGGCCGGGTACCCCCGCAAGCACAACGAGGGGCGCGTCGAGGTCTTCTACAACGAGGAGTGGGGCACCATCTGCGACGACGACTTCACGCTGGCCAACGCCCACGTGCTCTGCCGCCATCTTGGCTTCGTGGCCGCCACCGGCTGGGCCCACAGTGCCAAATACGGCAAAGGCGTTGGTAAGGGGTGCGGCTGGCCTGGCCCCGACTGCCAGGGGGAGTGTCTGTGTGTGTGTGGGGGGGGGCGGGGGTCCGCGCGGTGGGGCTGTGTGTGTGTGTGTGTGTGTGTCACTGAGCTTATGGGGGGACACAGCTTGTAGTGGGACTGGGGTGTGTGTGCGTGTGCACAGTGGGGCTATGTGTGTACACGGGGGTTCTGTGTGTGTGCGATGGGGCTGGGGGCTGTTTGTGCACATATGCACGGGGGGCTGTGCGTGTTTGTGTATATGTGCGTGCAGTGTGTCTGGGGCTGTGTGCGTGCAGGCAGGCTGCACGTGTGTGCTTGCAGTGGGGCTGTGGGCTGGCTGTGTGTGTGCAGTGAAGCTGGATGCACACACAGGGGGGCCGTGTGTGTGTGTGTGTGTGCGTGCAGAGGGTCTGTGTGCTATGTGCGTGTCGGTGCAGCTGGGTGTGCATGCAGTGAGTCGGGGGGCTGGGTGTGTGCAATGGGGCTGGGGACAGGGTGTGTGCAGTGGGGCTGGGTGCTGGGTGTGTGCTATGGGGCTGGGGGCTGTGTGCACGTGGAGTGGGGCTGGTTGCGTGTTGCTGTAGATTTGCACACAGAGTGGCGGGGGGGGATGCATGTGAAGTTCGTCCCCCCCGCCCCCCCCCCCCCCCCCCCGTGGCTGTGGGGCTGGGTACTGTGTGGGGCTGGGGGCTGTGTGTGTGTGCAGTGGGGCTGGGGACAGGGTGTGTGTGCAGTAGGGCTGGGGGCTGGGTGCGTGCTATGGGGCTGGGGGCTGGGTGTGTGCAGTGGGGCTGGGGACAGGGTGTGTGTGCAGTAGGGCTGGGGGCTGGGTGTGTGCTATGGGGCTGGGGACGGTGTGTGCGCAGTGAGTCTGGGGGCTGGGTGAGTGCAGTGGGGCTGGGGACAGGGTGTGTGTGCAGTGGGGCTGGGGGCTGGGTGCATGCTATGGGGCTGGGGGCTGTGTGCACGTGGAGTGGGGCTGGTTGCGTGTTGCTGTAGATTTGCACACAGAGTGGCGGGGGGGGGGATGCATGTGAAGTTCGTCCCCCCCGTCCCCCCCCAGTGGCTGTGGGGCTGGGTACTGTGGGGGGCTGGGATTCCAGGGCAGTGGTTCCTAAGGAGGCTGCTCTGGGTTTTGCGGGTGGGGAAACCCCAGGCTGTGCCCCGTGCGAGGTTCACGTTTCTTCCGACTTCTTCCTGAGTTGCATTGACCTGCCCCACACTGCCACATACGCCCCATAGACACCCCCTCCGGCCCTGCCCGTGACCCCTCCCTGGCCTGATGCCTCTGCAGGGCGTGTCTGGCTGGACAATGTGAACTGTGGGGGCAGCGAGAAGAGCATCGCGGACTGCCGGTCCCGGGGCTGGGGGAACAGTGACTGCAGCCACGAGGAGGACGCGGGTGTGATCTGCAAGGACGAGCGCATCCCGGGCTACGTGGACTCCAACGTCATCGAGGTGAGGAGCCGCAGCCCTGGGGTCCAGGCCCTGCGCAGCTGGGCTGCCCCATCCCCTCCCCCACACAGTGGGGCTGCCAGTCACTCCCCCTCCTCCACGCAGTGGGGCTGCCCCTCCCCCCATCCCCCACACAGCGGGGACCAGTCTCCCCCCCATCCCCCCGCAGCGGGGCTGCACCTCCCCCACTCCCCCACGCAGCTGGGAGGGCCGGGCAGGGTGTTGGGTAAGTTGGTGTGGGGCTGGCAGGTCGGCGCGGGGCTGGGAGGCCGGGAGGGCCGGGCAGGGTGTTGGGTAAGTTGGTGTGGGGCTGGCAGGTCGGCGCAGGGCCGGGAGGGCCAGGCAGGGTGTTTCATAGATTCTAGGGCTGGAAGGGACCTCGAGAGGTCATTGAGTCCAGCCCCCTGCCCTCATGGCAGGACCAATTACTGTCTAGACCATCCCTGATGGACATTTATCTAACCTACTCTTAAATATCTCCAGAGATGGAGATTCCACAACCTCCCTGGGCAGTTTATTCCAGTGTTTAACCACCCTGACAGTTAGGAACTTTTTCCTAATGTCCAACCTAAACCTCCCTTGTTGCAGTTTAAGCCCATTGCTTCTTGTTCTATCCTCAGAGGCTAAGATGAACAAGTTTTCTCCCTCCTCCTTATGACACCCTTTTAGACACCTGAAGACCACTATCATGTCCCCTCTCAGTCTTCTCTTTTCCAAACTAAACAAACCCAATTCCTTCAGCCTTCCTTCATAGGTCATGTTCTCTAGATCCTTAATCATTCTTGTTGCTCTTCTCTGGACCCTCTCCAATTTCTCCACATCTTTCTTGAAATGCGGTGCCCAGAACTGGACACAATACTTCAGTTGAGGCCTAACCAGCGCAGAGTAGAGCGGAAGAATGACTTCTCGTGTCTTGCTCACCACACACCTGTTAATGCAGCCCAGAATCAAGTTTGCTTTTTTTGCAACAGCATCACACTGTTGACTCATATTTAGCTTGTGGTCCAGTATAACCCCTAGATCCCTTTCTGCCGTACTCCTTCCTAGTTTATTGATAAGAATATCATGCGAGACCGTATCAAATGCCTTTCTAAAGTCTAGGTATACCACATCGACCGCTTCTCCCTTATCCACAAGACTCGTTATCCTGTCAAAGAAAGCTATCAGATTGGTTTGACATGATTTGTTCTTTACAAATCCATGCTGGTTATTCCCTATCACCTTAGGTTAGTTGGTGTGGGGCTGGCAGGTAGGCGCAGGGCTGGGAGGGCCAGGCAGGGTGTTGGGTAAGTTGGTGTGGGGCTGGCAGGTCGGGGTGGGGCCGGGAGGGCTGGGAGGGCCGGGCAGAGTGTTCGGTAAGTTGGTGTGGGGCTGGCAGGCCGGGGTGGGGCCGGGAGGGCTAGGAGGGCCAGGCAGGGTGTTGGGTAAGTTGGTGTGGGTCTGGCAGGTCGGCGTAGGGCTGGGAGGGCTGGGAGGGCCAGGCAGGGTGTTGGGTAAGTTGGTGTGGGGCTGGCAGGTCGGCGTAGGGCCGGGAGGGCTGGGAGGGCCAGGCAGGGTGTTGGGTAAGTTGGTGTGGGGCTGGCAAGTCGGCGTGGGGCCGGGAGGGCCGGGAGGGCCAGGCAGGGTGTTGGGTAAGTTGGTGTGGGGCTGGCAGGTCGGCGTGGGGCTGGGAGGGCCAGGCAGGGTGTTGGGTAAGTTGGTGCGGGGCTGGCAGGTCGGTGTGGGGCTGGGAGGGCCGAGCAGGGTGTTGGGTAAGTTGGTGTGGGGCTGGCAGGTCGGGGTGGGGCCGGGAGGGCTGGGAGGGCCGGGCAGGGTGTTGGGTAAGTTGGTGTGGGGCTGGCAGGCCGGTGCGGGGCTGGGAGGGCCGGGCAGGGTGTTGGGTAAGTTGGTGCGGGGCTGGCAGGCCGGTGCGGGGCTGGCAGGCCGGTGCGGGGCTGGGAGGGCCAGGCAGGGTGTTGGGTATGTTGGTGCGGGGCTGGCAGGCTGGCGTGGGGCCGGGAGGGCCGGGCAGCCTGGGAGGGCCAGGCAGGGTGTTGGGTAAGTTGGTGTGGGGCTGGCAGGTCGGCGCAGGGCTGGGAGGGCCGGGCAGGGTGTTAGGTAAGTTGGTGTGGGGCTGGCAGGCTGGCGTGGGGCCGGGAGGCCCAGGCAGGGTGTTGGGTAAGTTGGTGTGGGCCTGGCAGGCCGGCGCGGGGCTGGGAGGGCCGGGCAGGGTGTTGGGTAAGTTGGTGCGGGGCTGGCAGGCCGGTGCGGGGCTGGGAGGGCCGGGCAGCCTGGGAGGGCCAGGCAGGGTGTTGGGTATGTTGGTGCGGGGCTGGCAGGTCGGCGCAGGGCTGGGAGGGCCGGGCAGGGTGTTAGGTAAGTTGGTGTGGGGCTGGCAGGCCGGCGTGGGGCTGGGAGGGCCAGGCAGGGTGTTGGGTAAGTTGGTGCGGGGCTGGCAGGCCGGCGTGGGGCCGGGAGGGCCGGGCAGGGTGTTGGGTAAGTTGGTGCGGGGCTGGCAAGTCAGCGTGGGGCCTGGAGGGCCGGGAGGGCCGAGCAGGGTGTTAGGTAAGTTGGTGTGGGGCTGGCAGGCTGGCGTGGGGCCGGGAGGGCCGGGCAGCCTGGGAGGGCCGGGCAGGGTGTTGGGTAAGTTGGTGCGGGGCTGGCAGGCCGGCGTGGGGCCAGGAGGGCCGGGCAGCCTGGGAGGGCCAGGCAGGGTGTTGGGACCTGCCCAGTGGAGCTCAGCAGCCCTGCCCGGGCTCTCCCTGTGCCAGGCCGAGCAGAACCAGGTGGAGGAGCTGAGGCTGCGGCCTGTGGTGTCGGGCGCCAGGAAGCGGCTGCCGGTGACCGAGGGCGTGGTGGAGGTGCGCTACAAGGAGGGCTGGGCGCAGATCTGCGACGAGGGCTGGAACCACAAGAACAGCCGCGTGGTCTGCGGGATGATGGGCTTCCCGGCCGAGAGGAAGGTCAACAGGAACTTCTACAAGTGAGTGAGGGGGCTGGAGGGGAGCCCCGCCAATGGGGCGGGCCTGGCACTGCCCGCTGGGGCCTGCATGGGTGCCAAGGAGGGGGAGTCCTGTGGGGCTGGGGAGGGGAGCTGGGGCAGGCTGGGGGTCCCCATGGAGGGGCAGCCCTGGGGGAACTGGGGCAGGGCTGGGGGGGCCCCATGGCAGGACAGCCCTGGGGGAACTGGGGTTAGGCTGGGGGGCCCCACGACGGGGCAGCCCTGGTGATGGCTGGGTCAGTGCCACCAACTCTCATGATTCTATTGTGACTCTCGCGATATTTAGTGTTTTTCCTAAATCCCCAGCTGCTGGAGTCAGGTGACTGTGAGGGCGTTGTCTCCCGTATGGATAAGCTGGTGGGTTGGGTGGGACGCGGAGGTGGAACCTGATGGCTCAGACATGGGGCGAGGGCACGGATCACGCACCGGCCTTGTTACAAATTCCCAGCTTTTGGGGCAGCGACCCTGGGTCCATGCCTGTGTCCGGCGAGCCCCGGCGCGCTCCCATGTTGCCAGCCACACCCTGCTGTGTGGGGAGCCTGGGGCAGCCCTTGTCCCCAGAAGTGTCTGCCCAGCCCCCACGGTGCCTGGGTGGCCTGAGGTGCTCGGACCTGGCCGGGAGCCTGTGCCGAGGCTGAGTCTGGCCCAGGATGCTCTATGTCCTTCCTCATGCCCTCCCAGGCCCCACGCTGGCCCACAGCCCCAGCCTGGCTCTGCCAGGGCTCCCAGGGCGCTGCAAGGCCTGGTGCTGTCTCTGGACTTGTGGGCTGTAGCCCTGGGCGTCCGCCGGCCCCTCACCGTCCCCTGACTGGCGGGTCACCGTTTCCTTTCTACAGGCGGCTAAAGCGAGCAGCCAAGATAAAGAGCCGGAGCCCAGGGCTGGGTGCAAGGTAATAGGGTAGGGCCAGGGCCACATCCCGGGGCCGAGTCTCCCCAGCAAGTCTGGGGCTGCCGAGTCCCTCTGCATGGGAGAAGCTGCCCCTGCCTGGGCGTCTCTTCTGCCATCAGGGCTGGATTCTGGGCTGGGCCCTGGGAATCCAGCTGGAGCCATGAACTTCACCCTGGGACTCAAAGGCTGCCCCTCGCTGCACGGCTCCTGGGGGACTTTGCATTTCAGTGGGTGGGGCTCATTCGGCCATGGATGGGATGCGAGGCCTGGTCGGGGTCTGACCCGCCCTTGCATGGAGCTGGGGCTTCCGCTTGCATTCTGTGTCCTCCATGAGAAATGGCTCTTTCTCCTGGGCCTGGCATTGCAGAGGGTCCCCATGCCAGCTCTTCAAAGGGCAGGGCAGGGAGGGGGCTGTGCCCAGGTGGGGTCTGATCCGGTCCTTGTACTGGGAGCTGGGAGCGCTATGCCCACCACCGGCTGGGGGACACGCTGGAGATCCCTATGTGGGTGCCATTGCCACAAAGACGGGACTGTTGGTCGTCACCCCCACAGCCCAGCAATGGGTTTGGTGGCCGTCGGGGTCAGCCCAGGGCCCAGGAGCGGAGCTCTCTCTCCTGGAGGGGGAAGGAAGGGCTAGTGGACACGGGCCATTTTCTGGAGAAAATGGCAGTGGGGCAGCTGGGCTGGCTGTGAGTCCCCCCCGTTCCCCACCCAGCTATGCCGGCCCCTAAGCCATGGGGCTGGTGGACTCGTGTGTGGTGGCAGGGCCTGGAGGCTGTAGTGGAAGGAGCCCAACACAGTAGCATTGAATTTCAGAAAGGGGGACTACACAAAAATGAGGAAGTTAGTTAAACAGAAATTCAAAGGTACAGTGCCAAAAGTGAAATCCCTGCAAGCTGCATGGAGAGAGGTAAATAGTGGTGTCCCCCAGGGGTCTGTTCTGGGACCAGTGCTATTCAGCATATTCATAAATGATCTTGGAAAAGTGGTGAACAGTGAGGTGTCAAAATTTGCAGATGATACAAAACTACTCAAAATAGTTAAGTCCCAAGCAGACTGCGAAGAGCTACAAAAGGAATCTCACAAAACTGGATGACTGGGCAACAAAATGGCAGATGAAATTCAACGTTGATAAATGCAAAGTAATGCACATTGGAAAGCATAATCCCAACTATACATATAAAATGATGGGGTCTAAATTAGCTTTTACCTCTCAAGAAAGATCTTAGAGTCACTGTGGATAGTTCTCTCATCCACTCAATGTGCAGTGGCAGTCAAAAAAGCAAACAGAATGTTGCGAATCATTAGGAAAGGAATAGATACTAAATAAGACAGAAAATATCATATTGCCTCTATATAAATCCATGGTACGTCCACACATTGAATACTGCTTGCAGATGTGGTCGCCCCATCTCAAAAAAGATATTTTGGAATTGGAAAAGGTTCAGAAAAAGGCAACAAAAATAATTAGGGGTATAGAATGGCTTCCATGTGAGGAGAGATTAATAAGACTGGGACTTTTCATTTAGGAAAAGAGATAACTAAGCGGGAGCCTGATAGAGGTCTATAAAATCATGACTGGTGTGAAGAAAGTAAATAAGGAAGTGTTACTTACTCCTCATAACACAAGAACTAGGGGTCACCAAATGAAATGAACAGGCAGCAGGTTTAAAACAAAGAAAAGGAAGTATTTCTTCACACAACGCACAGTCAACCTGTGGAACTTCTTGCCAGAGGATGTTGTGAAGGCCAAGACTATAACGGGGTTTAAAAAAGAACTAGATAAATTCATGGAGGATAGGTCCATCAGTGGCTATTAGCCAAGATGGGCAGGGAAAGTGTCCCGAGCCTCTGTTTGCCAGAATCTGGGAATGGGCGACAGGGGATGGATCACTTGATGATTCCCTGTTCTGTTCATTCCCTCTGGGGCACCTGGCATTGGCCACGGTTGGAAGACAGGATGCTGGGCTAGATGGACCTTTGGTCTGACCCGGTCTGGCCATTCTTATGTTCTTATGCTGTGCGCACACAGTGGCAGGCTCCACCCTGAGATCTGGGTCTGGTCTGACACCTTCCCAGCACTGGCTGAGGGACATAAACCAAGGTTAGCAACTGCCCTATGGCCAGAGCCACCCCTCATTGTCCCAGGTCAGAGCTCAGGTCCTGGAGACCCTGGGGGCAGGTTGAGGGACCAGAGAGGAGCTGGGCACGCACTGAACTCTCCGCTAGAGAAGGGGAGCGGGGAGTGCATGGGGCTGCCCCAGTCTCTGTGGGTTGAGCTGGTGGCTGTGCTCCCTTTGGGGCCCTGCCTAGGCCGTTGGCATTGCCGGGAGGTAAGAAGGAGCAGGGGCTTGAGACAAGTTCCCACCTGACAAAGCTCCCATATTGCAGGGTGTAACGATGCTGGTTCTGGCGGGACCCAACTGAGAGTGCCAATTCAGGGCAAACTGCTTCAAGCAGGGCAGTTACAGCGCAAGGCTGGGGGTTTCCACCTCTAAGGCAAACCAAACCAGCCAGACAGAGGAGACTTTGGTTTTACCCCACTGGCTAACCACAAGTCATACAAGCAATCCCCTAAGACACTCCAGTTTCCCAGTCTCACCACCAGTGCCACTTGTTATGGGGACAAATTGTTATGAAAACCAATGCCCCAATAAAAGAAAAAAGGTTCTCCCGATCCCAAAGGACCAAGCCCCCAGATCCAGGTCACTATACAAATCAGATCTTACCCACAAATCACGCTGTTGCCAATCCTTTAGAATCTAAAATCTAAAGGTTTATTCATAAGAGGAAAAAGGTCTAGGTGAGAGCTAGAATTGGTTTAATGGAATCAATTACATACAGTAATGGCAAAGTTCTTGGTTCAGGCTTGTAGCAGAGATGGAATACACTGCAGGTACAAATCAAGCCTCTGGAGTACAAACATCCCCAGCTGGGATGGGTCATTCAGTCCTTTGTTCAGAGCTTCAGTTTGTAGCAAAGTCCCTCCAGAGGTAAGAAGCAGGAATGAAGACAAGATGGAGGAGTTGCCGCAGCCCTTTATGGTCTCTTGCCATGTGATCTTTCTTTCTTTGTTCCAAAGGCAAGCTATCCAGCACATGGCATGGAAACACCTCTCTTTTTTCTGTTCTGTCCATAGGCAGGTCCCTGCATACTTTGCTGAGTCACAAGGCGTGTCTGCCTTCTCTCAATGGGTCAATTGTGTAGCTGATGGTCCTCAATGGGCCATCCAGCAGGCTAGGCAGAGCTGACACCAGCTTGTCTGGGGTCTTCCCCAGACGCAGAGCACAAGTTTGAAATACAGACAGTATAGAGCCAATATTCATAACTTCAACTACAAAATGATACACACATACAGCCAGCATAATCATAACCAGCCAACCACAACCTGGTCTTAGGGTACGTCTATACTTACCTTCTGGTTTGGCAGCAAGCAATCGATCTTCTGGGATCGATTTATTGCGTCTTGTCTAGACGCGATAAATCGATCCCGGAAGTGCTCGCCGTCGACACCAGTACTCCAGCTCCGCGAGAGGAGTATGCGGAGTAGACCGGGGAGCCTGCCTGCCGCGTGTGGACCCGCGGTAAGTACCTTGTAGTTCGAACTAAGATACTTCGACTTCAGCTACGGTATTCATGTAGCTGAAGTTGCGTATCTTAGTTCGAACCGGGGGGTTAGTGTGGACCAGCCCTTAGATACCTTATCTGACCCCCTTTATATAAGATTTGGTGCCACTACAGGACCTTGGTTGCAACAACGCTCTATACCGTCCCAGATTATGTCAATAACATCACACGGGACCATCCTCAATGGGTGGGTGGATAGCTATGCACAGGTGCGGGTTGGTGGGTATATACAGGGGTGGCTGCATATGTACAGGTGAGGGGCGGCTGGCTGGGTATACAGAAGGGGACGGGGAGGGTGGGTGGGGGGATAGCTATGCACAGGTGCGGGTTGGTGGGTATATACAGGGGTGGCTGCGTATGTACAGGTGAGGGGCAGCTGGCTGGATATACAGAAGGGGATGGGGAGGGTGGGTGGGTGGATAGCTATGCACAGGTGCGGGTTGGTGGGTTGTCACGGAGTGTGGGGGAGTCCGGCCCTGCACCCCTCTTCCCCGGATTCACTGGGAGTCTCAGCCAGCCAGTAGAACAGAAGGTTTATTAGAGATGCCAGGAACACAGTCCAAACAGAGCTTGCCAGTACAACCAGGACCCCTCAGTCGGGCCCTTCCGGGGGGCAGGGAGCTTAGACCCCAGCTCGGGGCTCCCTGCATTTCACCCCACCGCTCCAAACGGAGGCAGGGAGGCCAGACCCTGTCTGCCTCTCTCCCCTCCTCTCCAGCCAGTTCCAAACTGAAACTCTCCAGCCCCTCCTCCCCCTTTGTCTCCTTCCCGGGCCAGGAGGTCACCTGATCCCTTTGTTCCAACACCTTCATCTCTCACCTTTGCAGGGGAGGGGCCGGACCATCTGTTGCCAGGAGACAGGGCCATTCTCTGTGTCCAGGCCTCTGCCCACCCCTGCTTTCTAGGGCTTTGTAACACTGCATAGGGGAAACCGAGGCACCCACACAGTACTCAGGGAAACCTTAACAACAGTCCTAGTTCGTCACATGGGTATATACAGGGGTGGCTGCGTATGTACAGGTGAGGGGCGGCTGGCTGGGTATACAGAAGGGGATGGGGAGGGTGGGTGGGTGGATAGCTATGCACAGGTGCAGGTTGGTGGGTGCCTATGGGGGTGGCTGGCTGCTGGGTGTACTGAGGGGGATACACTGGACGGGATAGAGGGGTAGCGCAGGACAGACTGGAGTCCAGGGTTTGAGGCAGTGTTTACACGGGTGGTGCAGCGATGCTGCATGTTACAGCTCCGTTTGGAGCAAGGGCATTGAATTACGGCTAGCGCAGGAGCGAGCAGTAGAGTCTGAATTCCAGCTTCTGTCTGTGGGGTTACACGGGAGAGGGTGAGGTTGCGAGCGGTGCAGGGCTCTCATCCCCAGGGGTGCCTGGGTGGGGAGCATGCAGCATGCATGCCATGGCCATAGGGCACCGGGCGCCATGCAGGCTGCATTCCAGGGAGCATGTGCCTGCCTGTGGGATGTGGTGGCTGGCGTGACACAGGTCATGGCTGCGTCACGCCTGTCATGGGCCATCAGGTGGGAAATGAAGTCACTGCAGTGGGTGACTGATTTCTGGCCATGAGGTGAGAGAAGCTGTCGCTGGCAGCAGCTGCCCTCCTGCGGTGAGCCCCGCCTGA
The DNA here is from genome assembly GCA_033296515.1 of Macrochelys suwanniensis. Classification (NCBI taxonomy): domain Eukaryota; kingdom Metazoa; phylum Chordata; order Testudines; family Chelydridae; genus Macrochelys; species Macrochelys suwanniensis. The sequence goes on along the minus strand of CM065779.1, from coordinate 139,189,578 downwards.
GGCCTGGTGGAATGGGCGGCCCCTGGGCCCTGTCCAGGTGGAGCTGGTGCCCGCAGGCCTGGATCTGGCCAGTGCCCTGGAGGCGGCTGGGCAGCCCCGTTCCGCCTGGACGGCAGTGGCAGGCAGAGCCAGGGCAGGGTGTTGGTTGCAGACCTGGGCTCTGAACTCCTTGACTGTTGTTTTCTGTTTTCCAGGCTGGTCTCCAAAGCTCGCCCCAAACACAAGCACAGGGAGGACTTTGGGGTCCCCAAGAGGTAAATGGGTGCCCGGCACCAGAGGGTCCCAGAGTCCAAAGGCCTGTGGCCTGCTCTGTGTTCCCTGGTGAAGGAGTGTGGGCCTTGTTGGCTGGGGCCGGGGGGGCATGCTGCAAGGGGCTGGGCCATGGAGTGACGGTCTCTCTCTTCCCTGCTGACTGGCATTAGGGTCATGGATGGCGAGAGTCTCTGGGCTGGGCTCGGCGCCTGGCACCCCACTGCCCCTCCCCTGCCAGGCACTCACGCTCTGCTCTCTGCCTGGCAGGTTGTACCTGGAACGGCAGCAGCTCAGCTACCGGCTGCACTCGGTGGCCTGCACGGGGAACGAGGTGCACATCTCCATGTGCCCCTTGGAGTTCTACAAGGGCAACGCCACGGGGGCTTGCAAAGGCGGGATGCCTGCTGTGGTGAGCTGCATGCCAGGGCCTCTCTTCACCACTGGCAGTGCCCCAAAGAAGAAGCAGCCGCGGCAGCAGCAGCAGGGCCAGGTAAGCGCTCTCCGTGGGTTCAGCAGGGGGTGTGCGGATTGGTTTGCCCCACCCACTGCGTATCAGGCAGTGATGCCAGCAGCTGGAATGGGGGCGCCCCGTGTCAGTCACCGGGCTGGGGCAGCCAGTCTCCCAGGGCCTGCGGGGCCCCTTGGTTCTGGGGCTGGCAGCAGTGCAGGGGCGTCGGCTGACGTGTCTCCCCCACTCTCGCAGCGGCGCGTCCGGCTGAAGGGCGGGGCCAAGGCCGGGGAAGGCCGGGTAGAGGTGCTGAAGAACAGCGAGTGGGGCACCGTCTGCGACGACCGCTGGAACCTGCTGACGGCCAGCGTGGTGTGCCGGGAGCTGGGGTTCGGCAGTGCCAAGGAGGCTCTGACAGGAGCACGCATGGGCCAAGGTGAGCTGGGTGGTGAGGGGAGAAGGTCTGGGGCGGCCCTGTGCGAGCGTGTCAGAGCATGAGTGTGGGCATGTCTGCCCTCGGGGTGCTTCTTCGAGCCCCTGGGCGCGGAGGGCTCCTAGGACTAGGGTGGGTCTGGGCATTTCCTGGGGCACTGGCTGCCTGCCTCCCCGTCACCCTGGCCCCTCTGCTCCCTGCAGGGATGGGTCCCATCCACATGAACGAGGTGCAGTGCGCAGGCTCGGAGACGTCGCTGTGGCGCTGCCCCTATAAGAACATCACGGCGGAGGACTGCAAGCACGCCGAGGACGCCGGGGTCCGCTGCAACATCCCCTACATGGGCTACGAGACCACGGTCAGCACCGCGCCCTGTGCCGGGGGGGAGCCCAGGATGTGCTGCTTTGCCACAGTCCCTGGTCACTGCCCCGCAGGGGCCCAGCCCTCTGCCAGCAGCTCCCCCTCATCTCCCCCCATCACACTGAGCTCCTGGGTGTGGAGGGGGCAGGAAGGGAGGCCCTGGCACCGTTAGCGTGCCACCTCCGAGACACAGGTAAAGCGGGCACCCCCCCCCAACAAACACGGTGCTAGTGCCGACTAGAGGTGCAGGTGTTACTGCAGTGGGGTGAAGCCATGGGACCCAAACGGGAACTCAGCACGTGCACAGCCCTGTCTGACTGTCCACAGGAAACCCGGCATGGTAACGCTTTTCACGGGCAACCCACGAGACCCTGGCTTAGCCCCCTGCTCGGGGTGTGTGTGTCATGTGCCATCTGGGATAGTCCCCCGCTGTGGGGGGTCCCCTGCCAGCTGGGGTATCCCCCTGGAAGGTGGGGGGGCATGTGCCAGCGGGGTTTTTACCATCCAGAACCCATGGCAGAGACCCCAGTGCTGCCGTGGCTCTTGCTGGCCCCATCCTAGGTGCCAGCTGATGAGGCTGAAAGGAGACAATTCCCAGGCGGGGATGCGGGAGGACTGGTCATACCCTCGCCACTGGGCACTTTGGGGGGCAGTCGTGGGGGGAGGAGACCCTCAGCGACTCCCTGTTCCATTTCCTCTGCCCCCCCCCCCCCCCGGTGGGTCGCTGCCTCATTCCATGGGTCTCAGCAGTGTCATGTTGCCCCTGCCCCCAGACGTCTCTCCCAGGGGCAGTGATGTTCCAACGCCCAGGGTCTGTTGGGTTCACAGCCCGCACTGGAGCCGTTTCTCTGCCCTGGGCATGGCACCCCGCAGGGGAAGAGAGGAGCACCCGTGGGGAACCTCAGCCTGCCCTGGGGTGCCCACCCGTGCCCACGGAAGGGAGTCCCGCGCACCCATCAGGAGGTTGCTGCTTTGCGCTGCATGCTCCCTGCGCGCTTGTGGGGAATGGGCACCGCAGAGGTGGGGCGCACGCAGGGCCCCCCTCGGTGCACTCCCACCTTGTTCCTCATGAACAAGGAGCTGCGAGTGCTGCAGCTCTCTGCTGATTTCATGCCCCGTCTCCAGGGCCCCCAGCACCAGCCTGGACGAGAGATCGGCTCCTGCGCAGGCAGCTGGACAGGGCTGGAGTCACCGCGAGCGCCGCCCTGGTCCTGCCATAGGGTGACCAGATGTCCCGATTTTATAGGGACAGTCCCGATTTTTGGGTCTTTTTCTTATATAGGCTCCTATTACCCCCCACCCCCTGTTCTGATTTTTCACATTTGCGGTCTGGTCACTCTATCTCAACTCTTCCCTGCGGCCCGCGGGGCTCCCCGCCACCCCCCTTAAAAATTTTTTTTTGTTTGTTTGTTTGTTTTTTTACCCCCATACAGTTCCCGCCGCCAGACAGTTGTTCTGGCGGCGGGAACTGCCTGGGGGGGTATACAAAATTTTTTTTAAAAAAGGGGGGGGCGCAGGGAAGAGCTCCGCGGTTTCTGGGAGGGAGCGGGGAGGGGCGGGAAGCCATGCACACAGGGGAGGAGGCGGAGAAGGGGCGGGGCCTAATGGAAGGGGTGGAGTGGGGGCGGGGCCGGGGGCAGTGAGTGGGCGGGGTCAGTGATGCGGCCCTCGGGCCAATGCACTAGTCCTCACGCGGCCCTCGTGGTCATTTGAGTTTGAGACCCCTGCTCTATCCTGCCACCTTGGCCACTGGTGGATTAGGGGCGGGGGGGCAGCTTGGACGCCTGGCGCCCCCTGGAGGTGAAGTGACTTGAAATCAACATCAGCAGGCGGGAGGGGCCGGGGGATCAGGGCTGGGGCTGGGTGTGGGGGAGGCACAGCCCCGGCCTTACGGCGATTGGCTCCCAGGCCGGCTCTACAGGACCGGGCACTGCCCAGGCTGCACCCACGCTGGGATACCAGGGTCAGGCTCTAGGGGCTGCCGGCCCCTTCCCCAGCGCCTGGAGCTCTGCACATGGAGCCCTCAGGGACCCAGCTGGGCCCCCCAGCTAACCAGGCCTTGTCACCGTCTCTCTGCAGATTCGCCTGAGCGGGGGCCGGAGCCGCTTCGAGGGGCGGGTGGAGGTGGCGCTGGGCACTGGGAGCAATGGGCGCCCCGCCTGGGGCCTGATCTGTGGCGATGGCTGGGGAACCCTGGAGGCCATGGTGGCTTGTCGCCAGCTGGGCCTGGGATTCGCTAACCATGGCTTACAAGTAGGTGTTAGCGCTGGCTCGGCTCAGCGCCTCAGGCAGGGCCCAGGGCTCCTCCCCGGCCCCTGGCAGGGCGAGGGCAGCATGCTGCGTTGGCGGGGCCGGCTGGCTGTGGGGCGGGGCTGCATGCTCACGGCCCACAGGGCTTCTCCACAGATCCGCATAGTAGGAGGAAGGACCCCAACCGAGGGCCGCGTGGAGGTGAAGCCAGGCAGTAAGTGGGGAACGGTCTGCAGTGAGGGCTGGACCACCAAGGAAGCCATGGTGGCATGTCGCCAGCTCGGCCTGGGCTACTCCTTGCATGCAGTGACGGTAGGTGCTGGAGGGGCCCAGGGCCAGGCCCGCCCTGCTGGGAGTGTGGGGGGCAGGGCTTCGCCCCCGGGACCCGCTCGGGGCCTGCTCGCAGGGCCCAGGCAGTGGGGGGAGGGATGCTTGGGGGCTTGGTCTCTGGGAGCTGCTGGCGGGGTTAAACACACAGGTCTGGCCGGGGATGGGGAGGGGGAAGGGCACGGGTGCGGCACACGCACGTGTGGGGCGGGCGGGAGGGGGCACGCCCGGGGCCTGGCTTGCCGTGCGGGGGGGCAGGGGGCACGCGGGTCTCTGACCAGCCCGGCGTCCCCCCCAGGAGACGTGGTACTGGGACGCCAGCAACGTGACCGAGATGGTGCTGAGCGGCGTGAGGTGCGCTGGCCACGAGATGGCGCTGAGCCACTGCCAGCACCACGGCAACAGCCTCAACTGCAAGAAGACGGGCACCCGCTTCGCCGCCGGGGTCATCTGCTCCGAGAGTGAGTGGGGGCGGGGGGGTCTGGGTCCCCTGGCCCCGCCTGCCAGCAATTCCTCTCAGCCAGTGCTTGTGGCTCACAATGTGTGACGAGAACCCCAGCGCCCCCCACCCAATAACTGCCCACAGTCCCCTGCGCCCAGCGCCCTCGCCCAGAGTGGGGCCAGGAGCGGAGCCTTGGGCGTGGGCCAGGCACCGGAACCCAAATCCTGCTGCCGTGCACCCCCAGCACCCGGCCAGGAGCGGAGCCTTGGGCGTGGGCCAGGCACCGGAACCCAAATCCTGCTGCCGTGCACCCCCAGCGCCGGGCCAGGAGCGGAGCGCCCGGGGGGCCAGGAGTGGAACCCCACGTAAAACCTGGGGCAAACCCTAGTTCCAAGAGACCCCCCCAACCCACCCCCAGACCCACTCTCCCGCCCGCTGCGGCGCTCGCCAGCCCCCTGCTGGCAGGAGCGCTGGTGCAGGCTGCAAAACCCTGTCTGCCCGTTAGCCGGCTCCATCCCCGGCCAGACCAGAGCAGCAACTTGGGAGCTTTTTTTAGCACGGCTGGGCCACAGCTGTGTGCTGACTGGCCGCACCCCTTGCTGAGGCTCTGAGCAGCCTTTCAGCCTGGCCCTGGGCTCTGAGTGGCTGCTCTCGGGCCCCCTGCTTTGATTGGCTCAGACCTCGTCATCCCTGCACGTCAACCAAATATGGCCTTGACCTCCCCTGTCCCCCCCAGCACTGAGCAGGCCCCTCCCCCACTCCCCTCCCCCCAGCACCGAGCAGGCACCCCCTGTCCCCCCAGAAAGGAGCAGGTGCCCCCCACAGCCTCCTGCCCCACAGCACTGAGCAGGCCTCTCCCCCCAGCTGCCTCGGATCTGCTGCTGCACGCCCCGCTGGTCCAGGAGACAGCCTACATCGAGGACCGGCCCCTGCACATGCTGTACTGTGCAGCGGAGGAGAACTGCCTCTCCAGCACCGCCCGCAACGCCAACTGGCCCTACGGGCACCGCCGCCTGCTGCGCTTCTCCTCCCAGATCCACAACAACGGCCGCGCCGACTTCCGACCCAAGGCCGGGCGCCACTCCTGGGTCTGGCATGAATGCCATAGGTAAATGGGGGGCTCGCAATGGCTCAGGCAGGCAGGGGCGCGGGCCAGGGCCAAGCTGGGAGGGAAGCTCAGTTGGGCCTAGATGGGACCGATGGAGGCTGAGGTCTGACGTGGGGGTGGGGTGGGCAGGTTCCGGGGGAGGCCGAGGGGAAGGAGGCTGGGCAGGGTCCGGGGAGGGAGGCCGAGGGGGAAGGAGGCTGGGCAGGGTCGCGGGGGGGGAGGCCGAGTTGGGAGGAGGCTGGGCAGGGTCGCGGGGGGGGAGGCCGAGTTGGGAGGAGGCTGGGCAGGGTCGCGGGGGGGGAGGCCGAGTTGGGAGGAGGCTGGGCAGGGTCGCGGGGGGGGAGGCTGAGTTGGGAGGAGGCTGGGCAGGGTCGCGGGGGGGGAGGCCGAGTTGGGAGGAGGCTGGGCAGGGTCCGGGGGGGGAGGTCGAGTGGGGAGGAGGCTGGGCAGGGTCCGGGGGAGGCCGAAGGGGAAGGAGGCTGGGCAGGGTCCGGGGAAGGAGGCTGGGCAGGGTCCGGGGGGGGAGGCCGAGTTGGGAGGAGGCTGGGCAGGGTCCGGGGGGGGGAGGCCGAGTGGAGAGGAGGCTGGGCAGGGTCCGGGGAAGGAGGCTGGGCAGGGTCGCGGGGGGGAGGCCGAGTTGGGAGGAGGCTGGGCAGGGTCCGGGGGGGGAGGCTGAGTGGGGAGGAGGCTGGGCAGGGTCTGGGGGGGGGAGGCCGAGTGGGGAGGAGGCTGGGCAGGGTCCGGGGGAGGCCGAAGGGGAAGGAGGCTGGGCAGGGTCCGGGGAAGGAGGCTGGGCAGGGCCCGGGGGGGGAGGCCGAGCGGGACGGAGGCTGGGCAGGGTCCGGGGGGGGGAGGCCGAGTGGGGAGGAGGCTGGGCAGGGTCCGGGGGAGGCTGAAGGGGAAGGAGGCTGGGCAGGGTCCGGGGAAGGAGGCTGGGCAGGGTCCGGGGGGGAGGCCTAGTTGGGAGGAGGCTGGGCAGGGTCCGGGGGCGGAGGCCGAGTTGGGAGGAGGCTGGGCAGGGTCCGGGGGGGAGGCCGAGGGGAAGGAGGCTGGGCAGGGTCGCGGGGGGGGGGAGGCCGAGTGGGGAGGAGGCTGGACAGGGGGAGGAGGCTGGACAGGGTCCGGGGGGGGGGAGGCTGAGCGGGAAGGAGGCTGGGCAGGGTCCGGGTGGGGAGGCCGAGCGGGAAGGAGGCTGGGCAGGGTCCGGGGGGGGGAGGCTGAGCGGGAAGGAGGCTGGGCAGGGTCCGGGGGGGGAGGCCGAGTTGGGAGGAGGCTGGGCAGGGTCCGGGGGGGGAGGCCGAGTTGGGAGGAGGCTGGGCAGGGTCCGGGGGGGGAGGCCGAGCGGGAAGGAGGCTGGGCAGGGTCCGGGGGGGGGGGGGGAGGCCGAGCGGGGAGGAGGCTGGGCAGGGTCCGGGGAGTCAGGGGGGTGTGAGGGGCCGCGCTCCGGGGAGTCCATGCTGGGCCATGCTGGAGGCTGAGGTCTGATGCGGGGGGTGGGCAGGGTACAGGGGAGGCCCAGGTGGGGCTGGGCAGGGGGTGGTGGAGTCCAGCTGCTCAGTCACTGCCTGGTCTGCCACAGGGTGAGGTCGGGGGGGCTGTGGGAGTGGTAGTCCCGGGGCTGGCCCCCCCCATGCCGTCTCTGGGCCAGCCTGTGTCTAGGGTGGGTGTGGGGGAGCCCTGCAGTCACTGCAGGAGGTGGACGTGAGGGGTGGATGCTTGTCACCGCGTGACCCCTTGAACTCACAGCAGCCCCAGGCGGTCCTGGCTCCAGTCCTTGGTGCCGTGGCGAGTCTCCTGTTTGCTCCATGGAGTTCAGTCCCGCTCCGGGGGGCTCCCAGCCTGGCAGGGGTCGGGGAGCTCTCAGGGGAAGGGCTGGGGGTGGGGAGGAGGCTGGGCTTGGAGATGGGAGGGGGGAGCCCTGGGGGAGGCTGGTGTAGGGCAGGTTATGGGTCCCCGGAGGGAGGGTATCTGTGAGCGCCAGTGGCACAGAACTCGCATGGGGACGCAGTGGGGCTGTGAGCACTAACGTAGGGGGAGCAGGGTCCCCTGTGACCACCCGGTCTGGGGGCTTTTCCTTGTTCCCCTCCTGACGATGCAATCGCAGCAGGTGTGGGGCCCGGGGTGAAAGCGCTCGGGGGTGTGATGGGCCCCACTGGGGTGCGTGTCTGGGCTGCCTCCCAGGGCCTGTCTGGGACGGACAGACAGATACGTGCCCCGCCTCCCCTCCCCCTCCAGGCTGCCCCTTCCCCAGGCCATGTCCCCAGGATATTCCCAATATACTGCCCTCATGCATATCTGTGGGCCGTCCTCCACCCTCTAGGCCTCCCCCCGGCTTGCACCCCGCCCACTGTGTGTGTCTCTGGGCTCCCCCCCCCCCAACGCCCCCTGCAGCACATCTCTGGGATCCCCCCGTCTCTCGACCTGCCCACTGTGTGTGTCTCTGGGCTCCCCCCCACCACTGCAGCACATCTCTGGGATCCCCCCGTCTCTTGACCTGCCCACTGTGTGTGTCTCTGGGCTCCCCCCCCCAATGCCCCCTGCAGCACATCTCTGGGATCCCCCCGTCTCTCGACCCGCCCACTGTGTGTGTCTCTGGGCTCCCCCCCACCGCAGCACATCTCTGGGATCCCCGTCTCTCGACCCGCCCACTGTGTGTGTCTCTGGGCTCCCCCCCACCGCAGCACATCTCTGGGATCCCCCCGTCTCTTGACCTGCCCACTGTGTGTCTCTCTCTGGGCTCCCCCCACCACCGCAGCACATCTCTGGGATCCCCCCATCTCTCGACCTGCCCACTGTGTGTGTCTGTGGGTGCAGCGCCTTCGGTTTGTGTCTCTTCCCAGGCACTATCACAGCATGGACATCTTCACCCACTACGACCTCCTGACCCCCAACGGCACCAAGGTGGCCGAGGGCCACAAGGCCAGCTTCTGCCTGGAGGACACGGAGTGCCAGGAAGGTGGGTGCCGCGACTTGGCACTGCCATGAGTTGTGCCGGGGGGGTGTGTGTGTGTGTGTCTCTGCTCACTGATCTCCCCTCCCGTGGGGAGCTGCTGCCTGTCTCGGGCTGGGCTCGCTGTGGGGCGGAGGGAGGGCCAGGGGCAGTGACCTCACCCCCCTGTTCCAGACGTGGCCAAGCGGTACGAGTGTGCGAACTTCGGCGAGCAGGGCATCACCGTGGGCTGCTGGGACCTGTACAGGCACGACATCGACTGCCAGTGGATCGACATCACCGACGTCCAGCCTGGCAACTACATCCTGCAGGTACCTGGGGGCAGAGGCTGCTGCGCCCGCCCCACGTGTGCGTGGGCAGCTGCCGGGTCCCTGGAGCCCCAGCCGCCGGCGCCTCTGCCCATCAGAGTGTGGGTGTGTGCGCGCGCGCACGGGGTCGGGGGCATGTGTGGGGGGAGTGCGTGAGTGGGGTCGGGGGTGCACCTGGTGTGAGGGGAGGGGGGAGGGTGTGTGTGTGTGTGGGGGGGGTCGGGTGTGCACCTGGTGGGAGGGGAGAGGGTTTGTGTGTGTGTGTGTGTGTGAGGTTCGGGTTTGCACCTGGTGGGAGTGGGGGTCGTGTGTGTGTGTGTGGGGGGGGTCGGGTGTGCACCTGGTGTGAGGGGAGGGGGTCGGGTGTGTGTGTGTGTGTGGGGGGGGTGTTGGGTGTGCACCTGGTGAGAGGGGAGGGGGTCGTGTGTGTGTGTGTGGGGGGGTCAGGTGTGCACCTGGTGGGAGGGGAGGGGGTCGTGTGTGTGTGTGTGGGAGGGTTGGGTGTGCACCTGGTGAGAGGGGAGGGGGTCGTGTGTGTGTGTGTGGGGGGGTCAGGTGTGCACCTGGTGGGAGGGGAGGGGGTCGTGTGTGTGTGTAGGAGGGTTGGGTGTGCACCTGGTGAGAGGGGAGGGGGTCGTGTGTGTGTGTGGGGGGGGGTCAGGTGTGCACCTGGTGGGAGGGGAGGGGGTCGTGTGTGTGTGTAGGAGGGTTGGGTGTGCACCTGGTGGAAGGGGAGGGGAGGGGAGGGGGTCGTGTGTGTGTGTGGGGGGGTTGGGTGTGCACCTGGTGTGAGGGAGGGGTCGTGTGTGTGGGGGGGGGTCGGGTGTGCACCTGGTGTGGGGGGGGGTCGGGTGTGTGTGTATGTGAGGGGGTGTCGGGTGTGCACCTGGTGGGAGGGGAGGGGGTCGTGTGTGTGTGTGTGTGGGGGTTGGGTGTGCACCTGGTGGGAGGGGAGGGGAGGGGGTTGTGTGTGTGTGTGGGGGGGGGGGGGGGGGTTGGGTGTGCACCTGGTGGGAGGGGAGGGGTGGCGTCTGGGCTAGGACGGGCCGGTCTCGGGGGATGAGTTTACTGGTAGGTGCTGCCCTAGAGCTGAGGTTGCATTTAGTGTGGGGCATGATGAGGCCATGTCTCCTCTCCTGGGGCAGTGAGTTCCACAGTCCAGGCCTGGCCTCCAGGACACTTATGTCTCGCACTCCCGCCCTTGGGCTGCCCGGGCCGGTGTCCCTGCGAGGTAGCGGTCACAGAGGCGTTTCTCAGGGAGGGATCCCCGGGGCGTGGCCAGCAGCCCAGAGGCCTGGAGCTGGGCTCTACTCAGGGGTGAGGCTGTGCAGAGCCGGGCCCGGCGCCCGGTGGTGCTGGGTGTGTACCAGGTGGAGCTTTCTCAGGCCAGGGGCTTTGTGGGTAGCTGGGCCAGCTGCCATGGCCCTGCCTGGGAGTGTGTGTGTGTGTGTGGGGGGGGGGGGGGAGCGGCAACTCACATCATCCAGGGAATTAGCATTTAAATCGCCAGCTTCTTAACCGTGTATTTAAAATCCAGGCTGGGCAAGAACTGGGGCTGCTGCCATTCTAGCCAGAGAGGGACACGGGGGCACACGGAGCCCTGGCCTGGGGGGGGCAATGGTGGAGGGGACACGGGGGCACACGGAGCCCTGGCCTGGGGGGGATGGAGGAGGGGACTCAGGGGCACAGGGAGCCCTGGCTTGGGGGGGGGGCGATGGAGGAGGGGACTCGGGGGGGCAATAGAGGAGGGGACACAGGGAGCCCTGGCTGGGGGGGGGGGGGGCGATGGAGGAGGGCACATGGGGAGCCCTGGCCAGCGGGGGGCGATGGAGGAGGGGACACGGAGCCCTGGCTGGCGGGGGGGGGGGGGGCGATGGAGGAGGGGACACGGGGGCACAGGGAGCCCTGGCCTGGGCGGGGGTGGAGTCGGGGGACACAGGTGCCGGTGCCAGGCAGTCCCTCAGCCCCGCGTTGGTGCCTTGGCAGGTGGTGATTAACCCCAACTACGAGGTGGCCGAGAGCGACTTCACCAACAACGCCATGAAGTGCAACTGCAAATACGACGGGCATCGCATCTGGGTGCACAACTGCCACATCGGTATGGGGCCGCGCCCGAGCCCTGGGGGAAACGGGGGCAGCACTCTCCCCCGGCACAGCACGGGCGTTGGCTTTGGGGGCCAGGCAGCGCTGGGGCAGGGTGGGTGGTTTTGCGGGGTAAGGTGGCACTGGCTGCGGGTATGGGGCAGGGTGGTGCTAGGGGCAGTGAGGGGTAGGTTGGGAGAGTGTGGGGAGGGGTGTTGAGGGCATGGGGGCGGGATAGGTTTTGGGGGGTGGCGGGGACCATGGGGGGCAGGGAGGTGGCATTGGCTTTGGGGGCCGGGGGCTGCTGGGGGTTTTCTGCCCTCACTGGTGCCTACATCTCACCTCGTGCTTCAGGTGACGCCTTCAGCGAAGAGGCCAACAAGCGGTTTGAACAGTACCCAGGACAGCTCAACAACCAGATTGTATAGTGACCCGCTTCCCCCCCCCCCCCCACACCTCCCCCCACTGCCCCCATGCACGGCTGGGTTCTCCGAGGAGGAAGCCGTTTGTCTCGGGGCAGCATCACGTCCCAGGCTGGCTTGCGGGGCTCTGCGGTGAGAGGATCCATGACCAGCAGCGTCTCTGAATCTCGGGCAGGATTTTCCTGGGCTGACGTGGCCACCACGTTCTTGTCTGGCCGCACAGGGCCCGACAGGAGGTAGGCTCTGGGCACTGCACCCAGCCCTGCTCGGGGAGAACTGTGGACTTCTACCACCCGGCAGTATGGGGGCTTCCCCACCTCCTTGTGGGGCTGAGGTGCAGCATGACACCAAGCAGGGCAGGGTTACAGCCTGGGCCAAATCTGGCAGCTTCCTCTCCCTGGGAGGGTTGGAGGTGAGTGGATGGCCAGCTCCTGCTCCCCATCCTCTTCTCCCACCACCACCACACTCATCCTGCCCCTCCGCCTCCTCAGCCATCCCCCCTAGTTCCCAACCCTTCTCCTGCCCAGCGGACACAGGAACCTCATGGAGGAGCTAGCAACGGCTCCAGGCACCTTACGCAGTGTCCCTAGGCCCATGCCAGCTGCAGGGCTGGCCGAGTCCAGGCCCTGTCCCGTCTATGTATGTGAAGAGCTAAACCACGGCAGGCTGCCCTGCAGGCCCCCTGGGCCTGGGACGCTCCGGTTTCTTACTTGTCGTTTTATTTTCTGTATAAAAGTGATGGTCTGTTTCCTCGAGTGCTGCTGGCTGGTTTTCACCGCGCTACATATGGGGGCCTCCTGCCTGGCCCTGAGACAAACCAGGGCAGCACAGGCCTGGTGCTCATGGCCCCAGCTCCCAGCAGGGGTAGGTGCCTGCCCAGAGAACAGGGGGATGGGGGCCCAGCGGCAGGCACCAGCAGTGAAGGGCAGAATGGCTTTGCCCTGCCACCCACAGGGGAAAGGTCAAGCAGACTCAGGATGGGGAGCCCAGTGCTCCCTGGGCCACAGGCTGGGCAGCTGCTCCTGCAAAGGGTGTGGTAGGGCTGCCCCACAGCCTGGGGGGGGAGAGGCCACCCAGTGAATCTGAGGCAAGCCCCCTGAGGGTTCCTGTGTGGCTGGGGGAGCTGTGCCTGCAAGCTGGGATGGGGGGGGGGGGGGGGGCATTGGCTGGTAGGAGATGCAGGAAGCTCAGGCCAAGGGGCAGAGCTGGGCTGTCCCCCAGGAGTGGGGTTTGCTGGTGTGACAGGAGGGGGGAAGATGGTGATAGGGTTGTGCCTGGGGACAAACTGTCCTGGGCTGACACCCAACCCGGCTTTGGCACAAGCCCCTGGCTCAGGCACTTGGCCTTTGGCCCCGCTGGACACTGCAGCGGCCTGGGAGCTGCTGCCCCCTCCCCCCAGACAAGGTGCAACAGCAACAGCAGCTGGAGCCAGCCCTCGGCCCCCAGTGCATGGGGCTGTTGCTGGCTGGGCCCAGCCTGCAAGGGGTGCCGGCCCTGGGCCCCTAACACACCGCTGAGGCGATGGCCCAGCCTGCCGTGGCTGCAGGAGGAGCACAGGCAGGCTGAGCTGCAGGGCCGTGAGATGCAAGCGCATGGCAGCCCAGCACCTGACCCCAGGGGACCAGAACCCGCCTGGGCAGGGCAGCTGGTGGCATGGCCCAGCATCCTCCCCCTGGATTAGGCACCATGTCCCAACTGGGCTTGATCAGGGCAGGGAGCCTGAAGAGAAGTAGCAGCAGGTGCCACTGCAGAGGCCCAGAGCCAGGAATAGGGCAACACCCGTGACCAGGGGCAGGAAGAATCAGAGGCAAGTGGGTTGGGCTAGGAGGCAGGGCCCGAGGTGGGTAGCCCAGCTGCCACCATGGAGGCTGGACTGAGGGGGAAGCCAGCAGGAGGTGAGGGCAATGGGGGTGGCAGGTGCTGGCTCCCGGCTCTGGAAAGAGCCATGGCAGGGCGGCCACCACAGCTTTCCGCCCCCCAAGCAAGAGCCCCTCCTCCCTGGCTGGGGTTTGGTGTAGAATAAATTCCACTGGAGGGGCCAGGACCGGCCATGAAAGGAGGCCTCTATGCCGGGCTGTTTTCCCTCAGTCTGGGAGGGAGCCGCACTTCAGAGCCGCCTCCCGCCCAGCACTGAGCTCCTTTCATACATGAAAACAGCCGCATGCCAGGGCCCAGCCCAGCCCTACAGCTGCTCGCTGCTGGCAGCGGCACTCTCACGCCAGCCTTTCCCCACCACCGGCCCAGGAATTCCAGGAATTGGGGAAGAGCGTGGAGCTGCTGGTTCCCAGCATGCCACGCTGGGCGCTCCCTGCTGCAGGGCCCAGGGAAGGGAACAAACAGCCGGGCTCAGCGGCAGCAGGGCCGTGAGAGGCAAGCAGGTCCCTCCTCCCCAGCCAGTGCATGCAGGAGACCAAGGCAACCCTGCAGCTGTTGCTAGGGCAGACAGGGAGTCTCAGCCCCACACCTAAGGGGAGCACGTCCAGGGGGCCAGCCCCTCACTGCCCAGCAGCCCCTGCACCAAGTGGGGCAGGTCTCCCTGTATGGGGAGCACTCCAGACCCCAGGCAGCTGGGCTCGAGGCTCTCAGGGACAGGTCTAGGCCCAGGGAAAGAGGCTGCCCAGGATTGACACACATGCCCCCTCGTGGCAGAGGCCAGGGCTTGGTTCAGAGCCGGTACCGCAGTCCCTCTCACCGTGACCTGAGAGCAGCTGCAGAGCCCGGAGCCCATGCAGGGACTGGACGTGATTTGCGCAGAACGCTGCCTGCCAAGGCCAGAGCACGAACTCCCTCCACCCCCACAGAACCAGCAGCAGCTGCAAGCAGTGCTGGGCAGGCTCCGTCGGGGTGCAGGAAGTGCTGCCCCCGGCCCCACGCAGCAGCCATGTGGCCCTAATCCTGTGATGACAGGAGCCCCCGCAGCCCAGAAGGGAGATGCCGTGCTGGTGAGAGCACAAACCCCACCGTGATCCCCGAGGGGGCCCAGAGCCCAGCCTGTCCCCCCCAGTGCATGGTTGGAGGGGGCGGACCAGCTGCTAGGGGGCCGCATCTCCAGGATGCCCTAGGCAAAGCTCCGTCACCTGCCCTTGGCTGGCTCTGACCGACTGCAAGGGGAGAGCCCCCACCCTGCCACAGCTGGGGGGCTGCCCAGCCCAGGAGTGGCCCTGCCTCGCTGCAGCTGGACGCAGGCTCCCTCAGCCTCAGGAGGGAAGCAAGGGCCAGGGCCGAGGGTTCCCCAGGAGAGGTTTAATGGGGATGAGGGAAGCAGACAGCAGCCACCCCCCCGCCCCATGAGCCAGTTCCAGGACCAGCCCCGCTGGCTGGGGCAGTTCAGGCTCTTGCAAAGGCCCCGAGTCGCCCCTGCACCGCCCCGTCTGGCAGCACGGGGCCTCCAGCCTGTCACCCCGAGCCTCTAGCTCGGCTCGTGTGCTTCAAGCCAAGGCCCAGTGCACAGGCCAAGTCCATGGGGCCCCCTGCCAGCTGGGCAGCTCTCTACTCCGTGACCTCGGGGCTGACGTTCACCAGCAGCATGTCATGGCCCCGCCGCACCAGCAGGGCCAGGCTGTTCTGCGTCCGCACGGCCTCGTAGACGTCCTCTGCGCGCCGCACCGCTTGCCCATTGATCTCCTGCACCACGTCACCCGCCTTCAGGCCCGCCCTGTTGAGAGAGCAGACAGCAGCGTGCTGGGGGTCCGGCAGTGAGGTAGGCAGACCCGCTCTCCCCAGAGCCCTGCCCCAGGCAGAGGGGGATGGGGGACCTGGCCCCACCTAGAGCAGCTGGCTGGCTCTGGGTCGTGGCTCCGCTGGGAAAGCTGCAGCGTATTGACCCGGCGCGGACAGGGTTAACCCCGTCAGGAACACACTGGCTGCTGGTGCGGGCTGCCTAGGGGCAGGGGATGGGCACTGAGTCCACAGTGAGCACCCCGCGTTCTGGGCCCCAACCCCCCCCCAGCAGCTAGCGCCAGGACCCTTCCTGTAAGCAGCACTTACTGATGGGCTGGGGAGCCAATGATCACCTTGTGGATCAGGACCCCATAGGAGACATCAGGGAAGCTGGAGTCTCGCAGCTTCAGCTCGACCAGGATACTGCAGAGAGAGAGAGAGCACGTCACTGAAACACCACCCGGCCAGGGGCCGAGGACACCGTGTCCCAGCACTGGAGAGCGCTGGAGCAGCCTCACTGGGCAGTCAGCTCCTCGTGGGGAACAGAGCACAAAGCCCCCAGGGGGGACTTTGCCCGGCCCTATGACCTGAGTGAGACCCCAGCAGCCAGCCACACCGAGGGGACAAGGAAGCAGAGCCCCTGCCCATCCCTGTGTGCCCCTGGCACCCAGCAGCAAACCAGTGCCCCAAAGACAAGGCTGCCGGAAAAGAACGTGGGAGATGCCAGGCAGGACCAGAGCCAGCCTGCAGCCGCCCAGTCCTGAAAAAGGGCCAGGAGCAGCCCTGCCATAGGGAGGCCAGGTTAACCTGCCCCAGGAAAGTCCCCTCCTGACCTGGCAGCAGACAGGGTCTAGTTCTGCCACACTCAGCGTGTGCTATTCTAAGGCTGAGCTGGGCCTCGCCCCCAGCCCTGCTCCCCGGAGGAAAAACAGACTCGCCAGCACACCGGCGCCATCTCCTGGACACCAAGAGATGCAGTTTAAGACATCAACCACCACCATCAACCCTGTTTCAAGGAGACAGGAGCGGCATCTTCCCTTCCAGCACCCCAAGAAGGGGATGTAAAAGGCCAAGGGCACCAAGCACGGGATCCTCAGGCCTACCTGGAAGCAGGACTCAAGAGCAGAGCATAAGCTCACAGCACCTGTCCCCGTCCCCAGGGAGTGCTCGGGGCAAGATGCCTGCTGCTTCATGCCATGGCATTGTTTTGTTGGACCACCACACTACTAACCCCACTAGCAGACTGAGCTTTGAGAGTCAACTAAAGGTACATCCCAAGGCCCAGCCAGCCGGGCAGCAAGAGACCCACAAAGTCCCCCTTGGCAGCTGAGCCTGAAAGCTCCGGCCTGCCAAGACACTTAAAGGCTCAGCAGATGCGCACAGATGTTCCACTGCCACCCTTTGGAGCAGTGCCAGGGACGGCCTGTCTATGGCATCCCGGGGCATGTCGTAGAGCGGTGCATGGGGAACACAGGAGCCTGGCCACCTGCCATGGAACACGAGCTGACTTTTGTCACTGTTGCCTGGCCATTTCCCATGATCCCAAATGGGCCATTTGCATCCCTCCGGAATGACACAACTTCTCCTTAATTGCTGTGCAAGACCAAGGTGGCCTGTGGTGGCAGAGTAAATCTAGAGACACCTGGTGTTGGGCAGAGATGAGACTAGCTCTCTCTGTCCAGCTCAGCTAAGAGACGGCTGGTGGGGTGTAACGGGGTGACGATGGGAGGCTGAATCTCCCTGGCAACTCATCTGCCAGGGCGAGGACTGGGCTGGGCACCCTGCCCCTAGGGATGCTCCCCTAGACCGCAGCAAGCACAAGTAAACTAATCGGCTTGGGAGGAGGTGGGACCCACGGGGGCTTTCCCAACTGCAGAGACTCTCTGAGTGGGTTCCTGGAGTGGGGGGGTGACAGGCTCCCCTCTCCAGCTTGCTTTCCTGAGAGACTCTGGCCCCCAGGAAAGCCCTGGAAGCATCATCTGGCCCCAGACTCAGGACACATACCTGGGGGTCAGTGTTAGCATCATCACCCCAATGTAGCGGCGCTTCATCTCCGTGCTGCCGAACCAGGAGCCTGCAAGAGGAAAGGGAACCAGGTCTAGGAGGCCCAGGAAGGGACCTGTGTGAGCACCCTCCCTCACCCTCTATAGCACAAGGCCAGTCCAGCTAGGTCACCCCTCAACCGGCTTACAACAGAGGGAGCGGTCCGGCCCAGGAGAACACCATTCTCCGCCCCCAGGCTGCAGCCTGCAGTTCCATCCCACGCATCCACCCCCTACAGGCCAAGTTTCACGTGGGGAAACAGCGGCTGGAAGAGCAGGGACACCCCAGATCATTGCCAACATCCTAACTGCAGCTGCTTTGCCACCCGCATCCACCACACAGAGACTGGGGCTGCCGTTGCGTAGCGAGCCCGGATTCTGATCAAGGCCCTCAGTAGATCCCCAGAGCACCCTGCCAACCCATAGGCAGAGAGAGGCCCAAAGTCAGAGTTTAAGGCCAGAAGGGACCGTTGGCTCCATCTAGTCTGACCTCCTGTACATCACAGGCCACTAAATGTCACCCAGCAAGCCCTGCATTGAGCCCAAGAGCTCGTACATCTGAACGGCTACTGAGCCAGACCACGATCCATCTAGCTCAGTATCCTGGGTTCTGACAGCGGCTGGTGCCAGACGCTTCAAAGGAAACCAACAGAACAGGGCAATTAGCAAGTGACACATCCCCTGTCATCCAGTCCCAGCTTCAGGCAGTCAGGGGCTAGGGACACCCAGAGCATGGGGCTGCGTCCCTGACCATCTTGGCTAATAGCCATTGATAGACCTATCCTCCAGGAACTCATCTAACTCTTTTCTGAGCCCTGTTATACTTTTGGCCTTCACAAAATACCATGGCAGCAAGTTCCACAGGTTGACTATGTGCTGTGTGAAGGAGGTACTTTATATTTGTTTTAAACCTGCTGCCAATTAATTTAATTGGGTGACTCCTGGTTCTCGTGGTATGTGAAGGGGTAAACAACACTTCCTTATGCACCTTCTTCACACCATGATTTTATAGCGCTCTCTCATATCCCCCCTTAGTCATCTCTTTTCTAAGCAGATGAGTCCCAGTCTTTTTAATCTCTCATATGGAAGCTGTTCCATACCCCTATGTTGACCTTCTCTGTACCTTTTCCAATTCTAATATATTATTTTTGAGATGGGGCACCCAGAACTGCATGCAGTATTCAAGGTGTGGGCGTACCATGGATTTATATAGTGGCATTATGATATTTTCTGTTTTATTACCTATCCCTTTCTTAACGGTTCCTATCATCATTGGCTTTTATGACTGTCGCTGCACATTGAGTGAATGCTTTCAGAGAACTATCCAGTGACTCCCAAGATCTTTCTTTAATGGTAACAGCTAATTTAGACCCCATCATTTTGTACGTATAGTGGGGATTATGTTTTCCAAGGTGCATTACTTTGTATTTATCAACTCTGAATTTTATCTGCCACGTTGTTGCACAGTCACCCAGTTTTGAGAGATTTTAACTTCGTAACTCTTCAGTCTGCTCTGGACCTATCTTGGGTAATTTTGTATCATCTGAAAACTTTGCCATCTCACGGTTCACCCCTTTTTCCAGATCATTTACGAATATGTTGAACAGCACAGGTCCCAGTACAGAACCTGGGGACCACTGTTTACCTCTCTCTATTCTGGAAACTGACCATTTATTCCTATCCTTTGTTTCCTATCTTTTAACCAGTTATTGATCCATGAGAGGACCTTCTCTTTTATCCCATGACAGCTTACTTTGCTTAAGAGCCGTTGGTGAGGGACCTTGTCAAAGGCTTTCTGAAAAGCCAAGGACACTATATCCACTGGATCACCCTTGTCTGCATCCTTGTTGACCCTCCCCAAAGAATTCTAATAGATTGGGGAGTCATGATTTCCCTTTACAAAATCTGGTGACTTTTCCCCCAACAAATTGTGTTAATCTCTGTGTCCGATAATTCTGGTCTTTACTATGGTTTCAACCAGTTTGCCTGGTACTGAATGAAGTTAGGCTCACCGGCCTGTAATTCCAGGATCGCCTCTGGAGCCTTTTAAAAATATTAGTATCAAGTTGGCAATCCTCCAATCATCTGGTACAGAAGCTGATTTAAGCAATAGGTTAGATACTCCAATTAGTAGTTTTGCAATTTTGTATTTCAATTCATTCAGAACTCTTGGGTGAATCCCATCTGGTCCTTGTGACTTATTATTGTTTAATTTATCAATTTGTTCCTCCTCTATTGACACCTCAATCAGGGACAGTTCCTCAGATTTGTCATCTAAAAAGAATGGCTCAAGTGTTGGAATCTCCCTCACATCCTCAGCAGTGCAGACCAAGGTAAAGAGTTCATTTAGTTGTTCTGCAATGGCCTTATCGTCCTTGAGTGCTCCTTTAGCACTTTGATCGTCCAGTGGCCCCGTCCCACTGGTTGTTTGGCAGCTTCCTGCTTCTGATGGGCTTAAATTTTTTGCTGTTTGTTTTTGAGTCTTTTGCGAGTTGCTCTACAAATTCTTTTTAGGCCAGTTAGGCAGTTGGCAAAAGACTGCCTAACTGTACTCTGTGTTTGACAAAGGCATCTTCCAGAAAGGCATCGTGTCTGGATTTAAAGACACCCAGCGATGGAGAATCCACCACTTCCTTTGCGAGTTTTTTTTAAAATCTGAATTTGTCTGGCTTCAAATTCCAGCCCCTG
The DNA here is from genome assembly GCA_033296515.1 of Macrochelys suwanniensis. NCBI lineage: Eukaryota > Metazoa > Chordata > Testudines > Chelydridae > Macrochelys > Macrochelys suwanniensis. Next base: position 139,169,806 of record CM065779.1, on the reverse strand, counting down.
GTTCCTGTTCTGTCTGTCTCCGCTAGATTAAAGAGCCTGTTAATGCCGGGTATTTTCTCCCTGTGCACGTGCCTAGCCACTAATCAGGTCACCTGTATTTATAGCTTTTATAAAGAGCTCAGTTTGTTTAACTTAAGTCTCGCACTGCAGGGCATGTTCTCCAGCCCTCAAACCATCTGTGGCTCTACTCTGCACCAGAACTGAATGCAACATTTCAGTATGGGCCCCAGCAGCCCTTCTGGAACCCTGGAGTGCCAGTTATCCAGCCTGCTTTGAAAGTGGTTCTCCCTAGCAGCCGCTGTTTAACATCCTCCTCACTGGTAAGTTAAATCTTGGAGGGGTTGCACCCAGACAGCATGGGCTGAGTGTCTCTTTCCTAATGCCCCACATAGGCCCCAAGGAGCAGGTGGGCACTCATGGCCTCTTACCGCTCAGTCTCCTCATACCAGAATGGGAGAGCTCCCGGGCCTCTGGGCAGACATGCCCTGAGCCCTGGCCCCTTTGCAGTTAGGGGCACAGCTGCTAAAGCCTGAACAGCAGAACTGCACTGCCTTCCCTCAGAAGACAGATGGGCCCCGGCTCCCTTCTCCAGAACCCAGCTGTGCTCAGGCACCTCTGCCTGGCTCCATCCCTTCAGGCCTTCCTGCTACCACAGCTGAGAAGAGGAGAACCATCCTGCAGTGGAGGGGGGTGGGGACAGCCCAGTGAGATGGTGTCTCTACCTGGAAGGGTCCCTCAAGGGGACAGGCTTTTCCCTTGGACTCTGACATGCTGGGAAGAGGTTAAGGCCCGGTCCTCTGCCAGGGATAGATGAGTGACAGCCCCAGCAAGGAGTCTGGAGTGGGTGCTCCTATCCCCCCACTCCCCAACTCTGCTCCACTCCCTCTGCCTGTATCTCCAGCGCACTCACTCTTGCGCTGCTCCCCCTTCTGCAAGAATTCCCGCAGCCGGTCCGAGGGGATGGCGAAGGAGATCCCCGAAGTCACCTTCATTGTGTTCACCCCAATCACCTCGCCGTCCTGCCAGGAGACAGTCACCATTCAAGCCAAGCAGGGCACCAGCCAGCCCCACTGCCATCCCTCCTGCCCCACAGTTTGCCCCCTTGCAAGGAGAAGAGGGACAAGGCGCCGGCAGGGTTCAAGCCCAACCCATCCAGGCTTCCACCAATTTGCTCCCAGCACACACTTGGCTGGGGGTGGGTCAGGCGGTGGTACTCTCACAGGGGCAAGCGGATCCTACTGGCTGTGGGGGCCACGCAGCCCTTCCTCTGTGCCTTATAAGTACCAGACCCGAGTCCAGTTACCCTCAGGCTTGGAGCGTGGCTCCGTTCAAGTCAGAGCCCCCTGGGCTCTGGGCAGGACCTGGGAGATGAGCATTTTGGGTCAAGCTGCTGCCTCACCCGTCCCACCAAGGTCTGATCCAATGCTCCCAGTGGAGTACGAAGGGCCCCAGCTGTGCCATCTCTGTACTCCCTGCTGGCAGCATGAGGTGGGCACCTTCCTTCCACAGAGCAAATGAGACAGGGCTGGAGCACCCAGCCCAAACGGGCACCACATTCCCTCCCAGAAACAGCTAACGCCCAAATGGCAGCACTTACCAGGTTGACGAGAGGGCCCCCTGAGTTCCCAAACTGCAGCAGGAGAGAGAGAGGGGGAGAGTCAGGCCCCAGCAGCGACATTCCCACGGGGGGCGGGGGGGGCGCACAAACCCCAGAGAACCTGGGGTGGTCAGTAACATGGGGAGTGAACACAGTCCCTGGGGAAAATAACCCAGATCCCCTGCTTCATGCCCCCTCCTGATTTCCAGCTCATCCTACAAGGTGCCCTCCAAAACCTCAGTACATGCAGGCCCCCTTCCCTGGCTCCCCACTCCACCCCAAACAGCAGCAAAATTCTTCTGGATGTACAGCATGGTGGCGTCAGCCAGGCCCCCCACTCCCCTCCCCAGGCCCCCACTCCCCTTACATCTATGGCGGCGTCGGTCTGGATGTACTCCATGTTGGAATCGGCCAGGCCCAGCTCCTTGCTGCCCCGCTGGGCAGAGCTGACGATGCCGGAGGTGATGGTGTTCTGCAGGGCAAAAGGGCTGCCCATAGCCACAACAAACTCACCTTGACGCACCTCTGAGGAGCGGCCCAGGGGCAGCGTGGGCAGAGGTTGCTGGGGGGAGAGAGACAGACAGGTCAGCACAGCTCCAGGGAATGCCCGGGGCGTTGCAGCAGCAGCAGGCTGAGAATTCCAGCCCTCTGGACAGATGAGGCCAAGAAAAGGCTGCTAGCCCCTGGCTGCGCACCTGGCTCCCCACACACCTTGGGGTCAATTTTGATGGTGGCAATATCTGCGACCTGGTCAACCTCACGGACCACAGCATCGTACAGCTCCCCGCTAGCCAGTTTCACCCGCAGACGCCGCCGATTCGCCACCACATGGGCATTGGTCACGATGAGGCCATCTGGGGACACCACAAAGCCAGAGCCGTTGGAGATGGGCACCTCCCGGCCTGAGAAGGGATGCCTGCAGGACAAGAGCCAGAGGTAGCAATGGGTCAGCGCAGGGGGGAAAGGCACCCACCTCAGTAATCTGCAACCCCTTTATTCAAGGCACAGGCCCCCTTCCTCCCCGTCAGCAACCTCTCCCCGCTAGGGCACACACCTCCGTTCTGACCTGAGCACCAGGCCCCCCCACTACTCAGCCGCAGCCCCAAACTGGGGTCTCTCCAGGGGACGTGGGGCAGGATCTCTAGGCAGACAGCACAGAGCAGGTTTCCCCCGGGGAAGATGAGTTTTCAGAGGGTTCAGGGCCTACCCAGGGTCTTTAGGGCTGAGCACCTCCAGCAGAACGACTAAAAAGCCCTTCACAAGGGGCTGGCTAGGAGAGGGGGAGGCTGCGGGGAGCGTGGGGGGGGGGGGGGGAGGGAAAAGAGGGGGCAAGGCCATCGGTACCGGGGATGGGGGGAGTCTGACAGGTCGGTGGCGGGGGGTGGGGCACGGGAGGTTTCAGATCGTGGCAGGGGGAGGAGAAACGAAGCTGACAGGTCGGTACCAGGGCGGGGTCGGTACTGGGGGGCGGGGCTGACGGGTCGGTACTGGGGGGCGGGGCTGACGGGTCGGTACTGTGGGGGGCGGGGCGGGAGGGGAGTCGGTCCCAGAGTAGGCGGACGGGTTGGTCCGGGGGGGGATGGGCCGGTACCTGCCCAGGATCTCGATGTAGACCAGCGCGGGGGGCGGTACCGGGGGGGGGTCGGTACTGGGTCGGTACCGGGGGGGGCGGGTCGGTACCGGGGGGGGGGGCGGACGGGTCGGTACCGGGGGGGGGGTCGGTACCGCGGGGGGGCGGGTCGGTACCGCGGGGGGGCGGGTCGGTACTGGGTCGGTACCGGGGGGGGTCGGTACCGGGGGGGGGGGGCGGGCGGGTCGGTACCGGGGGGGGGCGGTACTGGGTCGGTACCGGGGGGGGGGGGGCGGTACCGGGGGGGGCGGTACTGGGTCGGTACCGGGGGGGGGCCGGACGGGTCGGTACCGGGGGGGGGCGGTACTGGGTCGGTACCGGGGGGGGGTCGGTACCGCGGGGGGGGCGGGTCGGTACCGGGGGGGGTCGGTACCGGGGGGGGGGCGGGTACTGGGTCGGTACCGGGGGGGGGTCGGTACCGGGGGGGGCGGTACTGGGTCCGGTACCGGGGGGGGGCGGGTCGGTACCGGGGGGGGGGTCGGTACCTGCCCAGGATCTCGATGTAGACCAGCGCGGGGGCGGTTTTCTCCACCACGTCGGCGATGAAGTTGAAGGCGGCGCGGGCGGAGCCGCGGGGGCGGCGCGGGCGGAACCGGCACCGCGGCGCGCACCCGGGGCAGCAGCGCGGGCGGGTCCCGGCCCCGGCCCCGGCCCCAGAGCAGCAGCAGCAGCGCCCCCGGCCCCGGCCCCGGCCCCGGCCCCCGCCAGCGCCCAGCGGGCCCGGCCTCCGGGGGGGGGCGGCGGGGTCTCCCCGCGCTGCGGGCTGGGAGCGGCCACCAGGCCCCGGAGCGGCCCGAGACCCGCCTCGGCCCCAGCAGGGCCCGGCCCCGCCAGGCCGCTCGCACGCAGAGCGCCCGGGCCGCAGCCATTGTGCGCGGCGCGGGGCAGGCCGGGAGATGGAGTCCCGCGCGGGGCAGGCCGGGAGCGGGGCGCGGGGCAGGCCGGGAGATGGAGTCCCGCGCGGGGCAGGCCGGGAGCGGGGCGCGGGGCAGGCCGGGAGATGGAGTCCCGCGCGGGGCAGGCCGGGAGCGGGGCGCGGGGCAGGCCGGGAGATGGAGTCCCCGCGCGGGGCAGGCCGGGAGATGGAGTCCCGCGCGGGGCAGGCCGGGAGCGAGGCGCGGGGCAGCCGGGAGATGGACTCCCGCGCCGCGGGGCAGGCCGGGAGCGGGGGCGCGGGGCAGGCCGGGAGATGGAGTCCCGCGCGGGGCAGGCCGGGAGCGGGGCGCGGGGCAGGCCGGGAGATGGAGTCCCGCGCGGGGGCAGGCCGGGAGCGGGGCGCGGGGCAGGCCGGGAGATGGCGTCCCGCGCGGGGCAGGCCGGGAGATGGAGTCCCGCGCGGGGCAGGCCGGGAGCGGGGGCGCGGGGCAGGCCGGGAGATGGAGTCCCGCGCGAGGCAGGCCGGGAGCGGGGCGCGGGGCAGGCCGGGAGATGGCGTCCCGCGCGGGGCAGGCCGGGAGCGAGGCGCGGGGCAGGCCGGGAGATGGAGTCCCCGCGCGGGGCAGGCCGGGAGATAAGAGTCCCGCGCGGGGCAGGCCGGGAGCGAGGCGCGGGGCAGGCCGGGAGATGGACTCCCGCGCGGGGCAGGCCGGGAGATGGAGTCCCGCGCGGGGCAGGCCGGGAGCGGGGCGCGGGGCAGGCCGGGAGATGGAGTCCCGCGCGGGGCAGGCCGGGAGATGGAGTCCCGCGCGGGGCAGGCCGGGAGCGGGGCGCGGGGCAGGCCGGGAGATGGAGTCCCGCGCGGGGCAGGCCGGGAGATGGAGTCCCGCGCGGGGCAGGCCGGGAGCGAGGCGCGGGGCCAGGCCGGGAGATGGAGTCCCGCGCGGGGCAGGCCGGGAGCGGGGCGCGGGGCAGGCCGGGAGATGGAGTCCCGCGCGGGGCAGGCCGGGAGCGGGGCGCGGGGCAGGCCGGAGATGGAGTCCCGCGCGGGGCAGGCCGGGAGCGGGGCGCGGGGCAGGCCGGGAGATGGAGTCCCGCGCGGGGCAGGCCGGGAGCGGGGCGCGGGGCAGGCCGGGAGATGGAGTCCCGCGCGAGGCAGGCCGGGAGCGGGGCGCGGGGCAGGCCGGGAGATGGAGTCCCGCGCGGGGCAGGCCGGGAGCGGGGCGCGGGGCAGGCCGGGAGATGGAGTCCCGCGCGGGGCAGGCCGGGAGATAAGAGTCCCGCGCGGGGCAGGCCGGGAGCGAGGCGCGGGGCAGGCCGGGAGATGGAGTCCCGCGCGGGGCAGGCCGGGAGATGGAGTCCCGCGCGGGGCAGGCCGGGAGCGGGGCGCGGGGCAGGCCGGGAGATGGAGTCCCGCGCGGGGCAGGCCGGGAGATGGAGTCCCGCGCGGGGCAGGCCGGGAGCGGGGCGCGGGGCAGGCCGGGGAGATGGAGTCCCGCGCGGGCAGGCCGGGAGATGGAGTCCCGCGCGGGGCAGGCCGGGAGCGAGGCGCGGGGCAGGCCGGGAGATGGAGTCCCGCGCGGGGCAGGCCGGGAGCGGGGCGCGGGGCAGGCCGGGAGATGGAGTCCCGCGCGGGGCAGGCCGGGAGCGGGGCGCGGGGCAGGCCGGGAGATGGAGTCCCGCGCGGGGCAGGCCGGGAGCGGGGCGCGGGGCAGGCCGGGAGATGGAGTCCCGCGCGGGGCAGGCCGGGAGATGGAGTCCCGCGCGGGGCAGGCCGGGAGCGAGGCGCGGGGCAGGCCGGGAGATGGACTCCCGCGCCGCGGGGCAGGCCGGGAGCGGGGCGCGGGGCAGGCCGGGAGATGGAGTCCCGCGCGGGGTAGGCCGGGAGCGGGGGCGCGGGGCAGGCCGGGAGATGGAGTCCCGCGCGGGGCAGGCCGGGAGCGGGCGCGGGGCAGGCCGGGAGATGGAGTCCCGCGCGGGGCAGGCCGGGAGCGGGGCGCGGGGCAGGCCGGGAGATGGCGTTCCCGCGCGGGGCAGGCCGGGAGCGAGGCGCGGGGCAGGCCGGGAGATGGAGTCCCGCGCGGGGCAGGCCGGGAGATAAGAGTCCCGCGCGGGGCAGGCCGGGAGCGAGGCGCGGGGCAGGCCGGGAGATGGAGTCCCGCGCGGGGCAGGCCGGGAGATGGAGTCCCGCGCGGGGCAGGCCGGGAGCGGGGCGCGGGGCAGGCCGGGAGATGGAGCTCCCGCGCGGGGCAGGCCGGGAGATGGAGTCCCGCGCGGGGCAGGCCGGGAGCGGGGCGCGGGGCAGGCCGGGAGATGGAGTCCCGCGCGGGGCAGGCCGGGAGATGGAGTCCCGCGCGGGGCAGGCCGGGAGCGAGGCGCGGGGCAGGCCGGGAGATGGAGTCCCGCGCGGGGCAGGCCGGGAGCGGGGCGCGGGGCAGGCCGGGAGATGGAGTCCCGCGCGGGGCAGGCCGGGAGCGGGGCGCGGGGCAGGCCGGGAGATGGAGTCCCGCGCGGGGCAGGCCGGGAGCGGGGCGCGGGGCAGGCCGGGAGATGGAGTCCCGCGCGGGGCAGGCCGGGAGCGGGGCGCGGGGCAGGCCGGGAGATGGAGTCCCGCGCGGGGCAGGCCGGGAGCGGGGCGCGGGGCAGGCCGGGAGATGGAGTCCCCGCGCGGGGCAGGCCGGGAGCGGGGCGCGGGGCAGGCCGGGAGATGGAGTCCCGCGCGGGGCAGGCCGGGAGATGGAGTCCCGCGCGGGGCAGGCCGGGAGCGAGGCGCGGGGCAGGCCGGGAGATGGACTCCCGCGCCGCGGGGCAGGCCGGGAGCGGGGCGCGGGGCAGGCCGGGAGATGGAGTCCCGCGCGGGGCAGGCCGGGAGCGGGGCGCGGGGCAGGCCGGGAGATGGAGTCCCGCGCGGGGGCAGGCCGGGAGATGGAGTCCCGCGCGGGGCAGGCCGGGAGCGGGGCGCGGGGCAGGCCGGGAGATGGAGTCCCGCGCGGGGCAGGCCGGGAGATGGAGTCCCGCGCGGGGCAGGCCGGGAGCGGGGCGCGGGGCAGGCCGGGAGATGGAAGTCCCGCGCGGGGCAGGCCGGGAGATAAGAGTCCCGCGCGGGGCAGGCCGGGAGCGAGGCGCGGGGCAGGCCGGAGATGGAGTCCCGCGCGGGGCAGGCCGGGAGATGGAGTCCCGCGCGGGGCAGGCCGGGAGCGGGGCGCGGGGCAGGCCGGGAGATGGAGTCCCGCGCGGGGCAGGCCGGGAGATGGAGTCCCGCGCGGGGCAGGCCGGGAGCGGGGCGCGGGGCAGGCCGGGAGATGGAGTCCCGCGCGGGGCAGGCCGGGAGATGGAGTCCCGCGCGGGCAGGCCGGGAGCGGGGCGCGGGGCAGGCCGGGAGATGGAGTCCCGCGCGGGGCAGGCCGGGAGATGGAGTCCCGCGCGGGGCAGGCCGGGAGCGGGCGCGGGGCAGGCCGGGAGATGGAGTCCCGCGCGGGGCAGGCCGGGAGATGGAGTCCCGCGCGGGGCAGGCCGGGAGCGAGGCGCGGGGCAGGCCGGGAGATGGAGTCCCGCGCGGGGCAGGCCGGGAGCGGGGCGCGGGGCAGGCCGGGAGATGGAGTCCCGCGCGGGGCAGGCCGGGAGCGGGGCGCGGGGCAGGCCGGGAGATGGAGTCCCGCGCGGGGCAGGCCGGGAGCGGGGCGCGGGGCAGGCCGGGAGATGGAGTCCCGCGCGGGGCAGGCCGGGGAGCGCGGTTCAGGCCGGACGCGGGTTCCCTTTCCCAGAGGGCCCCGCGCGGAGAGTGGCCGCCGTGGGGCAAGATGGCGGCGCGTCCTGGGCCTCGCTGAGCGGCGGCGGCTCGGGACCGGGATGGAGCCTCCGGCCTCGGGTCCTGAGCGGCTCTTCGACGCGCACCGGTGAGAGCCCGGCCGGCATGGGGGGGGTCTCGCTCTCGGGGGGGGGGGGGGCTGGCCGGCATGGGGGGGGCTGGCCGGCATGGGGGGGTCTCGCTCTCGGGGGGGGGGGGGCTGGCCGGCATGGGGGGGTCTCGCTCTCGGGGGGGGGGGGGGGCTGGCCGGCATGGGGGGGGTCTCGCTCTCGGGGGGGGGGGGCTGGCCGGCATGGGGGGGGTCTCGCTCTCGGGGGGGGGGGGGGGGGGCTGGCCGGCATGGGGGGGTCTCGCTCCCGGGGGGGGGGGCTGGCCGGCCAGGGGGGGGTCTCGCTCTCGGGAGGGGGGCTGGCCGGCATGGGGGGGTCTCGCTCTCGGGGGGGGGGGCTGCCGGCATGGGGGGGTCTCGCTCTCGGGGGGGGGGGGGCTGGCCGGCATGGGGGGGTCTCGCTCTCGGGGGGGGGGGGGCTGGCCGGCATGGGGGGGGTCTCGCTCTCGGGGGGGGGGCTGGCCGGCATGGGGGGGTCTCGCTCTCGGGGGGGGGGGGGGGGCTGGCCGGCATGGGGGGGTCTCGCTCTCGGGGGGGGGGGGGCTGGCCGGCATGGGGGGGGTCTCGCTCTCGGGGGGGGGGGGCTGGCCGGCTCGGGGGGGGGGGGGCTGGCCGGCATGGGGGGGTCTCGCTCTCGGGGGGGGGGGGGGCTGGCCGGCATGGGGGGGGGTCTCGCTCTCGGGGGGGGGGGGGGCTGGCCGGCATGGGGGGGGTCTCGCTCTCGGGGGGGGGGGCTGGCCGGCATGGGGGGGTCTCGCTCTCGGGGGGGGGGCTGGCCGGCATGGGGGGGGTCTCGCTGTCGGGGGGGGGGGGCTGGCCGGCATGGGGGGGGTCTCGCTCTCGGGGGGGGGGGGGGGGCTGGCCGGCATGGGGGGGGTCTCGCTCTCGGGGGGGGGGGGGCTGGCCGGCTCGGGGGGGGGGGGGGGCTGGCCGGCATGGGGGGGTCTCGCTCTCGGGGGGGGGGGGGGGCTGGCCGGCATGGGGGGGGTCTCGCTCTCGGGGGGGGGGGGGCTGGCCGGCATGGGGGGGGGTCTCGCTCTCGGGGGGGGGGGGCTGGCCGGCATGGGGGGGGGTCTCGCTGTCGGGGGGGGGGGGCTGGCCGGCATGGGGGGGGTCTCGCTCTCGGGGGGGGGGGGGCTGGCCGGCATGGGGGGGTCTCGCTCTCGGGGGGGGGGGGGGCTGGCCGGCATGGGGGGGGTCTCGCTCTCGGGGGGGGGGCTGGCCGGCATGGGGGGGGTCTCGCTCTCGGGGGGGGGGGGGGCTGGCCGGCATGGGGGGGGTCTCGCTCTCGGGGGGGGGGGGGGCTGGCCGGCCAGGGGGGGTCTCGCTCTCGGGGGGGGGGGGGGCTGGCCGGCCAGGGGGGGTCTCGCTCTCGGGGGGGGGGGGGCTGGCCGGCATGGGGGGGTCTCGCTCTCGGGGGGGGGGGGGGCTGGCCGGCATGGGGGGGTCTCGCTCTCGGGGGGGGGGGGCTGGCCGGCATGGGGGGTCTCGCACTCAGAAGGGGGGGCTGGCCGGCATGGGGGGGTCTCGCTCTCGGGGGGGGGGGGGCTGGCCGGCATGGGGGGGGTCTCGCTCTCGGGGGGGGGGGCTGGCCGGCGGGGGCTGTTGCAGGAGGCTGGTATCGGACCCTGACCCGAGCTCTCTTTCCCTGTCAGGTTTCCCAACGATGGCTTCCTGCTGCTGGCTCTGCTGCTCTACGCCCCCGTGGGGCTCTGTCCTGCTCCTCCTGCGCCTCTTCATCGGCATCCACGTCTTCCTGGTCAGCTGTGCCCTGCCTGACAGCCTGCTCCGGAGGTTAGGGGGGTGCGGGACTGCCCGGGGAGAGTTGGGGGCCATTGTCAGCCTCCCACCCCAAAGATCCAGCAAATAGCCGTCTCTGACCTGTCTGCAAAGCGGTCCTGTGGAGCCCCCCAGCTCTCCATGGAGTTGGGGCTGCCTCTCCCTGGCCCACTGGGACTTGCTGTTAGGTGTGCAGGTTGGAATTGGGGCTGCTCTGTCCTGGTGCCTTTTGTGCTTAGCAGACCCTTCATCCCCAGACCCCAGCAAGGAGGCTCCTTTGCTAGTGACTCTAGTGGCTGAGCCCCATGACACATGCAGCCTCACAACAGGTTTCTTTTGCCCAAGTGACAGACTGCAGGGGCTGAGAGCGGCAAGGCGAGCAGCCAGCAAGTGCACCTGCAGTCACTCCCTCACGAGTCCAGTGCTGAGCCCTCCCCACACAGTTCTGCTATCCCAGCCCTGAGCTTCCCCCCACATGACACACTTCTGGTGCCCCTCAGTCCTAATCCTTCAGTGCCTGTACAGCCCTTGCTAGTCTCGTTTCTATTCAATGCTCATCTAAACCAGTTCTGGTCACAGTGGGGTTGGGGGGTCTCTTCCTGTTGTTAGGTTTATCGTGCGTGTGATGTGCTCGGTGCTGGGTCTGTTTGTGCGGCAAAGTGACACCCATCTCCGGGATGCCAACGTCAGGGTTTATATTGCCAACCACGTGACACACTTCGACCACAGTGTCATCAACCTACTGACCTCGTGCAATACGGTGAGTCGTACAGGGGTCTGGGGCTGTGCTCTTAAGCACTTCCCCCAGGAGAAACACTTGGTGACCTGGTCAGGGACTGGGGACTGGCTCCTGGGTCTGTCTTTACTAATGAATAATTGAACAAGCCTTGAGCCTCTCTTTAGGCTTGTGTGTTATGCTGTTGGCTTCTGGTTGGTTCAAGTTAAGGAGGGGCAGAGCCCCGGGCCGCCCAAGTGAACATGTAGCCTCTACCTCCCCTTCCTGGCTCTTTAAATAGACATGAGCGGAAGCACATTGGGTTTGGGGATTTCCCAGGGTGCTGGCTGTTTCCTGTGGGTGCAGAGGGCTGCCTGCACCTGCCCAGGAAGCACTGAGCAATGCTGTGTGATGAGGGTCTAGCCAAATAGCACTGCTGACAGTAGAAATAATAAACACTAGCACTGTCAAGCAATTAAAAAAATTAATCACGAATAATAGCACTGTTAAACAACGTTGGATTACCATGTATTTAAATATTTTTGGATGTTTTCTACATTTTCAAATATATTGATTTCAGTTAAAACACAATACAAAGTGTACAGTGCTCTCTTTATATTTATTTTTATTACAATTATTTGCACTGTAAAAAAACAATAGTATTTTTCAATTCACCTAATACAAGTACTGTAGTGCAATCTCTTTATCATGAAAGTTGAATTTACAAATGTAGAATTATGTAAAAAAAACCTGCATTCAGAAATAAAACAATGTAAAATTCTGGAGCCTGCAAGTCCACTCAGTTCTACTTCTTGTTCAGACAGTCGCTCGGACAAACAAGTTTGTTTACAATTGCAGGAGATAATGCTGTCCGCTGCTTGTTTACACTGTCACCTGAAAGTGAGAACGGTTGTTCTCATGGCACTGTTGTAGCCAGCATTGCAAGATATTTACGTGCCAAATATGCTAAAGACTCATATGTCCCTTCATGCTTCAACCACTTTTCCAGGGGACGTGCATCCATGCTGATGGGTTCTGCTCGATAACAATCCAAAGCAGTGCATACCGACACATGTTCATTTTCATCATCTGAGTCAGATGCCACCAGCAGAAGGTTGATTTTCTTTTTTGGTGGTTCGGGTTCTGTAGTTTCCGCTTTGGAGTGTTGCTCTTTTAAGAGTTCTGAAAGCGTGCTCCACACCTCGTCCCTCTCAGATTTTGGAAGGCACTACAGATTCTCAAACCCTTGGGTCAAGTGCTGTAGCTATCTTTAGAAATCTCACATTGGTACCTTCTTTGCGTTTTGTGAAATCTGCAGTGAAGGTGTTCTTAAAACGAACAACATGCTGGGTCATCATCCGAGACTGTTATAACATGAAATATATGGCGGAATGTGGGTAAAAAACAGAGCAGGGGACATACAATTCTTCCCCAAGGAGTTCAGTCACAAATTTAATTAACACATTTTTTTAACAAGCATCTGTGATGGGTTGGGGCCACAGAGACCTGCTTGGTGCTGCCACCTGGTATGCCAAGGCTACTTCTGCCCCTGCTTCCCTGCCCTTTCCAGCTTGGGACTCCCGAATCCTGTCTGTTTTGAGCCAGATTCCACTGATCTGCTGCAAACACAGACCCAGGTCCGAACCAAGTCCACTCACCACTGTAAGGCCCCTGGAAGTGCTCTTGCCTTTGACACCCAGCTGCTCAACTCCAAGGAGGTTCAAACCCTTAATACATCCGTTTTACCCTGCATAAGGCTTATACAGGGTAAACTCATAAATAGTTCGCCTTCTATTTCAAAGATAGAAAGATATGCACAACTGTTCGCTTTCCCCAGGTACCAACTCGTACTCAAGGAAACTTAATAAGTAAAACGTGATTTTAATAAGTACAGAAAATAGGATTTAAGTGAGTTCAAGTAGTGACAGAACAAAGCGAATTACTTAGTCAAATAAAATAAAACACGCACGTCTATGTCTATTCAAAGTTAACACAGATAAAAGCCTCACCAGATTCGGATATTTTCCTTTTTACAGGCTGTAGAATTAGCCTGGGTCCAGCAGTCGCTCACACCCCCTGGTGTCTTTGTCCTTTGTTCAGTTCCACTCAGGAATGTCCTTGGGGGGGTGGAGAGCCTCTCCCTTTAGCCAGCTGAAGACAAAATGGAAGGGTCTTGCAAGGGCTGTTATAGCCTTTCTTCCTCTCCCTGCGTAGGATCCAGTTGCCCTGGAGTGTTGGGATCACATGGGCAAGTCACCTGTCCATGCGCCCTAACCAGTCTAACCAGTTGCATCCTTGACTGGGGCCCCGATGTGGATTGGGGTCTGCACCTTCTTTTGTCTGTTAAGTACTTGTCCTTAACTTGCACATTCCTTCCTCTGGACCTGGTCCATTGTTCTTACAAAAGCTATGCATAAAACCAGCAAATATAAAACCAGTGTTCATAGCTTCAACCACAACAATGATACATGCCTACAAACAGGAGGAATAAATTCAGTAGGTCATAACTTTCACAGAGATATGTTACATGGCACATGTAGCATAAAACATATTCTAGTTACATATATACATTTATAAGCATCTCCCCATAAAGTTTTATGGGGAACACCGTCACAGCATCATCAGCATGGAAGCATATCCTCTGGAATGGTAGCCAGAGCATGAAGGGGCATACCAATTTTTAACATATCTGGCACGTAAATACCTTGCAATTCCAGCTAAAAAAGTGCCATGCAAATGCCTGTTCTCACTTTCTGGTGACATTGTAAATAAGAAGAGGGCAGTATTATCTCTCTAAATGTAAACAAACTTGTTTGTCTTCAGCAATTGGCTGATCAAGTAGTAGTACTAGGTGGACTTGTAGGCTCTGAAGTTTTACATTGTTTTGTTTTTGAGTGCAGTTATGAAACAACAACTAAATCTACAGCTGTAAGTTGCATTTTCATGACATTTTCACTTTCACTACAGTATGAGGTGAATTGAAAAATACTATCTATTTTATCATTTTTACAGTGCTAATATTTGTAATAAAAATATACACTTTGATTTCAATTACAACACAATACATTATATATGAAAATGTAGAAAAATATCCAAATGTAATAAATTTCAATTGGTATTCTATTGTTTAATAGTGCGATTAAAACGGCGATTAATCGTGATGAATTTTTTAAATTGCAATTATTTATTTATTTAGTTAATCGCGCGAGTTAACTGCGATTAATCGATAGCCCTAATAAACACTCTCCTCTGAGAGGACTTGTACTTTGCGTAGTCCTAAAGGGCAACTCACTTGACGGGGAGGGAGGTGCCAAATCTTGTAACCAAGGCCCCTCTTCTCCCATTCACAGCTGGGGGCTGTTTGGAGGACACCCAGCTGCTGCTGCAGTGTCGGGGGAGGGAAGGGGCTCTCGGGCAGCCACGACCCAAATCGACCTGCAGGCTGGAGTCATAGCAGGGAGGCTGGGTGGGGGTCACTAATTTGCCCTTGCTCTTCTCTTGCAGCCTGCACTGAATGGCACGCCGGGTTTCATCTGCTGGTCACGGGGATTCATGGAGCTGGGGGCGGTGGGGAGCCGGGCAGAGCTGGTGGATTCCCTGAAGGTGTATTCGTCCCATGGGGGGAATCCACCTCTGCTGCTGTTCCCAGAGGAGGCAGCCACTAATGGCCGAGTCGGCCTTCTTCGCTTCAGGTAGCGGTGGTGGGGGATGCTCCTGGGGACAGGAGAGCCATTGCCCGTCTCTGTGGCCCTTGTTAATCGCTGTCATGTTTCCTTTTCAGCTCCTGGCCATTCTCAATCCTGGACATGATTCAGCCGGTGGCTCTGCAAGTTCAGAGGCCCTTAATTGCTGTGGTGAGTCTAGAGGAATGGGGCAAAGAGCCCCAGCCCATAATGGGTGTGTACAGTTTAGGGGGGGTCATGACTAGAGGGTTACTATTGCCGGTACTTTGCGCCCTGTGGCCTACGCCTGTGCTTTGCGGTTCTTTCCCATTGTATCAGACTTCTCGGTGGCCATGTGAGGCAGGCGTTCTGCTTCCTCCCAGGGAGTTTCGCTGACATCGGCTTTGCCTCTCACACATCTCTGAAGTGCCAATGGCAATATTGGCACGTTTGTGATCTACCGACCTGCCTAGGCAAGGCTCTTTTCTGGGTCCCATCACTAGTATCTCAGCACCCCACCAATTCTAACACACTTATTCTCACAATACCCCACAAGAGCAGGAAGCGCGATTATCCTCTGAGGGATATGTGACTTGCCCCCAGGCACACAGGGAGCTGAGCTCAGGTCTGCCGAGGCCTAGGCACATGAAGCACATCCCAGTTCCCCTCTCGGATGCTAGTGTTAGTATATTGACAGGGACACCTTTAAATGGGTTGCAACCAAAACGTTTTCAGCTCCCTTGAAGCTGTGACTTTGGGCTTGAGTAGAGTGAAACTGATTTAACAGATAGAGGTAGCAATAAAATGGTGGGGTGAGGGACAGGAAGGAGCTGCTCTGTAATGGGCAGGTGTGGATGGGTGTCACATGGAGCTAGAGCTAGCACCCTCTCTTGGGCAAGCAAGGACACTCTTCTCCATGGATATTTGCTCAGGCTGAAAGCTGAGGTCTGGATCAGTCTCACAAGTGCAGATTCCCCCTCTCAGCAACAGGGTCAGATGAGGCCTACTAAGCAGGCAGGGACTGCATTTGGAAAGTATTTTGTCAGGGCGGCTTGGCTGCCCTGACACCCATTAGACCCACAACTTAGAGCAGAAAATAAGGAAAGCAAAGGGACAGACACCGAGAAATAATAGACAAAAGCCCCCCACCCTACAGAAGTCTCTTTCATCCAGGGGTTGTCACTGTGTGTCAGGATAACCAAGGAAAGTTCCAGGAGTTCTAGCCACACAATGCCAGGCTGTGAGAACCAAAGGCTAATTGAGGGGAGCTGCTTAGGGACTAAAATTGACCAGCTGTCACCCATGCAGTCCTCAAAAGGTCTGGACCAACGGTGCTGATTGAAATAAATGTGACTCAGTAGCAGCTTCATAAATATTATTAAAACTATTAAACAAAATCCAGAAAATATCAGCTCAGCTAAGCTTCTGTTAATACTGCTAAACTAATCTACAAATAAAACAACAATATAACTATCAAAACCAGGTACTTTCAATACAGAATTGCAATTACATCACCAGATTAGGTGCATCACCAGATTAATGCAACAGACAATCCACCTTTATAAAGCCTAAGAAGGGATCTGGGGAGGCAGCTGTCCATTTGTTCATAAACCCCAACTAAGGAATTTTACCAGTTAATCAAATTTATAATTTGTGAGTGTTAAATGTTTTAATACTGAAACCAAATTATCGAATGTTTAAACCACAGTTTGAGCCAATTACAAAGCTACTTCTTTGGCTTTCAGTTCTTGTGTTGTGGCACTAAGCCCCTCCAACAGAGAGTTTATAACAGAGTCCAGCAAAACTCTGACGAGTGGAAGTTTGACCAGTCTTATGTGCCAAAAGTCACACCCGGCAGTAATTTTTTTAGGGCTTCTAAACAGAATGTAGGACACGCTTTGATGGGTGTCTGAGACTTTAAAATTAAGGACCATTGTGGCTCCCCCCAGTGGACTCTCAGACTCCCATTGACAGCTTAAAATAAGGGAATGTAAAGGTTGGGAGGCCTCCCATTTAATACAAACAAAAGAGAAAAAGGAAATTCTTACGGTAATGGAGCAGAAGTCCTGGAGCCAGACAGATGCTGCTGGCACATCACTTCTTGCTAGTGGGGGTCTCCTTTGAGTGCAGGGAGAGGCTTGTCTCTGGCTAGTGTGGCCTCTTGATTGATGTGACATAAGTCACAATATTCGGTGATTTGCGTACCACAGAGACTGTAAATCTGATCCTCCAATATATGAAAAAGACAATATGGGACCACTCAGTGAGGAAGATAACATGGTCTTACTGGAGTGAAAAAGTCTTGAGATGTCATTGTCGCCAGTGTATAGAAAATTTGACCAAAAAATCCTATAAAAGTCTCTGACTGAAGAGTTCTAGTAACAATCAGCAACTCAGCATTCATCCATTAGCAACATTAAAAATAAGTTGGACATCTTTTGGTCAAATGTTGTTATTACTCTCTCAATCAACAATTTAATAATCTATATATGTAGGAATTACGTCATAAATCAAACCCTTTATCTTCGAAGTTTCAGCTTGATAGAGAAGTAACTTTAAAATCTCTCAGTGAAATCCATTTAAGAAATAAAAATAAGTTTAAAGTCTGAAATCCCATACAACCTATTTCTCTCACAAGGTCTTGACAGGTCTGGAAAATCTTCAAGTTTTGTCTGGTCCCGGTGCTCCTTAGCTATGAATTGTCTGTGTAATAGGCGTCCTAGTGCCCAAAACAGATCCAAGCAAGGTCGCTGAGTCCAACATGCGTCTTTACTATGATTCTGGCCAAGAGAGTAGGGCCTTCCTGTGAGTCCAGAAAATTGTTCATGGTCCATAGGCCTGAAGCGATTACCAGTCTTTCATCTGAGAGCAGGTTCTCCTGTCAGTTACAGGGAGGAGGGGGGCAAGCCCTGGAGCTGTGTAATCAGTTGATGCTAGTCCTCTGCATGTCTCCCTGTCATTATCCACATTCCCAACCATCTCAGTCCCTCTTAGTTCTGCCTGGCAGAAAGCAGCCTGCCTGGATTTGCCTCAGGGCAGGTCTTTGCTGTGCTCTCTCTTCCTTCCTTTGGGCGTGTCCTTGCTGTAAGTGCCATGGCTTCCCCTGTCTCGCTGGCTGTGCAGCTCTGTCCCCAGCCGTAATCTCACTGTGCTCTCTTCCCTAGAGTGTGGCCGACTCCTCCTGGATCACAGAGCTGCTCTGGACCTTCTTTGTTCCCTTCACAGTTTATCAAGTAAGGTACTATCTCTCGCTCTCCTTTGAGGAGCGGGGTGGGGCAGGGCCCTGCTGTGTTTACCTCACTCAGTCCTGCTGAGAGACCCCGCTGTGTCCCACTCCTGGCACTGCCAGTGTCTGAGTGCTTCTGTCCAGCTGGGTGCCGAGTCCCTGCTTTTCTCCTCTCCAGGCTCCTGGTGTGGGAGGAGCCTCTTTCTGGGCTCCTGGTTCCTGAGAGGGATACAGTACTGGTGAGGGGTGCCTAGGTCTCCCCGGGCCCCTTTTCCGCACATTTCTCTGCTGTATTTCCCTTGTCAGCTCCTGCCTCCTCTGTGCTTCGATGGTTCCCTGCAGCTGGCTCAGCCTTTCCCTCAAGTCGATCCCTCTCCCTGCTGGGAGGCTTCTCCTGGCACTTCCCTTCTTCCCTCCTTTGAGCAATGGTGGGCCCCTCTCCCTGTGAATCCCAGGGCGTAGCCGTTCTCCTTCCACCCTCGGCTCTCGGAGCGGCGCAGCATGTCTGTATTATAGCATGCAGCTCAGTTTGGGGTATCGGTGAGCAACATCTGCCCTGCTGCTTGCCAAAACGCAGCGTCTTGAGGGAACAGTCCCTGAACAAGGCCACTTGCTGGGCTCTTCCCCTCTGTCCCCTTCTCCCTCGTTGTGGCAGTGCAGGCTAACAAGAATCCGCCAAAGAGAAGGAGAGCTGGATCTGTGGGGGAGTTCTCCTTCCCTGCAGTGGGCCTTCGCTAGGCCGGGGAAAGGGGCCGCCTTGAGTCCCTCCCAGCAGAGAGCCTGGGGACAGGCTGTGTCGCACGTAGCAGTTTTCCTGCCCACACCTTGTGTCTGACCCTGGTGCCTCTGTGTTCCCACTGCCCTCACTGGGGCAGCAGCTCCTCCCAGTCTGGGAACCACATTAACAGGCCACTGTCACCCCTTTTCCTGACAGTTAACGAAGAGACTAAATCAAATGGGTCCAATTCCTCCCCTGGTAGCCCCCCTCCCAATCCACCTCCCTCCTCTGCCACACCGCTCGTTTGCTTTGCTATCCCTGGGGCTTGGGCTTGTTGCTGGGCCAGGGGAGCTCGGTTTCACGGTGGACTCGGGGAAAGGCCCTGGTGCCCAGGCTGTCAGCCACGCCAGGAGCAGTCAGCCCAGTGCTGTTGTCTCCTGTCAGGTGGATGCCGCCTGTCTTCAGACAAGCTGATGAGCCGAATGAGGAGTTTGCGCTCCGAGTTCAGGAGGTAGGAGGGGCCTGGGGAGGGAGAGCTGGGGCTGCTGCAGTTGCAGGGCGTCCTAGAGAAGGGTTGGGACTGGATCCGTGGGTGTGAGCAGTGTCTGTGTTGGAGGCAGAGAGCATCTCCAGGGAGGGGCCAGGGTGTGTCTGGATGGAGCGGGTATCTCTGGGCCTGTATTTGTTACCCCCCAATTCACCATATCCTTCATGGCTTGCTATGTATTTGCCCCTCCACAGCTCAAGGGGGAGCTCACTTCAGTGGCCAGGGACAGGCTGGCTAATGAGAATGAGGGTATAGAAATAGAATTTACCACAGCTGAGGGGAAAGCAAAGCTCAGAGCTTAGTGTGCTGATGCTGGGGAAGACTAGGTCACCTCCATCCCAGAGCACGGAGAGAGCTGGCACGTGACACTGCTAAGGTGGTAGTGAGGATTTTTACTAATCTGTCAAATGCAGGGTGGTGCTGTCTGGCCCGAATAGCCAGCAAAGAGCCAGTATTTGTTTGTGGTGATCTCCCTGTTGCCTGCACACTCTAGGACACCCTACCTTTACCCTTCCTTGGGCTCAAGGCATAATCCGGTTAATGTAGCCACCCCCACCCTTTCCCAGTTCCTAGGGCTCAGGGCATGCTCTTCTGCAGATTTGCAGGACCCTTTACCAGCAAAAGCTCCTTACGCAGTAAGGGCTGGTCCACACTGGTGGCGGGGTGGAGGTGGGGTGGAGATCGATCTAAGATACGCAACTTCAGCTATGTGAATAACATAGCTGAAGTCGAATATCTTAGATTTCAAAAGCACTTACCGCTGGTCCACACGGCAGCAGACAGGCTCCCCCGTCGACTCCGCTTACTCCTCGCGCGGAGCTGGAGTTCCGGAGTCGACGGGGAGCAGCTCTGGGATCGATTTATCGCGTGTAGATGAGACGCGATAAATCGATCCCAGAATATCGATCGCTACCCGCCGAATCAGGCGGGTAGTGTGGATGTAGCCTAATATAGTTATATCCTTAAACTCTATTAACAGTTACCAAAAGAGAATACACGTGCTAAGCATACAATGCTCACCACTCTCAATAAGGCAGGCAAATTTTTCCTGATGGCCAGTCAGGATCAGGTTGTCCAGGGTAGTGGTTCTCAACCCGGGGTACGTGTACCATTGGGGGTACACAGGTCTTCCAGGGGATACATCAACTCATCTAGATATTTGCCTAGTTTTACAATAGGCTTCCATAAAAGCGCTAGTGAAGTCAATACAAACTAAAAATTCATACAGAAAAAATGAGTCAGCAATTTTTCAGTAATAGTGTGTTGTGACACTTTTGTATTTTAATGTCTGATTTTGGAGGCAAGTAGTTTTTGCAGAAAAGTAGTTAAGTGAGGTGAAACTTGGGGGTACGCAAGACAAATCCAACTCCTGAAAGGGGCACAGTAGTCTGGAAAGGTTGAGAACCACTGGTCCAGGGACTCCAGCTTCTGCACAGTATAGTTGGCAGGGTGTTGAGGTCTGGCAGCTCTGATCATGGGCTGTATCTGAATTAGGTTCCAAAGAATTTCCATTTGGACCCTAGTTAGTTAAACTTGAGTCCTGGTTAGCTCTACTTTAACCAATCATTTTAAACTAAAGTACTACAGAATAATTCTTTGACCAATCCTAACATATTGCGAAACAATTGTTTAACCAATCATACCCCACCACCTTAGTTGATTTCAATCTTGCAAAATTAGTCACGAGACAGACAGAAACATTCAAAGAACCAGACAGAGACCCTACGGATAAACAGTAGAGAAGTGGGGACCATAAAGGCATAACAATAAAGAAGTAGGAATTTCATGAGCACAACTCTTGATAAGTGATTCCTTGCCAGACAGAATGCAAAACAAAATTTTCTTGTAACATCTTAAGATCTGTTTCTTTATCTGGTGGTGATGGGTGCTGCTAGGACAGGAATGCCGCCGCCTTAACTGCCCCAAAATTCATTGTTTTAATGTAATTGAGATGGAATGGGTGCATGTGAATTTCTGCTTTTTAGCTCCTGTCCTAATGTGGCTGCAGAAAACGGCCTCAGACCTTGCACCTGGCGCACACCAATCCCCGGATCTTGTTGCCCTGGGCATGTGACTCTGCTGACTCTCTCCTGTGTGTTTTCTGTAGCTCTTGGCCGTGGAGCTGGGCGTGGTTTCTACGCGACTCACCGCAGCGGATAAAGCCGAGCATATGAAGAGGCTGAGACACACCCCGCCTCACCTCTTTGCCCCAGGTGTGTGTCTGCCCTGCCTGCATGCCTGGGCTCCGGCAGAGCTGCTTCTCCTGCCTGTTCTCTGCCTTGCTGGCTGCTGTGAAAGCTTCACACCTGGGGGAGGGAAAAGGACGTGCTCCTCCGGTGCCAGCCCCCGCCCTGGGCAAGCAGGAGGCGCTCCTGGGAAAGGGCGTTACCCCAGCCTGCCTGCTCCAGGCTGGGATATGGCCAGACCGGGGGGTGGGGGGTCCCCTTATTGAGCCTGTAGGAGCTAGAGACGCCCGCGGGTCATCACTTCCCTGGCCAGCCTAGCCTGGGACCCTGCAGTCTCCCCTGGGCTGCCTGCCTGTTCATGCCCTCTGTTCTTACTCCTGCAGCCTCAAGCCAGTCCTTGGTTTCCAGGCCCAGGGCATCTCCCAGCCTGGCTGGTGTCGGGCCTCTTGCTCCCGAGGATGTACGGATCACGGAGATGGCCCAGCGGGTCAAGGAAGTGCTCCCATATGTGTCTCTGGGAACCATCAGGAGAGACCTGGGTAAGCGTGTACCTGGGACCTTCGTGCGGACCTTGTGGGGCAGAGGCTGGCTGCTGCCCTTCGTATCCTGTCACAGAGCTCCACAACACCCGGCGTGGAGGCCTGGGGATTGCTGTGCTGTGGGGCTTGTTGGGACATGGAGAACCCCTGCACAGGCCCCTTAGCTTCAGCAGCAGCTCCCCTTCTAACCGAGCCCCTGTGTCCCCACAGCCCAGACAAACTGCGTGGACACTACCATCGCCAACCTCCTGGAGGGCCGGGTGCCCCTCCTCCCTGAGGACAAGGAGCCGGAGACCGGCCTGCTTGCTCCGTCTACGTCCCAGACTCCAGTGGCCTCCAGCCCTCAGTGCCCTGCAGCTTCATCCTCCTCCCAGGTGCCTGCTGGCGGGACATTGAGAGGGGAACCTGGGGAGGCTGAACCCGCTGGCCCACAGGCACTCTCAGGGCTGCGCTGGGGCCTGCCCCCAAGAGCTGGTAGCTGGGGTTTGAGAGAGCTCGTACTGCTGAGGAAGGAGACAAGTCAGGGCCAGGAACGGGGGTGATGGGCTACCTCTCCCTCGCTAGACCCAACTGCTGGCCTGGCAGTGTGGGGAGCTGGGCACCCAAGCTCCGGCCTGTGATACTAACGGGACTGGAGTCTCTGCAGCCTCTAGTACTGACGCTCTCAGTGAGAGGCGAGGGCGCTGAGGTCAGGATAAGGTGCATGGGGAGGGGCGGGCGCTGGGCTACTTGGCAGCTTGCCTGGCCATGCAGTGTGGCTGCTCCCTGAATGCTCTCTTCCCCCAGCCGTCTATGAAGCTCTTTGCGAAGTCCCCTGTGGATAGGCATTTGTCCCTGCAGGAGCGGAAACATGTGCTGTATGCCTACGCCAGGAGGTGAGTCCCTTCTGCATCTCAGGACCCCTGCCTCTGCCGTGGTCACAGCAAGGGTGGTCGGCATTCCTGGCTCTGTATCTGTATGCTCTGCCCTGCTCCGGGGAAGGGGGCTGATGCCCAGCTGAACCCTGCCTCCAGCACAGGGGGATGGGTAGGGGCACCGAGCTGTGCACAAAGCAGGCAGGGAAACGTGGCTGGATTTGGCTGCTTTTCCAGCATGTGACCCTCTCGTGGTTCTGGGGCAGTTTGTCACCACCCCGGAGCCTAGGGCCGTCTCCCTGGGCTGGACATAGGGCTGTCCCTGCTGTGTTCAGTCAGGACATTAAAGGATAGGCGTGCAATTAATGCCAGTCCATGTGGCTTTATGGCAAATGAGGCTTGTCCAGCCTGATTTAATTCGTTAGGATTACGAGGGGTTGATAAAGGTAACTGCGTACCTGTCATGCGCCTGGACTTTAAGGCATTTGACTTAGTACTGCACAACATTCTCATGAGAAAATCAGCACCCAGTGTGTGGCAAAATGGGCTAATGAGTTCCTGGGGAATACAAACCTGGGGAGCCATGGGTATGCATAGGAGCAGAGTGGGGATTCTCCTGTCTATGCAGCTCTGGTGCAGCCAGTGAGGAAACGCAGCCCAGATCCGGGGCAACATTTTAAACAAGGGTGTTGGAAGGCTACAGAAAGGAGCCAGGGTAACGGTTGGCAGGTGGAGAAAATGCCTGGCAGCCAGAGACTTACAAGCTCATTCTGCTTAGCTGAGTGAAAAGGAGACTGAGAGGTGACTTGATTTCACAGAGAAAATCCTGGGGACCAAAGGCTCTTTAATCTATCGGAGAGAGGCAGAACAAGACCCACACTGGAAGTCAAAGCCAGACCTATTCCAATTAGAACAAAGGCCCATGTGGGTGATTAACCATTGGAACAGACTCCCGGGGCAGGATGGATTCTCCATCTCTCAGGGATGAGAGAAAGCCGGTGCAGATAGAGCTGAGGGGTGAGGCTTTCCCTGTGGAGAATTTGACTCAATGGTACAACGGGGCTTCTCCAGTTCTTTTAGGGCATGTGTCCCAGCACTCTCATCAGAGCACCCAGAGCTAACGACCACGTTGTTTTGTTTGCAGAGCTAGAGTGCAGTGTGACCGGGGCTGACGTGAACCTCTGCCTTCTGTCCCCTGGGAGTACTGGGGTTACAAAGCTAGGCACGTGGGGGAAGCGGAGGGGTCCCTGACTGGGGATTTCACATGGGCAGGCCAAAGAGCCCAAGTTTTTTAAGAGGATTG
The DNA here is from genome assembly GCA_033296515.1 of Macrochelys suwanniensis. Taxonomy (NCBI): domain Eukaryota; kingdom Metazoa; phylum Chordata; order Testudines; family Chelydridae; genus Macrochelys; species Macrochelys suwanniensis. Next base: position 139,146,257 of record CM065779.1, on the reverse strand, counting down.
CCGTGGGAGCCAGACCTTGGGGTACGTCTGGGTCTGCCTTTCTGGAACATGCACTTCAGCCCACCCTCGTTCTTCAGTGTGTGTCAGCGTGGATCCTGCGGCGGGTGAGCATGCTCCTCATGCACACCAGACCGGAGGCTGTTCGGAATAGCAGTGTCTGCCCTGCCTGGCATGAGCCCTCTGCTGCCTCACTCTCCCGTACGATGTTTGAAAGGTGGGGCAGCTGTGACCCTCAGTTCCCTCTTACCGCCCATGGCACTGAACTGGAACCAGTAGTTCTTAGCTCAGGCTAAACTGTATCAAAATTTCCAAAGTCCTCAATCGCTTCTGATCGACGGTTTATCAGCCATGAGCTGATCCCACCACCGGGACTGAATTCCAGTGCTCAGACCTGCCCCATACAGGCTCCTTAGAGTGGACTCCGCCCTGTGGGCTTCCAGCCCTGTCCATCCTGTACTGGACTCATTCCCCTGAAGGACAGACGCTGTGGGTGTCTCTTACCTGGGGGAATTGAGTATTCACTGTGCTTGGCCTTCTCTGCCAGACTGTGTGAGGTATGAGACAGTCCGTGTGTGAGGTGGAACAGTCCATGAAGGTCTTGTCAGAGCCCCAGGAAACAAGCTCCAGCAGCAGCATCACCATCTTGGCAGATGCAGGCCGTGCCGCAGGCGAGCACTAAGAACCCAGCACTGAGGAAGGCTCCGTCAAGACACTGGCATTGAAGCCAGCCTCAGTGTCCATGTCGAAGCTGGCACCAGCACCTCTGGGGTCAAAGTCAGGGACCAAGAGGGACTGCTCTGAGCAGCGAGGCAGAAATGAAGGAGGAGCTGGGTGCCCTCCCATGAGGACAGACTGCAAAGCCTCCAAGCCCCATGCGAGATCAAGGGCTGGGGAGATGGAGCCCTGCCAGCACAGAGCCTGGCTCTGGAGAAGCACCTGAGCCACCCAGAGAGTCGATTGTACTCCTGTGGCATGTTGTTTTGGACCTGTGGGGTGCTGGGGCCCACCGTGGCCAGCATCAAGAAGCCAGCCTCCACCATGGAGGAGAACGAAGAGATCTCTCCCCCAGCAGGCCATTGACACTGGAATACCAGGAACAGCCAGCTCCAGGGGCAGGGCAACACGACACCACACCCTGTCTCAGCGCTGAAGATCTCTCCTGTTATTACCAGAGTATGCAGCACTGCTACCGGCACTGGATGACTTTACGTTGTTCCGGGAGCTCCTTGTGAGTGTTGCTGAGACCCTCGGCATGTTGGAGAAATCTCACAAGCTGTTTGACCCCCTCTTGGCTTCTGGTCCAGCAGGATCACCCTCCCAGCCAACAGGAGGGACTGCTGGGCCCAGCCAATGGGCTGTGGCTGGCGTCTGCCACAGGGAAGTGAGCTGAGACGCAGTCCCGGGTTCCGCTGACCCAGCCTCCTTTGTCGTCTTTGCTGGGCAAGAGAAGCTGAGGTTGAGCTAAAGCACGAGGACCCCAGATGTCTCGACCTGCTTGGGAAGAAGTCCTCCAGCTTTGCTGCAGCTGCGCATGGTGAACTGTCAGGCCCTGCTGGCCAAGTACAGCTTCCTGCCCTGAGACAGGGCAACACCCTCAGACAGCAGAGCAGAGCAGAGCTCAAGGATGTAAAGCCGCTGGTGGTGATGCCTCTGACCCCATGGGCAGGTCGTTGGGCACCACGCTGACCATAGACAGTGCGCCGTGGCTCCAGGCGGTGATAGAGGCTGTACCCTGTGAAGGCTCCAGGCTGCCGAGCGAGCAGGGGGCCAGCGCTCTGCACTCACTGAAGGACTCAAAAGCCACCTTGTACTCTGGGGACTTGCACCCCTCCATCCCCAGCCTCAGCAGCACACACTGTCCTGGCACCTCGTACAGTCGGACTGTCATGCCAAGAAGCTCCTAAGATACAACATGGGCACCAACCTGCCTTTTCCTCGGCAGCATACCTGCTCCGTCACACGTCAACGGATCAACAACACAATCGAGAGCTGCACTGGACCCAGTCTAGAGAACACAACCTTCAGAAGCCACCTCGCCCCATTGCACCTGGCATCGTCTGCCATCACATCAGACAGACGGAGGTTACAAATCTTTGCTGCGGCCACCCCATCCCTCTTCCATGAGAGCCTGCTACAAGCGGAAGAAGCCTTGTTGCTACATCTAGAAGTCATGGCAAAGATCCCAACAAAGATTGGGGGAAGATGCTTCTGCTCCTGATATTTCCTCACTCCAAAGGAGAAGGGAGGTCGTCTTCCAATCCTAGGCCTGAGGATGCTGAGCGAACACATACCCATCCTGACCCTGAGACAGTGTAACACCTGCCTCCATCATCACCTCTCTCCAAGCTCAAGACTGGTTCATAGCTCCTGATTTGCAGGGTGTGTACCCAACCCATAGGAAATACCTCAGATTCACAATGGGGCCCGACCATTATCAGTGCAGGGTTCTGCCCTTCAGACTCTCCGGTGCTGAGTGCACCAAAGGTCATGCTGTAGAGGCAGCACATTTAAGAAGACGGGGAATCCATTTCTGTCCATACCTGGACAACTGGCTGGCCCTGGGCAGATCCCAGCAGGAGACTGGACCAGCCTTACAATACGACCTTTCCCTGTTCTCTCAGCCAGGACTCCTTGTGTATTAAAGAAATCTCTCGCACTGTTGCAAACAATAGAGTTCGCAGGAGCTCCGACGGATTCCGGATCAGCCAGGGCCTACCTGCTGGAGGATGGATTCCAGTTTCTTCAGTCAAAAGTAAATGATCTATGGGCAAGGGATAGCTCAGTGGTTTGAGCATTGGCCTGCTAAACCCAGGGTTGTGAGTTCAATCCTTGAGGGGGCCATTTGGGGATCTGGGGCAAAAATTGGGGATTGGTCCTGCTTTGAGCAGGGGGTTGGACTAGATGACCTCCTAAGGTCCCTTCCAACCCTGATATTCTATGATTCTATGAAGACCGATAGTGCCTGCGTGTCTGGGACTCTCAGGCTACGTGCCGACATGCGCGTACGTGGAGCCACTTGCCAGACTCCACTGAGGTCTATGTATTCCCCATCCACGAACGAGTGGGTCACAGTCCCTCAGAGTCCTGGGAGAGCTCGCCTGGGCGGCTAGACCTGGGGAGCGTGAGAAAAGGGGTGGCGTTCTCTGGCCACTCCCTGACAACTCTTATCATGGACGTGTCAGGGACAGGCTGCGGTGCCCGCAGATGCAAGGCATATGGTCTCACAATGACCTGAGCCTACCTGTGACAATCTTGGAGTGAGGGACTATATAGCGTTCTGCCGAACTCCACCATGCAGATCCTGACAGCACATCTGGGCAGTGCTCGATTGTCCTGGAAGCCATCAAGCTCTAGGAATAGTACCAGAAACATGCGCCAACCCCACTGGCTGTCCCCTTCCAAGGGTCGGCAATGACCTGGAATAGTACCATCAACATGGGCCGTCCCCACTGGCTGTCCCCTTCCAGGGGTCGGCAATGACCTGGAACAGTACCAGAAACATGGGCCAACCCCACTGGCTGTCCCCTTCCAGGGGTCGGCAATGACCTGGAACAGTACTATCAACATGGGCCGACCCCACTGGCTGTCCCCTTCCAGGGGTCGGCAATGACCTGGAATAGTACCATCAACATGGGCCGACCCCACTGGCTGTCCCCTTCCAGGGGTCAGCAGCGACCTGGCTGACTTCCTGAGCAGACCAGGGGCCAGCCACGAGGGGTCCATCCTAGACTCCCACCATACACTTCTTGGCCACAGAACACACCACCGAGGGTCTGAACTTCTGCTCCAGGAGAGGCCTGAGCCCAGGTTCCCGGCTGGATGCCTTTCTCCTCTGACGCAAGATCAGACAGGACATGGCTATAATCATCCCGATAGCCCCTTACTGGCCAAGAGAGTTTTGGCTCTGACCTGTTACAGATGTCCAGGGCGCCCTCCTCCTCTCCCCCAATACTCCTCCCGGCTTGTATCAGCATAATAGCTCAGAACCAAGATCAGAGATGCACTGAGGGGGCCTGGATGCTGGCTGGCCGAGCCCTACTGAACTTGCAGGGTGCAGTCGCTGCCAGGATATTTTTATGCAAAGCAAGAAACCTTTCACCAGGAAAGCTTATTCCTCGAAATGGAAGAAATTCTCCAGATGGGCAACTCACTGTCATGTTGGCCTGGCGGAAGCTCTTGTGCCAAAGATCTTGTACTATATTCTGCTCCTGAAACATTCACCTTTAACTCTCACCTTGCTGCAATATCTGTGCGTCACACCTTGGTACAGTCGTATTCTCACTTCTCCCACCCTAAGGCATCAGAATTCCTCCAGGGGCCTCCGTCATGCTCGCCCTCCGGTCAGAGACCCTGACTCCCATGTGCGACCTGTTGTGATTATGGGGCCTAAAAATGTACCCTAATTATAAGCTCAGTTGTAAAAAAAAAAAAGTGTGTGAAAGTTCCTAAGGCGTCACAATAACCTGTAACATTTTGCCTGGGAATTAACCTGGAAAGTAGATCAAGTTATTTTCAGTAGAAAATGGTATAAACAGGCACAAGAAAACCAGACAGACTGAATTAGTCCGAACCAAAAAACAAGTCTTGCTGATGAGATTCAAGGACTGTGAGGTTGGACTCAATAAATAAGAAAATGTGGGTCTAGAAATGAATGGACCAAAGTTGGTGTGGCAGATATTAGGCCTGTTTGGTGGACAACATAATGAGAGGATGAACTATGCCTCCCTCTTTACCCCTTTCTGGGGTTCTTAAAAAGAGACTGAAAAATCTCCGCAGCTTTCCCTTTGGCCCAGCGTAGCTCAGCTCATTTGCCCCGAGCCCAAGACAGACGGAGCAGACCAGACTGAAGGATTTTCCTCCCACGAGGAAGGCCATCAGGCCTTGCTCATAAGGAGCTGAGTGCTGAGAATCATCACAACATCCAGTCCTCAGCCATCGGTGGGGCTTCCTCATTGCCAGTACCGCAGAGGCATGTACGATCCTGTTCTTCGAGTGCTTGCTCATGTCCATTCCATGTTAGGGGTGCGCGCTCGCCACATGCACCGGTGCCGGAAGTTTTTCCCTCAGCAGTATCCATAGGGAACCGGCTCTGGCGCCCCCTGGAGTGGCGCCCGCATGGCGCAATATAAGGGGCACTGCTAGCTCCCTCCACCCTCAGTTCCTTCTTGCCGCCAGTGACGGTGCACGGAACGTTCGCTTCTCTTAACTAGCGTTGCTTAGGCTTCGTTCGTACGAACTAGAGTTCTTGTAAAGTTCGTGTACATAGTAGGTGAGTTAGTTAGCCCTTAGCAGTAGTGAGTTTTGTTAGTCCCATCAGAGACTTAGCCGGGGGATGGGGCATGCCCCGGTTCCCAGGCTTTAAGCCCTGTGATCGCTGCAAACGGCCCATGCCTATGAGCGATCCGCATAGTACCTGTCTCAGGTGCCTTGGTGAAGGGCACATAAGTGATAAGTGTCGAATCTGCAAGTCCCTTAAACCTAGGACCAAGAAAGAGCGTGAGATCAGACTCAAAGTGCTCACTCTGGCCCCGGAGCAAAGGTCCGACTCGCACCCAGCACCACGGCATCGGTGTGTGGTGCCCTGCCAGGGCTGTCAGCGAGCTGGCACCGATCCCCATCCATGGCCACGAAGTCGAAGAAGGCTGGTAGGGGGCGGTCTCCTACTCCCCGCAAGGTGAAGGACAGGGCTGGGGACAAGCTAAGACCCGCGCCGGGTGGCTCATCTGCTCGTTGGGAAGTTGGGCCTCAGCTCACGTCGAGCGATGCAGCCCACCCCATTCCTTGCCTGGAAGCCCGGACACAGAGGCGGGCCTTCATCAGCTTCAGGCTGCACAGGAAATCCTGATGCTCCCGGTGCTGCCCACACCGGCCCCAGCGGTGCCCAGACGGCAGGGTAAGCCCGCCTTGGGACCTTTCCGTCTGCCCTTGCCCCAGTGGGTACCACTCCCCATCGCGGGGGACGTCCCACCACCGCTCACCCGCTCGAAGCGTCGTGCCTTGGAGTTAGGGAGGCAGATGCATCGGAGCCCTCTACGGTCACCGGACCTTGGGCACCGGCAGCGGGATTCGAGGTGCACCTCGCCGGTTACTGGCACAGACCCATGGGGAGACACGCTGCCCGGCAGGAACGTCGGGACCAGCCCTTCGTGTCACCGAAACACTGTTACAGATCCCGGGAACAATCAGAGGACCGGAGCCGCAGGCCCCGCCAATGATCCCCGAGACGGGTGTCACCGTATTCGGGGAGATCCAACACCTGTCCCGTGATACCTCCAGGTCCTGCTTCTCGTCCCGGTACCAGTCTCAAAGCATGAGGCGTGGATCGCCACTCCCCTACGGATACTGCTGAGGGAAAAACTTCCGGCACCGGTGCCTGGGGTGAGCGCACACACCTAATATGGAATGGACACGAGGAGCACATCTTGAAGAACACCAGTAACGGAAGAGGTAACTGTCTTTTCTGTCTCCCTTCCCCACAATTTCTGTCCTCCTAGCCCCTCTCTGTCAGTGCTGAATCAGCTGCACTGCATCAGCACAGCGAGATGAGACAGCCCTGCCCTGGCTAAGGAGACAATGTCCCTGATCGGAAAGTGAACCGGGGGCCCAATGACCTGCCAGCCAAAGCGTCCGTGCCGAAGCACCCAGCTGTGCAGTGTTCCAGAAGGTGAACCAAAGCTGTATTTCCCCACCTGTCTGCACCACCTTCACACCTCCAGACTTAGTGTAGTTAACCCTTTCCTTTGCCTCAGAGAGAGATTGTTGGGGAAAACCAGAGACTGCTGTTTTGCCTCCAAGAGGCGAGGGGCATGAGAACATTTTGGTTTGGATAATCGCTCAGTTCCACTCTGTGCCGGTGCTTGTTTTCATTTCTTGTTCTTGTGTGTGATCAATGCACGTTCATCTGTAGACTGAGTGCCTTTGGGTGTCTGTCAAGGAACGGGGTAAACCGGGTCCCTGTCATAACCCCCTGGACCTTTGTTGGTTTTCATGTTGGACAGGGAGCGTTTAGAACACCCTGAGATCAATGCAAAAGACCTGAGTGTTGTGCTGAGCCCGGGGAGCCTCCCCTGAGCCCCCGCTGGAGTGCTCCATCCACCACCGGACTACCACGATGGTCTGGCCGTCGCCCCAGTGTGGAAGGTCAGCAAGCACCAAGCCCTTCCCTAGGGACCTGGTGGTGCTGAAGCTGGGTCCCAGGTTCCACCTGATGGGGGTCTCAGAATTGCACATAACCCAGCCCGTTACCTACCCGTCTTCCTGGCGCCACCCAGCGCGCCGTGCGGACAGAAGCTGCGTGCCTTGGACATTGCCCGAGCTGTGCTCTGTTACCCAGCAGCTCAGGCCTTTCAGGCTGCCTCTGGGGCCGTATCACAAAGCATCTCCCAGTGGAACATGGTGCACGGCCACTGCTTTCAGCCGCCCAGGGAGACTCTCCCTCCAGATGGCAGAGCTCGGGCAGCAGCACCTGCCTGCTTCCGGAGCACTGCACTCTGAGAGCTGCGAGGCCGATACATCGAGTAACCGATGGACTTGGGTTAAACGTCGTGCGCTTGCTAAGGCAGCCGGCCACATGCCAAGTTCCAGAGAGCAGAGCTGCTGTCTGTGCGACTGGCTCACCCTCATCACGCAGGGAGGATGCTGCTTGCCAGCCACCCGCAGAGGGATCCACGCTGACACGGACCTGAAAAGCAGGGAGCGGTTACTTACCCCTCAGGGAGTGGTTCCTCATGACCCATTGCTCTCTCAGTCCTCAGCCTTCTGGGCTTTGGAGTGCGAGGGGGCAGCAGGAGGGTGGTGGCCACATCTTGAGGAACCACAGTGCTGCAGGGTAAGTGCCTGGTCTCTGCGCTTTAGTCAGACGCAAGTGGTGGGGCTCAGAGCGGGGTCACGGGGGCCTATGCTCTACAGAAGGTCAGAGCAGATGAGCTACCAGTCCCTTCTAGCCTTCTGGGGCCCCAGAGAGCGTGGAGGAGTCACCCTCAGCCGTGGAGGCACTGCCCCCTCCCTCCGGTACATGGTGCTGGGACTGTGTTACTCCCCCAGGCCCAGTCTGCCTGTGGCTGAACTCAGGTCCTCTTGGCTCTTGCTGGGGGGGCAGCTCCCCCCAGTTTGATGTCATGTGAATAGAACCTAGGAGTCCTGGCTTCCAGCTCCTGATGTGAATAGTGGCCACTCTAGCTGCCGCTCCCTCCCTGCACCCCTCTGCTGCGTGACTAATGGACTCTTCCTGCCCCACAGGAGGTACACGGAGAAATACGGGACACCGCGGGGTGATGGGAGCCATTGAGGCGGCCCCTCACCCTCCCGCCTGTGGCGTGCGCAGGGCTCGGGCCCAGTGGAGCGTGACCTCAGCATGGCCATTTTGCATGATTCACATCACTGCAGTGGGATCCCAAAGCCTCTGAACCAGCACGCTTGAGATGCGGCGGGGCCTTCGCGGCGAGTGCCAGCCCAGGCAGGCAGTGCTCAGCTGCCCACGGTGGGGCAGTAAGTGCCTGTGTATCCCCGCACCACACCCGACCTGCCTCCAGCTAGCCAGACAGGGTTGGAGAGCCGGAACCGGGCTGCCCTGCCCCACTGCCATGGGGGACTGGAGTCCGCATCAGCCTGGCCCTGCCTTCTCCACTAGGGCTGTTGTGTTAAACTGGGGGAAGGGGGTTTCTTCTCAGCTACAACAAATAAACCTGACTCTATTATGGTGTGGTCGGAGGGTGTGAGATCTTGGGGGGGAGGGGTGGGGGGGGCCGTCTGACCTCTCTGGGGGAAGGGAGAGGAGAGGGGCTCCTCTTCCAGGACAAGCTTTAACCAGTGGAGCCCGTGTTCCGGTCCTGAAGCTGGCCGGGCCTGAGATATGCCACAGGGCTGAGCCCGGGGAGCGCCCCGGCCCCCCCGCAGAACTGCAGGCGGCTTAGCATGGTGGCTGCAGGCCCCAGTTAGTTCGTAGTGTCGCTATCCCTGTTCTGAGTCCTCTGGCTTTCCCACAGGATCAGAAGTACCGGGGGGAGCTGGACAGGCTGGTGTGGGGGTGGAGAAAGCTTCCCGTACGGCATGCTCTTGGGATGGGCAGGCAGAGGACAGAAGCAATGCCTGAAGGAGAGGGCTCCCCTTTGCCTCCCTCATGGGCTCCCTGTGTGGAGTGATGGGGGGGGGGGGGCAGGTTCCACCCTCTTAAAACTCTGTGAAGAAAGGGGTCTGTCTGTTCTTTGCCTGGCACCCGAGCTCTGCCCTGCTCAGGGGCTCTCAGACCCTCCTGGAGCAGGAGAGGGGGGCCCGGTGGCTCAGGGTGCACTGGGGCCCAGGAGCATAGACACCTGTTCCTGGAGCTTTAGCCCCATCCTGGGGGTGAAGTGAGTGACCCATCCCCTCCTCTTCCTGCAGCTGCCCATTGAGCTCCAGCGGCACCAGCTCCCTCCACGTTTGACTAATTGGCTGCAAATGAAAACCTGGCCCTGGCAGCCCCACTCCTCCGGCAGTCTGTGCCACCTGCACCCAGCAGGGCCTCTGCAGCAGAGCTGCTGCTGGAGCCTGGCTGGGGGGCACTTTGCTAAGGAGCCTGCTGCTCTGGAAGGGGGGGGCTCCCTCCCACTAGACGTAGGGGGTGGGGCGAGGGTCCCAGTTTCCCTTAATCCAGGCCTAGAATGGCCAAGGCAGGGGGGAGGGAAGCTGTGGGGGGAGGGAAGCTGTGGGACCCAGAAGTGCCAGGACGGGGCAGGGGCCGGGGCCCTTGTTCCTCCTCCCTGTATGGGGGTGGCCTTGCAGGGGCTGGAAGGAGCTGAGGGCAGGTCTGCACAGCCAGCAACATGGAGAAATGCAGGGGGGGAGGGGTGGGGGAGCAGGGAGCCAGGACTCCTGAGTTCTGGCCTGCGACGGGGGTCAGAGCCGGGAGGAACTCGGGGGCCCTGGCTCGACATAGGATCCAGCCCTGGGCTTTGAAGCGGAGCGAGTGCCCCACGATGGCTGGTGACTTCCCACCGCACCCGCCTGTGGGCCGGTTCGGGCAGGGGCTGGTCCTGTACCACAGCTGGGTGTGGTGCGGAGCTGCACAAACTGATTGGGGGGGGGGGGGGGCAGGGCCCACCAAGTGCTCTCTGGAGCCAGGCCCCACTGCATCCTGGGGGAGGTGTCACTGCAAACCATCCCCTCCCCGGTGATCCCAGGGGGTGTCCTGCGTGTCCAGGCCATAGGATGTGCCCTGTGCTGTCCCCCCACAGGTACATAGGGGACCTGCAGGGGGGGGGGGGGCACTACCCCAATTCCCTGGGCCCAGCAGCCCCAAGTTGCTGCTGCCTGTCCAGGCTCCACGGTGACTTCGCTGGCGGCGCGGCTGTGCTCAGACCAGCGCCATCCTGCACCCATGGGAGCACAAGGGAGCCCCTTGCAGCTGCTGCCGCCTGCCCCCCACCCCACAGGGCAAGGCCTTGTGCCCCCCCAGCTAGCCAGCCTCCTGCCGCTGGGCCCGTGGCCAGGCACTGTGCCACATGGCTGGGGCCTGTCCCCCGGCTAAGGGCGGTGGGGCTACCAGGCGACCCAGGGGCCGAAGGAAGCTGGTGACGCAGGGGCCCAGATGTGGCTGCCAGGGCGCTTGAACGTCTCAAAAACCATTTTTTTAGGTGGCTGCGATGGGAAGGGAGCAGGGCGCCAGGACTCCTGGGTTCTAACCCCGGTTCTGGGAACAGTGTGGGGTCTAGTGGTTAGAGCAGTGGGGGGAGGGCTGGGCCTTCCCCGCCTATCACTGATGGCAGTGATTTCCCTACACCCCCCCCCCCCCCCTGAATTTCCGCAACACCCCCCCCCAGTTTTGTGACCTAGTTACATGCCAATTTAGTGACACAGCCCCGAGTAAATTTGAACCCCCCCCCCCCCCTCATTTCAATTCCTGGGGAGACCACTGCCTGATGGGCTGACGGCCCCTGGGCGGTGTCGGGCCAGAGCAGGATTCTTGGGGGTTGCTGTAGCTTTGCCTGTGTTCACAGCCCCCGACTCCCACAACTGGGCGGCTGCAAGGACTGGATAGGGACGTGCTGGGCCTGGGCGCAGACCCCCCCCGCGCCCCACACGCTGTATGGCTGACGCACCACACCCCCCCCCCCCCCCCCCCCCCAGGAGTGACAGCAACTCTTGTGCCCCTGCCCAGCTGGCCTTGGGGCCCCGGCGCCTTTCTGAGCCAGGCCATGTTCTCCAGAGCTGCTGGGCTTAGGCGACCACCACCCCCCCCCCGCCCCGCCTGAGGGTAAAGCACCCCCCCCCCCCCGGCCTGCCTTGCACTCAAAAGCGCCCCCCCCCCCCCATCACCCCTGCCTCTCCAGTGCTCCCTGCGCACACACCCCCCTCCCTTGCACATCCTTAGGAATCTGCCTTCCCCCCTCTCGCCTCCCCCCAGACTGAGCTCGGGGGCCGGGCACTGACGGGCAGAGGCGCAGTGGGGAGGATTCAGTCTCTTTATTGGCAGGCAGCCCATGGCCCCCGGAACTCCCCGGCAGTGCGGAGGGCAGGCTCTGGGGAAGCAGTGGAGCCTGGCCGGCTTGGGGTGGCCAAGGGGCTGCGGTGAGGCACCTGGGCAGAACACAAGGGGGTGGGGGGGGCCTCAGACCACGGCCCACAGTGGGGGCAGGGGGGGCGGGCGGGCGGGAGCCTGCCGGGACGATGGGAAATGGCCTCTGATGACCTGGGCTGCGGGTGCTGCGGAAGGGCCCCAGCCGTGCTGCAGGCAGCTCACAGCTCCACGGCTCAAGGGGGTCACAACAGCTGGGAGCCTATTCCAGCGCTGCTCTGTGACCAGCTGGGGTGGGTGAGCGGGCAGATGGGTGCTCAGGGGGCGTCCAGCCCCGCCCCAGCACAGTGCAGCCCAAGGGGGTCAGTGTAACAAGGGGCTGACCCGCTGGGGCTGACCTGCCGAGCGTGTGGACGGTGTCTATCAAACACTAACTGGGCTGCAACCCGGGGAGCAGAGCCCCTGTTCGCCCGGCCTCACAGCACACAGACAGGCCCTAGAACTGAGTGGGGGCAAGTCAAAGGCAATATTTTCCCCAGACAGCCTTGCATTCGCCTGTGGAACTCACTGCCACAGGATGGCTTAGGGGCAGGGCCTCTATACAGCAAACAAGACTATCCAGCGGACAGTTTGTAGGAAAAGGAGAGTTTGGGAAGGGACCAGAGCCCTGCTTCAGGGCTGCAGCTGACCGCTAACTCCTGGGGCTGGAGCAGCCCCTCAGGGGGCGGATTTGCTGGCTGCAATGTTCCCTACACCTTCCTCAGGGGGGGCAGACGAGCCCTAGGCCTGACCGAGGCTGGTGCCTCCTGTGAGAGGCAGGCTGAGCTAGGCAGGGGCTTCTGCAGCTCCAAGCACACGGGGGCAGGGCGAGGTGGGGGGAATGCTCAGGCTGCCACAGGAAAGATGAATAAGTCTAGCCCAGGGCTGAGCGGGGTGGGGGCGGGGCGGGGGAAGGAACATGGAGGGCACAGAGGCATGGGAGCTGGACCAAGCATCCAGCAAAGTCACCCTCCTGAGCGGTCCTGGGCAATGGGGCAGCTCAGGTCTGGGGTATGCGCTTGGATTTGGGGGGTGGCGGGGGCGGTGATTTCAGCCCTTTACTTCCATCCACGGTCACCTGCTAAAACAAAGAGGAACAAGCGTTAGTGAGGGGCTGGGGCGGGGGCTGGTCCCCGCCCCCCATGTGGCTCTGGGGAGATCCTGCAGCCCAGGCCGTGGCCAGTACCTTCCCGCTGTTGGGCGCGGTGCTCTGCTCCATGAAGGTCTCGTACACGCTGGAGCTGATTTTGCGGGGCAGTGGGGGGGCCTTGGTGGCGCTCTTCACCCGGCCTGCGAAGCCCCGGGGGGACCCTGCTCCTGCACACAGAGAGGACACAGCGCTGAGCCCTGCCCGGTCACGCGCAGCTGGAGCAAAGCCGGCGCCACCCCATGCCCGCGTGGTGCCAGTCAGCAGCCCCCCGGGAGAGCCGGGCAGGGACCGGCCACTCCCCGTACAGCCTCTGGGTTTCGGACTGTCTGGCGACATGGGGCCCGTCCTTGGTTCATGTTGGCCCTGCAGGCGGGAGAGCAGCACAGGGCACTGGGCGGCGCCCATGCCCGGCCTGTCCTCCCCCCCCCCCCCCCCCGCCCGCCCCGCCCTGGCCTAAAGGCATAAACGGCCCCTCAGGCCCTTCACCCTGGCCAAATCCCGCAGTAAAGGGCGGGGGGGGGGGGGGGGGGCTGCACGTGGCCAGGGCCCCTCAGAGACCCCCAGGCACTGTACGGTGCCAATGTCCTTGTGGGGCCCAGCCGCTACCTCAGCGCTGGGACATGGGAGCTGGGAGCCTGGCGTGAGCTGCGGTCCCGGGGCCGCCGTACCCCAGCAGGCAGCCCCGCCAGGAGCCCCAGCTCCAGGGCACCATGTGGCTCCGAGCCAGGGCATGGCTCCGAGAAGCCCCGGCAGAGCGAGCGCTCAGGGAGAGCTCTCAGCCCCCCCAAACAGGCATCACGCCGGCAGGGCCCCTTTGGCTGAGGCTTGGCGCACAGAGGTGACCGGCGCCGGGAGCACAGACGAGGCCTCGGCGCTGATGACCAGGGTCGCACAGCGGAGGATGCAGCTCACCAGGGCACTGACTGGGGGGGAGGCTACGCAGAAGCCCCCCGCACCCCCCAGAGACTCTCCATGGTCAGTCTGCAGCCCCCTCCATGGAGGACTGGGACAGAAACACCTTCACCCGGCGACGGGGGACCTTCACCCAGACAATAGCGGCCCTGGGGCTGAGGGGGGTGGGTGGGAGGAGGGGCAGCCCCAGCAACTCTGGTGTCCACAAGAATCCGGTTTCCGTGTCTGGGGCAAATCCACCCCACCGGGCCTGGGACCAACCCAGACAATCACCGAGCTGCTCGGGTGTGGCCCGGACACCCCCCACCCGAGCTCCACTGGTGCCTCTCAGCCCTGACCCGCAGCCCCCTTCCATCCCAGCCCTGGGTGTCTGTACCTCCTGTGCTGGGGGAGGGGAAGGGGGTGCCCGTACCTGCCGCGCTGCGGGGGAGGGGAAGGGGGTGCCCGTACCTGCCGCGCTGCGGGGGAGGGGAAGGGGGTGTCTGTACCTGCTGCGCTGTGGGGGGAGGGGAAGGGATGTCTGTACCTGCCGCGCTGTGGGGGGAGGGGAAGGGGGTGTCTGTACCTGCCGCGCTGCGGGGGAGGGGAAGGGGGTGCCCGTTCCTGCCGCGCTGCGGGGGAGGGGAAGGGGGTGCCCATTCCTGCCGCGCTGCAGGGGAGGGGAAGGGGGTGTCCGTACCTGTTGCGCTGGTGGGGGCAGTGCTGGCATCTCTCTCCAGGGGGGGCTGTTTTCCCTCGGCACCGGCCAGGCTGCTCTCAGTCATGTTCCGGGAGAGTCTCCACTTCTCCTCCTGGGGGAGCACGGGGCAGAAGCTCAGGTTCCCAGCTCTGGGCTCCAGGTCCTGGGGAGCAGCCGCCAGCCCCCTCCCAGTAGCAGCGGCCGAGCCCGGGGGAGCCGGGACACGGCATTGGGGCGCAGGGGTTGCTGGCACAAGCTGAGTGGGGCAGTAACATGAATCCTTGAGCTCTTCTCGTCATCCCACTTTCACAGATGGGGAAACTGAGGCACAGAGGGGCTGGGCCTCACCCAGCGGCTGAGCTGGGAACAGACTCCAGGGCGCTGTGTGGCAGGCCAGGCCACACTGGCTGCTCTCACCTAGGCTGGCCTCAGCACCATGTCCCAGCCCTGCATGCGGGGGGCAGGCCCGGCAGGGGGCCCAGCGAGGGGCAGGGGCTGGGGAGGTGCCCCAGGGGAACGCGGCCCATGGCATGCGGGGGGCAGGCCTGGCGGGGGCCCAGCGAGGGGCAGGGGCTGGGGAGGTGCCCCAGGGGAACGCGGCCCATGGCATGCGGGGGGCAGGCCCAGTAGGGGGCCCAGCGAGGGGCAGGGGCTGGGGAGGTGCCCCAGGGGAACGCGGCCCATGGCATGCGGGGGGCAGGCCCGGCAGGGGGCACAGTGAGGGGCACGGGCTGGGGAGGTGCCCCCGGGGAACGCGGCTTGCGCCGGGGGCAGCTTTACCTTGGGCTCTGGGGGCTCCGAGAGGGACTGGCGCTGCTCCTGCCGCCGGTACCCGAAGAAGGTGCTGCCGCGATTCTCCCGGCGCTCGCTCTTGCGCTCCTCGGCCTCGGGGGGACGCTCAGGAGCACAGGGCACCGACTTCCTGGAGGGAGGGGGCTCTGTGCTGCAGACCCCCCGGGGAGCCTCGTGAGAGCGGGGTGGGGGTGGGGGCAGCAATGGGGGGACAGGTGGCGGCCGTGTAGGGCGGAAAGAGGGGAGCGCGAGCGGGGAAGGGAGGGCAGGAGCTTGGAGGAGAGGGGAAGCGAGGCAGGGTGGGGCTGGGAGAGGGGCAGCAAGGCAGAGTGAGGTTGAGGGGAGGGGAGGGCAGGCAAGGCATTGGGTAGGGGTGTGGCGAGGCAGGGCAGGGCTATGGGGAGAGGAGGGCAGTGCCTGAGGGGGGAGGGCAGTGAGGGGGATGGACAGCGAGGCAGGGTGGGACTTGGGGGGGAGGGCAGTCCCTAGGGGGCGGTGAAGCAGGGCTGAGCTGGGGGATGGGAGGGCAGTTGCTGGGGGGGATAGGAAGCGAGGCAGGGAGGGGCTGGGGGAGCAGTGGCTGAGGGGGATGGGCAGCGAGGGACAAGGGGGAGAGGGCAGTAGCTGGGGGGGCGGCGAGTGGCTGAGGGGGCAGGGGAGGGCAGTCCCTGGGGGCGTGGTGAGGCCAGTGGCTGAGAGGGAGGGGGGCAGTCCCTAGGGGG
Source organism: Macrochelys suwanniensis (assembly GCA_033296515.1). Taxonomy (NCBI): domain Eukaryota; kingdom Metazoa; phylum Chordata; order Testudines; family Chelydridae; genus Macrochelys; species Macrochelys suwanniensis. The sequence continues at coordinate 139,130,472 of CM065779.1, read as the reverse complement.
CGGTGACGCAGGGCTGGGCTGGAGGGAGGGCAGTTGCTGGGGGGGATAGGAAGCTAGGCAGGGTGGGGCTGGGGGGGCAGTGGCTGAGGGGGATGGGCAGTGAGGCAGGGTCGGGCTGGGGGAGAAGGGCAGGGCTCAGAGGGGGCAGTGGCTGGGGGGGAAGGGAGGGCAGTCCCTGGGGGTGTGGTGAGGCAGGGGGCGGCCAGTGGCTGAGGGGGGAGGGCAGCGAGGGGGATGGGCAGCGAGGCAGGGTGGGACATGGTGGGGTGGCCAGTGGCTGAGGGGGAGGGCAGGGCAGAGTGGGGATGCTCCCTGACTCCAGGACTCACCTGTCTCGGTGTGGGCGGCTGGGCTGCTCCGTCTCCGGGCCCCACACCTTGGAATGGGGGCGACCTCCGCGCCTCTCCTCCAGGAAGGGCTGTGAGCACAGGGAGCCGGGGGGGCCAGGGCTGAGATCTCCCCAGCTCCAGCCAGGCCTGTAGCCCCCCTCCCCCAGCCCAGCCCCCAACCCCCACTGGGCAGCTCCCCGCCCAGGCAGCATGACCACTGGAGTGCTGGGGCCACAGAGAGAGCCCAGCGGGGGTCGGAGGCTGTGAGGAAGTGGGACTGTTCTTAATGTTTTCTCTGAATACTGTGTGTGCCTCAGTTTCCCCTGTGCATTTCTTAAGTCTCTAGGTGGTGGGAATAAGGGGTGGTTGTTGCCGAGATAGAGGGCCAGTGTGATGACAGAGAATGGCCGACACCCTGGCTCCTGGCAACTGCTGGCCTGGGCCCCTTCCCTGCAAAGGTGCGAGCTGAAGGGGCTGGAGAACGAAGGGATCAGGTGACTCCTGGCCCAGGAAGGAGACAAAGGCAGGGGAGGGGCTGGAGAGTTTCAGTTTGGAGCTGGCTGGGGAAATGGAGGGAGGCCCAGACTCGGGGTCTGGCCTCCCTGCCCCCCAAGATGGACCTGACTGAGGGGGTCCTGTTCTCTGTACCCACAAGCTCTGGTTTAGACCCTGTTCCTGTCAGCTAATAAACCTCCTGTTTTCCCGGCTAGCTGAGAGTCCCGTCTGACTGTGGAGTTGGGGGGCAGGGCCCCATGGCTCCCCCAGGACCCCGCCCGGGCGGACTCACTGTGGGACGCGCATGGTGGGGCAGGGGATGCTGGATGCTCCGGGGTCAGCCCCAGGAAGGTGGAAGCTGGGGAAGCTTCTTGCCCTGGAGACAGTCGGCTCCGAGAGAGGAGGCTCCCCGGAGTCCGGCCTGGCTCCGTGGGGAGCAGTTCCAGAGCGTCGCCCGGGGACCCCGTGACAGGGGCTTCACGGGGGGTAGGGATGGGACTGGGGCTGGCTCAGCGCTGACAAGGGCCTGCGGCCGGGGGAGGCTGAGCGGGACGGGGGCACTCGCCCAAAGGCAGGAGCGGACAGTGGCCTCCCCAGGAATTGAAATGTGGGGGGGGTTTCAAATTTACTGGGGGGGTGTCACTAAATTGGCATGTAACTAGTTCACAAAACTGGGGAGGTGTTGGGGAAATCACTGGGAGCGGAGGAAGAAGGGAGCCGAGGACAGAGCCCCAGGGACACTGGCCCCAGGTGGGCGGCACAGCCAGGGCACTGGGAGCAGCAGGCAAGGAGCAATCACCACCCCACCCTGCCGCCGGCTCCCCTTGCAGCATGAGACGGCGCCGGACTGGACTGGCCCAGCTGCCTGCCCCAGAGACTGGCCAGCAGCAGCCCTGCCGCAGGGAGCCTGGTTAACCTGCCCCTCCCGACCCGCCAGCCAGAGGCCGGGCTCATGCCCGCGGTTCTAGCCCTGCCACACCCGGGTTATTCAGTATCTGTGCCCGCTCTGGATGGTCCCTCTCTGAGCCCTGCTGAGCTCTGGGCCTCAGCAGCAGCTTGTGGCCATGAGTTCCACAGGCGGACCAAGAGCCGTATGAACCTGGCTACTTTCGCCAATTTTCCTGCTGAGCTGCACTGACGGTGCCCCCCACCTCCATGCCCTGTGAGACAGGGAACGGGGCTCTGCTGCTCCTGCTCCATCCCTAGCCTCAGCCACCCCACGCATCTGTCTGCTCTCAAAGGGAACAACCCCCCAGCCTGGTCAGTCCCTCAGAGGAGACCTCCAGGCTCCGATCGCCCTCGTCAGCCACCTCTGAGTCCCGCTCTGTGCTGCCCTGCGGGAGCCGGCACTGCGCAGCACATCCAGACGGGCCGCGCCCCTGCCTATAGGCAGCATTCGACTGGTCGCTGCATTATTCTCCTGCCTGTCCTGCAGCTCGGCAGCGCGTTTGCTTTTCTGGCATCAGCTGCACATTGAGCCGAGGTCACACGGAGCTGCCCAGCCACGCTGGGTCCGTTTGCTGAGCGGATACTGTTACGTGAGGCCCCGAGACGGCACCCGGCGAGTTCAGATTAAACCCTCCACTGTGCGTTACTTCGTATTAGTCAACCCTGAATCCCAGCTGTGCCTGCCAGCACGCTGCCTTTTCCCCTCCCAGGGTCAGTCCCTCAAATTCCTCACGGGCCCCTCTGGGCTCGGCTCCCCTCAATACCTTTGTGCCAGTCCCTTTTCCAGCTTGTTACTAAATATCTGAAACCCCAGTCTGCCCCCTGGGGCCCTGCTGTGACCCTTCTGCTCTGATGGAAACTGACCATCGACCCCTGCTCTGTTCTGAGCCTTCTGCTCCCGGGCAGAGCCTCGCCTCACCCCACAGCGACTGGCTCCTCACCAGCCTCCCGTGAGAGGCTTTGCCAAGGGGGTTCGAATGGCAGCTGCTGGGTGACGGCCAGGTGCAGAGACGCCCAAAGATCTCGCCCTGCGCCTGCCGAGCCCCTCTTGGACTGAGATCCAGGTGTTTAATTGGTGCAGGGCTCAGGCTCACGGGCCTGCGGACACCCAGCCCACCCAGCGCCGGTTACAGCGAGTCACAACCTGGCTGATTTCAGGCGTGGGGAGGGGGCTTCACGCTGGCTGCATGAAACTGCTCCCGGCTCCTGGATGGGCCTTCTGGGCCCAGCCACTCGCTGGCTGCCTTTTATGTTCGCCATTGCCATCAGCCCCGCCCCAGCCCTGGGCTGCCAGCACCACCCCCTTCCCTGGCAGGCGCCTGCCCCCCCTCCCTGGGACACAGAGAAACCATTCGGCTTCTCAGCAACTTAGCACCCCCACCCTGATGGGCAGTCCCGCTGACCCCACCCCCTGCCTGCCGGGCGACCCCCTGGCCCCACCCCCTGCCTGCCGGGTGGCCCTGCTGACCCTGACCCTGCCTGCCAGGCAGTCCCGCTGACCCCACCCCCTGCCTGCCGGGCGACCCCCTGGCCCCACCCCCTGCCTGCCGGGTGGCCCTGCTGACCCTGACCCTGCCTGCCAGGCAGTCCCGCTGACCCCGACCCCGCCTGCCAGGCGACCCCCTGGCCCCACCCCCTGCCTGCCGGGTGGCCCTGCTGACCCTGACCCTGCCTGCCAGGCAGTCCCGCTGACCCCGACCCCGCCTGCCAGGCGACCCCCTGGCCCCACCCCCCGCCTGCCGGGCGACCCCCTGGCCCCACCCCCCGCCTGCCAGTGGCCCTGCTGACCCTGCCCTTGCCTGCCAGGCAGCCTCACTGACACTGCCCCCACCCATGGCCTTCAGGCAGCCCCGCCTGCCCCTCCGCCCTCTCCCACCCCCTGCCCGCCCAGAACTCACCAGCTCCCGCAGGCCGTACTGGCTCTCCACCTTGGCTCGTAGCTGCACGAAGCACTGCTCCATGCGCTCGTGGAAGGGCCTGAGGTCCTCAGTCACCTTCCTGCCATGGATCCGGATCCCCTCTGCCAGGAGCGGAATCTGCCGGGAAACAGGCCCAGTGCCAGTGCCCGCAGGACGGACCCGGGCCTTGGCTCACACAACCCAGGCGCTACGGGGAGAAGGGTCCCTAGGTGGAGGGCTGGGGGGCCATGAGAGCAGGGCAGCACCCACCCGGGCCTGGCAGGGCTGAGGGGTCAATGCCTGGTGCAGGAATGGGCAGTGGCCTGCCCAGGGCAAAGGGCTCAGGAGAAGATCCCCCCTGTTCGGGGAACTCTGAGGATCCCCCCTGTTCTCCCTGGAGCAGCTGCTGAGGGGCTCCTGGCTGCAGGAGGCTGGGGCAGAAACACCCCCAGGAAGCCCTGCACCACGAGGGGAGCTACCTGCCAGGCGATCAGATCCTGCAGCTTCTCAATATTGGCCTGGTCCTCGGGGTGCTCCGTCAGGTAGGCCTCCTGGAAGAACGCCTGCAACAGCAAACCCACCTTAGCTCCTACCCCGGCCTGGCTCTGCACACCGCCTCAGCCCCCGGCAGGGAGGAGCTGAGCATGGAACAGAGACAAAACGTCTCACTCCCGACCCGCAGCCCCCGGCTGTGTGAGCCCTGGGCTCCCTCCTCTGCTCTCTGCCAGTGCCCCTCACTCCCGACCCGCAGCCCCCAGCTGTGTGAGCCCTGGGCTCCCTCCTCTGCTCTCTGCCAGTGCCCCTCACTCCCGACCCGCAGCCCCCGGCTAGCCATAAAAAGTATGGATTAGACAAATGGACTGTAAGGTGGATAGAAAGCTGGCTAGATCGTCGGGCTCAACGTTTAGTGATCAACGGCTCAATGTCTGGCTGGCAGCCCTGAGTGGAGGGCCCCAGGGGTTGGTCCTGGGGCTGGTTTTGTTCAACATCTTCATTAATGATCTGGATGATGGGCTGGATTGCACCCTCAGCAAGTTTGCAGCTGACACTAAACTGGGGGGAGAGGTAGATACACTGGAACTGGGGTGACCAACCTGAGCCTGAGAAGGAGCCAGAATTTACCAACGTACATCGCCAAAGAGCCTCAGTAATACGTCAGCAGCCCCCATCAGCTCCCTCCCAGTGCCTCCCCCCACCAGCAGCACCGCCGATCAGCGCCTAACCCCCCATCCCTGTGCCTCCCGCCACCAGCAGCACTGCCGATCAGCGCCTAACCCCACATCCCTGTGCCTCCCCCCACCAGCAGCACCGCCGATCAGCGCCTAACCCCCCATCCCTGTGCCTCCCCCCACCAGTAGCACCGCCGATCAGCGCCTAACCCCCCATCCCTGTGCCTCCCAGCCCTTGTGATCAGCTGTTCTGCGGTGTGCAGGAGGCTTGGGGGGAAGGGGGAGGAGCAAGGGCGCAGCAGACTCAGGGGAAGGAGACCTCAGGGGAAGGGGAGGAGTGGAGCCAGGGCCTGGGGCAGAGCCGGGGGGTGAGCAGTGAGCACCCCATAGCACAATGGAAAGTTGGCGCCTGTAGCTCCAGCCCCAGAGTCAGCACCTATGCAAGGAGCCGCATATTAACCTCTGAAGAGCCACATGCAGCTCTGGAGCCACAGGTTGGCCACCCCTGTGCTGGAGGGTAGGGACAGGATACAGAGGGACCTAGACAAATTAGAGGATTGGGCAAAAAGAAATCTGATGAGGTTCAACAAGGACAAGTGCAGAGTCCTGCACTTAGGAAGGAAGAATCCCATGCACTGCTACAGACTACGGACCGACTGACTAAGCGGCAGTTCTGCAGAAAAGGACCTAGGGGTTACAGTGGATGAGAAGCTGGATATGAGTCAACAGTGTGCATCTTGTTGCCAAAGCGGCGAATGGCATATTGGGCTGTATTATAGGAGCATTGCCAGCAGATCGAGGGACGTGATCATTCCCCTCTATTCGGGACTGGTGAGGCCTCATGTGGAGTATTGTGTCCAGTTTTGGGGTCCCCACTACAGAAAGGATGTGGACAAATTGGAGAGAGGGGTTGACATGACTTATGAGGAGAGGCTGAGGGAACTGGGATTGTTTAGCCTGCAGAAGAGAAGAATGAGGGGGGATTTGATAGCTGCTTTCAACTACCTGAAAGGGGGTTCCAAAGAGGATGGATCTAGACTGTTCTCCGTGGTAGAAGATGACAGAACAAGGAGTAATGGTCTCAAGTTGCAGAGGGGGAGGTTTAGGTTGGATATTAGGAAAAACTTTTTCACTAGTAGGGTGGTGAAGCACTGGAATGGGTTACCTAGGGAGGTGGTGGAATCTCCTTCCTTAGAGGTTTTTAAGGTCAGGCTTGACAAAGCCCTGGCTGGGATGATTTAGTTGGGGTTGGTCCTGCTTTGAGCAGGGGGTTGGACTAGATACCTCCTGAGGTCCCTTCCAACCCTGAGATTCTATGATCCTATGAGCTGTGGGCTCCCTCCTCTGCTCCCTGCACCCCAAGCTCTGCCAGTGCCCCTCACTCCCGACCCGCAGCTCCCAGCTATGTGAGCCATGGGCTCCCTCCTCTGCTTAGGGTTGCCAGCTTTCTAATTGCACAAAACCAAACACCCTTGCCCCGCCCCCTGCCCCGCCCACTCCATCCCCCCTCCCTCCATCGCTCGCTCTCTCCCACCCTCACTCACTTTCATCCGGCTGGGGAAGAGGGTGGGGTGTGGGAGGGGGTGCGGGCTCCGGCCTGGGGGGTTTGGAGCGCAGGAGGGGGCTCCAGCCTGGGGCAGAGGGTTGGGGTCGGGGAGGGGTGAGGGCTTTGGCTGGGGGTGCATGCTCTGGGGTGGAGCCAGAAATGAGGGATTATGGGTTCAGGAGGGAGCTCTGGGCTGGGGCCAAGGGGTTCGGAGTGTGGGAGGGGGCTCAGGGTTGGGACGGGGGTTGGGGTGTGGGAGAGGATATGGGGTGTGGGCTCTGGCTGGGTGGTGTTTACCTCGGGCAGCTCCCGGAAGCAGCCAGCATGTCCCCTGGCTCCTAGGCTCAGGGGCGGCCAGGTGGCTCCGCACGCTGCCGCTGCCTACAGGCACCGCTCCAGCAACTCCCACTGGCTGCGGTTCCCGGCCAACGTGAGCTGCAGAGTCAGCGCACAGAGACCTCCTGGCCACCCCTGCGCCTAGGAGCTGGACATGCCAGCTGCTTCCGGGAGCTGCGTGGAGCCGGGCAGGGAGCCTGCCTTAGCCCCGCTGTGCTGCCGACCAGACTTTTAGTGTCCTGGTCAGTGCTGACCAGAGCTGCTCGGGGTCCCTTTTCGACCGTGCATTCCGGCCTGGCCACCCTTCCTGTGCTCCCTTCCCCCCAGCTCTGCCGCTGCCCCTCACTCCCGACCCGCAGCCCCTGCAGCCCCAGCCCTGGGCTCCCCATAGACGATAACTACTCTGTGATGTGTTACTCTGCTCCCTGCACAACGGCAGCTCAGTGAAGGCAGGTGGTGATGCCCCCTTGTTTGGGGTCAGCCTTGCCAAGCAGCAGGATGCTCTGCCCCCACACGCCCCGGAGCCCCCCAGCTCTCACCGTCTCATACTTGGCGAAGCCGCCCATGACGGCTGGGTCCACGATGCCGTTGAGCAGCATGGAGAGCGGGTTGACAGGCAGGTTGGGCTCGCTGTGGTGCCGGTTGATCTCGGTCAGGATTTTCTCATTGGTTTTCTTCATGGTCTCGATGGCATTTTCCAGGGGGCTGATGGTGGTCTGGGCCGGGGGGAGGGGGGGGATGTTTAGTGGCTGCAGAGGGCTGGGGGGATCAGCCCATTTCACTCAGGGGCCCCCCCGGCTCTCCACAATCCTGCCTGGGCAGGCTGTGATCCCCCACAGAGACCCCACTACAAACCTCACCCGCCTGCCTCCAGGCTGCTCCGAGGGTCACGTCACCAGTTACTCCTAACACACAGGGCGTCTCCAGACTCAGTGAGAAGAGGGCTGGGGAGGCCGAGTCCTCGCTCTGCTGCGTCTGCACCCTGTGGCCAGGGACTCCTGGGCGAGCCAGGCTTTCTTCCCCTAGGCCCTATGCAAGCAGGCCAGGGCCACCTCTCCCCGCACTAGCGCTGGGGCTCACCAGGCAGCCAGACGGGACTGGCCAGAGAACACTGAATCCAGCTTTAACCAGCTGTGACAAAGAGGGAATGTGTGCCTCAGTTTCCCCCAACTTGCATGGCTCCCCAGCGGGGGATGGGGGGTTAAGTGGCCTCTCAGGGCAGGCCAAGAGTAAGGAACCAGCTGAAACTGACTCAGAGCACCAGGGGGTGGGAGAGACAATGCCGGCTCCAGAGACCCCGGGTCTCCTGCCTCTCAGTCCGGAGCTGAGCAGAGACCCAGCCGAGAACAAAGGGGACTAAGTGTGTGTGTGGGGGGGCTAAACGTGGGTAAGAGGGCACCCCCACCGCCCGGTGCTTGGCTCCCGTACTCAGCCTCCCCCCCCACGCTTCCCGCCTCCCTGAGCTCCTCCCTTGCCAGGGCCTCACCCTGGTGGTGGCTGTGACCATAAACCAGCGCAGGATGCCAGGCAGTGGATACGCCGTCAGGAAGGTCGTTCTCTCGATCCACATGGTCTGGGGGGGGTCAGAGCCCAGTTAGCTCAGCGGCCTTGGCTGAGGGAAGCTGAACTTCTCCTCCGACCTGGGAACCTCCCCGGCCCCCCAGAGCACAGGCCCCCCCACTGCTTCCCTGGACCCCCCAGAGCACAGGCCCCCCCCCCACTGCTTCCCTGGACCCCCCAGAGCACAGCCCCCCGATGCTCCCTTGTCCCCCCAGAGCACAGCCCTCTCCATCGCTCCCCCGGACCCCCCCCAGAGCACAGCCCCCCCCCCCGTTGCTCCCCTGAACCCCCCCAGAGCACAGGGGCCCCCCCACTGCTTCCCTGGACCACCCCAGAGCACAGCCCTCCCAGAGCACAGCCCCGTCGCTCCCCTGAACCCCCCAGAGCACAGGGCCCCCCCATCTCTCCCCCAGCCCCCCCAGAGCACAGGGCTCCCCCATTGCTCACTCCCACCCTGGCACACCGGCACCCCTCCATTGCCCCTAAGCACAGCGCCCCCCGCTGCCCCAGGAATGGGCTCACCGCAAACTCGTTGTCAGGGTCCTTTGGGCCTTTCCTGAAGGGCCGGGAGTAGCTGAACTGCTGGATGTTGTTGGCTTTATAGAAACTGCAGAGGGGAGGCGGAGTCAGTGGGGTGGGGGGAGCGGGGGGAGCACTCCCTCCATGTACTGCACCCCGTCCCAGGACCTGCATCAACTCCCCCCCCACCGGCACCCCGCCTGGCCCCTGGGGAAACCCCCTCCTCTGAGCACCCCGCCTAGGGTGACCAGACAGCATATGTGAAAAATCAGGACAGTTGGTGGGGGGTAATAGGAGCCTATATAAAATAAATACCCCAAAATTGGGACAGTCCCTATAAAAACAGGACATCTGGTTACCCTAACCCCACCTGGCACTGAGGCTGCACTTGGGGGGCAGGGCACACCCCCCCTTGGGGGTTCTGGGCCCTCACTCACTTGACGATCTGCTCAGGGACGTTCCTGCCCCTGAATCGGTCCCTGGCCTCCTCCGCGGGCTGCACGGTGAAGCACTGGATATCTTGGCCGAGTGAAGGAGCAGCCAGAGCACAGGTCTATCCCGGGCTACGCCCTGCTGGGGAGGCCCACAGGACCCTGCACCTGCCACGCCCAGTGAGACCCAGGCTGGGACTCCTGCACAAGGGCAGCCCCGCGGTGGGGCGTGCTCGGGGGAGGGGAGGGCCTACATGGGGCGCTCGGGGGAGGGGAGGGCCTACATGGGGCGTGCTCGGGGGAGGGGAGGGCCTACGCGGGGCGCATTTGGGGAGGGGAGGGCCTACGCGGGGCACACTTGGGGCAGGGGACATGCTCTGCCAGGCTCAAGGGCCCAGTGTAACACCGACAGACCCCGGGCGTCGGCGGGCGGGATCGAACCCTGGATCTCTGGAGCTTAGTGCAGGAGCCTCTCCCGCAGGAGCTAAGAGCCAACTGGCTGGCCCTAGAGCAGACTCATCATCTCTCTCTCAAAAGGGTCGCGACAGAGCCCCACACCCAGGAGGTGCGTGGGTTACACCGGGACACCAGGCAGCTGGGCCTTGGCCACAGAGCCGGGGCAGCCCAGCCCCCGCGCTGGGTATGGGGAGGATACACTGGCCCGGCGAGTCGGTGACGTCCTGCTCCGGCGTGGATGTGGTCTGCAGCTTCTCGGCATAGGGGAAGGGGGTCAGCAGCCGCATCTCGAAGTCCTCCCGGCGCTCGTACTCCTTGCCTCGGTAAATGAACACCTTGTTCTGGGGGTGGGGGGAAAGGTCAGTGTCTCTGTTCTCCTGTCCCACGAGGGCCGCGCCTGCCCGGCCCAGCCCTGCTGCAATGGCCTGGCCTAGCGTGAGGGGGAGGGGGGTACCAGCTGGCGCTGGCAGGGAGTGGGGGGCCTGGCCTGGCTCCTCCGACACTATCCCACCCTCCTCCCCACCCCCACTCTGCCAGCACCCCTTGGCCCCTCCCTGTTAGAGACCCTGTTGGAGTCTCTCTCAGGGAAGTCGAGGCAGGGTCCCCAGGCCGTGGGGTCTGAGGCTGTGGGGGGACTTTCCAGAGGAGGATTCCTGGGGCGGCAGGGGAGAGGAGCAGGGTCCCCAGGCCGTGGGGGACTTTCCAGAGGAGGATCCCTGGGGCGGCAGGGGAGAGGAGCAGGGTCCCCAGGCTGTGGGGGACTTTCCAGAGGAGGATCCCTGGGGTGGCAGGGGGAGAGGAGCAGGGTCCCCAGGCTGTGGGGGACTTTCCAGAGGAGGATCCCTGGGGCGGCAGGGGGAGAGGAGCAGGGTCCCCAGGCTGTGGGGGACTTTCCAGAGGAGGATCCCTGGGGCGGCAGGGGGAGAGGAGCCGGGGCCCCTGGCAGTGCTCAGCTGTGGGCTGGCAGAGGCTGGGACGCTGGCCTGGCTGGGTGCTTGGCAGGGGGTCTCTTACCCGCAGGAACGTGGGGAAGCCCTGCCCGTAGTAGCCCACAGCGAAGTAGTCCGGGCTGGGCCGCAGCACCTTCAAGATGTTCTCATAGAACTTTGCCTCCCGCTGCTGCAAGACACAGGATGGGGCCCGACCCCCCTTAGACTGTTTCACCCCAAATCCACTACCCAGGAGGAGACAGATTGGAGACCGGCTCTGCCAACTCCCCTGAACTCTCCCCTCCTATCCCAGTCCTGCCGGTGCCCCTCACTCCCGACCCGCAGCCCCTGCTAGCACAGCCCTGGGCTCCCCCCAGCTCTGCCGGTGCCCCTCACTCCTGACCCGCAGCCCCCTGCTAGCCCACCCCTGGGCTCCCCCCAGCTCTGCCGGTGCCCCTCACTCCCGACCCGCAGCCCCCTGCTAGCCCAGCCCTGCCCCCACCCCAGCTCTGCCGGTGCCCCTCACTCCCGACCCGCAGCCCCCGCTAGCCCAGCCCTGGGCTCCCTGCGAGCTGACAATGTCCCTGCCTGGAGCCCCCTTGCACACTCAGTTCCGAGGCGCGGCGCCCGCGGGGACTCACCAGGATGTCACTCAGCATTTCGTACTCAAAGACCTCACTCTCGTACTGCTCGGCCAGCTCCTTGCAGATGTGAATCGCCTCCTCCCACATCTGCTGGGAGACGGGGGGCAGAGTCAGGGGCTCCCCCCGGGAGGGGGGTCGTTTCTCACAGAGCTCTGCTCTGGGCATTGCCTCCGGAACCCACTGATCCGCTGCTGGGGAGCGGGGCCAATGCCTGGGTAGGTTCTGCCCCCGCTCTGCCAGGCCAAGGGGGCCACCCACTGTGATGTGGGAGGCGGGACCGGCCCTGGGACAGGGTGTGATGAGCCCGTCTGGAGAGGCCAGGCCCAGGCTGTGGGGCAGAGTGTGGCACGGCGTGCCGGGCACCCCTGCCAAGGGACCCGGCCTCGGCAGCAGACGGCAGCTGCATGGCCACAGTGGAGGCAGCTGGGCCCAGACAGGCCTGGAGTGACCTCAGCTCGTCCCTGGGCAGGGCTGGGCCCGCAAGAGCCAGGGGCTGGCAGCTGCTGCCATCTCCCCAGCATCCTGCAGGGGGCGCTCCCACGCCAGGGCTGGGACCCAGCTCACCTGAGGAGCTGCCCATGTTCTGGGAGGCCTGGCCCGGAGGGGGGCAGTGCCCCGACCCCCAGGGACGAGGGGAACAGGTGAAACTATCAGAGCTCCGGGGGCCAGTGCTGGAGAGCAGTATGGACTACAGGGAGGGGGTATGGGCCGTGGGGAAGGGGCTATGGACCACAGGGAGGGGGTATGGGCCACAGGGAGGGGGTATGGGCTGTAGGGAAGGGGGTACGGGGCACAGGGAGGGGGGTACGGGCCACAGGAAGGGGGTATGGGCATGGGGAAGGGGGGAAGGGCCCAAGGGGAGGGAGGGAGGGGCCGGAGGGGAGAGGGGCTCGTGGGGAGGGGGTACGGGTCATGGTGAAGGAGTATGGGCAGCGGGGAAGGGAGTATGGGGCACGGAGAGGGGATACGGGCCGTGGGGAAGGGGATACGGGCCATGGGGAAGGGGGTACTGGTCACGGGGGAGGGGGTACGGGCCACGGGGAGGGGATACGGGCCGCGGGGGAGGGGGTATGGGCCGTGGGGAAGGGGGTACAGACCACGGGGAAGGGGGTACGGGCCGCGGGGAAGGGGGTATGGGCCACAGGGAGGGGGGTATGGGTCATGGGGGGGGATACGGGGAGCGGGGTACAGACCACGGGGAAGGGGGTATGGGCCATGGGGAGGGGGGTATGGGTCATGAGGAGGGGATACGGGGAAGGGAGTACTGGCCGTGGGGAGGGGGTACGGGCTGCAGGGAGTGGGGTATGGGTCATGGGTAGGGGATACGGGGAGGGGGTACAGGGAAGGGGTACAGACCACAGGGAAGTGGGTACGGGCCGCGGGGAGGGGAGTACGGGCCGCGGGGAGGGGGGTATGGGTCATGGGTAGGGAATACAGGGAGGGGGTACGGGCCGCGGGGAGGGGGGTATGGGTCATGGGTAGGGGATACAGGGAGGCGGTACGGGCCGTGGGGAAGGGGGTATGGGCTGTGGGGAGGGGAGTACGGGCCGCAGGGAGTGGGGTATGGGTCATGGGTAGGGGATACGGGGAGGGGGTACAGGCCGCGGGGAGGGGGGTATGGGTCATGGGTAGGGAATATGGGGAGGGGGTACGGCCGCGGGGAAGGGGGTATGGGCCGTGGGGAGGGGAGTACGGGGAGGGGGTACGGACCGCGGGGAGGGGGGTACAGACCGCGGGGAGGGGGGTACAGACCGCAGGGAGGGGGAGTCTCCGTGGGTCGCAGCCCCCCGCGCTCACCTTGCCCTGGTCGAAGTAGTGGATGATCTGATTGTAGAGCGCCTCCTTCAGCTGGCGCTGGGTGTTCAGGCTCTGGCTGTGGGAGCCCTGCATGGGGGCCGTGTTCGGCTCGTCTGACCACTGGGGAGAGGCACACAGACCCCCGTTGGCACAGTGCCAATGCCCCCCCCCAGCACGCAGCAGCAGGAGACGGGCTCCCCCGACTCCCCCTAGGCTCTGAGCCCAGTACCCTGCCTCCCCCCTCAGGACTCTGGGCCTGGTACCCCCCCCCCCCCGTACCCCGAGGAGACGGGCGTGCAGCAGCAGCAGCAGCAGCAGGGTCCGTCCCATCCCCCCGTACCCCGAGGAGCCGGGCGTGCAGCAGCAGGGTCCCCCCCCCGTACCCTGAGGAGCCGGGCGTGCAGCAGCAGGGTCCCCCCTTCACCCCCATACCTTGAGGAGCCGGGCGTGCAGCAGCAGGTCCCCCGTCCCCCCCGTACCCTGAGGAGCCGGGCGTGCAGCAACAGGGTCGTTACCCCCCCCCCCCCCCCCCCCCGGTACCTTGAGGAGCCGGGCGTGCAGCAGCAGGTCCCCTGCCCCGTACCCCGAGGAGCCGGGCGTGCAGCAGCAGGGTCCCCCCTTCACCCCCATACCTTGAGGAGCCGGGCGTGCAGCAGCAGGTCCCTCACCCCCACCCCCGTACCCTGAGGAGCCAGGCGTGCACCAGCCGGGTCGTTCCCCCCCCCCCCGGTACCTTGAGGAGCCGGGCGTGCAGCAGCAGGGTGTAGGCCGCCTCGGTGTAGTTCTCGTAGCTGACGTGCAGGTCCTTCAGCTTGTACAGGTACCTGGGAGCGAGCGCAGCCCGGGGTTAGCGCTCCCTGTGGTTCCAGGCAGGGTGGTGCCCGTGCTGGGCCAAGAGGAGGCTTGGCTAACCCGGGCCCACGCCCTGGCCCGCTCACACCGCACTGGGGCTGATACTAGGCCATACCCAGGGTGCGGGAGATGGCGGCAGCCCCACCTCGCCCGGACAGCTGCACAGCATAGCACAGGGCTCGGGGCCCCTGCAGCTTCTCCCAGGCTTCCCCCGGGGCCAGCTGGTGCCTGGCGCACTGGTCTGCGCACCGCCCAGAGTTCAGGGGCAGCCGGGCTGCCCAGAGCTGACCCCACAGCCCCGGTGTCACATGGGCTCCAGGAAAAGAGAGAGCCACACTCCCTCCAGCAATTAGCCCAAAGAGCATTTCACGGTGGGAGCCTTAGCCCTCGGGGCTACGGCTCACCTGGGTCTGGAAATGCCACCCACCATCCCCAAGAGCCCCGGGGCCAGGCCAAGCCTCCCAGGGTGGGTCGTTCTGGGACCTGGCTCAGAGAGTGCCCTGGCTCCAGCAGAGCATGGGGCATCGCTACGCAGCGCCAGCTCCCACAGTGCAGGCAGCTCCGGGGCAACAGCTGCCTCCTCCCCGTGTAGATAAATCTCTGCATTAAGCATCTTCGCATAACTTTCATATGACTTTGTATTATGCCTCTTCATAGAACCTTGTAGTAAGTCTGTCATATATAACCTCTATTCTCATACAAGTTTGTATCAAGTCCTTATATAGAAACTTTGTATTGAGCCCCTAAGGATAGGCAAGGTAGAAGAAAAATGCCTTTTCGCTAGGAGTAGAACAAGATCTCTGCCCCGCCCCCTTTTAATCAATTGCCCTGTTGAATGAATGAGGTGTGATGAGAAAGGCGTGGAAGACAAGCACCTCCAGACACTGCAACAGTTGGAGAGGGGATGGGAGCCAGATCCAAGGACAATAAAACTTGTCAAGTGGGCTCATTAAAGATCAGACATTGTGGGCCTTGGGAGTTAGAAGCGAGCACCTTCTTTGGGAACACCCTCTTTGAAAATAACTGTGGCAGCATTAAGACAACCCCCAGAAGGAAGCAGCACAAAGGACCAACGGACACAGACACAGATTTCACATCTGGGATAGATTTGCATGAGAGGGAAGCTGCTATAAAAGTGAGGTGTCTGGCAGAGGACCCCGGGTCTTGTCACCATCGGAGCATCGATCCGGACCAGCAGAAGCCCGGCTCCACCCCTCCCCCATCTAACTCACCTGGCCAGTGATGTTAAGGGGAGCAACTAGTTGGTAACAACAGCAAGACAGAGTGTGTTTGTGTGTGTGTGTGAGTGGGTGAGTGTGATAGATCATAGGCATATGATACAGTGTTGATTGATACCTGTATTACCAATCAATGTGGCGATTTGCCTTATCCCCGTGAAAAGATCCTGTGCGGTACTTTAAGTACAACACCAGCAAAGGAAAGAGAAGGTTACTCACCTTGTGCCATCACTGAGGTTCTTCGAGATGTGTGTCCCTGAGGGTGCATCCCTGCGCCTTTGCTCAGAGAAGTTTAGTAGCAGTGCCCATATGGGTCGTGCATGTGTGGTGTTTGCCTCATGGTGCCGTTAACACCTCCTCTAGAATGCGCATGACCGGGACCCCTCAGTTCCGGCTCTACCACAGAGTTCGATATCGAACTCTAAAGTAGAGGAGTGGAGGGAGGGTAGTGGGGCACCCACAGGGGGACACATCTCAAAGAACCTCAGTTACTGCACAGGGTGAGTAACCTCTTCTTCTTCGAGTGTTGTCCCTGTGGGTGCTCCACTCCAGGTGACTGTAGCGCAGTGCCCTCTGTAGCACGGAAGGGGCTCGGAGTGGTTGGTTGATTGAGGACAGCACTGCTAGGCCTAGCAGTGTGTCTGCTTCTGGACCCTGTGTAATTGCGTAGTGTTTCACAAAGGTGTGTTTGGAGGCCCAGGTGTCTATGAGAGGGACATTGTGCAGAAATGCTACTGACGATGCTATTGATCCAGCAGAGAGTGATCAGGTTCCCAGCAGTGGTTGTATACCTTTTAGTTGGTAACAGGTAAATACAACCAGATATCCATTCCGAGTCTCTCTGTGCGGATATGGGGCTTCCTTTGGACTGTTCCGTGGTGATGAAGAGTTTGGGGGATTTGGTTCTGTCTAGATAGAATGCTAACGCTCACCTAATGTCCAAGGTATGCATGATAGCTGCACGTGCGTTCTCACGGGGTTTGGGAAAGAATGCTGGGAGATGTCTTGGTTGGTTTATATGGAAGGACGGTATCATCTTAGGATCTAATTTTGGATGGGTCCTTAATGTGACTTTGTCTTTAAAAAAATAGTATACGATGGGTCTGCCATGAGTGCCCCTATTTCTCCCAGGCGTCGAGCCGATGCGATTGCTATTAAAAATGCAACCTTTATGGATCGGTGTGCTAGGGAACAAGTCACCAAGGGTTCTAATGGTGGTCTAGCGAAACCTTTTAAAACTAAGTTTAGGTCCCAAGATAGTGTAGGTGGACGCACTTCTGGGTAGATTGTTTCTATGCCCCTAAGAAATCATTTAGTGATTGGATGTGCAAATATTGTTGTGTCGTGCACTTTGGTCGAACTTACGGATAGGCCAGGGTTTTTCACCTTGAGAATGGACTCTAGTATCAGCGGAAGAGGTGCTGACACCGGTGAGATTTATTTGGTGTTATACCATGCAGTGAATCTCTTCCATTTCTGTAGGTAAGCCGTATGAGTACTGTATAATAGTACTTGTTTTACTTGTTCCGAACAATCTGATTCATCCTGAGTGAACCATAGAGGAGCCATGCTTTCAGGTGGAGCATCTCTAGGTTCGGATGGAGAATCTGACCCTCATGTTGTGTTAGAAGGTCCGTCTGAAGCAGGAGAGTGATTGGAGCACATGCTTGGAGCACGTGTTACAAAGGGATACCATGTCTGTCTTGGCCATGTGAGGGCTATCAGGATGACTCTCGCTTTGTCTGTCCTTATTTTGTGTATCACCTTCAATAACAGGGGGGAGGGATAGCTCAGTGGTTTGAGCATTGGCCTGCTAAACCCAGGGTTGTGAGTTCAATCCTTGAGGGGGCCATTTAGGGATCTGGGGCAAAAATCTATCAGGAGACAGTACTTGGTCCTGCTAGTGACCAAGGTCGTTCCAGTTCTAGGAGATTGCCATATAAGACGGTTACTCACCGTAGTAACTGTTGTTCTTCGAGATGTGTTGCTCATATCTATTCCAATTAGGTGTGCGCGCGCCGCACGATCGTCGGAAGACTTTTACCCTAGCAACACTCGGTGGGCCGGCTGGTGCCCCCTGGAGTGGCGCCGTTGCGGCACCTGATATCTACCTCAGCCGGCCCAGTGCCCTCTCAGTTCCTTCTTGCCGGCTACTCCGACAGTGGGGAAGGAGGGCGGGTTTGGAATAGATATGAGCAACACATCTCGAAGAACAACAGTTACTACGGTGAGTAACCGTCTTTTCTTCTTCGAGTGATTGCTCATATGTATTCCAATTAGGTGACTCCCAAGCCTTGCCTAGGCGGTGGGGTCGGAGTGAGATACTGCAGAATGCAGGACTGGTGAACCAAATGCAGCGTCCTCTCTGGAATGCTGGACCATGGCATAATGGATGGCAAAGGTGTACACCGATGACCAGGTTGTTGCCCTACATATCTCCTGTATAGGTACATGTGCCAGGAAGGCGGAGGACGAGGCTTGGGCCCGGGTGGAGTGGGCAGCAAGGTGCGTGGTGGGAACACCAGCCAAGTCATAACACACCCGGATACACGACGTGATCCGTTGGGAGGAGACCGGGAGGCCCTTCATCCGGTCTGCCACAGTAACGCACAGTTAAGTCGTTCTGCGAAAGGGCTTTGTCCGCTGGACGTAGAAGGCGAGGGCCCTACGGACGGCCAGGGAGCGAAGATGTTGCTCCCTTGAAGAAGCATGCGGCTTCGGGTATAAGACCAGCAGAAAATGTCTTGGTTGACATGAAAGGCTGACCCCCTTCAGGGAGGGAGGATAGGTGTGGTCGCAGCTGTACCTCATCCTTATGGAACACCGTGTAAGGAGTCCCGGAGTGAGCGGTCTGAGCTCAGATACGTGCCTCGCCGAGGCTACAGGGAAGGCAGTCTTCCAGGAGAGGTACAGGATTGAGCAGGTGGTCGTAGGCTCGAATGGGGCCCCCATGAGCCTGGTTATCACAAGGTTGAGGTCCCATGCAGGGACCGGATGGTGGACTAGTGGGTACAGCCGCTCCAACCCCTTGAGGAAGCTAGTGACCATGGGGTTGGAAAAGATCAAGTGCCCACTCTCGCCAGAGTGAAAAGGCCGAGATCGCCGCCAGCGAGGGGCGATAACCCGAGGGGCGCACCAGCAGGAAAAACGTTTCCCCTTTGGCCCAGTAGGTGGACCTGGTAGAGGACTTCCTGCTACTCAGAAGAACCCGTTGAACCGGGTCGGAACAACATAACTCGGACTGGTTCAGCCATGCAGCAGCCACCCCGTGAGGTGGAGAGGTTGCAGGTCAGGATGCCAAACCCTGCCGTGCTGCTGAGTAATCAGGTCCGGCCACAAAGGGAGACTGATCGGGGCGGTCATCGAGAGCTCTAGGAAAGCAGTGTACCAGTACTACCTGGGCCACGCCGGGGCGATTAGGAGTGAGCGGGACCCTGTAGATCAATGGAAATGGGGGAAAGGCATAGGACAGGTGATCCGTCCAAGGCACGAGAAAGGCGTCCGTCAGGGAGCCTGGGGAGCATCCCCGGAGCGAGCAGAACACGTGGCACTTGCGGTTCTCGCGAGTCGCGAACAGGTGTATGTGGGAAAAACCCAGCTCCGGAAGACAGAGTGAGTAACATCCGGGTGAATGGACCGCTCTGGAGCCTGGAAGGGTCTGCTGAGGCGGTCCACCAAGGTGTTCTGAACCCCGGGGAGAGAGGAGGTTACCAGGTGGATGGAGTGGGCTATGCAGAACTCCCACGATCGTATGACTTCTCGGCAGAGCAGGAACGAACGTGCCCCGGCTTGCCTATTGATATAAAAACATGGCTGTTGTGTAGCCTGTGAGGACTATAGCACAACGATCCTGAAGGTGTTTGGAGAAGGCTTGACAGGCAAGGCGCACTGCCCGCAGCTCCCTTACGTTGATGTGGAGGGATAACTCTTGCGCTGGCTACAGGCCCTGCGTCTGAAGATCTTACAGATGGGTCCCCCAACTGAGGGATGACGCATCTGTGGTCAGGACCAGGGAGGGCTGTGGGGTATGGAATGGCACCCCTTATGGCACCTTCTTGGGGTCCAGGCACCAGTCTAGGGAGGCTAGGACCTGCGATGGTACCCTCAGTCCCACAACCATGTTGTCTCTGTGTGGGTGACACGCTGGCGAGAGCCAGGCCGGGAACGAACAGAGCCGTAAGTGGCGTGTCTGGTCACGAACGTGCAGGACGCCATGTGACCCAGTAGACCCAGGCAGCTTCATGCTGGTAAGTTGGGAAACTCTGCAGGCCGCGGATGATGGTCACTAGGGCCTGAAAGCGTGTCTCTGGCGGGAACGCTCGAGTGAGAGTCGAGCTCATGGCAATCTGAACCTATGACTGGACCTGGCTGTTGGCGCTGCCGTGGATGAGCCAGTCGTCGAGACATGGGAATACTTGGATTCACCGTCGACGAGGAGAAGCCGTTACGACGGGCATGTACTTCGTGAAAAACCCTCGGAGCCGTGGAGAGGCCGAAGGGAAAGACAGTGGATTGAAAGTGCCTTTGGTCGACTACAGCGCGAAGAAAACATCTGTGTGTCGGTAAGTAGCTATGTGGAAGTACGCATCCTTCATGTCGAGGGCAGCGTACCAGCCTCCAGGATCCCATGAAGGTATAATAATACCCAGGGAAAAAACATGTGGAACTTCAACTTGTGAATTAGTTGAGTTCGCGAAGGTCCAGGATAGGACATAACCCCCGTTTTGATTTGGGGATTAGGAATAATGGGAGTAAACCCCCCACCCCTTTTTTTTTTTTTTTTTTTTTTTTTTAAACTCCCTTGGAGCCGCCTCTATTGCCCCTATATTGAGGAGCATTTGCGCTTCCTGAATTAGGAGTTGCTGATGAGAAGGGTCCCTGAAGAGGGACAGGGAGTGATGCTGCCCCGTCGGGCGTAGCTTCAAACGTTCTGATCGGGTCCCGTCGATGGCTTTGGGGGGGCCCTGGTTCTGGCCAGCCTGATGACAGGCTGCCTCCTCGTACCACCTGGCCTGGTCTTCTAGTGAAGTCCTGCCTAGGCCTGGGCGTAGGGAAGTTCGATGCTCGAGGGCCCGGAAGGGCCGGCGCTGCGTGGCAGGGGTATGCATCCCCAGCGACCGTATTATAGTGCGGTCGTCCTTCAGGGTGTGAAGTCTCGAGTCCGTTTTTCGGAGAAGACAAGGGCCTTGCCCATCGAAGGGCAAGACCTGAATCGTGAATTATACCCCCGCCGGGAGGTTAGAGGACTGCAGCCACGAGATACGCCATATGGCAACACCCAATGCAGGTGTCCCAGCTGCCGAGTTGGCGACGTCCAAGGAGGCCTGCAAAGATGTTCTGGCCACCTTTTTGCCTTCCTCAATCAGGGTTGAGTACTTCTGCCTGGATTTCTGGGGGAAATTCCCTTAATTTTCACATTGAGTTCCAGGTGTTACATTTTTTTAATGCCTCAAAAGGCCTGCTGGTTAGCTGCTCTGCGCTGCAGGCCCCCTTCAGAGCAGGCCTTTCCACCCAACAGGCCGAGACGCCCAGCTTCCTTAGACTTAGGTGCAGGGGCTGCTGGCCGTGCCTCTCCTTCACAAATTGAACAACCAAGGAGCACGGTTGGGGGTGAGTGTATACGTACTCATAGGACCTTGAGGACGCCATATATCTTTTCTCCACCCCCCCCCCGGCAGTGGGGGGAATTGAGCTGGAGATTGTCCAATTGAAGTGGCGTTGGTCCGGAACGTACGTGCGAAAGGCAGGGCTACCCTGGCAAGGGTGTCAGCCAAGAGGATGACCACCACGGGGCCCTGGAGCTCCACTATCTCCTGCACCTCCTCTGGGGAAGGGCGGGATACTGTGGCCCCTGTCACTCGGGGTTCCGAGTGGACCGATTGGGAGGCTCTGGAAGGAACCCCTTGGTCCTGGTGATAAGACCGCGGTGTCCAGAAATACCACTGATGTGGTCTCTGGGCAGAATTCTGTGCGTTCTGCAGCTAGCGTCTAGGACAATCCATCCCGTGGATTTGGTCCATATGGTAACCACTCCCTGTCTGGGGGGGTGGGGGGTTTCTAAATGTGGAGCGGGAGGTCCAGGGTGGAGCGGAATGCTCCTGCTGGCTGGTACGCGGTGCCATTGAGAAATGTCTCTGCGTCGAGAGCCTGACCTGGACCCTGAAGGGGGCCATCGCGTCAATCGGCTGCGGGACCAGCTTCCCAGGGACCTGCACTTTGACCGGCACCGGGATCGGGGGCGGTGCCGGGCGTAATAGTGACGGCTGTATATAGAGGCCGATCTTGAATGGCGCCGCGAGTGCGACTGGCGCCGAGATGGGGATCGGGGGCTGGGACTGCGAGCGGTGCCGAGACTGGGGGTCCGCCTGGAGCTGGATCGGTGTCGGCCAGCTCCGGTGGGCGGTAGCGGGCACAGCATGGCAGACGTACCTCGTGGTAGCATTAGCTCTACCTCGGTATGTACCGGGGAGCTCACGGGCCCCGAGCTCAACGGACCTTGCGGTGCCGGAGTCATCGGTGCTGGGTCTGTTCGCCTGCGGTGAGCAACTCAACGGACCTTGCGGTACCGGAGTGGGGCGTTGCCGATGTAGGCAGCGGCATTAGCTCTACCTCAGTGTGAACCGGGGAGCTCACTGCCACCGAGCTCGACAGACCTCGCGGTGCCAGAGTCGCCGGTGCCGGATCTTCGGCCGCGGCCACCGAGCTCGATGGCCCTCTTTGCGGTGCCAGAGTCACCAGTGCCGGTGCCTCAGTCGGGCACGGAACTCAACGGCCCTGGCGGTGCCGGAGTTGAGGCTGTCGGTGCCGATGCAGGCGCCAGCGTTGGCTCTACCTCGGTGTATACTGGGGAGCTGACGGCTACTGAGCTCAACGGCCCTCTTGCGGTGCCGGAGGTGACGGTGACGGTGCCTCAGTCGGGCACGGAACTCAACGGCCCTGGCGGTGCCGGAGTTGAGGCTGCCGGTGCCGATGCGGGTGCCAGTGTTGGCTCTACCTCGGTGTATACCGGGGAGCTGACGGCTACCGAGCTCAACGGCCCTCTTGCGGTGCCGGAGGTGACGGTGCCGGTGCCCCCGTCGGGCACGGAACTCAACGGCCCTGGCGGTACCGGAGTTGGTGGCTGCCGGTGCTGATGCAGCCGGCAGCATTAACTCTACCTCGGTGCATACCGGGCAGCGCATGGCCACCGAGGTCGATGGCCCTTAGGGTGCAGGAGTCGTCCGTGCCGGAGTCTTCGCCTGGGGCGTGGAGCTCAACGGACTTTGCTGTACCGGAGTCGCCGGTGCCGGTGCCGGTCTGGACGGTAGTATTAGCTCTACCTCGGGTTGTACCGGGGAGCTCACGGCCACCAAGTTCGACGGACCTTGCGGTACCGGGAGCCGATGGTGCTGGCGCCGGGCTGGGTCACAGCGGGGCCGGCATCAGGCCAAGTGTCGGTTCTACTAGGAGCTGCTTTAAGCGAAAGCCCCGCTCCTTCTTTGCTCTAGGCTAAAAGCCTTGGAGACCTGACACTTATCTGCGAGATGGGATCCCCCAGGCGCCTCAAACGGGAGTCGTGGGGGGGGTCCCCCGTAGGCATCGGCTTGGAGCCAGCCGACGGCTTGAATCCTGGTGAACCAGGCATGAGCCCAGTACCAGAGGGGAGAGAAGGGGAAAAGCCCCTTATCTCCCACTAGTATTTACACTAAACTTCTTAACAAGACTATCAAAACTATTAACAACTACTTAAAGTACTTAAAACAATTAACAATGCTAAGCGAGTGCTAACTAAGCTAGGGAGGTGGAGATCAGCTACGCTGCTCCACAGATCCGACCGTCACGGGCGGTAAGAAGGAACTGAGAGGGCGCTGGGCCGGCTGAGGTAGATATCAGGTGCCGCAACGGCGCCACTCCAGGGGGCGCCAGCCGGCCCACCGAGTGTTGCTAGGGTAAAAGTCTTCCGACGATCGTGCACGCACGGCGCGCACACCTAATTGGAATACATATGAGCAATCACTCGAAGAAGAACTCTATTATTATTATTTTTTATTTTAACAGAGGTAGGGGTAGGAATGCGTATGGGAGAGATGTGTTCCATGTGATTAGGAATGCATCCCCCATCGATCGTGTTCCCAGACTTGCTCTCAAGCAGAATTGCGGGCATTTGCAGTTTCGTGCTGTCGCGAAGAGTTCTATTGTTGGGTGTCCCTATTGTTGGAGTGTGACGTTATTGACAATAACTAGGACCATATAGATCATTGTTGCAACCAAGGTCTTGGCTGGTTATGATTATGTCATTTATATGTATGTGTCAGTTTTGTAGTTGAAGTTATGAATATTGGCTTTATACTGTCTGTATTTCAAACTGGGGCTGGGCTGCTGGGACCCCGGACAAGCTATCAGCTCTGCTAGGCCTGCTGGATGGCCCATTAAGAGCCATCAGCGATACAATGAATCCATTGAGAGAAGGCAGACACGCCTGTGACTCAACAAATTATGCAGGGACTTGCCCATGTGACTCCAGACTCCATTTTGCTGTGATTTTCCACAGTAAGGACAAAGAGGTGTCTTTACACCTGAAAGAAACTATAAAAGGCAGCTGCCTCATCTCCATTTGGTCTTCTTTCCTGCTTCTTACCTCTGGAGGAACTTTGCTACAAACTGAAGCGCTACACAAAGGACTGAATGACCCATCCCAGGTGTGGATGTGCTCCAGAGACTTGATTTGAACCTGCAGTTTATTCTATCACTGCTACAAGCCTGAACCAAGAACTTTGCCGTTGCTGTATGTAATTGATTCCATTAAACCAATTCTAGCTCTCACCTAGACCTTTTTCCTTTTATGAATAAACCTTTAGATTTTAGATTCTAAAGGATTGGCAACAGCGTGATTTGTGGGTAAGATCTGATTGGTATATTGACCTGAGTCTGGGGCTTGGTCCTTTGGGATCGAGAGAACCTTTTTTCTTTTACTGGGGTATTGGTTTTCATAACCATTTGTCCCCATAACGAGTGGCCCTGGTGGTGAGACTGGGAAACTGGAGTGTCTTAGGGAATTGCTTGTGTGAGTTGTTATACGCCAGTGGGGTAAAACCAAAGTCTCCTCTGTCTGGCTGGTTTGGTTTGCCTTAGAGGTGGAAAAACCCCAGCCTTGGGCTGTAACTGCCCTGCTTGAAGCAATTTCTCTTGAACTGGCACTCTCAACTGGGTCCCGCCAGAACCAGCATCGTTACATGGAGTATGTTCTCTAATATCACCTTGTTCATCTCCCATTCACGATCGTGGGGAAATTGTCTGCTGTGGTGTTCTGGGAGCCGGACAGGTAAGAGCTGTTCTGTCCCTTCCTGGCACCTCCCTCAGGATGGGTATTAACTTCTAGCCAGTGGCCCCTGTGCAAATCCACCCACCGCAGCTGCACTGGGGCCCTGAGGGCCTCTTTCCAACTGCTGAACCTTTGTTCCAGGGCATGACGCACCCAGGGGGCTGCAGGGCAGCTACTGAGAAGAACCATCTTATTCTGCTTGTGAGCAAAGCCCATTGGAGTGGAGGCCACAGGATGCTGTGCTGGAGGTGGGATGGGCCTTGCCTGGGCATATAGGGACGGAACCCTGGCGCGCGGATCTCATGGACCCCCTGGGCACACGGCTCTCACGGACCCCCAGGGCACGGCTCTCACAGACCCCGGGCAATGATCTCACGGACCCCCAGGGCACGGCTCTCACGGACCCCCGGGGCGCATGGCTCTCACGGACCCCCGGGGCGCATGGCTCTCATGGACCCCCGGGGTGCACGGCTCTCACCTGATGTACATGGCCCGGCGGTCGATCTCCTTGTAGAAGTTCTGGGGAAGGAAGAGCAGACAGAGGAAGGTGACTGGCGGAGGAAGCACCAAAGAGCTCTGGGCTAGATCCACAGAGGGACATCGGTGCCTGTGTGTAGGTGCCTGCTACCTCGTGGGATCTGCAGCCCAGAAGAGGGTGCCGAGCTCCCCACAAATGGATGGGGAGAGCCAGGCCCCTGACAGTGGGTCCCACAGAAGCCAGTGATAGGTGGGGACCTGCCGGAACTAGCCAATGGGAGATGCTGACCAGAGGGGTGCGGTCTCCGTCCTGTCCTTCCAAGGGCCATAGGCGCCTGCCTCCTCCAACCTGGCACTCACAGCACTGACCCCTGGCTGCAGAGCGGTGCCTAGGCCAGGCCAGTTGGTTCCAGCACTCCCCCAGGCTTTGGGAGCCCCAGGTTCAATTCCCCCTCTGCCAGATGTAGAGCAAGGATTTGAACAGGGGTCACCCCTACCCACAGGGCTGTGGGGTGTCTGGCAGGGCTCCCAGCCTCTCCTGCTGAAGCCACTGCACTGTGTAAGTGTCCCTACTACCAGACATGTCAGGGGCCAGTTCTCAGGGCTTGGGTACAGCAGGGGCTGCTCAGGGAGGGAGGGGCCCGAGCAGACTTGTGTGGGAGGGGGAAGCAATAGCTCTGAGGCCCCAGAGGGAATGGCAAGTCCATCCCCACATGTGCTCCAAGGAGAGGGGGCTGGTGCCTTCCCCAGATGGGCCATGTCCAGTCCCCCCGCAGGCCTGAGGGCAGCAAGCGGAAAAGTTTCCCTTGTCACTGTGCGTCCTGTCTGGCCACACAGCCTCACTCACCATGGGGCATGGCAGGTCCATCCCACTGTCTGGGGGGCGGGAGCTGCCCGGAGAGACGCTGGGCCCGGGGGCGGGAGCTGCCCGGGGAGACGCTGGGCCGGGGGGCGGGAGCTGCCTGGGGAGACGCTGGGCCGGGGGGGGCGGGAGCTGCCCGGGGAGACGCTGGGCCCGGGGGCGGGAGCTGCCCGGGGAGACGCTGGGCCGGGGGGCGGGAGCTGCCCGGGGAGACGCTGGGCCGAGGGGCGGGAGCTGCCCGGGGAGACACTGGGCCAGGGGCGGGAGCTGCTCGGGGAGATGCTGGTCCGAGGGGCGGGAGCTGCCCGGTCAGATGCTGGGCTGTGGGGCGGGAGCTGCCTGGGGAGACGCTGGGCCGGGGGGGCGGGAGCTGCCTGGGGAGACGCTGGGCCCAGGGGCGGGAGCTGCCCGGGGAGACGCTGGGCCGAGGGGTGGGAGCTGCCTGGGGAGACGCTGGGCCAGGGGCGGGAGCTGCTCGGGGAGACGCTGGTCCGAGGGGCGGGAGCTGCCCGGTCAGATGCTGGGCTGGGGGGTGGGAGCTGTCTGGTCAGATGCTGCGCTGCGGGGTGGGAGCTGCCCGGGGAGACACTGGGCGGAGGGGCAGGATCTGCCCGGGGAGACACTGGCCTGGGGGTGGGAGCTGCTTGGGGAGATGCTGGGCCGGGGGCGGAAGCTGCCCGGGGGGGGCGGGAGCTGCCCGGGGAGACGCTGGGCCGAGGGGTGGGAGCTGCCCAGTCAGATGCTGGGATGGGGGGTGGGAGCTGCCCGGTCAGATGCTGGGCTGAGGGGCGGGAGCTGCTCGGGGAGATGCTGGGCCAAGGGGCGGGAGCTGCCCGGGGAGACGCTGGGCTGAGGGGCGGGAGCTGCTCGGGGAGACGCTGGGCCGAGGGGCTGGAGCTGCCCGGGGAGACGCTGGGCCGAGGGGCGGGAGCTGCTCAGGGAGATGCTGGGCCGGGGGGCGGGAGCTGCCCAGTCAGATGCTGGGCCGGTGGGCGGGAGCTGCCCGGTCAGATGCTGGGCTGAGGGGCAGGAGCTGCCCGGGGAGACGCTGGGCCGAGGGGCGGGAGCTGCCCGGGGAGACGCTGGGCCAAGGGGCGGGAGCTGCCCGGGGAGACGCTGGGCCGGGGGGCGGGAGCTGTCCGGTCAGATGCTGGGCTGGGGGGTGGGAGCTGCCCGGTCAGATGCTGGGCCGGGGGCGGGAGCTGCCCGGGGAGACGCTGGGCTGGGGGCGGGAGCTGCCCGGTCAGATGCTGGGCCGAGGGGCAGGAGCTGTCCGGTCAGATGCTGGGCTGGGGGGTGGGAGCTGCCCGGGGAGAGCCTGGGCTTCCCGGGGGGGCACGCGGCCAGGGACCCACCAGCAGGTTGACGGTGCAGCTCATGCTGTAGGTCTTGTTCTCGTCGTTCATGACAGCGCGATAATCCAGCAGCCGCTCCAGGAGGCCCGTGACCAGGGCCACGAAGTTCTCACTGGGCTTGGCCAGCTCGGGGTGATTCCTGCAGCAGCTGAGGAGGCTGGGGGAGAACAGAAGGATTCACACCCGTTTCCCTCAGCCACCCACCCACCCCTCTGCCCTGGCCTGGAGCCCCATGCAGGCCAGGCCCATGTCACACAGCAACAGAAAGGGGATATCGCTCACAGGAAATGACAGTTCCTCCAGCCCCATCCTGTCCCAGCAGGGGACGCTGTGGGAAGAGGGGTATGATCCTTGGCTGTAGGGGGGGGGGGGGGGCTCCCAGCTACCCCAGCCCCGTCTTGTCCCAGCAGGGGGCGCTGTGGGGGCTGGGCAGGGAACTGGGTGTGGGGGGAGCTCCCGGCTACCCCAGCCCCATCCTGTCCCAGCAGGGGGCACTGTGGGGGCTGGGCAGGGAACTGGGTGTGGGGGGAGCTCCCGGCTACCCCAGCCCCGTCCTGTCCCAGCAGGGGGCGCTGTGGGAAGCGGGGTAGGATCCTTGGCTGTAGGTGGAGCTCCCGGCTACCCCAGCCCCGTCCTGTCCCAGCAGGGGGTGCTGTGGGGGCTGGGCAGGGAACTGGGTGTGGGGGGAGCTCCCGGCTACTCCAGCCCCGTCCTGTCCCAGCAGGGGGCACTGTGGGGGCGGGGCAGGGGAACTGGCTGCGGGGGGAGCTCCCGGCTACTCCAGCCCCGTCCTGTCCCAGCAGGGGGTGCTGTGGGGGCTGGGCAGGGAACTGGCTGTGGGAGGAGCTCCTGGCTACTCCAGCCCCGTCCTGTCCCAGCAGGAGGCGCTGTGGGAAGTGGGGTAGGATCCTTGGCTGTGGGGGGAGCTCCAGGCTCCTCCAGCCCCGTCCTGTCCCAGCAGGGGGCTCTGTGGGGGCTGGGCAGGGAACTGGCTGTGGGAGGAGCTCCTGGCTACCCCAGCCCCGTCCTGTCCCAGCAGGAGGCGCTGTGGGAAGCGGGGTAGGATCCTTGGCTGTGGGGGGGGAGCTCCCGGCTCCTCCAACCCCGTCCTGTCCCAGCAGGGGGGCTGTGGGGCAGGAGCACGGCCTGTGTGTGGCTCGTTTGTGAGCTGGGCGAGGGGGGAGGGACGGAGCTCCCAGGGGTGCCTGTGGGGGCAGAGTTGGCAGTGATGCATTAACAGACTCGTCCTTGGTCCCAGCACTCCAGCTGGCAGCTGCTGGGGATGATTCGAGGCCGGCGCAGGGGGGCGTGTGGGGAGGGGTGTGCATGGCTGTAGGAGGGGCCAGACCCCCCATCCAGGGGCAGGTGTGAGGGGAGGCCGGGGCCGGGCAGGGCGGAGACTCACATGCTCTGGAACAGCTGCTTGTACTGCTCGTCCCCACGGCCTCCCTCCACTTCGCTGTCCAGCTTGCGCAGGATCTCGTCCTCGAACTGCGGAGAGGGGCAGCGTGAGCCGGGCTGGGGCACTGCCGCGCTCCGGCCGCCCCGGGGGCTGCAGCTGTAGAGACGCTGGTGATGAAGAAGCCCCTGCCCGGGGCCTGGGCCAGCCTGGAGTCTAATCCTGATTTCGGGGGGGGTGAAACTAGACCCTTGCGGTGCTTCCCAGCCTGTGGGTCTAGAGCCCATTCCCGGGGTCCTGCCCGTCTCCTTCTCAGCATCCCCAGGCACGCCCCAGGATAGCCTTGGGGGGTGCAGGGCCACTGCCCTGGGGAGCTCCCTGCCCTGCCGCCCAGCCACAGCCCAGGCTGCCCCGGGAGGCTGGGCCAGGGGACTCGGGCAGGGCCTGTGGTGATACCTGGGCTGACAGATTCCCCCAGCTGTGAGCTCAGCTGTGCGAGGTGGGTGGGAGCGGAGCACGGACTAGCTGAGTTCTCCAGTCCCTCCCGGCCACGGTTCTCAGACAAGTGTGGCCACAAGTGGAACAAGCGCTGGTGGGAAAAGGGGTGGCCCAGGCCGAACGAGGCCTGATCTAACCCCAGGGAGAGGCTGGGCTGCTCCGCCCCTCCCGGCTCCGGGGGCCCTGAAACAAAAGCCCGGGGGCGGGGGGGGAGAGTGGGGAGACAGCCACGGGGATCCCCTCAGCCTGGCTACGGAGCAGTGTGCTAAGGGAGGCATGTAAGTCTCTACCGAGAGCCAGCACCAGCACCGACGTGTCTGTGGGAAGGGAGGGTGAGGGTCACGCTCGGGGGAGGGGCTCGGCCCATGTCCCCAGGAAGGGAGGGTGAGGGTCATGCTCGGGAGAGGGGCTCGGCCCATGTCCCCAGGAAGGGAGGGTGAGGGTCACACTCCGGGGAGGGGCTCAGCCCGTGTCTCCAGGAAGGAAGGGTGAGGGTCACGCTCCGGGGAGGGGCTCGGCCTGGGAAGGGAGGGCGAGGGGTGCGCCAGGGCTGAGAGGCTCAGTTTCGAGGGCCTGGACCCGGGGCAGGGGCTGAAGGGAGCCATGTTCCTGTCAGGGCCGGCTGGGTCACGGCCGAGGGGGAAGCTGACTGGCCCTGTGCCTCTCTCCTCTGGCCCCAGCGCTCTCTCTTCCCAGATCCTCCTCCCACCTCCCGTCCGACTGGGCAGGTGCTGGGAGCAGCACAGACCCCGTGGCAGGGGCTCCTAGCCCCAGCTGCTCTCATCCTTTGCCTTGTGACTGCGGCTGGCTGCCCTGCCCCCGTGCCCCGCACGCCCCCTCCTGCAGCCTGCTGGCCCCAGGCTCCCTGGGGCCCCGTACCCACCATGCTGAAGCTCTTGGCCAGCTGGTACTCGCACAGCATCATGTCGAAGAAGATGGGGATGGTGGATTTGCGCAGCTCCAGCTCGGGCACCAGCGTCATCTCCAGGATGGGGCCCACCATGCCAGGGATAAACCGGATCTTGTGATGGCCTGAGGCGGGGCAGGAAGGGACTGGTGGGAAGGGTATTGCTCTCCCAGGACCCCTCCCCTCTCCCCATGGGGGGAGAGCACGCTCCTTCCTGCTGGGGGCAGCAGCCCAGGGGAAGATCTCCTTGGGGAAGCGCCTGCCCAGCCCTGTGGGACACTAGCAGAATTTATTACACGCCTTTCCGAGGCACCCAGACCAGGCCTAGCAAGGAGCCGGGTCCTGCCCCGGGGAGAGCAGCATCCAGGAGAAGGACGCAAGGGACAGACAGCCGGGGAGCGGGGCTGCCTCGCCAGGGCCTGCTCAGATGCACACCCTGTGGGTCCAGCTTGAGACAGGAGATCAGATTCAGTCACTCTCTGCAGTGCCCCCTCTGCTCCAGCCTCGCTCTCCACCCCACACAGCTCTACCGGTGCCCCTCAGCCCCTGGGCTGTCTCGGTTTGGCTGGCTTGCGGAGAAAAGCAAAGAACCTGGAGCCCCAGGTGTGCGCTCTGTCTGCCAGGCACTGGTAAGTATTGCGCTAGCTGCCAAAGCGAACGGCAGGGAATTATTCTCACAGGCCAGTACTGGAATGTCCCGAAGAGAACGAGACGTACGACTGTTCTACCCTAGTACAGACCTAGCAGGTCCTTCACGCCAGTAGCGTAGCCGGGGGGGGAGCAGGGGGAGCGGCTGCTCCCCCTTGAGCAGAAGCGGCGGAAGCGGCGCCTTTTTTTAGCAGCACTAAAAAAAGGCGCCACTTCTTTTTAAGCGTCGCTTCTTGCACTCACCCGGCGGCGCTCCGGGTCTTCGGCGGCGTTTCGGCGGCGGGTACCACCAAAGACCCGGAGTGAGCCGCCGAAGTGCGGCCGAAGACCCAGAGCGCCGCCGGGTGAGTACAGGGGGAGGCGCCTTTTATAGCGCCGCTCCCCCTGCGCTCCGGACCTGGCTGCGCTACTGCTTCACGCCCCTTGGTACCGGACTGCACGTGTTCAGACCAGAGATAAGAGGTACGCCAGGGACGAGAAAGCCAAGGCGGAAAGCTGATTGGCTACTCCTTGTACTGGCTGAGGTATCTTTTACTTGTGAACAGGCAGGGCACAGAGATGGCTTTAGGGGTTAACGTCTGGGTAAGATTTCCCGGCGTGCTGTGCTATATCATTGGTCCTGGGTCTCTGCTTTCTTGAGTATATTTCATAATGAACCAAAGAGCTGTCCTGCAAATGACTACGACCCCGCCCCTCAGGCTCAGCCATGCCTGGCCCCACCCCAGAGCTGCCCTGCCCAAGACTCCAGCCCTTCCCACCCTGGCAAGACAGCAGCTGCGTCCAGCTGCCCTGTGCCAGCCTCACCTAGGTTGTACCACATGTCCCGGATGGCGGCTCCAATTGTGGCTCTCATGTCTCCGTACCTGACAGATAAGGAGAGGGAATTATTCCCTCCAGCCCCTGTGCCACCCGGACCATTCGAGGTGTCAATAAGTGTAGAGTGACTCCAGGGCTGGGAATCCACCCCCCTCCCCATCCGCGATGGAGGCTCCTGACACTGCCAGTCTAGAGAATCACCCCACCTGGTTACATGGCAAAGTCAGGAGGCACCTCCAACCACTAAGGCCAGCAGAGGAGCCCAGGCTGTGGCCATGGAAGATGGGCTCCACAGGCTCCCATAACCCCCAAGGCCCAGCGGAGACAGGCAGGTGACTCACTTGGCAAGGATGGTCGTGCGCTTCGCCTGGGAGAAGTTCTCCAGCTGCAGGGAATCCTGGGTGAGGAAGGCAACTGCCAGGTGGAAATAATTGTTCCAAAGCTGTAAAGAAAAGATGGGCTTAAAGGTAGCTACAGAGATGTCAGGGGGAGGGGGGGAGGGCACCAGTATCTGCCTGCTCCCCATCCCGTAGGGAGACCTCTATTGCGGGTCTAACAAATTGTTCCTATGGTTAATTACCCTCACTGTCAAAAACGTGCGCCTTATTTCCACTCTGAATTTGTCTAGCTTCAACTGCCAGCCATTGGATCGTGTTTGACCGTTGTCTGCTGGATTGAAGAGCCTGTTATTAAATATTTGTTCCCCACGTAGGTTCCTCTAGACTGGGATCAAGTCACCCCGTAACCTGCTCTTTGTTCAGCTAAACAGACTGAGCTCCATGAGTCTCTCACTATAAAGCAGGTTTTCTAATCCATTCACCATTCTCGTGCCGTTTCTCTGACCCTTCTCTACTCTATCCACATCCTTCCTGAATTGTGGGCACCAGAACTGGACACCGGATCCCAGCAGTGGTCACACCAGAGCCAAATCCAGAGGGAAAATAACCTCTCTGCTCCTACTCCCGTTTATCCATCCCAGGATCACATAAGCTGTTTTGGCTACAGCATCACTCTAGGAGCTCATGTTCAGCTAATTATCCACAATGACGCCCAAAGCTTTTCAGAGTCTCCCTCCCTGAACGTATGGCCTACGTGCTTTGTTCCTAGATGTACATATTCATGTTTAGTTGTATAAAAACGCATGTTTGCTTGTGTCTGGTTTACCAAGTGACACAGATCGCTCTGGATCAGTGCTACCTGCCCTCTTCATCATTTACCACTCCCCCAACTTTTGTGTCATCTGCAAACTTAAGTGATGATTTTGTTTTCTTCCACATCATTGATAAAAACATTAAATAGCGTACGGTCAAGAACCGATCCCTGTGGGACCCCACTGGAAACAGACCTCCTTGATTACGATTCTCCATTTACTATTACATTTTGAGATCTACCAGTTGGCCAGCTTTTAATCTATTTAATGTGTGCCATTATCGGTCTAGTTTTTTGATCAAAATGTCGTAGGGTACCAAATCAAGCACCTCACAGATATCTACGTGTAGTACAGCAACACTGTTACCTTTATCAACCACACTTGTCATCTCCTCAAAAAAATACCAATTTTGATGGGATCTATTTTCCATAAACCCAGGTTGATTGGCATTAATTACATCACTGTCCTTTAGCTCTTTATTAATCGAGTCCCAGCCACTCCATTGTCTTACCCAGGACTGATTTCAGGCTGACAGGCCAGTAATTAACCAGGTCATCCTGCTTTCCCTTTTTAAACATTGGCACAATGTTAGCTCGCTTCCGTCCCCTGGAACTTTCCCAGAGCTCCAAGACTCACTGAAAATCAACCGTCCAGCGAGCTCCTCAGCCAGCTCCTTTAAAACTCTGGATGCAAGTCAGCTGGACCTGCTGATTTAAAAATGTCTCACTGTAGTAGCTTTATTTTAACATCTTCCAAAGAGACGAGCAGAATGGAAAGAGCATCCCCATATGAGGAGGCTGCATCCTCTGGTTTTCCCCCAAATACAGAACAGAAATATTTACTGAACACTCCTGTCCTTTCTGCACAATTATTGAGAATCCGAATCACTGTCGTCACATTGGCGCTGACAATGGCGGCCTGCGGGTCTCTGGACAAGCGTATGCGGCGCACTGCAGGTTGGCCACTGACTCCCTTGGGGAGCGAATCAAGCCCGTGGGCAATGTCAGACCACACGGCAAACCCTACCTCCAACCGGCTCGGCTCGGCTCAGCCCGCAGCCTGGCTCCACACCCTCAGCCAGGCTGGTTTCACTCAGGGCGGTGATGTCTATTATGCCTCTCAGAGGTTCGGCAGTAAGGCCTGTTCTGCATTCCGGTCTGGTCACTGTTAAGAAGGGTTCTGAAGTTCCAGGACCCCAAAGTCAACCTAGGAATCTCAGTCTGGTTCCAACTGCAGCTGGACAGGTACGACGAGGGCTGGCTGTGTTTCGGTCTCCTTTTCAGTCCCCTGTGCCCGCACTGGGGAGAGCAGCGTGTGTCTAAAAAGGCCGGTTCTGTCTCCTCAGGAGGACAAGAGCTCCAGCTCCAGAGCGCTGGTGTGTGGAGAATGACCACCAGCCTAAGGCCGCCTGCTGTGACTAAGGACTGCTGGCAGCATCCTCTGCCTGGTCCCGGCCCCAGGACTCTGGGGAGCTGATTGGGTTAAACGAGGTGACCACGGAACAAGCTGCAGGATGAACGGTCTGTGCAGAGCGTTTCCCACTCTCTTGCCCAAGCAGCTGCTGCCGCACTAGACAATAGATGCCCCAGGCATGGCAGCTGACGGCTGCAGGGTTTGTATTCGGAGTTGTCCTTCTCCTAGATGTGCTAAAGAGCCTCACCTGCCCATGGCTGTAGTGATTGGCCAGTGACCATAGGCGCCGACTTCATGGGTGATCCGGGGATGGAGCACCACGAGGAAAAATTGGTGGGTGCAGAGCACCCACCGGTAGCTCCCCGCCAGCCCCCCCGCCCAGCTCACCTCTGCTCCGCCTCCTCCTCCTCCCCTGAGCGTGCCGCTGCCGCTCCACTTCTCCCCCCTCCCTCCCAGGCTTGCCACCAAACAGCTGTTTCCTGTGGCAAGCCTGGGAGGGAGGGGAGAGAAGCGGCGTGGTGGTGGCGCACTCAGGGAAGGAGGAGGCGGAGGTTCCTCTGCCCCCGCCCCCCAAGGGTTACTTTCTGTGGCCCTCCCCACGCCGCCCCAGGCCCCAGATCACCTCCGCTCTGCCTCCTCCCGAGCATGCCGCTGCTCTGCTTCTCCCCCCTCCCTCCGAGGGTGCGAGGTTCAGGCTCCGGCTGGGAGGCACTTACCACAGGTGGCTCCCGGTCGGTGGCGCAGCAGGGCTAAGGCAGGCTCCCTGCCTGCCCTGGCCCCACACCGCTCCCGGAAGTGGCTGACATGTCTCTGCCACCCCTAGGGGAGGGGCAGGTGGCTCCATGCACTGCTGCTGCCCCCACCCTCCAGTGCCGACTCTGCAGCTCCCATTGGCCTGGAATTGCGGCCAATGGGAGCAGTGGGGGGGGGCGCTTGTGGGGACGGCAGCGTGCGGAGATCTGCTGCCTCCCCCCGCGGAGCTGCAAGCACCACCTCCACACTACAAACCCGATTAGCACTAATGAAGCGGGAACAGAAGGCTGCAGAACTCCAGGATGTGGCTGACAAGCTGTGACGAATATTTTGTATGAATACTGTATGTGTCTCAGTTTCCCCTATGTGCTGCATGGTTACTAGGTGGTGAGAAAAGGGGGTTTATTCTTTGTAGCAATCCAGGTGTGACTGACGTCGGCTGTCTGGGGCCCCATGCCCATGACGAATCCACAAGACAATGGCCTGGACATTCGGTGCCTAGCAACTAACGACTGGGACTGGCGACCCCTTGTTGGCCAGTGGGAGAAGAGTGAAGGAGAATGACCAGGGGAGCTGTTTTGCCCAGGAATGAGAACAAAGGATGGGGGAGGGGCCCTTGGGTGTGGCAGAGTGTGGGCTGCTGGAAGCAGGACTCAGGCTTCTGGACTGGGACTCGAGGGGGGTCAGAGAGAGCTTGGGGCTCTGGGCACACCCAGAGGAAGCTCCTGGAATTGTTCCATTATCTGTGCTAACCCAGGACAGTCTATGCTGTGTCCAGACATCTCCTAACCCCTTCTGGTGTTACAGCCTGGCTGAGAGTCACGCCAGCCTAAGGAGGTCGGGGGTGCATTGCTCCCTTTGGGTGTGCAGCCTTCCCCAGGTGTCCAATTCAAATGAACTCACCGAGGGGAGCTCACGACATGACGCAGGGTTCCCAAGGCTCCAGGGCTCGATCCCAGGAGGTGAAGAAGCCAAGGGGCTCATCCCAGGGAGAGAGTGTCACCCTGAGGGGTTAGCACTCTGAAGGGGTCCTCTCAGGGATTATTCCAGAGCTGTGAGAGCACCGGACCTGTGGATCCATGACACAAGCACGACATGAAGGACTTCTAGGTAGGTGTGACGTTATTGACATGAACTGTCACCGTATAGATCATTGTTGCAACCAAGGTTCTATAGTTGCACCAAATCTTGCACAGAGGAGCTCAAGTAAGGTGTCTATGGAAAGGTTGTAATTTGCTGGTTATAATTATGTTGTCTGTATGTGTGTATCATTTTTGTATTTGAAGAAGAAGTTACTCACCTTGTGCAGTAACGATGGTTCTTCGAGATGTGTGTCCCTGTGGGTGGTCCACTGTAGGTGTGGGTGCGCCCCTGCGCCTCAGATCGGAGAATTCTCGCAGCAGTACTCGGTTGGGGGATGAGCGCGCGCAGGAGCCGTCTCGTGCAGCCGTTGGCTGCTACTGTAGCGCGCGTTCCCCCAACCGTCCCTCAGTTCCATCTCAACCGCAGACCTCGGCTATGTGAACTCCGAAGTAGAGGGGAGGAGGGTGGGTAGTGGACCACCCACAGGGACACACATCTCGAAGAACCATCGTTACTGCACAAGGTGAGTAACTTCTTCTTCTTCATCGAGTGGTGTCCCTGTGGGTGGTCCACTGTAGGTGCCTGTAGAGCAGTACCCCACCAGGGATGGTAGGGTTTCGGAGTTGTGCATAAGTGTGTGATGAGAGCACTGTGAGGCCAACGATAGAGTGTGAGAGAAGGCCTTGGGTGATAGCGTAATGCTTTGCAAAAGTGTACTCTGATGTCCAGGTTGCAGCTCTACAAATATCTATTAAGGGAACATTGTTCAGGAAAGCGATCGATGTCGCCATGGCTCATGTTGAGTGGGATCTGGTGACCACGGGGGGTTCTCTGTGCTGCAGTTGGTAGCAAGTTTTAATACAGGTAGAGACCCATTTGGAAAGTCTCTGGGTCAATATTGCAGAGCCCTTGGAGCGCTCCGTTATAGAGACGAATAGTCTTGGCAACTTGCGAAAAGGTTTAGTTCTGTCCAGGTAAAAAGGCTACGGCCCGTAAATGTATGGTTTGGTTAATATGAAAATTTGTAGCCACTTTGGGTAAGAATTGTGGGTGGGGACGTAGCACGATTTTGTCTTTGTTTAAATATAGTGTATGGTGGTTCAGCCAGCAATGCTCCTATTTCGCTGACACGTCTGGCAGACGTGATTGACACTAAGAATGTGACCTTCATTGACATATGTAGGAGCGAACAGGTTGCCAGAGGCTTGAAGGGTGGCCTTGTGAGACATTTGAGCACAAGATTAAGATCCCATGGTGGTGCAGGTTGACGTACTTCTGGGTACATGTCCTGTATACCTGCTAGAAAACGCCGTGTAATCGGGTGAGCAAAAATTGAAGCCCCTTCTATCCGTTCGTGAAGGGCCGTAATGGCAGCAAAGGGCAACCCTGGGTTTAGCAGGCCAATGCTCAAACCACTGAGCTATCCCTCCCCCCAAAGTACTTGTTTTACTTTCTCTGAACAGTTCAGTTCACCATGTTTTTAGATGGAGTTTCTCTGGGTCTGGATGGAGTGTCAGGCCCTTGTTCTGGGATAGGAGGTTCGTCCAGAAAGGCAGCGGTTGTATGCTTTGTCTAGTAGCATTTTGCGGATGACCCGAGGGACCAGCGGTATCGGTGGGAAGGGTTACATGAGTGATGCATTCCACTGAATGAGAAAGGCATCTCCTAGCGATCCCGGTGCCAGGCCTGGCCTGGAGCAAAATAGTGGACATTTGTGATTTGTTGCTGAGGCAAAAAGGTCGATTACTGGGTGGCCCCATTTTTGGAATATTGTTTCGAGAACTCTGTCATGGATTTCCCACTCATATTCTTGTGAGAAGTGTCTGCTGAGGGTGTCAGCAGTAATGTTTTGGCAGCCTGGCAGGTATGATGCTGTGATGTTTATATTGTTGTGGATGCAAAAGTTCCATAAATTCATGGCTTCCACTCAGAGCAAGTGAGACCTGGCTCCTCCTTCATGATTGATGTAAAACATACACGCCACGTTGTCAGTGAGAATAGAAATTGAGGTTCCTCGTATGAGTGGGAGGAAGTGTGGGCATGCACTGTGTACCACACAGAGTTCCAAGAGATTGATATGTAATCGGGTTTCTGTTGGGGACCACTTGGCTTGTACATTGTGGTGACCCAAGTGAGCGCCCCAGCCTATCAGGGAAGCATCTGTTGTAATAGTCACTGATGGGGGGTCTTGTTGGAAGGGAATTCCAGAACATACATTCCCTGGGTGTGTCCACCATTGTAGGGAGAGGATAGCCCTTGTGGTAGTGTCACCCATCTGTTGAGAGGGTGTTTGCTGGGTGCATAGACCGTGCTCAACTAGTGCTGCAGACAGCGCATATGGAGTCTGGCATACTTTACTACGAAAGTCGTAGTGGACATATGTCCCAGAATCTGGAGGCATGTCCTCACAGAAGTTTGTGGGCTGATGGTTACCGTGGAAATTAGATTGGTTAATGTCATGAGTCTGTGATTTGGCAATAGTGCCTTGGCTTGTATGGAGTCTAGGTCGGCTCTGATAAACTCCAATCTCTGGGTTGGTTCCAGGGTGGATTTCTTTTCGTTTATCTGTAGACCTAGCTGGTGAAACAGGTTTATTGTGGTCTTTAGCATGCCTGTCATTTCTTGTCGGCTGGCACCCTTGAGGAGGCAATCATCCAGATAGGGGAAGATTATGACTCCTTTGCGTCTTAAATGTGCTGCTACTACCACAAGCGTTTTGGAGAATACGCGGGGTGCAGTGGACAGTCCGAAGGGAAGGACCCTGTATTGGTAGTGATTGGATCCTACTGTGAACCTTAGGAATGGTCTGTGGGCAGGATGTAGTGTAATATGAATGTATGCATCTTGGAGGTCGAGGGCTGCACACCAATCCCTGCTGTCTAGGGGTGATATGATTGTGGCCAGGGTGACCATTTTTGAACCTGTGGTTGTGAACAAATCTGTTGAGTTTTGTGGCCTCTGGTATGGTTGTAAAGCGTGGGCGTTTGTCAGGCGGTGGGTGCATGCCTAGCGTGCGCAGTGTCACTCGGGAGTCCTTCATTGTATGGAGCACGTCGTCTGTTTGAGCCGAGAATAGTTTATCCCTATCGAAGGGGATGTCTTCCACTTTTAGCTGTAGTTCTTTTGGAATTCCCGAAGTCTGCAACCATGGTGTTCTTCTCATAACCACAGCTGTTGTGGTTGTTCGGCAGCTGTGTCCGCTACATCCATTGAGGCTTGCAGCGCTGTGCAGGCTATTAACTGACCCTCGTTAATAATGGCATTGAGTTGAGGACATCTATGTTCGGGGAGGTCATCCACGACCTCTTGAATTTTACTGTAGTT
This sequence comes from Macrochelys suwanniensis, assembly GCA_033296515.1. Classification (NCBI taxonomy): domain Eukaryota; kingdom Metazoa; phylum Chordata; order Testudines; family Chelydridae; genus Macrochelys; species Macrochelys suwanniensis. The sequence continues at coordinate 139,091,339 of CM065779.1, read as the reverse complement.
AGAGTAGTCATAATTTGCTAGGAGAGCAAAGTAATTGGTCACTCTCAGCAGCAGGGTGGCTGACGAGTAAACTTTCCACCCAAAGAGGTCCAATCTCTTGTGTTTTTTATGTTGCAGTGAAGAGTGGAAATGAGGCTGTTTACTACGCTGATTGGCAGCATCTACTACTAAAGAACAAGCTTGAGGGTGTGAAAACAAAAATTCCATGCCTTTGGCTGGAACGAGATATTTTCTGTCAGTCCTTTTATTGGCGTGTGCCATATTAGTTCTGCAGGCTCTATTATAGCCTCATCCATGTGTGTGTGTGTGTGGGGGGGACACAATCTTGGTCGATGATGCCGGTTGTAAGATCTTTAACAACTTATGTTGTTTCTCCTGCACCTCATGTAAGGCAAGTTCTTGGCTGTTCGCTACTCTTTTGAAGAGTTCTTGGAATTGTTTCAGGTCAACTGGCATTGTAGGGGTAGATGGGGTCACCGCTTCGTCTGGTGCAGAAGGTGTGTGTGGGGCAGGTGACGAATCATCTAGGTCTGCCTGCGATAGCATCTCTTCCTCTTCCATCTCTGTGTGAGGAAGGTCCGAGGTTTCTCCATGTAGTATTGATTGATGTAATCTGGAACCTCTTTTTGCTGGGGAAGGGGGACCAGAATAGGGGGTCTGGTATGTGGGCCAAGGACCCCATTGTGTCCATTGCATGGGGTAAGGTGGTAAAGGGTAAGGCCAGTGCTGCCCATACCAGGGTTGTAAGTGCTGGGAGGGATGAGACTTAGGTATCACAACACTCCAGCTAGTTCTCATGTGAGCTGGGGACGAACTCTGAGACGAAAGGCAGTTGTCCTGCACATCACCTTCCTCACCACTATGGATGGAGACTGGTGCAGGAAATGGATGCTGGTACTGTGCTATGTAGCTCGGAGAGTGTTCGGTGCTGAGCAGTGGTGACTGCGGTGCTGACGAAGCTGCTATGTCAGCACGATGCACAAGTTGTGCTGGTCCCGCCTTGGGGTTGCGGTCGACCATTGAAGCACTGACCGGTGCAGGGTTCAGTTTGTTAGGCGGCAATAAATTGTGGGTCGGTGCCGGCGGCGGCATCATTGAGCGCAGTGCTGCTGTCTGTGCCGCACTCTGCACCGGAGTAGTCGGTGCAGCTGAGGAGACTTGATGTCTCAACTCCAGTGCCGCTCGTTGGGGCTCGGCAGGGGTCCGCTGAGGGACAGTGCCGGAGGAGCCCGGTGCCTCGTAAGTGCTCACTCTAGCTGAGTGGAGCACTGAGGGCAAAGACCTCGCTGGGGAAACTCTCTTTGTCTGAGAGACCCTTGATGGAGGTCGAGGCTCGCTTCCTGACAGTTTTGGAAGTCGGAGCCTTATCAGCGCTCAGGGATCTCGATTTGTGAGAGTCTCCTGAGGGCATGTGTTGCGGAGGTTGAAGGGATTTCTCCCGCAGAAGCGCTTTCAAGCGGAGATCCCTGTCGCGGTTCACGGCTGGAGTCACAGTCTTTGAAAGCTGATAAGCCAGGCATAATTGCTGTTCAGCCTCTCCCGCCTCTCGCAGATAAGGGTGGGTGGGGAGATAATTGTTATGTTAAACTTGTAGAAACAATTCCCCAACGGGGGGTTAAGGAGAGAGAAAAAGCTCTTCCCCTGTCTTTTTATTCTTTTTAAAAAAATTTTTTTTTTTGAAGAAAAGCCTCTGAGAGGAACGAAGGAGACTATGTAACAGCTTATCAACTAACACTAAGTAAACAACGTAACTAAGTGCACACTACAGACTTGTAACTTTGTTTTCTTCTCTCTCTCTTTTTCCTGTCAGAAAGTATCAAAGCAAGCACTGCCGCGGGGCTCCGTCTGCCGCCGAGGGCGGTTGAGACGGAACTGAGGGACGGTTGGGGGAACGCGCGCTACAGTAGCAGCCAACGGCTGCACGAGACGGCTCCTGCGCGCGCTCATCCCCCAACCGAGTACTGCTGCGAGAATTCTCCGATCTGCGGCGCAGGGGCGCACCCACACCTACAGTGGACCCCCCACAGGGACACCACTCGATGAAGAAGTTATGAATATTGGCTATGCACTTGTATCTCTATGTGTTTGATTCTAAGTAGCACCAGTGAAGCATTTGGCCAGCTTTTTGAGAAGGGACTATTCTCAGTAAGTATCAGAGGGGTAGCCGTGTTAGTCTGGATCTGTAGAAGCGACAAAGAGTTCTGTGGCACCTTATAGACTAACAGAGGTATTGGAGCATAAGCTTTCATGGGTGAATACCCACTTCATCAGCATCCGATGAAGTGGGTATTGTGATACAGCATGGCCAGAAGGCAGCAGGAGAGTGATCTAGGATGAGGAGAAGCCTTATTCCCTGTAGATTAATTAAAACCACCTGAAACCAATTAGAGCCCCTGAAACCAATTAGAGCACCTGAAATCAGTCACCTGATAAAATCCCCCTGCTTCAATCAGCCAGAGGAGGAGTTAGAGCAGAGTGAGGAGGAGCTGGAACAGAGTGAGGAGGAGCTGGAGCAGAGTGGTTTGGTGGTGGAGCAGAGAGCAGTTTGGAGGAGTTGAATCAGAGTGGATTGGTGGTGGAACAAAGAGCAGTTTGGAGGAAAGTGGAGGAGAGTTTTGAGAAGTGCTGCGGTGGGCTAAGAAGACCAAGATCCTAGGTAAAGGAACACCTGGCTTGTGCAGAGGGAAGGCAGGAAGCCCCACAAGCTGAAGGTCAGGAGAGGGAAGTAGCCCAGGGGAAAGAAAAGACGGTTACTCACCGTAGTAACTGTTGTTCTTCGAGATGTGTTGCTCATATCTATTCCAATTAGGTGTGCGCGCGCGGCGTGCACGATCGTCGGAAGATTTTACCCTAGCAACACTCAGTGGGCTGGCTGGCACCCCCTGGAGTGGTGCCGTTACGGTGCCTGATATATACCCCAGCCGGCCCAGCGCCCTCTCAGTTCCTTCTTGCCGGCTATTCCGACAGTGGGGATGGAGGGCGGGTTTGGAATAGATATGAGCAACACATCTCGAAGAACAACAGTTACTACGGTGAGTAACCATCTTTTCTTCTTCGAGTGCTTGCTCATATGTATTCCAATTAGGTGACTCCCAAGCCTTTCCTAGGAGGTGGGGTCGGATTGTGATACTGCAGAGCGTAGGACCGCCGAACCAAAAGCGGCGTCCTCCCTGGAATGTTGTACTATGGCATAATGAGCGGCAAAGGTGTGTACCGATGACCAAGTTGCTGCCCTACATATCTCTTGAATTGGTATGTGTGCCAGGAAGGCGGCGGACGAGGCTTGAGCTCGGGTGGAGTGGGCAGTAGGGTGCATGGTGGGAACACCTGCCAAGTCATAGCATGTCCGTATGCATGATGTGATCCAGGACGAGATGCGTTGGGAAGAGACCGGGAGACCTTTCATCCAGTCCGCCATGGCGACGAACAGCTGAGTCGTTTTCCGAAAGGGCTTAGTTCGCTCGATGTAGAAGGCGAGGGCCCTACGGACGTCCAAGGAATGGAGTTGCTGCTCCCTTTGAGAGGCATGGGGCTTTGGGTAGAAGACCGGTAGAAAAATGTCTTGGTTAATATGAAAGGCCGACACTACCTTGGGCAGGAAGGCCGGGTGTGGCCGCAGCTGTACCTTGTCCTTGTGGAACACCATGTAAGGGGGTTCCGAAGTAAGCGCTCTGAGCTCAGAGACGCGCCTCGCCGAGGTGATGGCTACGAGGAAGGCCGTCTTCCAGGAGAGGTACAGAAGCGAGCAGGTGGCCATAGGCTCGAATGGAGCCCCCATGAGCCTAGTGATGACGAGGTTGAGGTCCCAGGTGGGGACCGGGCGGCGAACCAACGGGTGTAGCCGCTCTAACCCCTTGAGGAATCTGCTAACCATGGGGTTGGAAAAGATCGAAAGCCCACTGTCGCCAGGGTGAAAGGCCAAAATTGCCGCGAGGTGGACTTTTAGCGACGAAAGGGCCAGACCCTGCTCCTTTAGGGACAGGAGGTAGTCTAGAATGGTATGTATCGGCACCTGCAAGGGGTTAAGACCCCGAGGGCCACACCAAAAGGAAAACCGTTTCCACTTAGCTGAGTAGGTGGACCTGGTAGACGGTTTCCTGCTGCTCAGTAAAACCTGTTGGACCGGGCTGGAACAACATAGCTCGGACGGGTTCAGCCATGCAGCAGCCACGCTGTTAGATGGAGACAGTGCAGGTCGGGATGATGGAGCCTGCCATGCTGTTGCGTAATCAGGTCCGGCCACAATGGAAGAGTGATCGGGGCGGACACCGAGAGCTCCAGGAGAGTGGTGTACCAGTCAGTGCTGCCTGGGCCACGCTGGAGCGATCAGGATTAAGCGTCCCCTGTCCCTGCGCAATTTGAGCAGGACTCTGTGGACCAGCGGTACTGGCGGGAAGGCATAGGACAGGTGGTCCGTCCAAGGCAGGAGAAAGCATCTGTCAGGGAGCCTGGGGAGCGACCCTGGAGTGAGCAGAACGCGTGGCATTTCCGGTTCTCGCGAGTCGCGAATAGGTCTATGTGGGGAAATCCCCACTTCCGGAAGACAGAGTGGATAACGTCCGGTCGAATGGACCACTCGTGGGTCTGGAAGGACCTGCTCAGCCGGTCCGCCAAGGTGTTCTGGACCCCTGGGAGAAAAGAGGCTACCAGGTGAATGGAGTGGGCTATGCAAAAGTCCCACAGATGAATCGCTTCTTGGCAGAGCAGGGAGGAGCATGCCCCTCCTTGTCTGTTGATGTAATGCATGGCTGTCGTGTTGTCTGTAAGGATGGTGACACAACGACCCTGTAAATGCTGGGCGAAGGCTTGGCAGGCAAGGCGTACCGCTCGCAGTTCCCTGACATTGATGTGCAGGGTCAATTCCTGCTCTGACCACAGGCCCTGTGTTTGGAGGTTCTGTAAATGGGCTCCCCAGCCGAGCGATGACACATCCGTGGTTAAGGCTAGGGATGGCTGAGGTGGATGGAATGGAACACCTTCCAGCACCTTCCTGGGGTCTAGCCACCAGTTGAGGGAGGCCAGGACCTGTGATGGTACCATCAAAATCAGGTCCAAGCTGTCTCTGCGCGGCTGGTATACTGAGGAGATCCATGCCTGGAGGGGTCGGAGGCGCAACCTGGCGTGAACTGTCACGAAAGTGCAGGACGCCATGTGACCAAGGAGGCTGAGGCAGCAGCGGGCCGTCGATGTTGGGAAGCTCTGAAGGCTGCGTATGATGGTTATAAGGGCCTGAAAGCGAGCCTCTGGAAGAAACGCCCGGGCAAGAGTGGAGTCCAGTACTGCCCCTATAAAGTCTAACCTCTGGGTTGGTTCCAAAGTGGACTTTTCTACGTTCAGGAGGAGGCCGAGCTGCTTGAACATGCTCATGGCCGTCCGAATGTGCGACTGGGCCTGGCTGCTGGAGTTGCCGCGGATAAGCCAGTCGTCGAGGTAGGGGAACACCTGAACTCTTTGACGACGAAGGGCGGCTGCCACCACTGCCATACATTTTGTAAAAACCCTCGGTGCCGTCGAGAGGCCGAAGGGCAGAACCGTAAACTGAAAGTGTCTCTGGCCCACCACGAAGCGGAGGAAGCGTCTGTGAGGTGGGTAAATTGCAATATGAAAATACGCGTCCTTCATGTCGAGGGCGGCGTACCAGTCTCCATGATCCATAGAGGGGATAATGGTGCCCAGGGAGAGCATACGGAACTTCAACTTTACCATAAATTTGTTGAGTCCCCACAAGTCCAAGATAGGACATAGCCCCCCTTTCGACTTGGGGATTAGGAAATAACGGGAGTAGAAACCCCTGCCCCTGAGCTCCCTCGGAACCTCTTCTACCGCTCCTGCGGAGAGGAGCGATTGTACCTCCTGAATTAGGAGTTGCTCGTGAGAAGGGTCACTGAAGAGGGACAGGGAGGTGGGGAGACAAACTGCAAGTGGTATCCGCTTTCCACCGTGCGTAGGACCCAGCGGTCTGTGGTGATATTCGACCACGCACGGGAGAAATGGGAAAGGCGGTCTCGGAACGGGGGGAGAGGATCGACTGAAACTGGTACTCCGGCCTCGAGCGTCCCTTCAAAAATTTTGTTTGGGACCCGACGATGGTTTGTGGGGGCCCTGCCTCTGACCAGTCTGCCGACCAGACTGTTGCCTCCTGCCCCCTCGACCACGCGGTCTCCTAGAGAAGTCCTGCCGTGGTGCAGGTGTAAAGTAGGGATGTTGCCCGAAGGGCCGGAAGGGTCTGCGCTGTGTCGCCGGGGTATGCATCCCCAGCGTGCGGATGATGGTTCGACCATCTTTAAGGGTCTGCAGCCTCGGGTCAGTTTTTTCGGAGAACAGACCCCGACCTTCAAACGGTAGGTCCTGATTAGTGTGTTGGACCTCCGTGGGGAGGGTGGAGGATTGGAGCCAGGAGATACGCCGCATGGCGACTCCTGAGGCGATAGTTCTGGCGGCCAAGTCGGTGATATCAAGAGAAGCCCGCAACGACGTCCTGGCCACCTTCTTACCCTCCTCGACAAATGCTTTATACTCCTGCCTGGACTCCGGAGGTATAAGTTCTTTGAATTTCTCCATGGAGACCCAGGTGTTATAGCCATAACGGCTCAGGAGCGCCTGCTGGTTCGCAGCTCTGAGCTGTAGGCCCCCCCCGAGTAGATCTTTCTCCCAAATAAGTCTAGGCGCTTGGCGTCCTTGGACTTTGGGGCGGGGGCCTGTTGGCCATTCCTCTCCCTCTTGTTGACCGACTGAATCACCAAGGAGCATGGAGGGGGGTGAGTATAGAGATACTGGAAATCTCTTGGAGGCGCCATATACTTCCTCTCTACACCCCTGGCAGTGGGGGGTATCGAGGCTGGGGACTGCCAGATAGACGTGGCGTTGGCCAATATCGTGTGGACGAACGGGAGGGCTACCCTGGTGGGGGCGTCAGTTGTCAGAATGTCCACCACCGGGTCCTCAAGTTCTGGTACCTCCTCGATCTGCAGATTCATGTTAAGGGCCAATTTGCGTAGCAGGTCTTGATGGTCCCGGAGATCGATAGGAGGCGGGCCGGAAGATGACGCTCCCGCCACTGCCTCGTCGGGAAAGGAGGAGGATGACAGACCTTGAGCCAGGGGATCCTGGGAGAGGTCCTGGTGGGGAACCGCTGAGGAGTCCAAGGTCGGGGCCTCCAGGTCTGGGACCATGACCGATGACTGTGGCGGGTTAGAGACTTCCGGGGGAGGGCGGGATACCGTCGCCTCTGGTGCTCTGGGCTCGGATTGGGCCGAGTGGGAGGCTCTAGATGGGACCCCTTGGGCTTGATGGTATGCCATAGGGGTCCAGAAGGGCCATTGCCCCTGGTCTTGAGATGGCTCCTGTCCAGCCTCCGGCCAGTGGCCCTGTTCACCAACCGCGTGATCCTCAGCATAAAGGTCGCTACCGGCTCTAGAAGAGTGGGAGACGGAGCGAGAAGGCTAAGGCGGTGCAGAGTAACCTTGAAGAGCGGTCTGCGTGGCCATGGTATGTCGAGGTGCCGGGGATCAGTACCGGGATCTCGATCGGTACCGGGACCTGGAACGGTACCGGTGGTTGCTGCGGTACCGGGAACCCGACCTGGATCGGGAACGTCTCGGCGAACGATAATGATGTCGATCGTCCGGAGATCTACGCGGTGACCGGCCGCGGGACCGGGAGCGGTACCGGGAGTCGTCATACCGCCGCCTGGAGGGCGACCTGGAACGGTACCGCGAGTACGACCGGTGCCGGGATGGTGACCGGCGCCGGGACTGCAAGCGGTGCCGAGGAGAACCCGACTGCTGTTGGCTGGTCTCCGCATGCGGCACCGGGCGTAACATGGCCAGTTTGCCGCGGGATGTGACGATCCGCAATGGCGGTACCGAGGATGAGGTCGGTGCCGGATCAGTCATAGCAATCAGGTCCTGTGCCGCCGAGAAGGTGTCCGGAGTAGACGGCAGTGGAAGCTCTACCATGGTGTGTACCGGGGAGCTGACGGTCACCGAGCTCAACGGGCCTTGTGGGGCCGGAGTCGTCGGTACCGGAGCCTTAGAAGGCTGTCCTGCGCTCAACGGCCTCTGGGGTGCCGGAGTCGGCAGGGTCGGTGCCGGTATTGGTAGCGGCGCCGGACTCGACGGCCTTTGCGGAGCCGGAGTAGGTGGCATAGATATCTGAGCCACAGGCACCGAGCTCGACGGTCCTTGCGGTACCGGAGTCAATGGTGCTGGCGCCACACCGGACTTGGCGCGGTCCTGAACAGGCTGCGGGGGCAGCGGCGCCGGAGTCGGTGCTGGTCCAGGACCCGACTTCCTCGCTCTCGGTGACAGAGAGCGACGCCTCTGAGAAGTCCCGGCCTGAGGTGTACGGTGCCGGGGCTCTTTCCCGGAGCTCGGGCGTTCTGATGCTGTCGATGACGAGCCCGCCGGGGTCGGCACCGGGTTCCGGTGCGGGGCCGACATTGGGCTGAGCGAGGCCTCCAAGAGGAGCTGCTTTAAATGAAAGTCCCGCTCCTTCTTGGTCCGCGGCTTAAAAGCCTTGCAAATTCGGCACCAGTCCGGAAGATGGGACTCCCCGAGGCACTTTAAACAGGAGTCATGGGGATCCCCCGTGGGCATCGGCTTCTGACAGGCCGAGCAAGGCTTGAATCCCGGAGAGCCAGGCATTGGCCTGGTACCGGGAGGGAGACAGGGGAGAAGCCCCTCATCTCCCGCTACTATTTACACTAACTACAACAAAAGAACTATCAGTAAACTATTAACAACTACTTAAGAAGTACTTAAAAACTATTTACAAGATAAACGAGTGCTAAGTATGCTAGGGAGGTGGAGATCAGCGAGCTGCTCTCCACAGTTCCAACGACCGTCACGGGCGGTAAGAAGGAACTGAGAGGGTGCTGGGCCGGCTGGGGTATATATCAGGCACCGTAACGGTGCCACTCCAGGGGGCGCCAGCCGGCCCACCGAGTGTTGCTAGGGTAAAATCTTCCGACGATCGTGCACGCCGCGCGCGCACACTTAATTGGAATACATATGAGCAAGCACTCGAAGAAGAATCACTGGTACAAGTGGTTCACCTGCTATCATAGGGCCCCTGGGCTGGGACCCGGAGTAGAGGGCGGGCCTGGGTCCCTCCCTCTCCACTCCCCTTCCCTGGGATACTAGTAGGATAGCTGCTACCCCAGTTCAGGGGCAAGAAATGGCACCCTGAAACCCCCCCCCCCCCAAGAAGAGAAAGTGTGGGACCCATCATAGTAGTGCCGGCAATTTGCCACAGTATTCACCCACAAAAGCTTATGCTCCAATACCTCTGTTAGTCTATAAGGTGCCACAGGACCCTTTGTGGTATTCTCAGTAAGTGTCCAATCAAGAAACACTTAACTGACAATGGACCTTGGGAGACTCCAATCCACATATGAGGAGCCTCCCTGGGAACGTTCAAGGTAGCATGTGAGCAAAGGCAACTCTACCTGTAAAGAACTGAGTCGTGCATGGACATGTGACTTGACCCTGTGACTCCAAACTCCATCTTGCTGCTGTGATTTTCCACAGTAAGAACAAAGGGATCCTTCCACATGGAAGACGATATAAAAGGCCCTGGAATCCCCTCCATTTGGTCTTCAATCCTGCTTCTTACCTCTGGAGGAACTTTGCTACAAACTGAAGCTCTGAACAATGGACTGAATGACCCATCCAAGCTGTGGATGTACTTGTCATAAATATAAAGGAGAGCGTCTGATGCAGTGCTATAAAATCCTCTTACCAGTAAAGGGTTAAGAAATGCAGGTAGCCAGACAGACACCTGACCTGGCTGGCATCTGACCAATAAGGGGACAAGATACTTTCAAATCTTGGGAGGGGGGAAAGCTTTGTGTGTGGGTCTTTGTCAGACTCAGAGTGATCTTGGAGTCAGAAGGAACCAGTCATCTTTTCATCAAATCCTCACTTTTCTAAAGTAAGTTTAGATAGCATAGCGAGTAGATTTCTGTTTATTTTTGCTTGGTACGTTCCCTGTGTGAGAGGGAGGGGTTATTCCTTTTTTCCCCTGTAACTTTAAGGTTTTGTCCAGAGGGGGAATCCCTCTGAGTTTGGAAATTGAGTACCCTGTACATTAGTTACCATCCTGATTTTACAGAGATAATTTACCTTCTTTGTTTTAATAAAATCCTTCTTTTAAGAAGCTGACTGTTTTCTATGCTGTTAAAACCCCGGGGGTGGGGTTTTTTAGATCACTGTGTAACCAATTGGCTAGGAGATTATTCTCAAGCTTCCCAGGAAAGGGGGGTACGGGCTTGAGAGGGTATTTTTGCGGGGGGAAGGGAACTTCAAGTGGTCTCCTTTCCTGGATTCCTGTTTAAAACGCTTGATGGTGGCAGTGGAAGAAGCATTTCTCAGGGTGCAGGGAATTTTGTACCTTGGGGGTTTTAACCTAAGCTGGTAAAAATAAGCTTAGGAGCTCTTCATGCGGGTCCCCACGTCTTTACCCTAGAGTTTAGAGTGGGGAGGGAACCCTGACATGGTGGCAGAGCGGTGGGATATATTGAACCAGAGATTTTTTTTGAACCAGACACAGGGAGTTTAGAATTTTTTTTCTTCTCTCTGGCTCTTCCCTGTAGCTGCTTGGAAGCAGGGAGTGGGGAGGGGTTAAGCTGCTAGGAGCTAGAGTATCTACATATGAAAGCAGGTAGTTAACCCCCTACAGGGAAAACCCAAGCAAGTTTTTTCTTTCTTTCTAATTCTATCGGGTTAAGACAGATTAAACACAGAAAGGCTAAAATGACTGCCAGTGAAGCAGCTATTAAACTTGAGCTAGCTAGATTGCAAGCCAATGAGAAAGATAAAGAACATGCTGAGGAGGAGAGGAAACATGCAAGACTGCTACAACTTAGACAGATGGAGATTGATGAGAAAGAAAGAGAGAGGAAGCATGATGATGAGGAGAGGAAGTATGCTATGGAGGAGAAGGAGAGAGAGAGGAAGCATGCTGAGGAGGAGAGGAAGCATGCTGAGGAGGAGAAGGAGAGAGAGAGGAAGCATGCCCTGGAGATGGAGAAGACCAGGGTGGAGCGGAATCTACCGGATAACACTAACAATCATTCCCCAACAATCCACAAATGGGAGCGACTATGTCCACCGTATGATGAATCCCGTGATATTGCTGAATATTTTCTCACCTTTGAGAGACTATGCAATCTCCATCACATTCCTGATGATCACAAAATGACCACCTTGGTAGCAAAGTTGACTGGAAGTGCTCTGGACATATTCAATAACATGCCTATTGTTGAGGCTTCTGACTATGAGAAATTCAAGGATTTGGTTTTAAAACAATTTCAAGTTACACCTGAAACTTACAGAGTAAAATTTCGAACCCTTATCCGAGGGCCTGGACTAAGTAATGTAGCTTATGTAAACCAGATAAAGGAGCTGTTAAATAAATGGGTCAAGGGAAGGGGTGTTACTAGCTTTGAAGGAGTGTGTGATTTGATGGCTCAGGAACAATTCCTGAATATGTCCAAGGATGAGATAAAACAGTGTTTATGGGATAAGAAAATGGACTCAGCAGACAGTCTTGCTGTTTATGCTGATCAATACGAACAGTCCCAGATCAGCAGAGGGACAAGGACATTTGGCACACAAGGGGTGCAGGAAGCAGAGAGGAACAACCCTGGTCATAGTTTGGGGAGATACCAGAAAGGAAAACCCGAGACCACACCACAACACCAGGGGCAGCCCAAGGCCCCACAAGGAAAACCCCAGACCCCTTATTGCCCCACCACACCATTCTCCAGCAACCCACCTCGCCCCACTGACCAGTCAGCTGGGCGATGTTTTAAATGTAATGAATTGGGGCATGTGAAGGCCAACTGCCCCAAGAACCCCAACAGAGTACAGTTCATTGCACCGGGGTCACACCAAAGGTCCTCAGGCCCAGATGCCTCCCAGATACCCTTGGAGCGAAGGGAAACGGTGAGTGTGGGCGGAAAGAAGGTTACAGCGTGGAGGGACACTGGAGCACAAGTGTCGGCTATCCACCAGTCCTTAGTGGACCCCAGCTTAATCAAACCAGAGGCACAAGTGACGATTCAACACTTCAAGTCCAACTCTTTTGATTTCTACAGCCGTGTTGCCTGTCCAGTACAAGGGCTGGTCAGGAAATTGGACTTTTGCAGTCTATGATGATTATCCCATTCCCATGTTGCTGGGGGAAGACTTGACCAATTGTGTGAAGCTAGCCAAGAGGGTGGGAATGGTCACCCGCAGCCAGGCTAAGCAAGCTGTCACACCTAGCTCTGTTCCTGAGACTTCCAACAGAACCCCATCTGTACTACCAGAGACCCGGATAGAGGTGGTGGAACCGGATACCCTGCCAATGACTGCAACAGACGTCGTAGATCCAGTCGCAAAAACCCAACCAAAGCCAGTCTCGGAACCGGAACTGGCGAAGCAACCAGCACCAGAACCATTGCCAGCACTGAGTCCAGCGCTTGCAACCCCATCTACATTGCCAACACCAGAGAGCACCACCGAGCCTGCAATGGCAGCAGCAGCCGATAACTCCATACAAGAGGCTCAGCCAGAGCCTGAATTACCACATCGTGCACCAGCGGAGAGCGGTTCACAGTCAACAGAAACAACCCCATCACCTACATCGCTTCCAGAGGGACCCAGCCCAAGTCCACAACCCAGTGAGGAACTGATGTCTCCAGCATCTAGGGAACAGTTCCAAGCCGAGCAGGAAGCAGATGAAAGCCTACAGAGAGCTTGGCCAGTGGGACGGAGCACCCCACTGCCTCTCAGCTCTTCTAATCGATCCCGGTTTGTTATAGAAAAAGGACTTCTATATAAGGAGACTCTTTCTGGTGGACACCAGGAAGACTGGCGTCCTCAGAGACAGTTGGTGGTTCCGACTAAGTACCGGCTAAAGCTCTTGAGCTTAGCCCATGATCATCCTAGTGGTCATGTGGGGTGAACAGAACCAAAGACCGTTTGGGGAGGTCATTCCACTGGGAGGGAATGGGCAAGGATGTTTCTACCTATGTCCGGTCTTGTGAGGTGTGCCAAAGAGTGGGAAAACCCCAAGACCAGGTCAAAGCCCCTCTCCAGCCACTCCCCATAATTGAAGTTCCATTTCAGCGGGTAGCTGTGGATATTCTGGGTCCTTTTCCGAAAAAGACACCCAGAGGAAAGCAGTACATACTGACTTTCATGGATTTTGCCACCCGATGGCCAGAAGCAGTAGCTCTGAGCAACACCCGGGCTAAAAGTGTATGCCAGGCATTAACAGAGATTTTTGCCAGGGTAGGTTGGCCCGCCGACATCCTTACTGATTCAGGAACTAATTTCCTGGCAGGGAGCATGAAAAGCCTGTGGGAAGCTCATGGGGTGAACCACTTGGTTGCCACCCCTTACCACCATCAAACAAATGGTCTGGTGGAGAAGTTTAATGGAACTTTGGGAGCCATGATACGTAAATTCATAAACCAGCACTCCAACGATTGGGACCTAGTGTTACAGCAGTTGCTCTTTGCCTACAGGGCTGTACCACATCCCAGTTTAGGGTTTTCACCATTTGAACTTGTGTATGGCCGCGAAGTTAAAGGGCCATTACAGCTGGTGAAACAGCCATGGGAGGGGTTTACGCCTTCTTCGGGAACTAACATTCTGGACTTTGTAAGCAACCTACAAAACACCCTCCGAGACTCTTTAGCCCTTGCTAGAGAAAACCTAAAAGGGGCTCAGGAAGAGCAAAAGGCCTGGTATGATAAACATGCCAGAGAGCGTTCCTTTAAAGTAGGGGACCAAGTCATGGTCTTGAAGGCGCTCCGGGCCCATAAAATGGAAGCGTCATGGGAAGGGCCATTTACGGTCCAAGAACGCCTGGGAGCTGTGAACTATCTCATAGCATTCCCCACCACAACTCTCAAGCCTAAAGTGTACCATGTTAATTCTCTAAAGCCTTTTTCCCCCTGAGAATTAAAGGGTTCTCAGTTTATAGCCCAGGGAGGAGATGACGCTGGGGGGCCTGAAGGTGTCTACTACGAAGAACCAACTGGTTAAAAGTGTCCTTGCAATGTGGAAAATATTGGTAGTCTTTATCCAGTTATTAGTATATTTGGAGATGCATGTGTCTTATTAATTTTGTTTTCTTTTAGAGCTCCAGGAAGAAATCACAGCCAGTGTTTCACACTATCGGTGATTTGGGGGGCGTGTCATAAATATAAAGGAGAGGGTCTGATGCAGTGCTATAAAATCCTCTTACCAGTAAAGGGTTAAGAAATGCAGGTAGCCAGACAGACACCTGACCTGGCTGGCATCTGACCAATAAGGGGACAAGATACTTTCAAATCTTGGGAGGGGGGAAAGCTTTGTGTGTGGGTCTTTGTCAGACTCAGAGTGATCTTGGAGTCAGAAGGAACCAGTCATCTTTTCATCAAATCCTCACTTTTCTAAAGTAAGTTTAGATAGCATAGCGAGTAGATTTCTGTTTATTTTTGCTTGGTACGTTCCCTGTGTGAGAGGGAGGGGTTATTCCTTTTTTCCCCTGTAACTTTAAGGTTTTGTCCAGAGGGGGAATCCCTCTGAGTTTGGAAATTGAGTACCCTGTACATTAGTTACCATCCTGATTTTACAGAGATGATTTTACCTTCTTTGTTTTAATAAAATCCTTCTTTTAAGAAGCTGACTGTTTTCTGTGCTGTTAAAACCCCGGGGGTGGGGTTTTTTAGATCACTGTGTAACCAATTGGTTAGGAGATTATTCTCAAGCTTAACAGGAAAGGGGGGTACTGGCTTGAGAGGGTATTTTTGCGGGGGGGGAAGGGAACTTCAAGTGGTCTCCTTTCCTGGATTCCTGTTTAAAACGCTTGACGGTGGCAGTGGAAGAAGCATTTCTCAGGGTGCAGGGAATTTTGTACCTTGGGGGTTTTAACCTAAGCTGGTAAAAATAAGCTTAGGAGCTCTTCATGCGGGTCCCCACGTCTTTACCCTAGAGTTTAGAGTGGGGAGGGAACCCTGACAGTACTCCAGAGACTTAACTTAAGCCAGCAGTTTAGTCCATCACTGCTACAAGCCTGAACCAAGAACTTTGCCATTGCTGTATGTAATTGATTTCATTTAACCAATTTTAACTCTCATCTATATTTATTTCTTTTTATGAATAAACCTTTAGATTTTAGATTCTAAAGGATTGGCAACAGCGTGATTTGTGGGTAAGATCTGACTGGTATATTGACCTGGGTCTGGGGCTTGGTCCTTTGGGATCGAGAGAACCTTCTTTTCTTTTACTGGGGTATTGGTTTTCATAACCAGTCATCCCCATAAGGAGTGATGCTGGTGGTGATACTGGGAAACTCGAGTGTCTGAGGGAATTACTTGTGTGACTTCTGGTTAGCCAGGGGAGTAAAACCGAAGTCCTCTCTGTTTGGCTGGTTTGGTTTTCCTTAGTAATAAAGGAACCCCAGCCTTGGGGTGTGACTGCCCTGCTCTAAGCAATTTGTCCTGAATTGATGCTCTCAGTAGTGTCCTGCCAAAGGCCGCTTTGTTACAGTGGCGTAGTCATGCTAGGATCCACAGAACCAGGTCAATTAAGGTTTGGATCAGAACCCCACCCTATCCACGAGGTTAAAGGCCATCAAGCAGCTGTCCAGGGGCAAGTTTCTGTCCCACCGGACTTCCACCTGATGTGTACAAATGTGGAGGTGCTCCCCGGGCAGGAAACCCACCAGCCTTTTCAAGACTCTATGGGGACAGGGCCCCGTGTCCAGGGGTGTAAGGATGCGTTCATAGCCCAGCTCTCCCGAAGCATACCTAGCTGTGACAGCCATTGCCGAACCGCACCGCTGTCTGCAGCAGGGAAGATCTTTGGTCGGCAGGCTCGTCTCTCACCCCATGGACTCAGTGTGGTTTTGGTGCTGGCCATGGCACCATGACCATGATTTCTGCAGCCCAACCAGTGCCAGAGAAGGGACCTGTACGTGGTGTTTGCTGACCTGACCAAGGCCTACAACACGGTCAATCGCCAGGGCCTATGGAAACACCTTCATGAATCCAGATGCCCAGAGAAGATGATTGCTGTAATCTGCTCACTTCATGGGGGCATGATGGCCCGGGGGATGGAGTGGATGACTCATCAGAAGCCTTCCCCGTCAGCAGCACCAAACAAGGGAGCGCAGTGCCTCCAGCCCTCTTTGCCTTTGTCTTTTCAGCCACGCTCTTGATCGCAGTCCAGGACTTTGACAGAGGCGCACATATCTGGGGGTGGGGGGTGGAGGGGTGTCTGTTCAGTGTGCAGTGACTCAGGCCCCGCACCAAGGTAACTGAACAGCTGCTAAGAGAGCTCCTGTTTGCTGACGACTGTCTCTTCACTGCGCACAAGCTCGAGGATATTCAGCTATTGAGGGCCACTCTGCCTATGCCGCAAAATGCTTCGGTTTCACCCTGCGCCTGACAGAGACGGAGGCATGGAACCGCCAGCATCACGAGCACCTTGATCCCATGGTCTCAACTGACAACACCCCCTCCGCTCAGTCAGGCAGTTCTGCCATCTGGGCAGCACACTTTCCAGCAAGGCCAGCCTGGGCGTGGGGATCGCTCAGCGCCTGGCAAAGGCCACGCTGGGCGAGGGGATCGCTCAGCGCCTGGCAAAGGCCACACTGGGCGAGGGGATCGCTCAGCGCCTGGCAAAGGCCATGCTGGGCGAGGGGATGGCAAAGGCCATGCCGGGTGTGGGGATTGCTCAGCGCCTGGCAAAGGCCATGCCGGGCATGGGGATCGCTCAGCGCCTGGCAAAGGCCACGCCGGGCGTGGGGATCGCTCAGCGCCTGGCAAAGGCCACGCTGGGCGAGGGGATCACTCAGCACCTGGCAAAGGCCACCCTGGGTGAGGGGATGGCAAAGGCCATGCCGGGTGTGGGGATCGCTCAGCGTCCTGCAAAGGCCATGCCGGGCGTGGGGATCGCTCAGCGCCTGGCAAAGGCCACGCTGGGCGAGGGGATCACTCAGCACCTGGCAAAGGCCACCCTGGGTGAGGGGATGGCAAAGGCCATGCCGGGTGTGGGGATCGCTCAGCGTCCTGCAAAGGCCACGCCGGGCGTGGGGATCGCTCAGCACCTGGCAAAGGCCACGCCGGGCGAGGGGATCGCTCAGCGCCTGGCAAAGGCCATGCTGGGCGAGGGGGATGGCAAAGGCCACGCCGGGCGAGGGGATCGCTCAGCACCTGGCAAAGGCCACGCCGGGCGAGGGGATCGCTCAGCGCCTGGCAAAGGCCACGCCGGGGGAGGGGATCGCTCAGCGCCTGGCAAAGGCCATGCCGGGCGAGGGGATCGCTCAGCGCCTGGCAAAGGCCACGCCGGGGGAGGGGATCGCTCAGCGCCTGGCAAAGGCCACGCCGGGGGAGGGGATCGCTCAGTGCCTGGCAAAGGCCACGCCGGGGGAGGGGATCGCTCAGCGCCTGGCAAAGGCCACGCTGGGCGTGGGGATCGCTCAGCGCCTGGCAAAGGCCACGCCGGGGGAGGGGATCGCTCAGCGCCTGGCAAAGGCCACGCCGGGCGAGGGGATCGCTCAGCGCCTGGCAAAGGCCACGCCGGGGGAGGGGATCGCTCAGCGCCTGGCAAAGGCCACGCCGGGGGAGGGGATCGCTCAGCGCCTGGCAAAGGCCACGCCGGGGGAGGGGATCGCTCAGCGCCTGGCAAAGGCCACGCCGGGGGAGGGGATCGCTCAGCGCCTGGCAAAGGCCACGCCGGGGGAGGGGATCGCTCAGCGCCTGGCAAAGGCCACGCCGGGCGAGGGGATCGCTCAGTGCCTGGCAAAGGCCACGCTGGGCGAGGGGATCGCTCAGCGCCTGGCAAAGGCCATGCTGGGCGAGGGGATGGCAAAGGCCACGCCGGGCAAGGGGATCGCTCAGCGCCTGGCAAAGGCCACGCCGGGCGAGGGGATCGCTCAGCGCCTGGCAAAGGCCACGCCGGGGGAGGGGATCGCTCAGCGCCTGGCAAAGGCCACGCCGGGGGAGGGGATCGCTCAGCGCCTGGCAAAGGCCACGCTGGGCGTGGGGATCGCTCAGCGCCTGGCAAAGGCCACGCCGGGGGAGGGGATCACTCAGCGCCTGGCAAAGGCCACGCCGGGGGAGGGGATCGCTCAGCGCCTGGCAAAGGCCACGCCGGGCGAGGGGATCGCTCAGCGCCTGGCAAAGGCCACGCCGGGCGAGGGGATCGCTCAGTGCCTGGCAAAGGCCACGCTGGGCGAGGGGATGGCAAAGGCCACGTTGGGGGAGGGGATCGCTCAGCGCCTGGCAAAGGCCACCCTGGGTGAGGGGATCTGTCATCACACTGGCCCTCTTCGGCTCTGCAACAATCACCCCTTATTCCCACCACCTAGATGCTTAAGAAATGCATAGGGGAAACTGAGGCACACACACAGTATTCAGAGGAAACATTAAGAACAGTCCCACTTCCTCACATACGAGAAGCCACAAAATCAAATCAATCTAGAATTTAAGTCAGCACTAGCTGAACACTCATCCATGAGCGATGGGAGAATCCATCCATCCATTGATAATTCTTCCATTTCCATCTAGTAATAGATGAATCCTTTTTAAAAAAAAAATTTAAAATGGAGATATGCCAATCTCCTAGAACTGGAACGACCTTGAAAGGTCATTGAGTCCAGTCCCCTGCCTTCACTAGCAGGGATTTTTGGGATTTTTTCTGTTCCTAATATACTTTAAAAACTCCTCACTGTCATTAACTCTGCTGGCCATAGATTTCTCCTTCTGTCCCTTGGCTTCCCTTATCAACTGTATACAATTCCTAACTTTCCCATTTTTCCATTTATTATTATTATTTTTTATAGCTGTCTTCACTTTCCCTCTAAACCAGGTTGTTTTTCAATCAGCACAGACTTCTTCCTCAGTTGTGGAATTGTGGCTGTTTGGGCATCAAGTAAGTTCTTAGATAATTCCCAATTATCATTCACATTTTTATGATTAAATGCTTCCTGCCAGCTGATCTGGCTCATAATCATATTCAGCTTAGTGAAATGGCCCTATTAAAGCACCAAGTACATCTATTACTGGTCTGGACTTTATTCTGCTTGCACATTATAAATGTGATCACATCATGATTACTTGTTCCAAAGCTACCATTAATTTTTGGTGTTTGATCAGTTCCTTTTTGCCAGGAAAAGGGCTCATAAAGAATTCCCTAGTGCTGGTTGAAAGCCATTTTGACTTAGGAGGGTGAAGAGGCCACTTACCAGAGGTGTATGTGCTGGAGAGGGCAGGGGTCAGGAATCATGGACATGCAGGGGTGGGAGGAGGCCAGAGAGCAGAGATGGGGGGAGGGGCAGGAACCAGGGATGAGGGGGAGGCTAGGGACCAGAGATGTATGGGGGGGGGGGGGAGGAACCAGGGGGAGGCTAGAGACCAGAGATGTAGGTGGGGGGGGGCAGGAACCAGGGGAGGCTAGAGACCAGAGATGTAGGGAGGGGGGGCAGGAACCAGGGGGAAGCTAGAGCCCAGAGATGTAGTGGAGTGGGGGGCAGGAACCAGGGGGAAGCTAGAGCCCAGAGATGTATGGCGGAGGTAGGAACCAGGGATGAAGGGGAGGCAGGAACCAGGGCAGGGGGGAGGCAGGAACCAGGGCATGGGGGAGGCAGGAACCAGGGATGAAGGGAAGGCAGGAACCAGGGATGAAGGGAAGGCAGGAACCAGGGCACGGGGGAGGCAGGAACCAGGGATGAAAAGGGAGGCAGGAACCAGGGCACGGGGGAGGCAGGAACCAGGGATGAAGGGGAGGCAGGAACCAGGGCAGGGAGAGGCAGGAACCAGGGCAGGGGGGAGGCAGGAACCAGGGATGAAGGGGAGGCAGGAACCAGGGCAGGGGGGAGGCAGGAACCAGGGCAGAGGCTGACCACATCTCACCTGAAACACTAGAAACCCGCCTGGGGGTGACAGGACCAATCCAACGCCTGCTCAGAAACGCTCCCTCAGCCCCTCACAGGCTCCACTGGAGCGGCCCCAGGTAAAGCATTAGCAGAAATGCTGGCAAAGTCCTGATTCCCCCTGCAGCCCTGGCTCTCACAGGCCCCACTCAGCACCGGGCAAGGCCCTCCCAGCCCCTCCGCTCACCTGCAGTTCCAAGCTGCTGCTGCTCAGGAACATCTGGGTCAAGGTGTCAGCAAACTGGTTGATGGCTCGGAGGAACTCCCTGAGGGGAGAGCGACAGAGGCAGTGAGCGGCCCGGCCTGGCACGGTCTGTCGCGCCCTCAGCCCTCACAGGTGAGTGGGACGGGGCTGCTGAGCACGGGCGCTCCGTGCAGCCGGGCAGGGAGGCTGCTGCAGGGGGGCAGGCTCTCAGCCCCATACTGCGAGATGCAGCGTTACCAAACCTGGCAGGTGTCTGGCGAGTCTCACGCTGGTTGGTGTTTATCTCCAAGCCCCAGCTCCTGGAGCCCTGGGATTACAGCGGGCGCTGCATAGTGTAGTGTTTTAAAAATCCGCGTCCAGCCTCTGCAGTGGCTGAGAACCCCTGGAGAAGGTACCGCCAGGAGCAGGCAAAGGCCTGGCCAGGGTTGGTGTTTGGAGGAACCCCTGCAGCTCCCCAGCTCAGGTTGTTTGGGGGTTCGACTTGTGATGACTGATTGGTCGGTCGGGGTGGAGAAGACCGGAAGGGGGCGTGTCTGGTGGGATTCCCGTGAGTGAAGGTGGCTCAGGGAGGCAGCCCGAGGAGCTCTGAACAGCTGGGCTGTCAGAAACCGGAGCCATCGGCCTGCCTGTCAGAGGCCGGAGAGGAGCCGGAAAGCCCCACCGGGCACCAGAAGAGGCCCCGCTGTGAGGGGCAAGGGGGCAGCTGGCTGGCTGGCTGGCCTGTTGCCTGTGCTGGCCCCTCTGGGACTCATACTCAGAGCAGCCCATGCAGGCCCCCCCACTCATGCCCATGCCTGCATCACCCATACAGGCACGCACCCACCATACAACGGCATGCCCCCCCAAACAGAGACCCTCCACCCGCACACACACAGACACGCACATGCGCACACACAGCCCCCATCCCCTCTTCTCTCACCCTCCACCCCCTGTCCGCAGCCCCCTCCCGCATCCCGTCACTGATCCACAAGGGCTGTGCCATGCCCCAGCTTCTCAACAGTCCCTTGGGGGAACCCTTCAGTGGGGCAGCCCCCCCAGGGTCCCACTCTCCCTTCGGGGCAGGCCCTGCAGCCTCCCCCCTCCTAGACTGAGCCTCTGGGTGCCAGCAGCCCCCTGCTGTCCCCCCGGGGGCTCTGCCCGGCCAGGCCGCAGCGACTCGTGACTCCCCAACAGTGTTTCCCAACCAGAGCCGGGTTCAGGAGTCCCCTGGCCCCAGCGTGGGCAGCCCCGGGGTCAGCGGAGAGACAGAGCGGGGGACGGGCGGCCCCGGGGTCAGCGGAGAGACAGAGCGGGAGACGGGCGGCCCCGGGGTCGGCGGAGAGACAGAGCGGGGGGACGGGCGGCCCCGGGGTCAGCGGAGAGACAGAGCGGGGGACGGGCGGCCCCGGGGTCGGCGGAGAGACAGAGCGGGGAACGGGCGGCCCCGGGGTCGGCGGAGAGACAGAGCGGGGGACGGGCGGCCCCGGGGTCGGCGGAGAGACAGAGCGGGGGGACGGGCGGCCCCGGGGTCGGCGGAGAGACAGAGCGGGGGAACGGGCGGCCCCGGGGTCGGCGGAGAGACAGAGCGGGGGAACGGGCGGCCCCGGGGTCGGCGGAGAGACAGAGCGGGGGAACGGGCGGCCCCGGGGTCGGCGGAGAGACAGAGCGGGGGACGGGCAGCCCGGAGCAGCTCACCAGCCCAGCGGCTGGGACTCCCGCGCCAGGCCGGCTCTGACCCCCTCAGACAGTCCCAGTAGAGAACTAGCTTCCTCCAGCCCCCAAAGCTCTCATTAAGCACAGTGCTCAGGTCAGAGAGCGGCAAGCTTCTTCCAGAGCCCCCCCTTACCCCTCCCCCTCACGTACCCCACCCACGCTGACCCCCCCTTAACCCTCCCCCCACTTACCCCACCCATGCTGACCCCCTTACCCCTCCCCCACTTACCCCTCCCACCCACGCTGAGCCCCCCTTACCCCTCCCCCCACTTACCCCACCCATGCTGACCCCCTTACCCCTCCCCCACTTACCCCCTCCCACCCACGCTGAGCCCCCTCTTACCCCTCCCCCCCCACTTACCCCACCCACGCTGACCCCCCCTTAACCCTCACCCCCCCTTATCCCCTCCCACCAACGCTGAGCCCCCCCTTACCCCTCCCCCCCACTTACCCCACCCACGCTGACCCCCCCTTACCCCACCCACGCTGACCCCCCCTTACCCCTTCCACCCACTTACCTCCTCCCACCCATGCTGAGCCCCCCCTTACCCCTCCCCCCACTTACCCCACCCACGCTGACCCCCCCTTTCCCCTCCCACCCACGCTGAGCCCCCCCACTTACTCCTCCCCCCCACTTACCCCACCCATGCTGAGCCCCCCACTTACCCTTTCTCCCCCACTTACCTCCTCCCACTCACGCTTATCCCCCCTCCCACCTCTCAGGCCTTTGTTCTCGGCTGGGGTCTCTGCTCAGCTCTGGGCTGAGAGACAGAGACCCCAAGTCACTGGATCCGGCATTGTATCTCCGACCCCCTGGTGCTCTGGGTCAGTTTCAGCCGGTTCCTTACTCTTGGCCTGCCCTGAGAGCCCACTTAACCCCCCATCCCCCGCTGGGGAGCAATGCAAGTCGGGGGGAAACTGAGGCACATGCAGGAGTCATAAAAACATTACAATTCCCCACTTTGTTACCCTGTCACTGCAAACCCCCTTAAACCAAGTTCCTGGCACCTCCTCCTGGATATCAGGCTACCAATTCCCCTATGGTACCGTACCCCCCACAGACCTGCCCCCAGAGATATACAGCCCCCTCTCCCCACAGGCCCTGCCCCCACAGATGCACAGCCCCCACGTACCTCCCACGGCCCTGCCCCATAGATACAAAGCCCCCTCCCTCCACAGTACAGTCCCCCCTGTCCTGTCTATACCGGGGCCGGGCTGGGCACAGAACCTGCAGCCTTGCCGAGGGGCGCTGAGGGTGCTAAAGGAGTTGGCCGATGTGATTGCAGAGCCATTGGCCATTATCTTTGACAAATCATGGCAATCGGGGGAGGTCCCGGATGACTGGAAAAAAGCTAATGTAGTGCCCATCTTTAAAAAAGGGAAGAAGGAAGATCCGGGGAACTAGAGGCCAGTCAGTCTCACCTCAGTCCCTGGAAAAATCATGGAACAGGTCCTCAAGGAATCAATTCTGAACCACTTAAAGGAGGGGAAAGTGATCAGGAACAGTCAGCATGGATTCACCAAGGGCAAGTCATGCCTGACTAACCTAATTGCCTTCTATGATGAGATAACTGGCTCTGTGGATGAGGGGAAAGCAGTGGATGTGCTATTTCTTGACTTTAGCAAAGCTTTTGATACAGTCTCCCACAGTGTTCTTGCCAGCAAGTTAAGGAAGTATGGGCTGGATGAATGCACGGTAAGGTGGATAGAAAACTGGCTGGATGGTCGTGCCCAACGGGTAGTGATCAATGGCTCCATGTCTAGTTGGCAGCCGGTATCAAGTGGAGTGCCCCAAGGGTCGGTGCTGGGGCCGGTTTTGTTCAATATCTTCATCAACGATCTGGAGGATGGTGTGGACTGCACCCTCAGCAAGTTTGCAGATGACACTAAACTGGGAGGAGTGGTTGATATGCTGGAGGGTAGGGACAGGATACAGAGGGACCTAGACAAATTAGAGGATTGGGCCAAAAGAAATCTGATGAGGTTCAACAAGGACAAGTGCAGAGTCCTGCACTTAGGACGCAAGAATCCCATGCACTGCTACAGACTAGGGACCGAATGGCTGGGCAGCAGTTCTGCAGAAAAGGACCTAGGGGTTACGGTGGACGAAAAGCTGAATATGAGTCAACAGTGTGCCCTTGTTGCCAAGAAGGCTAACGGCATTTTGGGCTGTATAAGTAGGGGCATTTCCAGCAGATCGAGGGACGTGATTATTCCCCTCTATTCGGCACTGGTGAGGCCTCATTTGGAGTACTGTGTCCAGTTTTGGGCCCCACGCTACAAGAAGGATGTGGATAAATTGGAAAGAGTCCAACGGAGGGCAACAAAAATGATTAGGGGGCTCGAGCACATGACTTATGAGGAGAGGCTGAGGGAACTGGGATTGTTTAGCCTGCAGAAGAGAAGAATGAGGGGGGATTTGATAGCTGCTTTCAACTACCTGAAAGGGGGTTCCAAAGAGGATGGATCTAGACTGTTCTCAGTGGTAGAAGATGACAGAACAAGGAGTAATGGTCTCAAGTTGCAGAGGGGCAGGTTTAGGTTGGATATTAGGAAAAACTTTTTCACTAGTAGGGTGGTGAAGCACTGGAATGGGTTACCTAGGGAGGTGGTGGAATCTCCTTCCTTAGATGTTTTTAAGGTCCGGCTTGACAAAGCCCTGGCTGGGATGATCTAATTGGGGTTGGTCCTGCTTTGAGCAGGGGGTTGGACTAGATACCTCCTGAGGTCCCTTCCAACCCTGAGATTCTATGATTCTATGAACTCAAGGGTGTCACACACAGCGCTGCCTAGTGGGGGAACGGTATAATACAGTATTGAATGTCATTGCACCTCCCCTGGCCCCCGCCCCACAGATACAGAGCCCTCCCCCCATACCTGCCCCACAGCCCCTCCCCTACAGAACGATACCCCCCACCCACAGATACAGAGCCCTCCCCCCATACCTGCCCCACAGCCCCTCCCCTACAGAACGATACCCCCCACCCCACAGATACAGAGCCCCTCCCCCACAATACCTACCCTCCCCCACAGTGATACCCCCACCCCAGATACAGAGCCCTCCCCCATACCTACCCCACAGCCCCCCCCCACAGTACGATGCCCCCACCCCACAGATACAGAGCCCTCCCCCCATACCTACCCCACAGCCCCTCCCCCACAGTACAATGCCCCTCACCCCACAGATACAGAGCCCTTCCCCCATACCTACCTCACAGCCCCTCCCCCACAGTACGATGCCCCCACCCCACAGATACAGAGCCCTTCCCCCATACCTACCCCACAGCCCCTCCCCCACAGTACGATGCCCCCACCCCACAGATACAGAGCCCTCCCCCCATACCTACCCCACAGCCCCTCCCCCACAGTACGATGCCCCTCACCCCACAGATACAGAGCCCTCCCTGCATACCTACCCCACAGCCCCTGCCCTACAGAATGTGTGACCAGCAGACTGCCCGCAGGCCTGCCGCCAAAGGCGGCCTGACTGCCGTGCTTGGGGCAGCAAAAATCATAGAGCCGCCCCTGGTAGCCAGCTAGAGCCTGCCAAACCTCCAGTGAATGAGGCGCTGTCCCTCTCCATTCGCACGGGGCGTAGGCGGGATACCGGCAGGAAGATTGCTGGATTGCAGTGGGACTGTGAGACCACCTTTGGAAGGAACGACGGTGTGGTCGCAACCGGACTTTGTCCTTGAAAAAAGGCCAGATGTGAGAGCCCGGATCTTTGAAGTGATAGTCACCAGGAAGGCCTCTTTCCAGGAAAGGGGTAACAACAAACATGTTGCTAATGGTTCAAATGGGGGCCCTGTAAGTTTGGACAGGACAAGGTTCAGGTCCCAGAGGGGAGGCAGGGAGGATGGGATCTCTCACTTGGGGGTGCATCCTCTCCAGGCCTTTGAAAAACCGGGTGACCATGTGTGAGGAAGTGGGACTGTTCTTAATGTTTTCTCTGAATACTGCGTGTGTGCCTCAGTTTCCCCTGTGCATTTCTTAAGTCTCTAGGTGGGAGGATCAGGGGGTGTAATTGTTGCAGAGCCCAAGAGGGCCGGTTTGATGCTGTCGCACAGAGACTGGCCAACACCCTGTTTCCTGGCAACTGCTGGCTGGGCCCTTCCCTGCAAAGGTGCCGGCCGAAGGGGTTGCAGAACAAAGGGATCAGGTGACCTCCTGGCCCCGGGAAGGAGACAAAGGCAGAGGAGGGGCTGGAGAGTTTCAGTTTGGAGCTGGCTGGGGACATGGAGGGAGGCCCAGCCCAGGTGAGGTGCTGGGCTCCCTGCCCCCAAGCTGGACCTGACTGAGGGGTCCTGTTTCCTGTACCTACAAGCTCTGGTTTAGGCCATCTTCCTGTTGGCTAATAAACCTGCTGTGTTACTGGCTGGCTGAGAGTCACAGTGAATCGCAGGAAGTGAGGGTGCAAGATCCCGACTCCCCCACACTCCGTGACACCCTGTCATGAGAGAAGATGGATCGGTTGTCCACCTTGGGATGGAAGGCAGAGATGGCCGCTAGGTGGCCTTGACTGAAGAGAGCGCTAGGTCTGGTTGTTTCAGTCGAAGCAGGTACTCTAAGATAAGCTGCAGAATTTGCTGTTGGCAGCACCCTATGGAGAGTCACTTCCATTTTGCAAGGTAGGTGGCCCAGGTGCAGGGCTTTTGAATGCCTAGCAGGACCTTGCAGACCTGCTCCCTGCGGTGCCCAGCCCCCCCCCCCCCCCCCCCCCCACGGGGCCCAGCTCCCTGCAGGGCCCATCCCATCCCCCCTGCAGCGCCCAGCCCCCGCAGCCCCCAGCTAGGGGTGCCAACTTTCTACTAGCACAAAGCCAAACACCCTTGCCCTGCCCCCTGCCCTGTCCCTTCTCCAAGGCTCTGCCCCACTCACCCCATCCCCCCTCCTCTGTCACTCGCTCTCCCCACCCTCACTCCCTCGCTCATTCTCACTGGGCTGGCTCAGGGGATTGGGGTGCGGGAGGCGGGGAGGGCTCTGGGGTGGGGCCAGAAATGAGAGGTTTGGGTGCAGGAGGGGGTTCCGGGCTGGGAGGTGGAGCCGAGGGGTACGGAGTAAGGGAGGGGGCTCTGGGCTGAGGCAGGGGGTTGGGGTGTGGGAGGAGGTATGGGCTTTGGGTTGGGGGTGCGGGTTCCGGGGTGGGGCCAGAAATGAGGGATTTAGGGTGTGGGAGGGAGCTCTGGGCAGGGACAGGGGGTTGGGGTGTGTGTGAGGGCTCTGGCTGGGGGTGCAGACTCTGGGGTGGGGATGGGGATGAGAGGTTTGGGGTGGAGGAGGGGGCTCCAGGCTGGGGCTGAAGGGTGCGGAGTGTGGGAGGGGGCTCTGAGATGGGGCAGGGGGCTGGGCTACAGGGGGTGTGAGGGCTCTGGCTGGGGGTGCAGACTCTGGGGTGGGGCAGGGGTTTGGGGTGTATCGAGGGGTGAGGGCTCCGGCTGGGGGTGTAGGCTCTGGGGTGGGGCTGGGGATGAGGGGTTTGGGATGCAGGAGGGTGCTCTGGGCTGGGACAGAGGGGTTTGGAGGGTGGGAGGGGGATCTGGGCTGGGGCAGGAGGTTGGGGCATGGTGGGGGTATGAGAGCTCCAGCTAGGGATGCAGGCTCTGCAGTGGGGCTGGGGATGAGGGGTTTGGGGTGCAAGAGGGTGCTCTGGGCTGGGATCAAGGGGTTTGGAGGGTGGGAGGGGAATCAGGGCTGGGTCAGAGGCTTGTGACAGAGGAGTGGGTCAGGGGTGCAGGCTCTGGGCGGCACTTACCTCAAGCAGCTGCCAGAAGCAGCGGCATGTCCCGCCTCTGGCTCCTATGTGGAGGCGTGGCCAGGCGGCTCAGAGCGCTGACCCTTCCACAGGCACCGTCCCTGCAGCTCCCATTGGCTGCGGGTCCCGGCTAATGGAAGCTCCAGAGCCAGTGCTTGGGCGGGAGCAGCGCACGGAGCCCCCTGGCTGCCCCTATGCGTAGGAGTTGGAGGGGGGACATGTCGGATGCTTCCCGGGAGCTGTGTGGAGCCACAGCAAGCAGGGAACCTGATGCGCCGCCGGCCGGACTATTAACGGCCCGGTCAGTGGTGCTGATCGGAGCCGCCAGGGTCCCTTTTCAACTGGGCGTTCTGGTCAAAAATTGGACACCGGGCAACCCTACGCCCAGCTCTATGCGGTGCCCAGCCCCTCCTTGCCCTGCAGCACCCAGCTCCCTGCTGCACCCAGCCCCCTTACGACAACCAGCCCCCACTGCACCCAGCCCCTTTGCGGCACCCAGCCCCCGACAGCACCCAGCCCCCGCTGTACCCAGCCCCCTTGCGACACCCAGCCCCCAATGTGCCCAGCTCCCCGCTGCACCCAGCCCCCTGCAGCCCCTGATGTGCCCAGCTCCCCACTGTGCCCAGCCCCCTTGCAGCACCCAGCTCCCTTGCGACAACCAGCTCCCACTGCACCCAGCCCCTTTGCGGCACCCAGCCCCCCACGGCACCCAGCCCCCGCTGCGCCCAGCCCCCTTGCGACACCCAGCCCCCAATGTGCCCAGCTCCCCGCTGCACCCAGCCCCCTGCAGCCCCCAGGCCCTGATGTGCCCAGCTCCCCACTGTGAACCAGCCCCCTTGCAGCACCCAGCTCCCTTGCGACACCCAACCCTCGCTGTGCCCAGCCCCCGCTGCGTCCACCCCCCTCACGGCGCCCAGCTCCCCACGGCACCCAGCTTCCTGCAGCCCCCAGCCCCCATTGCACCCAGCCCCTTTGCAGCACCCACCCCCCACGGCACCCAGCTCCCTGCAGCCCCCAGCCCCCGCTGCGCCCAGCTCCCCGCGGTGCCAAGCCCCAGGATTCCTGCCCCCAGCAAACAGAGCTGGAGCGAAATGTAATAGCCTATCCTCAATCAACTCCCACTAAATGCTCCTGGCCGTTAAACCACCCCATTAAATGTTTCTATGGCCATGACCCCCCACAACCGACCCCTTGTTAAATGCCCCCTTGGCTACAGCCCCCCCAACCCACCCCCCTGTTAAACGCTCTCGTGGCCGCAGCCAAGGCCCCCCTAACTTACCCCCCATTAAATGCCCCCATAGTCCCGACCCCCCTAAATTACCCCCCATTAAACGCCCCCACGGTCCCAGGCCCCCTAACTTGCCCCCCATTAAATGACTCCATGGCCATGGCCCCCCAACTTGCCCCTGTTAAATACCCCAACCTGCCCCCTCATTAGATGCCCCATGGCCACAGCCCCCTCCCCCGCACATACCCCATAGGCCTAGGTTACAGAGCTTTCACCCCAGAGACACACAACTCCTGTTCTCTGTAAGACGCGTCACTGAGCTGCCTCTCTGGCACGGCACCACCCAGCGGCTGGACAGAACAATACCGATACCATAAGTCATCCTTTGTAGGTGACAAATCTGAGGAATTGTCACAGATTGAAGTGTCACTAGAGGAGGTTTTGGAATTAATTGATAAACTTAACAGTAACAAGTCACGGGGACCAGATGACATTCACCCAAGAGTTCTGAAAGAACTCAAATGGGAAATTGTGTAACTATTAACTAGGGTTTGTAACCTGTCCTTTAAATCAGCTTCTGTACCCAATGACTGGAAGATAGCTAATGTAACGCCAATATTTAAAAAGGGCTCTAGATCAGGGGTCTCAAACATGCAGCCTGCGGGCCACATGCAGCCCGCAGAGTTATTTCCTGTGGCCTGCCATAGGCGCTGACTCCACTGGCAGCCAAGCTTCAAACATTACTGAGTGTTTATATTTTATTAAAACCCCTCTTTGCATTACAGTTTTTAAAAAGTTAATACATTGACATTTAATAGAATGCTATATTACTCTTCATTTTTTTTCATTTTTGACTATACTTTTGTATCCTTGTATGAAAAGGTTTCAGTGATGCGGCCCTCGGGCCAATTTACTAGTTCTCATGTGGCCCTCGTGGTAATTTGAGTTTGAGATCCCTGCTCTAGAGGTGATCCCAGCAATTACAGACCGGTAAGTCTAACATCCGTACAGGGCAAATTAGTTGAAAAAATAGTAAAGAATAACATTGTCAGGCACTGTGATACAGCATGGCCAGAAGGCAGCAGGAGAGTGATCTAGGATGAGGAGAAGCCTTATTCCCTGTAGATTAATTAAAAGCACCTGAAACCAATTAGAGCACCTGAAGCCAGTCACCTGATAAAATCCCCCTGCTTCAATCAGCCAGAGGAGGAGTTGGAGCAGCGTGAGGAGGAGCTGGAGCAGTTTGGAGGAGCTGGAGCAGAGTGGTTTGGTGGTGGAGCAGAGAGCAGTTTGGAGGAGTGAAGCAGAGTGGATTGGTGGTGGAACAAAGAGCAGTTCGAAGGAAAGTGGAGGAGAGTTTTGAGAAGTGCTGTGGTGGGCTAAGAAGACCAAGATCCTAGGTAAAGGGACACCTGGCTTGTGCAGAGGGAAGGCAGGAAGCCCCACAAGCTGAAGGTCGGGAGAGGGAAGTAGCCCAGGGGAAAGAATCACTGGTACAAGTGGTTCACCTGCTATCATAGGGCCCCTGGGCTGGGACCCGGAGTAGAGGGCGGGCCTGGGTCCCTCCCTCTCCACTCCCCTTCCCTGGGATACTAGTAGGATAGCTGTTACCCCAGTTCAGGGGCAAGAAATGGCACCCTGAAACCCCCCCCCACAAGAAGAGAAAGTGCGGGACCCATCATAGTAGTGCCGGCAATTTGCCACAGGCACATAGAAAAACATAAATTGTTGAGCAAAAGTCAACATGGTTTCTGTAAAGGGAAATCATAGAATCTCAGGGTTGGAAGGGACCTCAGGAGGTCATCTAGTCCAACCCCCTGCTCATGTAAAATCATGAGCAGGGGGTTGTAAAATCATGTCTTACTAATCTATTAGAGTTCTTTGAAGGGGTCAAACAAACATGTGGACAAGGGGGATCCAGTAGACATAGTGTACTTAGATTTCCAGAAAGCCTTTGACAAGGTCCCTCACCAAAGGCTCTTACGTAAATTAAGTTGCCATGGGATAAGAGGGAAGATCCTTTCATGGATTGAGAACTGGCTAAAAGACAGGGAACAAAGGGTAGGAATAAATGGTAAATTTTCAGAATGGAGAGGGATAACTAGTGGTGTTCCCCAAGGGTCAGTCCTAGGTCCAATCCTATTCAACATATTCATAAACGATCTGGAGAAAGGGGTAAACAGTGAGGTGGCAAAGTTTGCAGACGATACTAAACTGCTCAAGATAGTTAAGACCAAAGCAGACTGCGAAGAACTACAAAAAGATCTCATAAAACTAAGTGATTGGGCAACAAAATGGCAAATGAAATTTAATGTAAAGTAATGCACACTGGAAAAAATAACCCCAACTATACATACAATATGATGGGGGCTAATTTAGCTACAACTAATCAGGAAAGAGATCTTGGAGTCATCGTGGATAGTTCTCTGAAGACGTCCACCCAGTGTGCAGCGGCAGTCAAAAAAGCAAACAGGATGTTAGGAATCATTAAAAAAGGGATAGAGAATAAGACGGAGAATATCTTATTGTCCTTATATAAATCCATGGTACGCCCACATCTTGAATATTGAGTACAAATGTGGTCTCCTCATCTCAAAAAGGGTATACTGGCATTAGAAAAGGTTCAGAGAAGGGCAACTAAAATGATTAGGGGTCTGGAACGGGTCCCATATGAGGAGAGATTAAAGAGGCTAGGACTTTTTAGCTTGGAAAAGAGAAGCCTAAGGGGTGATATGATAGAGGTCTATAAAATTATGAGTGGTGTGGAGAAAGTGAATAAGGAAAAGTTATTTACTTGTTCCCATAATAGAAGAACTAGGGGTCACCCAATGAAATTAGTGAGCAGCAGGTTTAAAACAAATAAAAGGAAGTTCTTCTTCACACAGCACAGTCAACCTGCGGAACTCCTTGCCTGAGGAGGCTGTGAAGGCTAGGACTATGACAGGGTTTAAAAGAGAACTGGATAAATTCATGGAGATGATGTCCATTAATGGCTATTAACCAGGATGGGTAAGGAATGGTGTCCTTAGCCTCTGTTTGTCAGAGGGGGGCGATGGATGGCAGGAGAGAGATCACTTGATCATTACCTGTTAGGTTCACTCACTCTGGGGCACCTGGCATTGGCCACTGTTGGTGGACAGGATACTGGGCTGGATGGACCTTTGCTCTGACCCAGTACGGCCGTTCTTATGTTCGTGCCCTGCCACCCCTAGCCCAGCTCCTGGCTAAAGACCCCCCTGGTGCCCCCGTCTCCCGCAAACACCCCCGGCCATCAGTGCCTCCCTGACGCACACAGCCCCCAGCCCCTCTCACCGCCCAGCGCCTTCGCCTTTCCACCCCTGCTGAGCTGGAGCTGCTGGGATCCCCCTGGCCTGGCTGCCGGGGCATGTCCCTGGGCAGCTCGCCCTTCCCCCCGGCTGTGGGCGCTTGTGGGAGAGGAGCCCCGCAGCCCCTCAGTCCCGGGACAGGCAGGTCCAGTCTCCGCACGTCCCTTCCCACCAGCCCAGCCCTCCGGCCGGGCCCTGCTCACCGGTTCTGCACCATGTTCATCACCATCCAGTCGGAGGGATACACTGTCTTGCCGATCAGATCCTTGAACAGGATGAAGGTCTCCATGAGAAAGTCCTGTCAAGCAAGGAGGCCCTGTTAGGGTGCTGCCCGTCGCCTGCGGGCCCTGGGGGTGCCCGGAGGTGAGGGTGCCCAGCCCGGGCAGGGCAAGCTGGCTGAGGATGGAGGTGAGGCTGACGGGCTGGGGAAGCAGTGAGAGGATGGGGCACCCGGCTGGTGCGGGAAAGGTTTGCCCATCTCTTCGGGGCTCTCGTAGGGCCACAAGAGCAAAGTGTCTCCTCCCTGGCCTGGGACCGGGCTGCGCCAGCTCCCCCCGCCCCATGTGCCGGCCTGTCTCTGGCTGGCGTTGCCACCATGGCCTCTGGCCTGAGGCTGAAGCTAAGTCTGGTGGCTCTGGCTCCTGGCTCACCCCCAGGGCCACCGTGGGAGCCCAAGGGCAGGAGACTGGCCCAGGCCCAGGGGACACTGGCCCTCCTCGCCCGCTGTCAGGGGGCAGGGATGCAGACATGCCTCCTGGCTTTGGGCTGCCAGGCAGTGAGCTCAGCTCAGCCCTCCCCTGCCACGACCCTCCCCAGCCAACAGCAGGGGATCAGGCCAGCTGCCCACAAGGGGTGGGGGAGGACAGGGCATAGCTCCCCCCCACACACACACTGGGTATAAGCTTGTCCCCAGTTGGTCCCTCGGAGGCAGCATGGGGCGAGCGGGCAGGTCTCTTCCCTCTGCCCACGGAGAACAGGAACAGCAGCAGAGGCGCTCGGGCTGCGGGGTGCCAAGGACACAGAGCTGGCAGTGGGGGTGCCATGGGGGAGAGGGTTCTGTGGAGCTGGGGGACACCATGGGGGGTGCCGAGGTTCTGGCTCTGGGGTGCCATGGGAGAGGGGGTGCCAAGGAGCTGGCAGTGGGGATCCCATTGGGGGAGGGGGTGTCGAGGGGAAGGGGGTGTCAAGAGGGAGGGGGTGCCGAGGGGGTGGGTCTGGGGTGCCTTGGGGGAGGGGGGTGAGGAAGAGCTGGCTCTGGGGTGCTGTGGGGGAGGGGGGTGAGGAAGAGCTGGCTCTGGGGTGCTGTGGGGGAGGGGGTACCAAGGAGCTGGCTCTGGGGTGCCGAGGAGCTGGCTCTGGGGTGCCATGGGGGAGGGTCCGGTGGTAGCCCAGGGAACAGCATTGCCACTACCAGGCCTCTTACTACTGTGCAGCCTGCAGAGCCCCCCCAGGACCCCGAACTCCGCCACCGTCTCCTAGCAACGTCTAGGGGGGCTGGCTCCATCCCAGGCATCGGGGTGTCTGTCCCGGCCTGGGCTACGCAGAAGGGATGCGGAGCAGCTGGGGAGTGTCTGGGCTAGGGGCTGTCCGGCTAGGGGGAGGGTGGGCTGCGCCAGCACCCCTGGGAGCTGCCGGGCTGGGCCCTGGAGAGCACTGGCTGAGCGGGCGACTCACCATCAGGTCGGTCCGGGCTGAGAAGTCCTGGATGTAGGAGCTGTAATGGGCCTCGTCCATCTGGTTGAGGATGGCTGCCATGCAGGCCACGTAGTGACTCTGAGGAGAGACAGTCCCGGGGAGTCAGCAGGAGAGACGCTGAGTGACCCAGGCCTGGGGGTGCAGCGAACCAAGCGATTGCTCACTGGGGTCCCCCGGCCTGACCCCCGCCTCAGCCCGCCCATAGAACCATAGGACTGGAAGGGACCTCGCGAGGTCGTCTAGTCCAGTCCCCGGCACTCATGGCAGGACTGAGTATTAGCGAGACCATCCCTGACAGGTGTTTGTCCAACCTGCTCTTAACAATCTCCCAGCAACCCCCGTTTGATCCCATGTTCCCCCCCCCGTTGGCCCCCAGCCCAGCCCATGCAGCCCCGCAGCAACCCTTCCTGCCCCCAGCCCAGCCCACACACCCTCCAGCCCCCGCGTCAGTCCCCAGCCCAGCCCACACACCCCCTAGTCCAGCCCCTGTACCCCCGCAGCCCAGCCCATGCACCCCCCAGCACCCCCGTCAGCCCCCAGTCCAACCCACGCACCCCCTAGTCCAGTCCCCATACCTCCACAGCAACCCTTCCTGCCCCCAGCCCAGCCCACGCACCCCCCAGCACCCCCATCAGTCTCCAGCCCAGCCCACACACCTAGTCCAGTCCCCGCACCCCCGTAGGAACCCTTCCTGCCTCCAGCCCAGCCCATGCACCCCCCCAGCAACCTTGCTGACCCCCAGCCCATGCAGCCCCAGTTCACACACCCCCAGGCCAACCCAGCCCACACATCCCTCAGCCGAGTCTAGCCTCAGCCCACCCACATTCCCCCCAGCAGCACCCCTTCCTGCCCCCAGCCCAGCCCACGCAGCGCCCCCAGCAACCTTGCTGACCCCCAGCTCACGCACCCCCCAGCACCCCTGCCTGCCCCCAGCCCAGCCTGTGCTCCCAGTCAGAGTCCCTAGCTAGGCCCCTCCCAGCCGCTGCAGGAGCTCTCAGGGGAGCACAGCGGGCCTCAACTCTCGCCAGCTGATACCAGGCCCAGCCTGTCCCAGTCCCTTCCCTCCCCCCCAGAGATAACCCCAGCCCCACTGACACAGCACAACGCGGCCAACCGACAGCCTGACTCGCCAAGTGCCCCTGCAGCTGGCCCTGGGGACACGGAGGTGCAGGTGGCTGGACTGAGGGCTACGGGGACCTGGAGATGTGGGGCGCGCGCCCCCAGTGCCCCCTGCCTCAGCCTTTGAATGCTGCCTCTCCCTGCATCTCCTGCCCTCAGGCCTGGCAGCACC
The DNA here is from genome assembly GCA_033296515.1 of Macrochelys suwanniensis. Taxonomy (NCBI): domain Eukaryota; kingdom Metazoa; phylum Chordata; order Testudines; family Chelydridae; genus Macrochelys; species Macrochelys suwanniensis. The sequence goes on along the minus strand of CM065779.1, from coordinate 139,056,236 downwards.
TCAGCATCACAGCCCCGCCCGCCCAGAAATGAAAGGAAAGAGCGAATCCCATGAGGCAAGGCCAGGGCCAGCCAGCGGCTGCTCCATGCACTGCCTGGCTGTCTGCAGAAGGCGCAGGGCATTGGAAGGGATGCAGAGGCAGCCGTGCAATAGACAGGGCAGAGGCAGAGTCGCAGGTGGGCGTTCCTGGGGTGGGGAAGGAGGCCCCCTCCCGGGCCCAGTCACACGTCTCTGCACAAACACCAGCCCTGGCTCATAGACTCATAGACTCATAGACTTTAAGGTCAGAAGGGACCATTATGATCATCTAGTCTGACCTCCTGCACAATGCAGGCCACAGAATCTCACCCACCCACTCCTGGAATAATCCTCTCACCTATGTCTCAGCTACTGAAGTCCTCAAATCATGGTTTAAAGACTTCAAGATGCAGAGAATCCTCCGGTAAGTGACCCATGCCCCATGCTGCAAAGGAAGGCAAAAAACCTCCAGGGCCTCTGCCAATCTACCCTGGAGGAAAATTCCTTCCCGACCCCAAATATGGCGATCAGCTGAACCCCGAGCATGTGGGCAAGACTCACCAGCCAGACACCCAGGAAAAAGTTCTCTGTAGTAACTTCTAACATCCCATCATTGACCATTGGTCCTATTTACCACTGATGGCAATTAATTGACCCTTGACTAAGATCATGTTATCCCATCAAACCATCCCCTCCATAAACGTATCTAGCTTAATCTTGAAGCCAGTTAGGTCTTTTGCCCCCACTGCTTCCCTTGGAAGGCTGTTCCAGAACTTCACTCCTCTGATGGTTAGAAACCTTCGTCTAATTTCAAGTCTAAACTTCCTGATGGCCAGTTTATATCCTTTTGTTCTTGTGTCCACATTGGTACTGAGCTGAAATAATTCCTCTCCCTCCCTGGTATTTATCCCTCTGATATATTTAAAGAGAGCAATCATATCTCCCCTCAGCCTTCTTTTGGTTAGGGTAAACAAACCAAGCTCCTTGAGTCTCCTTTCATACGACAGGTTTTCCATTCCTCGGATCATCCTAGTGGCCCTTCTTTGTACCTGTTCCAGTTTGAATTCATCCTTCTTAAACATGGGAGACCAGAACTGCACACAGTATTCCAAATGAGGTCTCACCAATGCCTTGTATAACGGTACTAACACCTCCTTATCTCTACTAGAAATACCTCGCCTAATGCATCCCAAGACCGCATTAGCTTTTTTCACGGCCACATCACATTGGCGACTCATAGTCATCCTGTGATCAACCAGGACTCCGAGGTCCTTCTCCTCTTCCGTTACTTCCAACTGATGCGTCCCCAGCATATAACTAAAATTCTTGTTATTAATCCCTCCTCGGGCTCAGCCCTGAACAAGCACCACACGGAAAAGTGCTGATCTCAATTGAGTGGTAGACACTCTGGAACAATCCATCAGAACTGTTGCTTAGAGGATGCAGATGGTTGGGAAGATATGGCTGCTGCTGAAGGTGGTTTCTTTTTAGAGTGCCTTGGCCTCTGGGATGGGGGCTCAGCTGGTCTGTGGTAAGGTGAATATGGGGCGGGGCATGCTCTGTGTGCTGGTTGAGACTCACTAAATCTCCTCTTATTTACAGGACTATAAATCCCTAAAGATTGCAGCATGGCTCATGTGGAGAAATGTATCCATGGAGTCTGCAAAGAGCTTGGGACCATCAAAGGGGAGGCCTTCGAATTTCTCTTGGGAAGCAGGACAGCGGCAGCCAAGATGCTCAACCCAGGACCACTGCAGTGGATATCAATCTAGCGACCATATTTGCAGCATCCAATGAGGCCTGGAGCAATGTTCTTGCCAGAAGCGAATCGTCTTGTATAACTGCGTTAAACCGGTCATGATGTTCCACTAGCAGGTGCTCAAAAAAGGAATTAAATTTGTTGTTGTTTAGATAATCGTATTTGGCCAGGAGCACTGATGGTTTGCTATTCTGAACTAAAGTGTGGCTGAAGAGTAAGATTTGTGACCAAAAAGATTGAACCTCTTTTGGTCTTTCCTGTATGGGGTGTCTTTACTATGCTGTCTACCCTGCTCATTAACCACGTCCAACACCAAGGATTTTGGAGCTGGGTCTAATTCCCTGGCAGGACTGTAATAGTTTTTATCCACTCTCTTTTGTGTAGGTGGAGCAGTAGCTGGGCTTTGCCAAACAGTTTTAGCAGGCTCCATGAGAGTTTCATTGCCCAGAATGGCAATTTTCATCTATGCTGAAGTGTGGAATATGTCTAGGAGTTTATGGTGGGACTTCTGAAACGTCTCTAAGGGAATCTGCACTGCATCAACAATTCATCTCATCGGTTCCTGAAATTCTCTGAAGTCATCCGCCATAGAAGGTAGCGGAGGCATCAGATGTCACCTCATCTGCCCTGACCTCTTGCTCCTCCAAGGTCTCTTTCTCTCGGATAGATGGTGGTAGAGGAGGTTGAGGTGAGTGGGCCCTTCTCTGTTCCCTCTGGTGGTGCGATGACCTGTATGCAAATTGTTGAGAGCAGAGTGCCCACAGGTCGCAGCAAGGCCACTGAGGAGCCCAAGTGGCACAGGGGAGGCAACCGTGTGTGTCCCTGCCAAGTGGGTGCCCTTTGGCATCTATCCTGCTGTAGTACATCAGTTTAAGAGGGAGAGCAGTGTGTCCTGGAATAGACAATGGAAACTTGGATGGGACTTAAGAGTCTGAAGAGTCCTCTTCCATATATTCCTGGGGGGAGACAGCTGTTCCATTTGCAAGGTAGCCAAGGGCAAACGTGGTATTCCAGGAGACTGGAGGAGGGCCAGTGACCAAGAGAGTCTTCATGCTGACAAACCCCCAGCACTCATTAACAGGAAACTCCGACTCCAAAGATGCAATCAGGTCCTTAGGGTACCTAAATTCTTGTGGTACTGATGGTGTCAAACCGTGGATCGAGCAAGACCCTGTGGAGGACAGCTTTGGTACCAATGCAGCTGGTATCGAGTGTTTGACATGGGAGTGAGTCGGCTTCGATTCCCTCGGCACTGTAGGTGCCTGAGTGGTCTTTGGTACTGCTGATTTTCCTGTTACCAGTTCCAAATGTTGTTCATGTCACCGCTATGTCTCTGCCGCTCTGGGTATTGGTGTCCCACTGTCTGAAGTGGCTCACCACTGTGAGTGCCGACCTCAGGGCACGGTCAGAAAACAGGGCAGACACCCCCAGGTGGTGGTGTGGTCTATAATTAGATTTCACCAAGGCACTGATGAATTGGAACTCTTGGCTCTCTGTACCAGTCCTACCCTGGAGTCACAGACAGTCCCCTCAGACTCCTCGTCTCTTTTGCCACTCAAACAACCTGCACGGAGTGATACTGGTCCCTGACACCGTCACTCACACATCAGGTTGCTCCCAGTCCCGAGAGACTGTCATTTACCCCGGATCGGTTGGGACCCTAGATCTTACACCCAAGACAACGCTGGCAGCCAATTCTATAGTAAACTAACTAAAGGTTTATTAGCTAAGAAAAGGAAGTGAGTTATTGAGAGGTTAAAGCAGGTGAAATATACGTACAGGTTAGTCGCAATTTGTAATTCCAAATGGTGGCAGTGATGTAATGAACTGCCAGTTTCCCAAAAGTATTTTCAGGGTGTCCAGATTGTCTCTGGGGAACTCCGCTGTGCATCGGGTACCTGCCCTGTAAGAGTCCAAACAGGCCAGAGATGCAGGATCCTTCCTTGTCTCCACACTTACAGCTTCTTCTGACGGAAAACAAGCCGACAAGGTCACCGCCCACGTGGGCTTTTCCTTTGATGGCGGTGCATGAGGAATTCACTTTGAGTCACTGATCTCTGCTCATCACACTCCATGGCCACTTGCTTTTAAACTAGCACTTGTCTGTTAGTCCTTCACTAGCATTCCACAAGGCTTCCTTGATGGGCTGCTTATTACAGGGGTGCACACACGGTAAATGTTCACAGAGCCGTGAAAACAATGCAGGTAATGTCCCATTCATTGTCATGGAGTCTAAACATCAAATACACTCTTCTGCCTTCAACAATCCCTGTGATCTCTACTAATACCCAGGTGAAGTGGCCTGAATACACACTGGCATGACCTGCTCTGCCAGAGCCTCACTGGGTACCAGAGATTGGGACCATGTCTGTCTCAGACGACTGACTCCTCTTTGCCTTTGCAGTACCAGCATCACTCAGCGCCTGCGTGGCACTCCCTTTGGGACCTGAGAGCTCCATACTCTTCTTGGGTGTCCATGACAAAGATTTTCTTGGAGATTTACTCATCTCCTCCTGCTCAGAGGTGGGTAATGGGACTACCTTTGCTGAGGTCTTCAGTACCATAGATGTACTTGGTGCCACAGTAAAACCTATTTCTCTAGCGGCATCCAGTGACCAAGATATCAATCTGGATGAGGCCCTAGCAGTACTGGGAGATCCATGTACAGGGAGGTTCTCTCCGCTGGGATCTGAAGCTGGCTCCATCAGCAGCAGCTTAAATATGATCTCCCTGTTTTGGGGGGATCTATCCTTGAAGGAAGTGAATATCTTCAGACAGCTGCAGCGGCACAGGAGCCAGAAAACAGAGCTGTAAACAGGGGAGTTTGAGTGGGAGTTCTGTTGGAGGAGAAGGATTTAGGTGAGAAGGCTGACAGATACAGAGGCAGCAGTGGTCATGAGCCAAGCAGTGGAGGACACAATGAGGATGACTAGATGTGGCAGCTGCGGTATGTATATGATTCTGGAGGGGCTACCTGATAGGAGTTTTGTCTGCATGAAGTGCCGCCTGATAGAGCTGATGGAAGAAAAGATCCGAGGATTGGAGATGCAGGTGGAAACTCTGGTTGAGTTTAGACGGCGGTTCGAGCAGTTGATGGAGCAAAGGCACGAGGTGGCTGAAGGGGAAAGCTCAGAGATGCAGATGGAAGCAGGATCAAAGGCCTCTGAGGGGGGACTGCCGGGTGAAGAAAATGGACAGTGGAAGCATGTGACTAAGAGAAGCAGGCAGAGGCAAAGATGGGCCAGTGAAGGAGAAATAGAGCTCAAGAACAGGTTTGCAGAGTTGGAGAATGAAGAAGGGGTACAGCACGTGGTCACTGAAGGTGGAAGGGTAAGGAAGAAGAGAAGAGCGGCTAGTCCCATAGAAGAAGGGGAAGAGTCGATGGAGACAACACCAAACATGAGCCCCAGGAGGATACAGGATGGGTTGAAGAGGATTACAAGGGAAAATAGGAATGGAAAGGACTTGCAGCCAGAGGGAACAGGGGATAGATTGGAGAATCACACTGTCACCAGGAAAAGGCAGGTCTACATGATTGGGGACTCCTTACTGAGAAGAATAGACAGGCCTGTAACCAGAGCTGATCCAGAGAACAGAAGGGTGTGCTGTCTACCGGGTGCTAAGATACAGGATGTGGACCTGAGGTTGAAGAGGATCCTAAAGGGAGCGGGAAAGAATCCTTTGATCATCCTTCACGTAGGAACAAATGACATGGCTAGATTCTCACTGGAACGAATCAAGGGGGACTATGCCAGGCTGGGGAAGACGCTTAAGGAAATCGAGGCTCAGGTGATCTTCAGTGGGATTCTGCCTGTTCCAAGAGAAGGGCAACAAAAGTGTGACAGGATTATGATGATCAACAGAAGGCTCAGGGATTGGTGCTACAAGGAGGGCTTTGGGATGTATGGCCACTGGGAGGCATTCATGGACAGAGGACTGTTCTCTCGGGATGATCTAGTTGGGGTTGGTCCTGCTTTGAGCAGGGGGTTGGACTAGATGACCTCCTGAGGTCCCTTCCAACCCTGAGATTCTATGATTCTATGAGTAGGGAAGGAAATAGACTTCTAGGATGGAGGCTGGCACAACTGATCAAGAGAGCTTTAAACTAGGAATTTGGGGGAGATGGTTGGGAGATGTCCAGGTAATCTCCATGCCGGATTTTAACATTGAAAGGGATGACAATGAAGTAAGAAAAGATATAGCCGGGGGTCGGAGAATGGACATAAGGAGGAAGGGCAGAGTGGATACTAGTCAAATTGGTCATACTGGCAGTACAATGTCCATACCAAATTGGGTAAAGAATGTGAGTGAGGCCAAACAGCAAAAATTAAGATGTTTGTACATCAATGCGAAGAGCCTAGGTAACAAAATGGAGGAATTAGAGCTACTGGTCCAGGAAGTGAAACCAGATATCATAGGAATAACCGAAACATGGTGGAATAGTAGTCATGACTGGAGTACAGGTATTGAAGGGTATGTGCTGTTTAGGAAAGATAGAAATAAAGGTAAAGGTGGGGCAGTAGCATTGTATATCAATGATGAGGTAGACTGTAAAGAAATAAAAAGTGATGGAATGGATAAGACAGAGTCTGTCTGGGCAAAAATCACATTGGGGAAGAAAACTACTAGAGCCTCCCCTGGGATAGTGCTTGGGGTGTGCTATAGACCATCGGGATCTAATTTGGATATGGATAGAGACCTCTTTAATGTTTTTAAGGAAGTAAATACTAATGGGAACTGTGTGATCATGGGAGACTTCAACTTCCCAGATATAGATTGGAGAACAAGTGCTAGTAATAATAATAGGGCTCAGATTTTCCTAGATGTGATAGCTGATGAATTCCTTCATCAAGTAGTTGCTGAACCAACAAGGGGGGATGCCATTTTAGATTTGGTTTTGGTGAGTAGTGAGGACCTCATTGAAGAAATGGTTGTAGGGGACAACCTTGGCTCGAGTGATCATGAGCTAATTCAGTTCAAACTAAATGGAAGGATAAACAAAAATAAATCTGAGACTAGGGTTTTTGATTTCAAAAGGGCTAACTTTAATAAATTAAGGAAATTAGTTAGGGAAGTGGATTGGACTAAAGAATTTATGGACCTAAAGGCGGAGGAGGCCTGGGATTATTTCAAGTTAAAGTTGCAGAAGCTATCAGAAGCCTGTATCCCAAGAAAGGGGAAACAATTCATAGGCAGGAGTTTTAGACCAAGCTGGATGAGCAAGCATCTCAGAGAGGTGATTAAGGAAAAACAGAAAGCATACAAGGAGTGGAAGATGGGAGGGATCAGCAAAGAAACCTACCTTACTGAGGTCAGAGCATGTAGGGATAAAGTGAGACAGGCTAAAAGGCATGTAGAATTGGACCTTGCAAAGGGAATTAAAACCAATAGTAAAAGGTTTTATAGCCATATAAATAGGAAGAAAACAAAGAAAGAAGAAGTGGGACCGCTAAACACTGAGGATGGAGTGGAGGTTAAGGATAATCTAGGCATGGCCCAATATCTAAACAAATCCTTTGCCTCAGTCTTTAATGAGGAGCTTAGGAATAGTGGCAGCATGACAAATGGGAATAAGGATGTGGGGGTAGATATTACCATATCCGAGGTAGAAGCCAAACTTGAACAGCTTAATGAGAGTAAATCAGGCGGCCCAGATAATCTTCATCCAAGAATATGAAAGGAACTGGCACATGAAATTGCAAGCCCATTAGCAAAAATTGTTAATGAATCTCTAAACTCAGGGGTTGTACCATTTGACTGGAGAATAGCTAATATAGTTCCTATTTTTAAGAAAGGGAAAAAAAGTGACCCGGGTAACTACAGGCCTGTTAGTTTGACATCTGTAGTATGCAAGGTCTTGGAAAAAATTTTGAAGGAGAAAGTAGTTAAGGACCTTGAGGTCAATGGCAATTGGGACAAATTACAACATGGTTTTACAGAAGGTAGATCGTGCCAAACCAACTTGATCTCCTTCTTTGAGAAAGTAACAGATTTTTTAGATAAAGGAAATGCAGTGGATCTAATCTACCTCAATTTCAGTAAGGCATTTGATACAGTACCACATGAGGAATTATTGGTTAAATTGGAAAAGATGGGGATCAATGTGAAAATTGAGAGGTGGATAAGGAACTGGTTAAAGGGGAGACTACAGCGGGTCATACTGAAAGGTGAACTGTCAGGTTGGAGGGAGGTTACTAGTGGAGTTCCTCAAGGTTCAGTTTTGGGACCAATTTTATTTAATCTTTTTATTACTGACCTCGGCACCAAAAGTGGGAGTGTGCTAATAAAGTTTGCAGATGACACAAAGTTGGGAGGTATTGCCAATTCAGAAAAGGATCGGGATATCCTACAGGAAGATCTGGATGACCTTGTAAACTGGAGTAATAGTAATAGGATGAAATTTAATAGTGAGAAGTGTAAGGTTATGCATTTAGGGATTAGTAACAAGAATTTTAGTTATAAGCTGGGGACGCATCAGTTGGAAGTAACGGAAGAGGAGAAGGACCTCGGAGTCCTGGTTGATCACAGGATGACTATGAGTCGCCAATGTGATGTGGCCGTGAAAAAAGCTAATGCGGTCTTGGGATGCATTAGACGAGGTATTTCTAGTAGAGATAAGGAGGTGTTAGTACCGTTATGCAAGGCATTGGTGAGACCTCATTTGGAATACTGTGTGCAGTTCTGGTCTCCCATATTTAAGAAGGATGAATTCAAACTGGAACACGTACAAAGAAGGGCCACTAGGATGATCCGAGGAATGGAAAACCTGTCATATGAAAGGAGACTCAAGGAGCTTGGTTTGTTTACCTTAACCAAAAGAAGGCTGAGGGGAGATATGATTGCTCTCTTTAAATATATCAGAGGGATAAATACCAGGGAGGGAGAGGAATTATTTCAGCTCAGTACCAATGTGGACACAAGAACAAATGGATATAAACTGGCCATCAGGAAGTTTAGACTTGAAATTAGACGAAGGTTTCTAACCATCAGAGGAGTGAAGTTCTGGAACAGCCTTCCAAGGGAAGCAGTGGGGGCAAAAGACCTATCTGGCTTCAAGATTAAGCTAGATAAGTTTATGGAGGGGATGGTTTGATGGGATAACATGATCTTAGTCAAAAGTCAATTAATTGCCATCCGTGGTAAATAGGACCAATGGTCAATGATGGGATGTTAGAAGTTACTACAGAGAACTTTTTCCTGGGTATCTGGCTGGTGAGTCTTGCCCACATGCTCAGGGTTCAGCTGATCGCCATATTTGGGGTCGGGAAGGAATTTTCCTCCAGGGTAGATTGGCAGAGGCCCTGGAGGTTTTTTGCCTTCCTTTGCAGCATGGGGCACGGGTCACTTACCGGAGGATTCTCTGCATCTTGAAGTCTTTAAACCATGATTTGAGGACTTCAGTAGCTGAGACATAGGTGAGAGGATTATTCCAGGAGTGGGTGGGTGAGATTCTGTGGCCTGCATTGTGCAGGAGGTCAGACTAGATGATCACAATGGTCCCTTCTGAACTTAAAGTCTATGAGTCTATCTTGCACTTACTAGGGATATTGGTATCACCCAAACAGCACAGGCAGTGGGAATGCCCATCGCTGACTGGAATAGCCACCTGATAAGAGAGTCACTTTAGCATCCTGGTGAATGAAAGAAAGAAAGAACGAAAGAAAAGGGAACAGCTGATCCAACAACTACAAACACTATATACTAACCAACTTCTCAATACTAGCAGAGAACCAGCTGTAGGTCCCATCTCAGACTGAAGGCTATTGAGAAGGAATTGAGGGCAACTCACCCACACAGCCCCATATAGCCCACGTGTGGGGCACATGTGCAGACTGAACAGGCACTGCTACCAAAAATCTCTGATCAAAAGCACAGGGCGCAGGTACACCTGAAGTGGAGCACCCGCAGGGACACTCTTGAAGAATTGCCAGTTTTTAATCCATTTAATGTGTGACATAATTAATTTTATATTGTTCTAGGTTTTAATCAAAATGTTTTACGGTATCAAGTCAAATGCCTTACAGAAGTCTAAGTACATTACATCACCACTATTACCTTTATCAGCCACATTTGTAATCTCATAAAAAAAATCAAGTTCGTTTGACAGGATCTACCTTCCAAAAGCCCATGTTCATTACATTAGCCTCCTTTAGTTCTTTATTAATTGATTCCAGTAGTAACCATGCCACTATCTTGTCTGTGATCGGTGTCAAGCTGACAGGCTTATAATTTACCTGGGTCATCCCAGTGACTTTTTTTTTTTTTACAAATTGCACATTAGCTTTGTTCCAGTCTTCTGGAATTTCCCCAGTGCTCCAAGACTTATTGAAAATCAACATTAACGGTCCAGTGAACTCCTCAAGCAGCTCTTTTAAATCTCTTGCAAACAAGTTATCTGGACATGCTGATTTTAAAATGTCTAACTTTAGTAGCTTCTGTTTAACATCCTCTAGTGATACTAATGGAATGGAAAGAGTGTTATCACCATATGATGAGACTGCATCATCTGTTCTTCCCCAAATATTGAACAGAAATATTTATTGAACACTTCTGCCTTTTCCACATTATTGATAATTCTACAATTCCCATCTAGTGGTCCATCTACAGACCAATACCATTTTTTTGTTCCTAATATATTAAAACAACTCCTTCTTATTGTCCTTAACTCTGCTGGCCATAAAGTTCGCCTTGTGTCCTTGGCTTCCCTTATCAATTGTGTACAATGCCTAACTTCTGATTAATATTCATTACTATCAACTTCCCCGTCTATCTATCTAATCTAATAATCTATCTACCTAAGATGCCTTCTCTTCCCCTCTAACCCAGGTTGGTTTTTTAAGCAGCACAGCCTTCTTCCTCAATTGTGGGGCTGTGGGTTTTTGGGCATCTAGTTAGATGTTCTTAAACTATTTCCAATTACCATTCACATTTTTCTGATTAAATTCTTCCTCCCAGCTGATCTGGCTCATAATTGTTTTCAGCTTTGTGAAATAAAGCACCGAGTGTATCTATTACTGGTCTTGACTTTATTCTGCTTGAACATGATAAATGTGATCAAGTCATGAGCACCTGTACCTAAGTTACCATTAATTTTTGGTTCTGCAATCAGTTCTTCTTTATCTGCTAGGACAAGGTCTAATAACGAATTCCTTCATGTTGGCTGCAACACTTTTTGAGTTAGGAAATGTCATTTACAATGTTTAAAAATTCCAAGGATGTTTTTGTCCTGGCAGCATAAGACCTCCAGCGTATGTCTCTCAAACTGAAGACCCCCAGGATTATAGTGGTTTTGTTGCCTACACATTATAAACAGGTGCGTAAGGAGCCATCATCCTGGTCCCTAGTGTGATTTGGTGGTCGGTAACAGACACTAGTACCCCAGTAACTATTGATAAGTGTAGGCCTCAGTTTGTGGGATATTGGGATGTTTTGTATTGTAACCATTTGTTTCCACCACTCTCGCATGTCTAGTTGAATCTCTATTCGTTCTTAAATAAACCTGCTGTTGTTTTATTACAAGTGCTCACAAATGCTGTGTGATTTATGGGAGCGACAACTGAAGGTAAAACTGGGACACTAGGGCATGCTGCTCCCTTGGGGCCGAGGAGCTGGGATTCCTGTGAACAGCCAGTGTCAGGCTGCTGGATATCACAGGGGAAGGCTTCAAAGTGAGTCAGGGACTGGGGTGCACGTGCACGGCTAAGTCAGGGCTGACCTGCCCCAGAGGACAGTGCTTGAGTGGCTCACAGGCTGGTGGTGTTAGGGAGCTGACACCCAGCCACCCTGGGCAAGGCCCCTGCGACACTCTATACCTCAAAGTAGCACCCTGGAAGCCCCATTCTCCCCACTGCGATAGGATAATGTTTTGTACAAAGGGTGCCTTGTGAGGTGGTATTTTGTAAGTCTGGATTGGCTGAACACTAATAACCTGGTGGATTGTATGTGCTCTCATGGTATGTGAAGTTATGAAGTATTGCTGGATGTGTTATAATTACAACAAGGGAACATACGAACGGCCACACTGGGTCAGACCAATGGTCCATCCAGCCCAGTATCCTGTCTTCCACAGTGGCCAATGCCAGGTGCCCCAGAGGGAACATAATCATCAAGTGATCCATCTCGAAGAAGGCACATACACAATGGGGGCTGCCTGACCCCCACGTCACAGCAGGATCTTTCTAGCGGCTGAAAGAAGGTATACAAAGAGAGGCAGTGATATCATCATTTGGCCTCTCTCACCTGGAGGGGCATGTGGAAGACAAAGACTTAGAACTGGGTAGTTTGGTCTCAGGCTGGCAAAGGGTCCAGTCTGTGTATGGTGGATCTGTAACCTGCTTCTACCAGCTGTCAAGGTGAGAAAAACTGTTTGATTCAACTCTTGCTTAGACTAAAAGTTTTGGATTTAGAATGCGCATTTCTATTTTTATTTCTCCAGGTAACTAACTTGGACTTCGTGCCTACCACTTACAATCTCGCTTTCTGTCATTAATAAACGTATTTTAATGTTCTATCCTTCCCAGCGAGTTTGTCTAAGGTGCTTGGGAATCTGCTCAGGTTACAAAGGCTGGTGCATATCCACTTTCCTTTGACTGAGTGGCGAACTCGGTGATGAACGTACACAGGCCAGGCTTCTGAGCAGTGCAGTTCTGGGGCGCAAGGCTGGGCGGCTGGGGAGAATTGGCTGGAGCCAACTTGTTGATGGTCCATGAGTAAGGCTGAGAGTCTGCCATGGAGGTCACAGATTCCGGGACTTTCCGGGACTTCTGCAGCAGGCAGTGCGGCTGGCTCCGGGGCTGCCCGAACCAGGCAGCCCCTGGGCCAGCCACACAGGCGGAGTCTCAGGCCATTGCGACCCCCACCCCCAGCAGCAGTAACTTGGGTGTGGGAAGGGGCTCAGGTCTGGGGCAGGGAGTTGGGGTGTGGGGTGGCGCTTACCTCGGCTTCAGTTTCTGGCCAATGGGAGCTGCGGAGACAGCGCTCATGGCGGGGGCCGCGTGCGGAGCCCCCTGGCCTCCCCTCCCCCTAGGAGTGGCAGGGACATGCTGGCCGCTTCCAGGGAGCCACACGGAGTCTGGTAGGGAGCCTGCCAACCCCCCCACCCCCCCCAACCAGGAGGGGTCCTGGGCCATATGCTACCACCTGCCCCCCAACACCAGAGGGGGTCCCGGCCCAAGTTTTAGTTAGGGGTCTATAGTACAAGTCACAGGCCATGAATTTTTGCTTAGTGCCCGTGACCTGCCCATGACTTTTACTAAAAATACCCGTGACTGAAACGTAGCCGTAGCCATGAGCAGCTGGGAAATCATCCATGTACCTAGCTGGGCGGGCTGCTGCCTGGGTGAGCGCAGGGCCTGTCAGAGGGTTGTAGCTTAATGCAGCATCACAGTGTGAGAGGCAGCCCAGGCTGGTGGGTTTGGAGGGCTCAGCAGTTCCACGGCCCAGGCTTCACCCCGCGGACCCCGTCACAGCTACCCCTCGCTAGAGGCAGTGGGGAACAAGGGGACTCACAATCCTGGATACCCAAGAACTGCCACAAGCCCCATGCTCCGAGGTGTAGCGTTAGCACTTACGGGCACTGGATACGGGCACTCGGGACATGGCTGATGTGCTACAGAGCCTTTCACCCGCAGGACACCAGTTCGAACAGAGGACTCCTTTCACCACGGGCATCAGGCCAACACCGCCACAGAGTTACATATACACAGTTTTTCAAAGCCAAGGTTTATGGTTAGCTTTGTAAGTAATTTACATTAAAACCACACCCGTAGCTGAACTAGCAATGGAAGCTGGGCAGGCTGTGATCCTTGGAAACCCCAGCTGACTGCACCCAGAGGATGATCCTCAGGAGACCCTAAGCAACACCTGGGTTTCCCTGGAGGCGCCCATGAGGGAGTGCTTGAGAGAAAGTCACCTTCCCTGCTGCTGGCACAGAGCAGCCCATCCATGGCCAGACTCCGCTTTCATCCTCCCCTCTTCCCACTGGCAGAGCAGGACAGGGAGCTGAGGGGGCCAGTCACACCCATCCCATGCCCTGTCCCACACGATCTCCTTAGAAAACCACTCTACTCTGCGCTGGTTAGGCCTCAACTGGAGTATTGTGTCCAGTTCTGGGCACCGCATTTCAAGAAAGATGTGTAGAAATTGGAGAGGGTCCAGAGAAGAGCAACAAGAATGATTAAGGGTCTAGAGAACATGACCTATGAAGGAAGGCTGAAGGAATTGGGTTTGTTTAGTTTGGAAAAGAGAAGACTGAGAGGGGACATGATAGTGGTCTTCAGGTGTCTAAAAGGGTGTCATAAGGAGGAGGGAGAAAACTTGTTCATCTTAGCCTCTGAGGATAGAACAAGAAGCAATGGGCTTAAACTGCAGCGGGGGAGGTTTAGGTTGGACATTAGGAAAAAGTTCCTAACTGTCAGGGTGGTTAAACACTGGAATAAACTGCCCAGGGAGGTTGTGGAATCTCCATCTCTGGAGATATTTAAGAGTAGGTTAGATAAATGTCTATCAGGGATGGTCTAGACAGTATTTCGTCCTGCCACGAGGGCAGGGGGCTGGACTCGATGACCTCTCGAGGTCCCTTCCAGCTCTAGAATCTATGAATCTATGAAAAACAGAACTAGATGCTTCAGTGCCAGTGATGGGTACCCAGGGGCGCTGAACACAGAGTGAGCGCTGCCCAGTGCGCCTGCCCCACTGGCGCTAAGCACATCTCACCCCAGGAATGGCTCAGCCCTCACTCACCCCAGCCTACGTTCTGGTGAACATTCCTCCCCCCGTTGTGCACCGGGCCCCGGCCTCAGTCTGCTCTCTCCCAGCCAGGAGAATGTGCCCAGGGCTCTACATGACTTGTCTGATGTGGGGGAATGAGGATGTGTCCTGTGCTCCTGTTCAACCTGCCCCCCACCTCTGAGGCACAGCCTGGCTCCAAGGCTTTGCAGTCTTGCCCATGCAAACTCCCCCGCCCACCGGTGAAATGCTCTGACGCATCAGCTGTGAGGAGGGTCCTATTTGGTTCATTTAACTGACACTTGACAATGTCTGGAACCTGCCACCCCTGCCCAGCAAGCACTTGGCAGCCCTGTCTCCACAGGCAGAGGCAGAGAAGCGTTCTCTGCAAGGAGCCTCTTCCACTAGGTAAAGCCACACACACAACAACCCAGTGCAGGTGTGAGGAAGTGAGACTGTTCTTAATGTTTCCTCTGAATACTGTGTGTGCCTCGGTTTCCCCTGTCCATTTCTTAAGTGTCTAGGTGGTGGGATAGGTGTGATTGTTGCAGAGCCCTAGAGGGCCAATGTGATGACAGAGAATGGCCGACACCCTGTCTCCTGGCAACTAATAGCCTAGGCCCCTTCTCTGCAAAGGTGCGAGCTGAAGGTGTTAGAACAAAGGGATCAGGTGACCTCCTGGCCCAGGAAGGAGACAAAGGCAGAGGAGGGGTGTAGAGAGAGGCTCAGTTTGGAGCTGGCTGGGGATATGGAGGGAGGCCCAGCCCAGGTGGGGCGCTGGGCTCCCTGTCCCCCAAGTTGGACCTGACTGAGGGGTCCTGTTTCCTCTACCTACAAGCTCTGGTTTAGACCCTGTTCCTGTCGTCTAATAAACCTTCTGTTGTACTGGCTGGCTGAGAGTCACAGTGAATCACAGGAAATGGGGGTGCAGGACCCTGACTCCCCCACACTCCGTGACAGCAGGCAACACAGCTCCGCCGGGCAGGGGAAATGGAGCCCCGTGAGGGATGGGGACAGAGCCATGACAGTTTCTGACCCAGGGACGGGCTCACGCTGCAAAGGCTCAAAGGGAAGGTTCCCTGCCAATGGAAACTGACCCATCTGTCCTCAGACCCACTTTCATACCAAACACTATGAGCATGAACGTGCATCGCCTTTGCCTTCAGCTCTTCTTGGCTGCTGGGGCCCCCGCACCCAAGCACGAGAGCTGCCCACAATGCTGGAGGGCTTCGCGCCCCCTCCCACCCCCTGTACCCCACATTTCATCCAGCTCGATAGGGAAACACCACGAAGATTAGGCCTCGTCAGTCACCAGGAGACGCTGGTTAGTGGGGGTGGAGAGGTGGCTAGAAGGCCTTTCCCCTCTAGGGGACACGAGTTCCAATCTAGCCCCAGGCTGGGGACGGGGATCTTGGGGATGGAAGATTTCATTGCTAGGTCTAATCCAGGGGTTCTCAAACTTCATTGTGCCATGACCCCCTTCTGACAACAAAAATTACCACACGACCCCAGGAAGGGGACCAAAGCCTGAGCCCGCCTGAGCCCCACTGCCCTGGACAGGGGGCCAAAGCCCCACCACCCAGGGTGCGGGGGTCCAAACTGAAGCCCAAGGGCTTTAGCCCTAGGCAGGGGGCCTGTA
This sequence comes from Macrochelys suwanniensis, assembly GCA_033296515.1. Taxonomy (NCBI): domain Eukaryota; kingdom Metazoa; phylum Chordata; order Testudines; family Chelydridae; genus Macrochelys; species Macrochelys suwanniensis. Next base: position 139,040,094 of record CM065779.1, on the reverse strand, counting down.
ACCTGAGCCCTGCCGCCCAGGGCTGATTCCTCTGGCTTTGGCTTCAGCCAGTGAGGCTCGGGCTTCGGCTTTGCCCCGGAACCCAGCAAGTCTAACACCTGCCGTGGCGACCCCATTAAAACAGGGTCCCGAGCCCCAGTTTGAGAAGCGCTGGAAATCTGAGCCCAGGTCAGCAGTGACGGAATAGTGCTGCCATCTGGTGGCTACGTGTGATATTTGGTGACGTGGCGTGTGTGCAGGATGACCCGAAGGCAGGTGCACATCACAAACCGCATTAGGTGGCCCCTCATTAGCAGTCTCAGCAGAGAGAGCAGGGAGTGACTGAGCGTCGGAGACCAGGCTCCAGAAGACAGTCTCTCCAGGTCACCGCTAAGGCTGGGGAGAGGCGTGCTGGGGGGTCCTTGCCCTGCCATGGAGCAGGGTCTGTTCCACACAGCCCCTTTCCCCAGTGCTCTGTTCAGTGCCTAGGACTCCCACGTAGCAGGTGCAGTGAATCCAAGGACACCGGGAGGCTTGAAAAACATGCCAAGGCCCCAGAAACGGATCCAGCTAAACAGTAAATGAATACAAATCAATCCTATTAGCATAAAAGTGAAGAGTGAACACGGCAAGCCAGGAGCGGTGTCCCCGACTGGCCCACAGCTGTGTCAGCAGCACCTGCACAAAGACGCCGCAGGGCCTTGCTAGGATAAACTGCAGAGAGAGCCCTGCATTGGCACAAGGGTCATTAGCTGCCCCTAGTGATCCATATTCCTTCAGTCCTAGCAGGCATGACTTGCCTGCAGAGTTTGAAATGTGTCTCCTGGCTGCACACAGGCTGTTGGCTCCAGCCCAGGCAGCGCCCCGTCCATGCCCATGACTTTGCTCGGGAGTGCAGGTGACACACAGCGCGGGTGGCAAGGCAGTGAGCATGTGACACGGGGCAGACTGGAAACGTGCCACAAATGGAAACTCGCATTCTCGTCCAGCCTACCGGCCCGCAAGCCCAGGCTGACGAGAGACCTGACACTATTGTTACTAATCAGCAGCTCCTGGACAGAGACTGTAGTGACTGTCCCAGCCCCCTGACCTGGGGCTCCTTGAGAAGGGAATGCCAAGTGCCATGGTGTTAGCAGGCAGGGCGTCCTACTCCCCTTCCCCCAGTGCATGCAGCTTGGCCCCTCTCGAAGGAGCAGCCAGCAGAGCTGGGTGAGACCAGAGGTTCACGGAAAGTTGGGGCTTGGCAGGAATGTGACAGGATGGCCACTTCTAAAGCAAGCTGATCTCTTCGGGGAGTTGATGGGATTAGCCCAGTCATGTGAAAACAGCTGTTCTAGCAGCTGCTGGAACTAGATTCAGGTGAATTCACTGCGCTGCCTGTTCCACCTTGGACCAGTGAAACTGTATTTCCATTCAGTAAATTCCCTCCAGGGGATTTTAGTGGTGCAGATAAAGACTTTTCATTGCAACTTTCCCAGGATTGCAGCATGCAGAGGAGCTGCCCCGTTGTGACATGACTGGCTGAGTTACCTGCAGGGCCGCTGCAAGGAAGTTTCGTGCCCTAGGCGAAACTTCCTTGCACCAGTCCTGCACGCCCCCCACCCCCCGCCCAGGAGCTTCAGCCCTCCCCTACCCCTCCGCCGGCGGGCCGTGGGAGCTCAGCCCCCCAGCCCGCAGGAGCTGAGCGTGGAGCCGGGAGGCAGGGGGGTGGCTCGCCGTGGCTGACTCCTGCCTCCCCACTCACCAGCAGGCAGCCGCGGCGAGCCGCCCCTTGTCTCCCCGCTCAGCAACTCAGTGGGGAGGCAGCGGGCAGCCGCGGCAAGCCACCCCTTGCTTCCCGGCTCCATGCTCAGCGGCTGAGCGGGGAGCTGAGGGGCAGCCGCCTGCCGCCCCCCAAGTCTTGGCACCCTAGGCGACCGCCTAGGGTCGCCTAGTGCAAGCGTGGGCCCTGGTTACCTGTGATGTCACAACCCCACCACCCAGCAGGGAGCTGTTTGTAGCTATCTGAAATCAAACTGCACAGGCAACAAACCAGCAACCAAGCGCAGTGACTGTGGACGTCTCCAGCCAATGGATCTCACAAGAAATAAACTTGCAGGGGGCGCAGGGCTCCTGGTGGTGGGAAGACGGGGTTTGGGGCAGAGAGGAGGGGCTCAGGGCATGAGGGAAATGGTCTCCTCTCCAGCCTTGACAAAGGCCATCCTGCCCCACACTCACGTCTGCTCCAAATGCTGCTGCACAGATCCGAGACCTAGCTCATAGCTCTGACCCAGTTCTCCCTCCCCCGGCTCTCCCTTCAGCATCCCATCAGACACAAGCCCCTCGTCTCCACGGCCACGGCCTGTCCCATCCCACCACCTGATCACTCCCAGACACCACTGGGCCAACTCTGCCTTCGCCCTGCCAGTGGGACAGCAGACACTGGGCACTCGGAGCAGTTCCCACCTTTGCACTTTCTGCTTGGCTGCCCTAACACGCAGGGGGAGCTCCCCTTAATATCTGCAAGGCCACCTCATTGGCTCTGTCCAGCTCCCTCTGCCACCAGGCCTACAATAACCCCACGACCGCACCGAGACCCTGACCCTCTCCCTGCCCCCTCGTGCTCTGCCGTCTGTCTGTTGTACCCCTGCTCTCTCATCTCACACGTGGCCAGAGAGCTCCTGGGGCAGGGACCGTCCCCGTTATATGCTTGCACGACACCTAGCATGTTGGAGCCCTGGCCCCTTGGCACTACTGTAAAACCAATAACCACAGCGATCAGGCAAGTGGAGAAGGGGGAGGAGAAAGAGGGGGTTTGGGGGGGGGGGAGAACACAGAGCATGGGGAAGATGTGGCTTCGACCCACTTTTGCCATAATACCTACAAGAAACCAACCCGTGAGTGACGCCTGGGCTGAGGGGATGGCTGGAGAGAAGAGGCTGAAGTTATAAACAGACCAACAAACAAAGCAAAGGTCTGTGTGTGCGGAACAGTTGGGGGGGGGGGTGTTGGACACCCTTCCGACGGCACTGGTCACCTTGTCCTTGAGCTCTCCCAGGGGAGAAGCATTGGCTCTGTCTGTGCTGCCCCCAGCGCCAGGAACCCAATCCTCCCCGGGCCTCGCGGCACTGCTCTCAGACAGATCACAATCCTCAGGGAGCTGAATGAGGCAGCTGGGAGTCAGGGCAGAGAAGAGAGAGTCACAGGCAGGAGCGTGGGGGGAGGGGGTGTTTCAGGCCTTGTGAAGGAATCGTCATATCTGACTCTAGTAAATATGGGGGCTGTAAACCACACGCAGAGTAGCTGTGAGCAGGGCGCTGCATGCCGCTGCCCCGGACACGCTGCTCTGGCTCTGCACAGTACCATGCTCTGGATCAGACGCCCACAGCCCGGCTGTGGGGCTCCCCACTGCTCTGGTTCTGCACAGTACCATGCTCTGGATCAGACGCCCACAGCCCGGCTGTGGGGCTCCCCACTGCTCTGGCTCTGCACAGTACCATGCTCTGGATCAGACGCCCACAGCCCGGCTGTGGGGCTCCCCACTGCTCTGGTTCTGCACAGTACCATGCTCTGGATCAGACGCCCACAGCCCGGCTGTGGGGCTCCCCACTGCTCTGGTTCTGCACAGTACCATGCTCTGGATCAGACGCCCACAGCCCGGCTGTGGGGCTCCCCACTGCTCTGGTTCTGCACAGTACCATGCTCTGGATCAGACGCCCACAGCCCTGGTGTGGGGCTCCCCACTGCTCTGGCTCTGCACAGTACCATGCTCTGGATCAGACGCCCACAGCCCGGCTGTGGGGCTCCCCACTGCTCTGGTTCTGCACAGTACCATGCTCTGGATCAGACGCCCACAGCCCGGCTGTGGGGCTCCCCACTGCTCTGGTTCTGCACAGTACCATGCTCTGGATCAGACGCCCACAGCCCTGGTGTGGGGCTCCCCACTGCTCTGGCTCTGCACAGTACCATGCTCTGGATCAGACGCCCACAGCCCTGGTGTGGGGCTCCCCACTGCTCTGGCTCTGCACAGTACCATGCTCTGGATCAGATGCCCACAGCCCTGGTGTGGGGCTCCCCACTGCTCTGGCTCTGCACAGTACCATGCTCTGGATCAGATGCCCACAGCCCGGCTGAGGGGCTCCCCACTGCTCTGGCTGTGCGGCAGACGGACCCAGGGCTGGATGTGCCAAGTCTCCTTGGCAGGGTTATTCTGTCCAGACTTGGAGGCAGGAGGCGCCTTCACCACACACAAGAACCACTCAGTTCTGCCGCCAGCAGGGGCTCTTCTCCAAGGTATATCCCCAACCCCCACCACAGGCCCTATCCTGATGCACCTGTAACACCGACAGACCCCGGGCGTCGGCGGGTGGGATCCAACCCCGGATCTCTGGAGCTTAGTGCAGGAGCCTCTCCCGCAGGAGCTAAGAGCCAACTGGCTGGCCCTAGAGCAGACTCATCATCAGTCTCTAAGGGGTCTCGGTGCCCCTAGAAGGGACAGAGCCCCACACCCAGGAGGTGTGTGGGTTACACAGGCACACAGCCAGCCTACCTCACAGACCCCACAGCTCAGCCCTTCAGAGCTTCGCAGGCCAGACAGGACCTCCTCTGTAAACACAGACCAAAGAACAGGGCCAGTTTCCTCTGCCCTGATTGCACGAAGTTGTGTTTGGCTAAAGCAGCTCCAGACAGGCCTCCAGTGCTGGTGTCAAGACACCAGGAAGAGGGAGAATCCGCCCTTCCCTTGGGAGCTGGTTCCAACACTTACTCACCTGGGTGGGAACAATTTGCCTGACCTCTCCTGGGTGCCTGGTTCCGCTTCCAGCCAGGCTCCGGTTTCACACCCCTCCTCCTTACAGGGCCCTTAGGGCCTGGGAGCGTCTCCCAGCCAAGGTGCTTATGCCCCATGGTGGAGCCACCCTCCGTCCATCCCCTTCGGGCTGCGCTAACGGGAGCCAGCTCCCGAGACTCCAGCCGGGGATTTTCTCCAGCCCCCCGTCACTTCCCTGGCTGCCGCTGCACCGCGCCAGCGTTTCAACAGCCCTGCCCGAGAGCGGGGCGCCTGCTTCAGCCCCGGCTGCACCGATGCCCGGCACAGGAGCCGCCGCTACTGCCCAGCTCCCGCCCCGAGCCCCAGCCTGGCCCCCAACACCCGCCCCCCCGGCCGCTGCCCCCGGCCTCGCCCCCAACTCCCCCCCCGGCCGCTGCCCCCGAGCCCCGGCCTTGCCCCCCAACTCCCCCCCCCGGCCGCTGCCCCCGAGCCCCGGCCTTGCCCCCAACTCCCCCCCCCCGGCCGCTGCCCCCGGCCTCGCCCCCAACTCCCCCCCCGGCCGCTGCCCCCGAGCCCCGGCCTTACCCCCAACTCCCCCCCCCCCCCGGCCGCTGCCCCCGAGCCCCGGCCTTGCCCCCAACTCCCCCCCCCCCGGCCGCTGCCCCCGGCCTCGCCCCCAACTCCCCCCCCGGCCGCTGCCCCCGAGCCCCGGCCTTGCCCCCAACTCCCCCCCCCCGGCCGCTGCCCCCGGCCTCGCCCCCAACTCCTCCCCCCGGCCGCTGCCCCCGAGCCCCGGCCTTGCCCCCAACTCCCCCCCCCCGGCCGCTGCCCCCGAGCCCCGGCCTCGCCCCCAACTCCCCCCCCCGGCCGCTGCCCCCGGCCTCGCCCCCAACTCCCCCCCCGGCCGCTGCCCCCGAGCCCCGGCCTCGCCCCCAACTCCCCCCCCCCGGCCGCTGCCCCCGAGCCCCGGCCTCGCCCCCAACTCCCCTCGGTCACTCCCTCTCCGAACTCCGGGCTCGCCGGCCGCCCAGGGCCCCCACGGCCCGGGCCGCCCCTGCTCCGCGGCCCCGCCGATGACACGTCGCTCGGCACCGACCTGCCTCCCGGCTCCGCCTCCTCCAGCTCCGCCTCCCCGGCCCGGCAGCCAGCGCAGCCCGGCACGCGGCCCTGGAGCTGCCGCTGCCCAGCCCGGCCGGCAGGAGCTGCCGCGGGGCCAGGTGAGGGGCCGTGAACGGCCGCGTTGCGAGCGGGGAGACGGTGGCGCGGGCACCGGGGAGCCCGGGGGAGCGCAGGGCACGGGGAGCGCAGGGCACGGGGGGAGCCCGGGGGAGCGCAGGGCACGGGGGGAGCCCGGGGGAGCGCAGGGCACGGGGAGAGCCCGGGGGAGTGCAGGGACAGGGGGAGCCCGGGGGAGCGCAGGGCACGGGGAGAGCCTGGGGGAGTGCAGGGACAGGGGGAGCCCGGGGGAGCGCAGGGCACGGGGAGAGCCCGGGGGAGTGCAGGGACAGGGGGAGCCCGGGGGAGCGCAGGGCAGGGGGAGAGCCGGGGGGAGTGCAGGGACAGGGGGCGCGTACAGGGACAGGGGGCTGTGTGGGAGCAAGGGACACAGGACTCTGGGGCAGGGGAGTGGGGGAGTCACAGGGCATTAGGAGCTGGGGGCCATGGGGAGCCTGGAGGGACCGCAGGGACAGGGGAGTGTGGGGCATGGGGAGCCCAGGGACAGTGGATATGGGGACCGGGGACCTGGGTCTGCAGGGGGAGCTCAAGGGAATTAGGCGCCTGGGGCTGGTGTCGGGGCATCCTAGAGACAGCAGGTCTGCAGGACCCAGTTTCTGAGCCCCGGGTCCCTTGGATAAAGATTGGTGGCGCCTGGGTGCCAGGTTTTGCCCTCCGAGGGGCACTGGCTCCACACTGCCTGGTCACTGTCCGGGGGTGGGTGTGGGGCTCAGAAAGCTGCAGTCATGGAGCCAGCTTCAGCTCAGTGCCAGGCCTGATGTACTCCCATTGGGGCCCAGGGGGTGGGGGAGCAGTGGTGGGGAAACCACTGGTGGCTAGGGTGGTCACACGAGGCTGGTGAGGGTCCCTGGGGCTGGGTGGGGCAGTTGCCTGGGTGAGGAGTTTGCTGAGCTCTGACCTACATTCCGTTTTCAAAGGGTACGTGAGGTGCCCAGCCTTGTGAGGTCTGGGACCCTCGAGCTGTAGGACCCCATCCGCTCCCAGGCACTGGGGCAGGGTTGGCTCCTTTCCATCTGCTGCTAGTGTTTGGCTGATGGGGCTCCCAGTACTTCTCCGGGGGAGTCTCTCCCCCTCCTCTTTGCTCTGGGTGAGGGAGCAGCAGAGTAAACAGATTCCAAAAGGGGAACCTGCTTGGAGCTTCTCTAGCCCTTGCCGACCTGACACCCCTCTGCATGTCCCCCCTCCACCTCCCCCAGTCACCCCTCCTTTGGAGTGGGCTGGAAGGAGCCATGTGCTGGCGGAAGGGGCAGAGGAGAGAGGCTGCCTCACGCTGAAGGAACCTGGCCATGGTATCTCTGCTGCCTTGGCTTTTCCCTGTTCAGTTTGGCCTCTGGGGAATAGCACTGGCTCAGTACCACCTTCGGGGTGCTGCTTTGAAACCCCAGCTTTGTCCTGTCTGCGTGTCAGGGAAGTAGCCAGGAAACACCTGGTTCTGGGGAGAGACCCCCATGCCTGCCCTTTCCTTCCTTGGAGTGAGGGCAGGGTGTCTGCAGCCCAGTCTAGAGAGGAGACATAGCCCCTGGCCGGAGGAGCTGGAGGCTCCAGGGAGAAATAAATCTGCCCCGGCTTCTCGGACTACTGATTATTGCTGTTGGAAAGACCAAAGTTCCCTGGATACCCATGTCCGCACCCCCCGCCCTCTGCTCAGGCTGCCTTTTCTCCCTGCCTCAGCCTGTTTAGTCTGAGGAGGATCCAGGGAGAGTGTGCCAGTCCAGAGAGCAGCCGCCTCTCTCTCTGCTATTCCTCATCAGGAGACATGTCCATCAGCGGAGACCCACCTGTGCTTCTGTCCCACCCTGGTCCCCGGCCTGTCGCTTTCTGAGCTGCGTGTTCCTGACCCATGGGTCCGAGGTTAGACACCATTTCTGCTAGCGGATGTGTCACGGAGTGTGGGAGAGTCAGCGCCCTGCACCCCTCTTCCTGGGATTCCCCGTGACTCTCAGCCAGCCGGTAAAACAGAAGGTTTAATGGACAATAGGAACACAGTCTAGAACAGAGCTTGTAGGTACAACCAGGACCCCTCAGTCAAGTCCTTCTGGGGGGGCAGAGAGCTTAGACCCCAGCCTTGGGGTTCCCTGCATCCCAGCACAAAACTGAAGCCAAACCCCCCTAGCAGGCTCTCTCCTCTCGCCTTTGTCCAGCTTCCCCAGGCAAAGATGTCACCTCACCTCACCCCCTTCCTGGCTCAGGTTACAGCTCAGGTATTTGTCTCCCATCCCCACTGCAGACGGGACGACATTCCCCCGTCAATCCATCCCGCTCCCCACTCCGTCACAGGGTGTTTCCGGCCTTTGTGCGTGAGAACTAGGAGCAGAGCAGGGCCGCAGCAGCGACTGAGGTGCTTGGTTTCTAGAGACCTCTCTACTGCCCCTGCCCCCACTACCAACCCCGACAAAGCATGCCAGAGGCGGGGACTCCTCAGGAGAGGCTCTGAGACGGTGATGCTAAGAGCCGGGACTGTCAAGACCCTGAGGACAGAGAGGGCGCAATGGTGCCATTTTCTTCCTTTCAGGGGTCAGGTGGGGCTAAGTGACAGAGGGTATGTGTAACCAGCAAAGCAGTGCCTGGGCTGGGCTGGGCTACCCAGCTGGCCTGAATGCCGCTAGCTGGGTAACAGTCCTGCAGACAGTGCAGCACGGGAGTGTGTTCCTTGGCCATGCCAGGCTTTCCTGCTTGCGCTGAAGCAGACACTGCATTGTCTTCACTACTGCTGTTCCCTGCTAGCCGGGTAATCCAGCCTGTGCCCAGCTTGTTCTGTGGAGAGAGACCCTAACCAATCCAAAGAAGCTAGGCTCGCCTTGTGAGTGTCACCAGCCAGGGAACACAAAATCCTTGGTGCCAAAGTGGGAACCATCTCTTGGGGCTGCACTCATGCTCTCCTGGGACCAAATGCTCCAGCCCAAGCTGCAGTCCCCCTTCGCATGTTCTGAAGACGCGGGAGCGAGTCTCCTTGGAGAGCCACCCTTACCCCAAGTAACCTCTCTTTGCCTTCAAGGACTGCTAGCAGAGATCCCCTCTCCATAGCACTACCCCGAGGGGTGGGTCTTAGGGGAACTGTGATGCTGGTACCCTGAATTGCATTCTTTAGCTCAGGAAGTGAATCCTAGGTAGCCGCCAGACATAACTGAGAGACTTCCCTTTTTGAGACGTGCTTTAGATCTGGTGGGACGTGTTCTAAATCTGTCACGTACACCTCCAAGGTTATAACAGGTTTGAATGCAGAACCTCGTTGAGTCAGATGTCTCTGAGCAGAGGTCATCTTCCTCACAGATTATTGTAATTATTTAGGATTTATACTATGGTAATACTCAGAGGCCACAAATAATCCAGGACAGTGTTTCTGAACCTTTTTGATACCAGGCACTGGCTTGCTGCCTTCCTAAACTGTGTCAGGGAGATCTCGGGGACTGGCGTCGGTCCACGGACCGGTCATTGAGAAACACTGATCTAGGGGATTTACTCCTGTCTAGAAAATAATGGAAGGCCCTTTTTCATATCTAAACAATGTATCCTGGCTTCCCTGCTAATGAATATGGTTTAGGGAAGCACACAGGTAAGATGAGAGATTGATTATGAGATGGGATTCTCTTTAGGGTCAGGAATTATGCAGTCAGCATAGAGTCACCTTATCCTTATGGGGGAGGATCAGCCACTCTGGCCTGGGGCTCACAGACAACCCTGGCTGAAGTGATTGCTATGAGGAATGTAGTCTTCAGGGACAGGCGATGTCCCCAAAAGGTGGCAGTGCATGGTGATGAGAAAGTGTGGGTCACTCGTCTACAAAGCACGGAACTCCAGGATCTGAGTAGGAACGCGGTACGTGGATATGGCTGCCAGATTCATTTTGACTGTGTTTAAGGTCATCTCAGTTTTCCTCAATGACAGCAAATAGTCTTGGCCAGCAGATACATGTGCTGGAGTTGCCTGTTTGCGAAGTGCCCAGGGACAGAACTTTCTCCAGTCTGCTGCAGCAGTTTGCCTTGTGGACAGTCCGTGGCTCTCTGATAAGGTTGGCTGCACGTTGAGGCACACGGCCAGTCCCAGTCTGTCAGGGATTTGCCACCAGGCAGTCTCCTGGTTGTAGAGATTTTGGCTTCGGGTGGGCACTGTGACCCTGTTTCTGGGAGAGGTGATGCAGGCAAGCAGGGCTATGGAGGGGCTGTGCTGTCTGGGAGATGTGAATACCAGTACTGATGAACCCATTTTATGGCTCGCAATAGCCCTCGGGCCATGGCCTGTTTTCTTTTTCGGATTATTGCTCTGGAAATTAGAAGCATGGGAGGGGACCCCATAGAACCGCCATGCTCCAGGCCAGGCTGGAGCGCTGGGTCACTCCCCAGAGTCTGTTCTCTCACGGGAACAGAACTGTTGCCATTGGCGATCTGTCTTGTGTAGATAGGCCTGTCTGAAGTTGTTCCCCAAGTTGTTGGGGAAGCACTTCTGCTGGACCCTGCCACTTCTGTCTGGGAGACAGACCACACCAGTGAGGGGTACATCATTAGATCACATTTCCCAAACTGGACTATTAATCTAGAAGACATCAGAGACTGAACAGAGCTCCCCCTCGACAGTGGCTGTAGTCTGTGTATGAGAGATGCTGAACTACTACTGCATTGATGTGAGGAAGAAAACCCTTGGCATACAAACTGCTCCTAATTCCAACCCACTTATGTGTCACCCCTCCTCTGCCACAGACTTCTGGTGTGGCCTTGGGCAAGTCATTTAGCTTCTCTGTACCTCAGTTCCCCATCTGTAAAATAGGGATACTAGTACTCCCTGACCTCACAAGAGTGTTGTGTGGATAAATACATAAAGGATTATGGAGCTCTCCCATTCTGCAGTAATGGGGGCTATGTAAATACCTAAGACAGATAGATAGTTGGGCCTTTGTAGGCTTCCACAGGTCTTGTATTGTCGGGTGATCAGAGTAAGGTTCCTAGCCTGATACTACCACTACAGATAGAGTTGGAAGATAGAAGGGCAATGTAACCATGACAGATGATCGCTGGCCTGAAGAATTAACTAACTGGAGAGATCTCAAATTGAGTCTGGATAATGGATTATAAGGGTACAGGACACCATGAACCCCATAAGTTTCCAGAAGAGGTGTGTGTGTTTTTTATCTAAGACCCGAAGAGGTGAATTCATAGATTCATTTATTCCATGACCAGAAGGGAACATGGAGATCATCTAATCTGACCTAAATAACAGAGGCCATGGAGTTTTCCCAAAATAATTCCCAGAGCAGATCTTTTAGAAAAACATCCAATCTTGATTTTAAAATTGCCAGTGATGGAGAATCCATCATGAGCCTTGGTAAGTTGTTCCAGTGGGTAATTACCCTTCCTGTTAAAAATTTACACTTTATTTCCAGTCTGAATTTGTCTAGCTTCAACTTCCAGCCATTGGATCATCTTAGACCTTTCTTTGGAAGATTGAAGAAATACTTGTTCCCCATGTAGGTACTTACAGACTGATCAAGTCACCCCTGAACCTTGGTCTGCATCCTTTGTTCCTAGATGTAGATGTTTACATTGAGCTGTACTGAAACGCTGCCAGAATTGTTTGCATCAGTCCTGTGGCAGATGTGCTGAACTTACCATTGAATTGGTGGTGTCTCCTATGAAGACTCTTCTAGTCCCAGTGAGTGGAGAGGGAGCTAGCTGTCTGTCTGCAGAACTCCTTAGATGGTCACGGAAATAAAGATACATGTGGATCCCTTGGCTGCTTATATGAGCTGCTCCTATGGTTAGACACTTGGTGACCCAGAAAGGCCAAAAGGGAGGCTCTTGTGCTGGTAAAGATCTTCTGCCATGCAGAATCCAAGGTCCTTGCTGTGAGCTGGCCTGGTGATGATGTGCAAGCATGTGTCCTTCCAGCACAGAGTCTTCTCAGAGCCAGGATGCGATGAAGCTTCCCCATTGACTACTTCTGTTGTGGGCTTGGCTTCTGTCTCATAAGCACCTGTGAGCAAGTGCTTCATCGGACCATTGACCCTCCATCACTATCTCCTCTGCCTTCTTTTCAGAATTCAGGGAAAGATTTTTGTCCCAGGATAAGTTGTATGTCGCTAGCAGAGCCTGATAGTTAGCTATTCTCATCTGCAGAACTGCAGAAGGGTACAGTTTCCACCCCAGTAAATTTAGTCTGTCTTCATATGTGTCGAGGAGTAGATTTACAGGTTTGCTCTAGTTCTCCCTTCTCCTGAGCTGCAGACACTGCAAGGGAATTAGGAAGCAGATGCGTGAAGAAAAACCCCAAAGTCTGTTTGATGGACAGCTGGAATTTGTCTGCCTTTTCAGAGGTACAGGGCCCAGTGTTGGGCTGGAGAGTCCTTCGGTGGTTCCTTAAGTTCTTCATGGATAATGACCTCCATTCAAGGTCTGTGCTGAGGCTCAAACATGTCAGATACTCACTGGGGCAGTTCTTGTACTCCTAGGTTCCCAGAAGGCCTTGAAAATTCTTGGATTCTGGGGGCGACAGGGAAGAGGAGGAGGTCCACACTGCTTCCTTAGGCGGTGATGAGGAAGGGCAGGAAGTTGGCTGTTTCTTTGTCCTCAGACACCTTACTCACAGTAATTTGGGAGGATACAGACGTCCCTAGATGCTATTTGGGGAGCTGGGGTCTGTCTCTTAGGAGGATGATCCTCAGAGCCCCTAACAAGGGAGGTTGCAGATGTGGAATCAATGTCTCCTGGTTTTTCTGTTGGATTGACCAGAACCAGTAGATCAGCCGCACAGGAATAAGGTGGCATGGTACAGGCCACGTTATAGGCATCCATGGAGGAGCTGTTCATGCACCAGACAAGGTAGCCATTGATCTTGAGGAATCAGACACTGGATATAACCCAAGTTGGATGGCAGCTGCAGAGATACTGAGGGCTACAGGACTGATTAACAGACTCCATCCTTGATAGCAGAGGTTGATTCAGGGGCTTTCAGGTCCCAGGCTTTGGTTCTGAAGCTAAGCTCTTCTAAGACATCTTTTTTTTGGGGGGGGGGGGTGAAAGGAGAAGAGAAGGGGGTATATGGCTAAGGGGGATGTTTGGAGACGGCTCCCTTTTCTGACACCTCAAGAGCACCAAAAGGGCAACCCACATTGCACAGATGGTCCCTCTCAACCAAAGAGCCCTGTATCTAAGTGTCCATGACACCAGCCTCTCTGGTTCATCGATGATAACACAGCCAGAAGCGACCACTGTGTTCATCTCTAGTCTGACCTCCTGCATAACACAGGCCGTAAGAACTTTCCTGAATTAATTTCTGTTTGAACTAGGGCAGATCTTTTATAAAAACACGAGATCTTGATTTTAAAATAGCCAGTGATGGAGAATCCACTAAGACCTTTGGTAAATTGTTCCAGTGATTAATTGCCCTCACTGTTAAAAATTTGCACTTTATTTCCAGTCTGAATTCATTTAGCTTCAACTTACAGCCATTGGATCATGTTAGACTTTTTCTCTGCTACACTGAAGAGCCTTCTACTGTCAAATTTATGTTCCCATGTAAGTACCTGTAGTCTGTGATCAAATCATCCCATAACCTTCTCTTTGGTATGCCTCATAGCTTGATTTAAGGAGCTCAGTCACTATAAGGCACGCTTTCCAGTTCTTTAATTGTTCTCCTGGCTCTTCTCTGCCCCCTCTCCAATTTATCAACACCCTTCTTGAACCGCAGACACCATAACTGTACAGGGTTATCACAACAGTGGTTGCACCAGGGCCAAATACAGGGGGAATATAATATCCCTATTCCTACTTGAGATTCCTCTGTTCATGCATCCAAGGCTCACACGAGCCCTTTTGGCCACAGCGTCACACTGGGACCTCATGTTCAGTTGATTATCCACCTGATGTCCCCAAGTTATTTTCAGAGTCATGGCTTCCCATCATAGAATCCCCTATCATGTCAGTATGGCCTGCATCCTTTGTTCCTAGATGTATGACTTCACATTTGGCCATATTTAACACACATTGTTTAGTTGTCCCATCTTAGATTGCTCTCTATAGTGACCTGTCCTCTTCACTGCTCGCTTCACCCCTCCCCGCCAATCTTTGTCATCTGCAAACTTCATCAGCGATGAGTTTTTCTTCTAGGTCATTGATCAAAATATTAAATAGCACAGGGCCAAGAACTGATCCTGTGGGACTGCACTAGAAACACACCTGCCTGATGATGATTCTCTATTTATAATTACATTTTGAGACCTATCAGTTAACCAGTTTTTAATCTATTTAATGTGTGCCATGTTGATTTTGTATCATTCTAGTTTCTTAATCAAACTGTCATGTGGTACCAAGTCTAAGCGTAGTACAACATCAACACTATTACCTTAATCAACCAAACTTGTAATCTCATCAAAACAAGATCCCAAGTCAGTCAGGATCTGTCTTCCACACACATGTGCTAATTGTCATTAATTATATTACTTTCCTTTCTTTATCATCGGAGTCCTATATCTGCTATTCCGTTATTGTGCCCTGGATCAACGTCGGGCTCACAGACCTACCATCACCTGGCTTTCACCAGTGCTCTGAAGCCTAAGGAGCGGGGTGGGCTTCAGAGCATGAGCTGCAACTTCAGTGCTCTGTGTACACAGCTATTGCTAGAGTGCTAGCACGAGCCCCATTAGCCCATGTCTATTGACCTCACTCCCACTTGCTCCAGAATGCTGTGTAGACGAACCTCATCGGGGCAGTATGCACAGCTTCAATGGTCACGACTCTCGAGGGGGTGACGACTACAGTACAGAGGGCTCTCTGTGTACTCTGTGCAGACGAACTCAAAGGAGAAGCATCAGCTACACCATAGTACAGACAAGGGCAGGTCCTGTGAAAACTTCCCGACACCTAACTCTGCCAGTGCTCCTTGGTCCCACCTGGCAGCCCCGCTGCCAGTCCTGCCCTCAGTTCCCACATTGTGCATCACTGACCAATTCTGTGGGGCATTTGTGATTTCGAGAAGTGCCTACTACTGGTTGCAATGACTCCCTCCATCTCGTGTCACTTGTGTCCAAATACTGACGTGACATGAGTCGGGGGCTGGGGGGTCACTGCAATCAGTGCTACCCCCATCTCTCGTCCATGCTCCTGTCATGTCCTGTCTGATGCACAGCCTAGTTCTCTGGGGCATTGGCTGTACTGTGTACAGCGCACTGCACACTAGGACTCTGATCCCTGACTGGGGTTCCTAGGAGTTACCACAATGCAGACAATCAATACTGGGGTCCCCAGTCTCTTACAGGGAGAGAACAAAGCCATTACCAGCGTGACAGGTTGCTGAGTTAGCACTCCCCTCCCAGTGTACTAACTACAGCCCCTCGCCCCAACCCAAGCCAAGCACTCACGTTGGCAAATGCCAGTGGGGCGCACTGGACTGGGACTCAGGAGACCTGGCTTAGTGTCCACAGGCCTGCTGGGTGCCCTTGGGGGAGTTGGTAGAGCCCAAGGTCTGGTTTGACCTGTCCACAGCAGGCACCTGCCATGGCTTAAGCTAAGGCAGAGACTAGAAAATGGCCTCCCAGAGTGAACGGGGCCTCCCTGGCAGGGGCTCCCTGCCCTTTGCTCCATGCACTGGATGGAGCCATCAGTTTATTATGGCAAGATTCATAGTGACCCTTCCCCCTGCAGCTACTCCCCAATCCTATTTGGCATCCCCAGGACAGCATGGCCCGAGTCCTGCAGCTGTGTCCCACTGAGAGCACATGCCCAGTGCTTCCTGCCAGCTGTGCTGTGCTCAGAAGATGCAGCCAGAAATGCACAGGGAGGCTCGGGGTTACCTTTGGGAGGCGGGGTCTGTGTATAAACCCTGAATGAGTGCTCCCAGGGCAGCTAATGTGTGCCATGTTCCCCTTTCCTTCTCCAGAGCGGGGGTGGGGGGTGGTTCTCAGTGTCACTAGGCAGCACTGCCTGAACCCCTCCTGCCTCTGGGCGGTACTGGACTCTGGCTGGCTCACGTTCCCACCCTGCAGCTCTCGGGAACAGCAGCGTGCTGTAGAAGGAGGCTGAAGCTCACTCTGTCCCTTGAGTAATGACTCTCTCCAACCTGTTGCTGTCCATACTAACTAGGTGTCCCATAGTGTCTTCATCACGTTCTGCCATACAAGCGTCTCCCTATGTCTGGGCACGGCTCCAAGAGCAGGAAAGGAAATTGCCCTGCGACTGGGCGTCTGGCTGGGTGGCGCGTTGAGCAGAATGCTGAGCAGAAAGCTGCAGCGTCAGGACCGGGTGGCAGGCTGGCTGTGGGCACCACCCTCCACCACTCCAGAAGGGGATGCTCCAAGGCGCGAGGGACCAGGCAGCTCCCTCCCAGCTCTGGCTTGGTTTTGCTAAGCTCTGAGTTGTGCTGCTCGCTGGGGGAGAGGTCGGGAATCCAGCTCACTCAGCACCTGGGAACTTTGCTTGTTCTCAGCGCCTGCTAACTCTGGGCCACTCTGCTGAATCGGCAGCTCGGTTACAGCAAGAAGGAGCTGTAAGGAATGTGGCTGCAGCACCATGCGCGTGCCGCACTGCCATCTGCAATGCTGGCTGCGCAGAGTTCCCAGAACGAGGCACTGTGGGGCGCAGGACAGGGCATGCTCTGGGGAGCCTGGCCTGAATGCGGGCTGCCGGCGGAGTCCCTCTATACCAGCCCAGCCTTGCCCACATGCTGTAGAGAGCAAGGCAGCAGAACCTGAAGGGTGCTGAGGAAGGGGTGGGGGGAGTTTTGGAGTTGCTCTGCTCCTCACCCACTCAGCAGGTACCTCTGGATATTCACAGACCTTACCCAACGTGTCCCTGATGGCCATGTCTCCACTGTCCATGCTGCAGCGCAGCTGCAGTGACGCGGGCAGTGTAGACACGCGTTATCGCCCGGGGAGAGCTCTCTCGGCGATAAAAAATCACCACCCTGAGCCAGTGGCAGTAGCTTTAGCCCTGGGAGCGTGGCTCCCAGCGATAAAGCGCTGTCTATACTGCTGCTTTTCAGCACTAAAACTTTTGTCGCTTGGGGTGTGTTTTTTCAACCCCTGAATGACTAAAATTTTAGCGCTGAAAGCGGCAGTGTAGACACAGCCTAAATTGCAACGCAAAGGAGCGTTGCTCCTGGCGTGTTAGCGGCTCTAACTGTCCCCGCAGCTCTAAAGCAGTTCCTTTCTGTGAGTTCTTCTCTGAAATGAGCTGTTAGACTCTTCCACATCCCTTGGGCTGCCTGGAGGATGACAGGGGGCAACTCAAGCAGGGCTGCTGCGCATGTGCTGCATGCAGGAGGGAGTGGGGAACCGTGGCTGGGGAAGATGGGAGGCAGGAATGGAGGGAGAGTGGAGGTGACTGGAGTTGGCACAGGGTGTGGCAGGAGATGTATGCCTGGGCGTGATGTGGGACCCAGGGGCGGGGGAGCACGCGTCTGCATGCCTCTCCTACAGTCGGGGTGGAAGGAAGGGGTGCGTGTGTGCTCATGAGAGAGCTGATGTGGCAGGGAAGACGTGTAGGTGCCCACGCTGGGAAGCATGTGTGCGAGTGGGTACAGCATTATGAAATGGACCGTAGGGCACGCCCCTGCCCTGGGCTGGGAGCTTTGTCTACCATTGCTTACAGAAATAGAACCAAGGGCCCTGCCGCGGCCAGTGACTCCAGTTGCCTCTGACATGAGCGATAGGCCCTAACTCAGGGCACACTGCAGTGCCTGAAGGGAGGGAATGGGAGGGGTTCTGTGCCATGTCATTTAGAGACAATGCATGCCAAACCTAGAGCCTCCAGCTGATGGTGGCAGGCGGGGGTCTCTGGGTAAAATCCCAACTCAGCTGAGTTGGAAGAGTCCCTGCTCCTCGAGAGGAGATTGCTTTACAGATTGTCCCAGGCACCCACACCTGCAATAGCAGGGGGGATAAGGGGCGTCCGCAGGCAGAGCGCCCGGGCCCGGAGCAGCGGGGGGCATAAGGGGCGTCCGCAGGCGGAGCGCCCGGGCCCGGAGCAGCGGGGGGCATAAGGGGCGTCCGCAGGCGGAGCGCCCGGGCCCGGAGCAGCGGGGGGGATAAGGGGCGTCCGCAGGCGGAGCGCCCGGGCCCGGAGCAGCGGGGGGGATAAGGGGCGTCCGCAGGCGGAGCGCCCGGGCCCGGAGCAGCGGGGGGGATAAGGGGCGTCCGCAGGCGGAGCGCCCGGGCCCGGAGCAGCGGGGGGCATAAGGGGCGTCCGCAGGCGGAGCGCCCGGGCCCGGAGCAGCGGGGGGCATAAGGGGCGTCCGCAGGCGGAGCGCCCGGGCCCGGAGCAGCGGGGGGGATAAGGGGCGTCCGCAGGCGGAGCGCCCGGGCCCGGAGCAGCGGGGGGGATAAGGGGCGTCCGCAGGCGGAGCGCCCGGGCCCGGAGCAGCGGGGGGGATAAGGGGCGTCCGCAGGCGGAGCGCCCGGGCCCGGAGCAGCGGGGGGGATAACGCGCAGGCCGGGGGACTGAAGTTCAGGATTGAGGACCATCAGCCTTGCTTTGTGCGGGGGAGCCAAGGGTTGGAATGGGGAGATTGAGTGGCAGGTAAGACTGAGGGGCATCAGCAAAATTGATGGGGGGGATGGGGCCCTTGATTGGAAGATCAGGGGCTGGACACCTTCCACTCAAAATAGCACAGTGCAGCGATTTGTAGTTCCCACAGGTTGCCTCTTTGTATTCAAGACACTGCCCCGTGTGGAGCCGGCTCCCTGTCCCCGGGACCCCGGCCTGTCACTGCCCCGCGTGGAGCCGGCTCCCCGCCCCCGGGACCCCGGCCTGTCACTGCCCCGCGTGGAGCCGGCTCCCCGCCCCCGGGACCCCGGCCTGTCACTGCCCCGCGTGGAGCCGGCTCCCCGTCCCCGGGACCCCAGCCTGTCACTGCCCCGCGTGGAGCTGGCTCCCCGCACTCAGGACCCCGGCCTTTCACTGCCCCGCCTGGAGCTGGTTCCCCGTCCCCGGGACCCCGGCCTGTCACTGCCCCGCCTGGAGCTGGTTCCCCGCCCCCGGGACCCCGGCCTGTCACTGCCCCGCGTGGAGCCGGCTCCCCGTCCCTAGGACCCCGGCCTGTCACTGCCCCGCGTGGAGCTGGCTCCCCGCACTCAGGACCCCGGCCTTTCACTGCCCCGCCTGGAGCTGGTTCCCCATCCCCGGGACCCCGGCCTGTCACTGCCCCGCCTGGAGCTGGTTCCCCGCCCCCGGGACCCCGGCCTGTCACTGCCCCGCGTGGAGCCGGCTCCCCCCCCCCAGGACCCCGGCCTGTCACTGCCCTGCGTGGAGCTGGTTCCCCGCACTCAGGACCCCGGCCTGTCACTGCCCTGCGTGGAGCTGGCTCCCCGCCCCCAGGACCCCGGCCTGTCACTGCCCCGTGTGGAGCCGGCTCCCCGCTCCCGGGACCCCGGCCTGTCACTGCCCCGCGTGGAGCTGGTTCCCCGCCCCCGGGACCCCGGCCTGTCACTGCCCCGCGTGGAGCTGGTTCCCCGCCCCCGGGACCCCGGCCTGTCACTGCCCTGCGTGGAGCTGGTTCCCCGCACTCAGGGCCCCGGCCTGTCACTGCCCTGTGTGGAGCTGGTTCCCCGCCCCCGGGACCCCGGCCTGTCACTGCCCTGCGTGGAGCTGGTTCCCCGCACTCAGGGCCCCGGCCTGTCACTGCCCCGCGTGGAGCTGGTTCCCCGCCCCCAGGACCCCGGCCTGTCACTGCCCCGCGTGGAGCTGGTTCCCCGCCCCCGGGACCCCGGCCTGTCACTGCCCCGCGTGGAGCTGGTTCCTCGCCCCCGGGACCCCGGCCTGTCACTGCCCCGCGTGGAGCTGGTTCCCCGCCCCCGGGACTCCGGCCTGTCACTGCCCCACGTGGAGCTGGTTCCCCGCCCCCGGGACCCCGGCCTGTCACTGCCCCGCGTGGAGCTGGATCCCCGCCCCCGGGACCCCGGCCTGTCACTGCCCCGCGTGGAGCTGGCTCCCCGCCCCCGGGACCTCGGCCTGTCACTGCCCCGCGTGGAGCTGGTTCCCCGCACTCAGGACCCCGGCCTGTCACTGCCCCGTGTGGAGCCGGATCCCCGCCCCCGGGACCCCGGCCTGTCACTGCCCCGCGTGGAGCTGGATCCCCGCCCCCGGGACCCGGGCCTGTCACTGCCCCGCGTGGAGCCGGTTCCCCGCCCCCGGGACCCCGGCCTGTCACTGCCCCGCGTGGAGCTGGCTCCCCGCCCCCGGGACCCCGGCCTGTCACTGCCCCGCGTGGAGCTGGTTCCCCGCCCCCGGGACCCCGGCCTGTCACTGCCCCGCGTGGAGCTGGTTCCCCGCCCCCGGGACCCCGGCCTGTCACTGCCCTGCGTGGAGCTGGTTCCCCGCCCCCGGGACCCCGGCCTGTCACTGCCCTGCGTGGAGCTGGTTCCCCGCACTCAGGGCCCCGGTCTGTCACTGCCCCGCGTGGAGCTGGTTCCCCGCCCCCGGGACCCCGGCCTGTCACTGCCCCGCGTGGAGCTGGTTCCCCGCACTCAGGGCTCCGGCCTGTCACTGCCCCACGTGGAGCCGGCTCCCTGGCACAGCCTGTCTGCCCTGCACAGAGCTGGGTGCACTGAGCCCCAATGTGGCAGAGCTATTTTTAACCGTTTCTTCTGCTTGGATTGAGCTGTGAACTTGCACCGTGTTTATGCTGAAGGGGCTTCCTTTTCCCTTTTTGCTGGAGCTCAAAGCTTGTCTCTTTGTGTTTGTGATCTTGCCTGAGCTGAGAGGGAGGGCTCGAGAGGGGCCAGCAACTCGGTGCGGAGGCAGCCGTTTGTGCTAGAACTTTGCTGCCCTTGGGAAGGAACGTGGGAGGAGACAGGCGCTGGTTCCATGCTCACACAATGTCTCTGTCTCTGCAGGTCCAAGGGAGCGTAGGGGCCATGAGCTGGGCCTGGACCTGCTGCCATCCTGCCCCCAGGGGGGCCAACCCTGGGGGTGACTAAGAAGGAAAAGCAGCCAGGAGAATGGGCTCCTGGTGCCCCAGGCCAGGCTCAGGGCCAGCCCGGGCCAGCCGTGCTGGGGCACTTTGTCGGAAGCGTTAGGGGCGAAGGACAGAGGCAGAACGGCCGGGACAGCATGCCGAGAAGCCTCAATGCTGCACCTCCTGTCCAGCTTTCCTCCTGGTCGCTAGCCTATCAGCAAGACCCACAGGCAGCAGAGGATGAAACCAGCTGCCCCCCTGGCCAAGCCATGGGCAGCCCAGCTCTGACAGGCGGAGGAGATGCTCCCTCTGCCAGGTTGCAGCACGTGTACTGCAGCTTCCCAAGCAGCAGGGCGGAGGAGCCTGGGGCCTGAGGGCAGGGCGGGCGGCACGAGATGGTCAGTAACGAGACCAGCCCCTGCCTGGCTCGGAGCAGTGAGGGCAGCCAGGAGAAAGCCATGACCGTACGCTCGGTGCTGCTCAACCGCGACTCGCCCGACATCGAGACCCGCCTCAAGCGCCGACGCAACCGCACCCAGCAGGTTCGCTTCAAGGACCTGGTGGATGGCAACCGTGGGGCGGAGGCGAGCCCCCCGCAGGAGCCAGCAGCCACACCTGACACCAACACCCCATGTGCCTCTATGCCCCCCAGGGACTCCCCTGAGCCGGTGGCAAACTGTGCCTCGCACGCCCAGCGGAGCTGGCACCAGGCCAAGCCACACTCACTGACGCTGCCTATGCCCAGCAAGGTGTGTCTGAGCACGGCCATCCAGACCTCCCCCAGCCTCCAGCAGCAATTCCCAGCCTCCCGCGTCCGCAGCAAGAGCACTTGCGACTTCGCCCAGGAGGAGGTGCTGCCCGCCACCTGGGAGCCCAGCAAGAGCCAGGCGGGCCCAGCCAGGGCACCCGCCTCCGCCAGAGCCAGCAGGGATCTCCCCCAGTGCCCCCTCACCAGCCTTTCCGCACACAACCGCCTCCCTGCCTCCCCTCTCGCCCAGCACACCAGCAGAGAGGGGCAGCCAGGCCCCACGCCACATGCCACTTTGTGCCACGGGCTGACTCCACCGCCCAGGGCTCCTTGCCCACCTTATCCAGGGACCATCAGGTGTACCGCTGCCAACTATACCTCCCCCCCAGCGCCCAGCCCCGGCCTCTGCTCCTCCCAGCCCCCCGCATACACCAGGAACTGGGGGAGCCCTAAGGACAGCCACGGTGCCCCTGCTCCGTGTCCCCTGCGCCCTCCCTCTGTGCCATGTGGACAGCCTGGGCCACCTGCAGAGCCACGGAGCAGGAGCCAGTCGGAGCAGGACCTGCCATCCCAGCCTGCTCCTAATCGCACGACCGGCAGCCATGGGCTCGGCCAACCAGCTCAGTGTCCCTCCCAACGAGACCCCGCCGCTGCCCTGCAACAAGGCCACAGCTCGTCCTGGGGCAGCCCCGGCTGCCCCCCTTCAAACCACAGCCCCAGCACAGTCCTGCCACCCCCAAACCAGCCCAGTTCTACAGCAACCATGCTGAAGAAGCCACCAGCCACCCTCAGCCACCAGGCTCCCAGCTGTGAGCAGGCCCAACCTGAGGCTGCAAGGCCCAGCATCTGCAGCCGGCTAAAGGCCATCCAGACCAAGTGTGGCCTCATGAACTTGGAGGAGCCTCAGCAACTGATCTCCACATCCAGCCAGGGGCACCCCCGGAGGACACAGCAATTCACCCGGACTCCTGGGGCTCCCTGGAGCAACGAGCCGCTGGGTGAGCCCTGTCTCACGGCCGAGCAGCTGGAGACTCTGCACCAGGTTCAGGACCTTCTGCAATTGGTGGCTGCAGCCAAAGGGCAAGTGGGTTTGTCCAAGGGGGATGAGCCTTTCCTAACATCTCGGGGACACGTGGGTGTGGGGCCCGGGCAAATGGGGGACCTACAGTCACAGCTGCAGTCCCTGGAAGGGGTGCTGGAGACCAGCCAACAAACCATCAAGGTGCTGCTGGATGTCATCCAGGACCTGGAGAAGAAGGAGGCCCAGCGGGATGGGTGAGCAGCAGGGCGCAGGTGGGCTGCCGGGGAGGGCGCAATGCTGAGGGCAAGACAAAGTGCATGGACTCCCCGCCATAGGTTTGGCTCAATGATCAAATGAGGTATCAGGCGAGGAAAGGGTAACACGACTCCAGGGAACTTAGACCTACTGTCCAAACAGCACTGGCCCAATGCACCTGTCCATGATGCACCAGCCCCGCGCATGCCTGCCCTCAGCCCTCCCCATCCCATGCCAACACACACCTGCCCTGCCCCTTCCCCTACGGGTCACGGGTAATCCAGTCTCTGGGCACAGGTGTGTCTTGGCCTTTCTGCTGAGTCTGCCAGCCAGGGTAAAGCACAGGGATGAGTATGTGTCATGGGAGCTGAGATCCCCAAACTCATCTCTGACAGGGGCCACTAGACGTCCCTTAGATGGGAACTGCTGCCAGTCCCTCCTGAGCCAGGTAGGATTCAAACCGGTGCCCTCCAGGAGAAAGGCTCCAGAGCTCATTAGCGCTATCCTGAAGCAGCCAGGCCCTGTACGTACTGCTACCCCTTGGCGAGTGAGGCTGCTGTCTGGAAAGATCAGTTCAAATGCAGACTTTTCTGTAGCTCACACAGGCAGGGTCTTCTCCTCTCTGCACACATAGGCAATGCCTCCCACCAGTGCGCTCAGTTGCTAGCACAGTTAAATGTCCTACCTTCTTAGAGGGACAGTTCCCATTAAACAAAACACAAACCCTAAAACTACACCAGTAAAACAAATACTAACACACCATCCAGATTGACCTCTCTGTAGAATGGTTTGCAATATAGCAATATTAATTGCAGAGTCCTCACACTGTGAGAGTCATTAACAGAGTTTGAACCCGTGAGTTGCAGATCCACCACATAGACTTCCACAGCTATGGGGAGTGAGGGGTGAGGAAAGCTTGCTAATATCCTCTGTGTGGGTCAGCCCGTCGAGAAAGACATGATACAATTACACAACTGTTTGGGAGCTAGTGGTGGGATGCTGGGTATCAGGGTTACCGGTTTCTGTTCTTAGCGCTGGGGACAGCGTATGATGTAGTGGTTCTAGACATCACAGCCAAACATAACAACACTTCAGTTTGAGTTGTTTGCAAGGACTGAACTCAAGGCTTGTATCTAAAAGCACGAGAAGTTCCATTAGCATGGAAGTAGCAATAGACTCAGGTGATGTCTGCACTGCAAACCCCCACCCCACCCCCCCAGTGAGTCTCAGAGCCCAGGTCAACTGATGCGGGCTTGGCCTGTGGTGCTGAAAATAGCAGTGTAGATGCTTGGGCCGGAGCCCTGGCTCTGGGACCCCACCCCCTTTCACTGGGTTTCAGAGCCGGGGCTCCAGCCGAAACCTGAATGTCTGCGCTGCTATTGCTAGCCCCATAGTGTGAGCCCTGCCAGCGCCAGTTTGGTGATCCGGGCACTGAGACTTGCTGCTGCCACAGGTGTGGCTTGTTTCTTTTTGTAGTGTAGACCTAGGCTAAGAATCCTCCGTGTGTGGTGTACCACCAGAGAGTGACACCAAGCCATATTGCAGCAGTGGGGTTACACATGCACATAATTTGGCACATTGCTTCAGAAAGGCCGCAGGGCAAAGTGGATGAGATTTGGGTCAGTCATATTAAGCACGTGGATTCTAGTCCTAGGCCTACCTGTAGAGACAAGTTGGAACCTCCTAGTTATCTGTAAAACGGGTGAATGCTAGCTGCCTTCTTCTAAGGGTGTGGTGTGGGCCCTGGGTTACTAGTGGTTGTGAAGGGCAGAAAAATATTTGTAGCAGTGGAAGAGCTGGGACTAGAACTCACGTTCTCCTGGTTTACAGTTCAGCATGCCTTGCCTTCCCCTAAGTTTCAGGGCATGTGTGTATCCTGACCACTTTCCCTTTCCTGTACAATGTGGATTGGCAGAGAGGAACGCAAGACTCAGCAGCTGATTCAGACTGCTCTCGCCAGAAAAAGGAAGATGCAGCAGCTGTCAGAGCACAGACTGACTCCCCAAGGCAGCCCCTGTTGGGGATCCAGGCCTCCCTGCTGTGTGCCGTCAGGTCTCTCCAAACAAAGTACTCAGTATTCATATCTGTTCATTTCACTGATTCTGCTGCTCCTGAAAATGGGGACCGGGGAGCAGCACCAGTGCCCCTGACCCATACCAGACATGGGGCCCGTAGTGTGAGTCTGCTCCTACCTAGACACCAGAACATCCACCTGTACTAATGTGCCTGAAGCCTGGCCAGTTCTGGTGTCTGCATTTCAAAAAGAAAGTTAACATTTGGAAGGGAGTCAGAGAAGAGCTACAATGATTCGAAGTCTGGCAAACCTTCCTTAATAGTGAGAGGCTTAAGAAGCTCAATCTATGCAAGTGACAAAGAGTCCTGTGGCACCTTACAGACTAACAGACGTATTGGAGCATAAGCTTTTGTGGGTGAATACCCACTTCGTCGGATGCATGCCTATCTATGCTGTTTATCCAAGAGAAGGATAAGAGGGGATGTAATGGGGAGCAGAGGGCACGTTAATGTAGCAGACAAAGGCAGAATGAGATCAGTGGCTGAATGCTGAAGCTAGACCAATTCAGGCTAGAAATAAGGAGGGTGTGTCCGTTTAACATGGCTGTGTAGTCGCAGAGCTCTCCCAGCGCTGTAAAATCCCACCCCCACGAGGGGAGTGGCTGTCAGCGCTGGTGCACTGTCTACACTGGCCCTTTACAGCGCTGCTGAAATTTGCAGCGCTCAGGGGTGTGTTTTTTCACACCCCTAAACAAGAAAGTGGCAGTGCTGTCAAGTGGCAGTGTGGGTAATTAACCATTTGAACAACTTACTGAGGGTTGTGGTGGATTCTCCACCACTCTAAGTCTTAAATTAAGCGTGGATATCTTTGTAAAAGAGGCGGTCTAGCTCAAACAGAAGTTCCATATGGGCTTACCGCAGAAATTACTGGGTGAGGTTCTCTGGCCTACACCCTTTGGGTGGTCAGACTAAATGATCACAGTAGTTCCCTTCTGGCCTTACAATAGATAGAGTCATAGAGTCATAGGACTGGAAGGGACGTTGCTAGGTCATCTAGTCCAGTCCCTTGCACTGAGGCAGGACTCAGTATTATTCAGACCATCACTAACGGGTTTGTCTAACCCAGGGGTGGGCAAACAACGGGCTGCAGGCCACATCCGGCCTGCCAGCCGATTTAATCTGGCCCTCGAGCTGGGGAGCGGGGTCGGGGGCCGCTCCACATGCGTGTGCTGCAGCTCCCGGAAGCAGCAGCATGTTCCCCCTCCGGCTCCTACATTTAGGGGCAGCCAGGGGCCTCCACGTGTTGCCCCATCCGCAGGCGCCGCCCCCACAGCCCTGATCCCTCTCCTGCCCTCCGAACCCCTCAGTCCCAGCCCGGAGCACCCTCCTACACCCCAAACCCCTCATCCTCAGTCCCACCCCAGAGCCTGTGCCTCCAGCCAGAGCCCTCACCCCCACCCCCGCATTCCAGCCCCCTCCCACACCCTGAACTCCTCTTTTCTGGCTCCACCCCAGAGCCCTCACCCCTTCCTGCACCCCAACCCCAATGTTGTGAGCATTCATGGCCTGCCATACAATTTCCATACCCAGATGTGGCCCTCAGGCCAAAATGTTTGCCCACCCCTGGTCTAACCTGTTCTTAAAAATCTCCAATGATGGAGGTTCCACAACCACTGGGGGAGGGATAGCTCAGTGGTTTGAGCATTGGCCTGCTAAACCCAGGGTTGTGAGTTCAATCCTTGAGGGGGCCATTTAGGGATCTGGGGCAAAAATTGGGGATTGGTCCTGCTTTGAGCAGGGGGTTGGACTATAGATGACCTCCTAAAGTTCCTTCCAACCCTGATATTCTATGAACCTCCCAAGGTAATTTGTTCCAGTGCTTAACTACCTTGACAGTTAGGCAGTTTTTGCTAATGTCCAACCTAAATCTCCCTTGCTGCAATTTTTGCCTCTTGTCCTGTTCTCAGTGGCTAAGGAGAACAACTTATCACCCTCCTCCTTATAACCGTTTACATAATTGAAGACTGGTATCATGTCCCCCTTCAGTCTTCTCTTCTCCAGACTAAACAAAGAGACGGTTACTCACCGTAGTAACTGTTGTTCTTCGAGATGTGTTGCTCATATCTATTCCAATTAGGTGTGCGCGTGCGGCGTACACGATCGTCGGAAGACTTTTACCCTAGCAACACTCGGTGGGCCGGCTGGCGCCCCCTGGAGTGGCGCCATTGCGGTGCCTGCTATATATCCCAGCCGGCCCAGCGCCCTCTCAGTTCCTTCTTGCCGGCTATTCCGACAGTGGGGATGGAGGGCTTCAAATGAAAGTCCCGCTCCTTCTTGGTTTGCGGCTTGAAAGCCTTACAGATACGGCACTTATCTGGAAGGTGGGACTCTCCGAGGCACTTCAGACAGGAGTCGTGGGGGTCCCCCGTGGGCATTGGCTTCAAACAGGCCGAGCACGGCTTGAATCCCAGAGAGCCAGGCATTGGCCCGGTACCGGGAGGGAGACGGGAAAAACCCCTTATGTCCCACTACTATTTACACTAACTACAACAAACAAACTATCAGTAAACTATTAACAACTACTTAAGAAGTACTTAAAAACTATCAACAAGATAAACGAGTGCTAACTGCGCTAGGGAGGTGGAGATCAGCTAAGCTGCACTCCACAGTTCCAACAACCGTCACGGGCGCTAAGAAGGAACTGAGAGGGCGCTGGGCCGGCTGGGGTATATAGCAGGCACTGCAACGGCGCCACTCCAGGGGGCGCCAGCTGGCCCACCGAGTGTTGCTAGGGTAAAAGTCTTCTGACGATCGTGCACGCCGCGCGCGCACACCTAATTGGAATACATATGAGCAATCACTCGAAGAAGAACCCAGTGTTTTCAATCTTTCCTCATAGGTCATATAATCTTTTTTGTTGCTCTTCTCTGGACTTTCTCTAATTTGTCCACATCTTTTCTGAAGTGTGATGTCCAGAACTGGACTCAGTACTCCAGTGGAAGCCGTATCAGTGCTGAGTAGAGCGGAAGAATTACCTCTTGTATCGTGCTTACAACACTCCTGCTAATACATCCCAGAATTATGTTCGTGGTTTTGTTTTTGCAAGTGTTACATTGTTAACTCATATTTAATTTCTGATCCACTAGAACTCCCAGATCCCTTTCTGCAGTACTCCTTTCTAGACAGTCATTGCCTATTTTGTATTTGTGCAATTGATTGTTCCTTCCTAAGTGGAGTACTTTGCATTTGTCCTGATTGAATTTCATCCTATTTATTTCAGACCATTTCTCCAGTTTGTCCAGATCATTTGAATTCTAATCCTATCCTCCAAAGCACTTGCAACCTCTCCCAGCTTGGTATTACCATCCCCAGACTTGATAAGCGTGGTTTCTACACCATTGGCCAAATAATTTATCCAGATATTGACTAGACTCAGACCCACAGCAGATCCCTATGGGACCCTACGCAGTATGCCGTTCCAGCTTGACAGTGAACCATTGATAACTACTCTCTTGAGTACGGTTTTCCAACCTGTTGTGTACCCACCTTATTGTTGGTTAGTCTCTGATCTATATCCCTAGTTTGTTTATGAGAAGATCATGTGAGACTATAAAAAGCCTTAGTAAAGTTGAGATATATCCCATATACTGCTTCCCCTCGTCCACAAGGCTTCTTGGTTTGACATGACTTGTTCTTGACAAATCCATTTTGACTGTTACTTATCATCTTATTATCTTTGAGGCGCTTACAAACTGATTGTTTGATTATTTGCTCCATTACCTTTGTGGGCATCGAATTTAAGATGACTGGTCTATAGTTCTCTGGATTGTCCTTATTCCCCTTTTTACAGACAGGTACTATATCTGCCCCTTTCCAGTCCTCTGGGGTTTCTCCTGTCCTCCACGAGTTCTCAAAGATAATTGCTAATGGCTCAGAGATCTCTTCAGCCAGTTCCTTAAGTATTCTAGGATGTATTTCCCCAGCCCCTGCCGACTTGAAAACATGTAACTTGTCTAAGCAATTCTTAACTTGTTCTTTCCCCATTTTAGCCTCAGGTCCTACCCCATTTACACTGATGTTCACAATGTTAGTCATGCAATCACTGCTAGCCATTTGGCATTTAACGTGAATCTGGATACTGTGCCGTACTGGCCATCTCACCTCACCTGGTGTACTGTGGAATTAGTGGGGGCTCAGAGATGAAGGAGCGACAAGAATGATTTGAGTCTTGGAGAAATTCTCCCATGAGGGTCTGACCAGCCTGGTATTGTTACCTTAGAGAGGAGATGCATTAGAGGAGACTAGTCTATAAAATACTGAATGGGCTGGAGACAGGTGGTAGAAGCAGGCACTCCTGTTCTCCCTGGTTCACAGCTCACGGACAGTCAATGGAACTGAATGGGGGAAATTCAAACCGATCAAAGGAAATACTTGCACACACAGTGTAATGATTTTTTGAAAACTCTGCCACAGGATGGTGTTAGGGCCAAGATCTTATCAAGATTTAAAGAGGGGCTGGACATCTGTGTGAAGAACAGAGGAATGTACTCGTGTGTGTGAATAGTTGATGCTCAGAAGCAAGTCCTGGAAAGGATTGGCTCTAGCCCTGAGGCAGGGCTTATCACCTTGTGGGCTGGATGAGACCTCAGTTGGAGCAGATGACCCCACTTCTGCTTGCTGCAAGGTTTCTTACCCCTTCCGCAGAGGCAAATGGTCCTGGCCCCTGTCAAAGATGGGAGACTTGGCTAGATGGGCCATGGGGCTGACCCAGGCTGGCAATTCTAGCTGCTGTCTTTATCTGTCCATCCAGTTTGATCCTTCTAATGGTTTCCTCATCCCACAAATGCTACATTACAGGGGGGCTGTCTCCATGCTTCTCACACTGTCAGCTATGCAGGGCACACATACAAAGTGTGTGGTGTTTGGGGCAGGATTCATCCCAGGCTTTCTAGAGGCCAAAGGCTCCCCAGAGAGCTCAACGTGCGAAGGACCACCAGATTCTCTGCTAAGCTGCCATGAGGAGGAGCTCCAGCAGGGTGATCATGTAGGGCTGGCCCATGGCAGGGGGATCAGGCCTTCTACTGCTCCTACCACCCTCATCTGCAACCCGGTGAGAAGCACAAAGTCTGTTCTGAGTCAGGGAAGGGCTGGGAATGGTCCCAACCCAGCTTGGCCCTGCACTGAAAACTAAATGATACAAAAACAGGGGGTGGGGAGTGGTAAATAGTGAAGAGAACAGGTCACTGCTAGAGAGCGAGCCGGATCCCTTGGCAACCTGGATGCGAATGAAAAATACGCATTCTAATATGGCTACATGTAAATGTGTACATCTAGCAACAACGAACGTAGGCCACACTTACAGGATGGGGGACTGTGTAAATATCACATGGGGAACAAATATTTAATAAGGGGCTCCTCAGTCCAGCAGAGAAATGTATAACCCGATCCAATGGCTGGGAGTTGAACATGGACAAATTCAGGCTGGAAATAAGGCGTAAACTTTTACCAGTGAGAGTAATTAACCATTGGAACAACTTACCGAGGTTGAGGTGGATTCTCCATCACTGGCAATCTCAGTCAAGATTGGCTGTTGTTCTAAAAGCTGTGCTATGGGAATTATTGTGGGGCCAGTCTCTGGCCTGTGCTATACGGGGGGTCAGACTGCATGATCACAGCGGTCCCTGCTGGCCTGGGAATCTATGCAAACCATCTAGTACAAGCGGCACAGGCAGTGAGCTCCTCCTACCCCTCTGCTCACGATGGCATTACCTCCCAGAGACGGGTCAGAGCCACTGTCTCTGTTGTGCTGAGGAGAGAGCACTGGCAGCTTGCCTGGGGAGAGTGAGAGGTGGAACCCAGGAGTTCTGGGTTCCTATAATTCAGCCTTCCTCTCCCATAGGCAAGATCCTGGCAGCTTCCCTGCCCCCCTCTCCAAAAGCTGAGAGTGGTGCTGCCACCCCACCCACAGCTCTGCTGTCTGTGGTCCGGATGCTCAGCCCCCCTTCCTTAGCCCCTCCCTCAGGGTGCTCTCTGTGCCCCTTGTCTCTTTCTTGCCACTTGTAGTTCTCCAGGACGTTTGCCGATCACCCTGGCCCATTGGCTCCTGCTGTGTTGCCTCACTGACATCATTATCGTACCTATGGCAACGGAGTGATGTCACAGAGCCTTGGGGAGTTCTTACATTACAGAGAGGGGTCGGAGAGACACTGGGAACAGCAACCCCAGGGCTCCTTGCTCATGGGGTTTCTGCTCTGTTGTAGGAGACACTCATACCGGACAGGGCAGGATATCGCCAACTGTGGGACCTGCCGGGACTGCGCCTGCATCATCTACAGGTAAGAGCCACCTCGCCAACCCTGGGAGGGGTCCCCAGCTTGGCTCCCTTCCTGCCTCCACCCACCGAGGCCCTAGCAGAATTCCCTGTTTGGCCTCCCTCCTGCAGCAAGTGGCAGTTCGATGCTGGTGTCTGTTACTAACTTAGCGCTCGGGGATCCCTCAGAGACCAGCAAGCCTGGGAGAGGGCAAAGCACCCCGGTAGGGACTCTGCACTCTGTGAGCATCGGGTCAGCAGCAGTCTGGGCTCTCAGCAAGAGAATGGGAGCAGCCCCCTTAAACCCCACGACGTGGAGCAGTGCCAGTTACAGAGCCCTCCAGGAGCAGGGGGGTCATGCTGCCTCTCCAATGGCCCTCACTTTACACCCAACACTCCCTTATGTTCCACACACACACGGTCTCTCTCCCTCCTCCCCCTCCCCCACTTTTACTGCTGGAAATTGCTGCCACCAGAAGTGCAGCCTTCCAAAGCAGGGCCTCAGGCTGGCTGACTCTGCTAGGGCTTCTGTGCAGCCTGCACGGACATAGCAGGTCTGACATGCCACTTGGAAGGCGCCCACAGGGTGAGCACTGGCAGTGGGTTATGCAATCCTCTCCAGCCCTCACCTGGCGCACAGGAGCAGCCCCTCCACTTGTCTCTATGGAGGACACAGCAGGACTGAGATGCTTCACCCCACACATACGGGTAGAAATGATTGATTCGTCCCTGGAACAGGGAGTGCCCTAACCACTGGGCTCCAGCGTCCTTCTCTTTCTCGGCCCAGTGCCTATTTACTTATAGCACATAGCCCGGGTTTAGGGCACTCTCCTGGGAGCTGAGAAACCCAGGTTCAAATCCTGATTCCTCAGCAGGCAGAGGAGGGTCCCCCACATCCTGGGTGAATGCTTTAACCACCAGGCTCCAAGTTATAAAGTAGGGGGACTCCTCCCCCCGTTTTGATTTGGGCTCAGGAGCAATGTGCAAACAGACACACCCTAACAGTTCCTCAACAGGCCCCTATGACCAGGGGAGTCCTGGCCTGCAAGCTCCTCCCAGTGTGAGACACGGGTGAAGGACAGAGGTGCTGATGTATCCCAGGAAGGCCATTGCAGGCCTGATGCACCCAGATGAAAGAGTCCATTGTGAGGAAATCTTGTCAGCCGTAGCTGGGTCACTGGGGAATCAGACTATCAGGGTTGGAAGGGACCTCAGGAGATTCTAGTCCCACCCCCTGCTCAAAGCAGGACCAACCCCAACTAAATCATCCCAGCCAGGGCTTTGTCAAGCCTGACCTTAAAAACCTCTAAGGAAGGAGATTCCACCACCTCCCTAGGTAACCCATTCCAGTGCTTCACCACCCTTCAAGTGAAAAAGTTTTTCCTAATATCCAACCTAAACCTCCCCCTCTGCAACTTGAGACCATTACTCCTTGTTCTGTCATCTTCTACCACTGAGAACAGTCTAGATCCATCCTCTTTGGAACCCCCTTTCAGGTAGTTGAAAGCAGCTATCAAATCCCCCCTCATTCTTCTCTTCTGCAGACTAAATAATTCCAGTTCCCTCAGCCTCTCCTCATAAGTCATGTGCTCCAGCCCCCTAATCATTTTTGTTGCTCTCTGCTAGACTCTTTCCAATTTTTCCACATCCTCCTTGTAGTGTGGGGCCCAAAACTGGACACAATGCTTCAGATGAGGCCTCACCCACAGACGCCAACTGCCGGTGGCGCCGGTGGGGGCTGACGCCGGGCGACATTGCGGGGCCCCGCCCCCGACACCGGGTGACGTTCTGGGGCCCCACCCCCGACGCCATGTCGCCCGGTGTCGGGGCGGGGCCCTGGAACGTCTCCCAGTGGTGAGGTGAGCTGGGCGCGGGCCCCGGGGCTGGCGGGGAGCTGCCCCGTGGGTGCTCCAGCCCTGGAGCACCCACGGAGTCGGCGCCTATGGCCTCACCAGTGTCGAATAGAGGGAAATGATAACGTCCCTTGTTCTGCTGGCAATGCTCCTACTTATACAGCCCAAAATACCGTTAGCCTTCTTGGCAACAAGGGCACACTGTTGCCTCATATCCAGCTTCTCGTCCACTGTAACCCCTAGATCCTTTCTTGTAGAACTGCTGCCCAGCCATTCGGTCCCTAGTCTGTAGCAGTGCATGGGATTCTTCCTTCCTAAGTGCAGGACTCTGCACTTGTCCTTGTTGAACCTCATCAGATTTCTCTTGGCCCAATCCTCTAATTTGTCTAGGTCCCTCTGTATCCTATCCCTACCCTCCAGCGTATCAACCACTCCTCCCAGTTTAGTGTCATCTGCAAACTTGCTAAGGGTGCAGTCCACACCATCCTCCAGATCGTTAATGAAGATATTGAACAAAACCGGCCCCAGCACCGACCCTTGGGGCACTCCACTTGATACCGGCTGCCAACTAGACATGGAGCCATTGATCACTATCCATTGAGCCCGACGATCTAGCCAGCTTTCTATCCGCCCATACTTCTTTAACTTGCTGGCAAGAATCCTGTGGGAGATCGTATCAAAAGCTTATGCTCCGCTTTGTTTGCTGCACGATATGAACCACGCTCTACGTCTCAAAGTGGGCCAGGCACACAGGAGGGGTGCACACTTAGTGCCCATACTCCAGAACTTTCAGCTGTGCCTTTGTGCCCGGGGACCTGTGGAGGGCGAGGCGAGGCCTGACGTAGCAGGGGTAAGGCTGTGGGCTGAGATTGAGGAGCATCAGCAGAGCTACAGTGGGATCAAATATTTGCTAACAGGCTCTTCTGTCTAGCAGGCAAAGGTAAATATGAACCAGTGGCTGGAAGCTGAAGCTAGACAAATTCAGATAGGAAACTGAAACATCGCAATTAAAACAACCCTGCAGCCCAAGCCCCAAGAGCCCAAGTCAGCAGGCACGGGAAATCCAGTGGCTGGAATGCTTGGAAGCGAGACACTACGGCACACATTTATGTGAGGGTAACGGGAACAGCTTAGCCAGGGATATGGTGGATTCTTTGCCGCTTGGAGTCTTTAAACCAAGATTTGATTGCTCTCTTGCTCCAGCTCAACCAGAAGTTATGGGCTTGATGCAGGAGTCACTGGATGAACTGCTCAGGCCTGCGTTCTGCAGGTCAGACTGGTTGATCATGATAGTTCCTGCTGGCTTTAAAATCTATGCCCTGTGTGTGAGGGGAGCCCATGGCTGGAAGAGGGGAGCTCTGAAGGGTGAGATTGAGGGCACCAGCAGAGCTGCATGTCTGTTTGGGGAGCTCCCTACACCTCTTTCCCCTCTCACTGGCCAGCACTCTGTGCCCCTCCCATCTGGCTGAGCTAAAGAGCCTTTGCTGGAAAGGGAGGCTGTTGGTAAATGCCATGTGAAAGCTCTGCATGAGGCGTGACAGCCCCTCGCCAACTGTCACCTCCTGCTGAGCCCCATCAGCCTGTGCTGCTTCTCCGCTGTGGCAGGCACTCCCCCCGCCCTCCCCTGGACATGCCTCCTCTTTGGGTAATGGCCCCTAGTGGGTGGAGTGTGGGATCCCAGGGGCCCAGCCCTTAGTCCTCTGTGCCTGGGAGCAAGGGAGTGCCTGCCGCCATTTCCCTCTTTCCCCGGGTCTAACTCAGTCCTGGCAAAGAAGCCACAAAGCCCTGAGCAAGAGGAGGGGGGAGGGAAGGGAACGGGACAGCTACTACTTGGCCTGTGAGTGAGGGAGGCTGGGGGACACTGTCCCTATTACCCTGTGGGAGGGGGGTACTCTCAGCTGTTCACTGTGCATGTCAGGCTGGGTCTCCCTGTGCACATTTGATCATTAATGATGTTTGTTCGGTTAGTGTCACTAAAGGCTGAATGGCGTTCTGACGGGGGGTCTCTGAGCAATGCTGTGTGTTCACGTGGGTGCGTCTCTGCCTGTGTGTATGCCCCTGCCCACACCTCTCTTTGCATGCAGGACTCTGTCTCTCCTCCATATCTGTGGGCGGGTGTCTCTCCCTGCTGCACTGTCTCTCTTTGGAGGTGCCTGGCTGTGTCTGCATCTCTTGCTCTGTGCTTGTTTACACCAGAGCTAACAGCAAACTCCTCCTGTGTAGCTAGTGGGGGATTTCAGTGCTAACTGGGATTGACAGGTCTGTCTCCATGGGCACTGCAGCTGGGAGAGATGTCACAGCTCAGGGAGGTGGATTGTGTAACTGTTGTCTCTGGCTGTGGACTCCCTCTGGGCTCAGCTGCCAGCCACATGATGAACAAAGTGCTCTAGTAGGACCCACACAGGCACAAGGCAACAGACACTAGAGCAGCGTCATGCCTGGACCCTGTGACCTTTTCCAGATGCCGAGAATCTGGTTCTATTGACTGTCAGACTGTACAGAAGAGACATCAGGGTAAGGTGCAGGCTGGGTTAGTGGAGATCAGTGCTAGAGCTGAGGGGTTAATGGTGGAGTCCCTGCTGGCTCTGCCTACAAGTCAGTGCTCCTACCGCAACTGAGGGAGAGGAGAATTCCCTCTGTCCCCTACAGAGCTCCATTTCCTCAGGCCCCTGGTGTACAGTGGCAAAGGCTCATTCTATTATTATTGGCATTGCGAAGATCAAGGCCCCACAGTGCTGGGTGCAGCAGCAGAGATAGCCCCTGCTCTGAGGAACTCAGTCACATAGAAAAGACACACACAGGAACAGGGCTAACACTCCTTGAGGCCCAGAGAGAGAATGCCTTCCCCACGGTCACACGGGGAACAGAACGCAGGTCTCCTGCTAACAACAGCCATTCTTTGATTGCCTATAGATAGAACAATGGCCCTGATCAGTCTGATCTGGGAGACAGCAGGATTCAATTCCTTAAGGGGAAGAGCATCCAGGGGCAGCTTTTGGGGTGGATCAACCAGAGCATGGGGTGTGCAAACCTCCCTTCAATCATTAGGACATACATTAACCCTTTACACACCGCTCCCGCAGCCTTCTTTACATTGGGGCCCAGTGACACCTGGAATGTGCTGCCCCAGGGGCCATAAGGCCAGAGGAAGAATTCCTTCTCGCTCCATTCGTATTTGGCTCCCCAAAGGGGCAGGGCAGGGACCTGGCTCCTTTCACTGTGGCGAGCCTCCATCCTCTCCCGGAGTGCAGAAGGGATGTTAGGCAGAGGGCTACTGCCCCAAAGCCCACACTCCTGCTTCCCCAGCCATGACACACTCGAGTCCTGGGCCTGAAGAAGCAGAGAGTAGGGTGATGGGAGGCGCTGTGGCCACTGACTCAGGATCTGTAAAGGGTCACTGCACTGCACCTCTGAAGCCTGTATTGGACACTATGGGCACAATAGAGGGACACAGCAACTTAGGGACTCACCTGCCTGCTTGCTACAGTCCCCTCTGGAGCAGCAGCCACACGGACATGGACAGCTTTCAGGAAGCAAGAGTGCTGGAGAGGGGAGAACTCCTGGCCTCCACACCTGACAGTAGCGAGTACTCAGCTGGTGGGAAGGCAGCTAAAGTGACCTACAGGGAGATGGTGCATCAACAACCCCGTGTGTGCCAGTGCTAGGGAACACTGTGAGACACAAGCAGAATCTCTCCTATCCTAGATGTCCCTATCACTGGTATGTGCAGAGAAGACAGGCAGTGATTCTGGCTGGCCCCCAGATCCCTCACCAGGCCTAGGAAGGGTGCCACCAATGGTGACAGTTGATTTCAGCGAGAGCTCTCCCTGCAACCAAACAATCTGTCTGTGCCTCGCTTTACACCCACGCCTGTCTGGGCAGCCCATCCTCCTGCTGTGTTTGCACTGCAGTCAGAGAGGAATTCCATATGCTGCAAGGGGGTGTAATGAGGGTTAGTGGGACTTAAAGGTGGAAAATATCCTAGTCTTAGGAAAACTCCCCAGCTGGGTCATGGCTGGGACATCACTTCCCAGGGGAAAGGCTGGGAGCCCCGGCACCAGGGACATTTATAATGGGCTGGGAGAGCCCTGGGCATGGGCTGTAGGGGCAGTCATGGCCTCCCCTGCACAACAGGAACTAGACAGGACTTCATGTGGCTTTGTTATGCCAGCACCTCAGACACATCTGGCGAGCAGCATGCGCTCCCATCTGCTCCGGGGGAGCTCTCTTGCACCTGGGGGAGTACAGCATCCACGCCCTCAGGATACTTCTGAGACTAACGCAGCCCAGGTCTTGCATGTGGTCACTCAGGGATCCAGTCTCCCTCCAATAGCAGGTTTCACTCCTCCACCACACTGAAAGGTCTGGAGCACCCGCCCATCCTGCAGCAGTGATCCCTCGGTAAGGAAAGCATTAACGTGCAGCTGCAAGGACCTATCTTGGGGCATTATGAGCAGCTGTCGACTTCTAATGCCTGCAGCCCACAGAAAAGAGCCAGAAGCTGATTCTTGTGGCAGTACGAGGGGGAAAGAGGCCCACATGTGGCCTCTGCTCTCTCCTCAGAGGTGCTAGAGGATGGTGCTGGGCAGTTGCTCTTCCACGGCCTCTCCCGGTGTATTCCATCAGCTCCCTCTCATTTGTTGACTATGGGAGCTGCTGGGGAGCGAGCGAGGCAGCCTGAACTGTGGTGCCACCAGGCTGTGGATGGCAGTGCAGAGTCTCTGCTTTCCCAGGGCATGCAGAGATCATTTGCCTCCTAACCCTGTCATCAAAACCGCAGCCAGGCTTGGGGATTCAAAGACCGGTGTTGCTTCAGCAATCAGGTGCCATCTGAGCATGGACCATGTGTAACTTGACCTCCCTCAGTGGGTGTGGCTTGAGAAAGAGAACAGGACGGTCACTGTCTGATTCAGAAGACAATCAGTGCCCACGTCAGGAATGAATCTGAGCGGAGGCTGGCTCAGAAAGGATGGCTCTCGTGTATGATCTGAATTGGGGTTTCTGAGCATCACCACAAAATAAACACCGAGAAGGAATGATAACAGTCTGATTGAGGCTAGGGCCACCATCAGCACCGTAAGTTTGCAGCTAAATCTGTACCCTTGAGTCCAGTTTGTGGGAGGGAGTTTCTGCTTGTTGAAGCAACAGACTTCTGAAGTGTCTCTGGCTCCGAGATCTGCCGCAGATCAGTTCTGAAAGGTGCTGACCTGGAGTCTGTTACATTTTTCAAGTGTCTGGGGGCACATCTGGTCTCACAAAGGGAAGGTTCTCCCACTGTAGTCTGCGTGTCCATAGACAGGCAGGAGCACATTAGCCAGGCAGCTCACCTACCACATGAGACATCATAGGCAGCTTTTCAATGAGTGTTTCACCATGTTCTGACCTTCAGCTGCTATGCAGCCCTCAAACTCCTCAGCTGGACTACGAAGGTAATACGGTTGGCCCAAGCATAGAAGTTAGACTTTGTTCTCACTGAGCCAACAGGGGTCAGAAGTTTGACACAGATCTTAGAGATCTTGGAATCATCACAGACAGTTCTCTGAACACATCTGCTCAGTGTGCACCAGCAGTCAAACAGCTAACAGTGTTAGGAACCATTAGGAAAAGGATACATAAGAGAGAAAGTCTCTCTGAAGCAGTTGGTGCTGCCTACTGCCAGAGAAAGGGTACTGGGTTGGATGGACTGCTGATCTGATTCAGCATGACAATTCCTATGGTCCCACGGCTGTGATGCCAAAGAAAGCCAAATGGCCCATATGGAGGACACCCTTTGTAAGAGTAAGGGAGAGTCCGTGGTTCCTATTCAGAAGCCTAGGACCCGTAACTCTCGTGGAAAGAGCTGTGCTAAGAGAACTCTGTTCTGAGGGTGGAACTGTGAAAGGCTTAGATTGAGAGCCCCCAGCGTGAGCCTCTGGCTGCAACCTGGCAGTGAGGTTGAGTCTGAAAGCTCCTGGATCCAAACCCATGTAGTCCCTTCCTCTTCACCCTGACCTCAGGGCTGAAATTCTCAACTCTTCTTCCTCATCAAACAACAATGCCACCAGAACCCATCTTCTGGTTCTCTCTTGAGCTCCAGCAAGAAGCCCGCTTCCTTACTCCTCTGGTCCCCACCAGGAACTGATCTGCTCTGGCCCTGCAGCTCCTTTTAACTGAGCCTGGTGGGCTCTGATCTGCTGCTTCCCTGCAGCCTCTCTAGGCAGGCCTGGAGGACTCACCTTCACTGCTCTTTTTCTGGGGCGGGGTGTGGAAGGACCATGAGGTCTCCAGCAGGGGGTCTCCAGCAGGGGCCCATCACAGGCCCCACCAAAGGTCACAGAGATCTGGGGTCCGGGTTTTGGTGCACCTAAATGGGGAAGTGGCTCCTACAGTGAGGCCTCCCCTTGAGCTGAGAGCAGCTGGACCATTTCTGCTACCAGCCATCATATTGGAACGATCTTGGGGCTGGGAGTTCTCACTGGGGAACCTTCTGCTCTGGAGTGTGCTTTGCCTTTGGACTGAGCGAGGGAGTACAGCTGCCTGGGCGCAGTGCATGGCCCCGGTAAGCCTTTGCTGGTGGGTGAGGGCTTGCTGGGGTGGAGCGGTGGTTAGAGGGACCCCAGAGTGGTGGGTGAGTGATCCTTGGGGATAGTCTGGACAGTCAGAAAAGTCTCTGAAGCACTTTGGGACCCAGTGGGAGAAAAATTGTTCTATAAATGACTTAATTAGTTAATGTATGTGAAGGGCTTTGAAGATAGACTGCTGACTGTTACTCTCATGTAAGCTCATTAGTGCTCCATGGGGCTGAAATCATTCCCATCTGACATCAGCTCAGCGGCTGGTGGGAAATGTGTTGATGTCTCAGGCCAGTACAGGTGTCCACATCATCAAAGCCCCCAGACCAGCTTATTAACAGTCTCAGCTGAGACTGAGGCCTGAAGGAGCATGGACACTAAACTCCCCTGGCAAGGTGAATCCTAGCAGGGCAGAGCAGGGGTAGCTTGTGGAACGAGGACTCCACTACGGATTGTACTTGAATTATTGTATGAAATGTTCCTTAACATTTTCTTCTTTGTTCTGTGTCTCCCACAGTGTGGAACATGATTTTCGGCAGCAGGAAGGCCGCTTCCAGCGAGTGCTGAGCAGCATTGAGAATGAGTCAAGGCAAAGCTCCCCCATGATAGCCCGGGCCACCACACCAACTCGGCAAGAGCTGTCCCCGATGCCGAAGCTGCCTGCAAAACTGGACTCCAAAAAATCCAGGCGCAAATGTTTCTGGTTCCTGTGACACATGGTGCTGCCTGAGGGGGGATGCAAAGGCCACATCACCAAGGCAAGAGGACATGCGTGAGGTCCCCACTGCCAAAGAGACGTTCCATTGCCGACAGACCAAGCACTCTGTTCCTTTCTTTCCCTCTCGCTGAGGCTAGGGTTGGGGTAGCACCAGCTTTTGTATTCTTACCTCTCCCCTGTTTCCCGTACCAAGGCCCCTGTGTAAGTAACGGGCGGGAGGGGGACACCACTGTCACCGTACTTCCTGAGACATCAATAAACTCTAGGGAGACGCTATTTTCGCTACACAGGCTCTTGTCAGCAAGTTTTTGTTCTTAAAAAGGCAGCGATTGGCTCCTGCTGTTTGGAGTATTTGGGGGTGTAATTAAGAAAGAAGGCACGGAGATAACACTCCCTCCATGCACCCAGGGTGTCACTGCCATCATGGTAAACATGCTGAAAGCTGCTGGAGTTTTGTCTACACTAGGGCTCCCTTCAGTGCAGCTGAACGGCTGGTTAACACCCCTGCCTCCATCTCTGATCTCCAAGGGCAGGCACGCCCAGCATTTCCAATCTCTGCAGCTCTGAGGTCAGGCTACAACTCCCCTTTCCCTGTGTAATGAAAAGTGCATTTCTACGGCCTGGATCCCCACAGAACAGCCAACAGCTGCCTTTCAATCACTTCAGTGTAATCAAAAGTCCCTGGAGGTTTGTCACTTCCAGGCTCAGAGTTTAGTGGCGACTGTTTCAGCAGCCTAATGAGAGACCCTGCAATTGTGTTTTACACACAGAAAAGTTGGGGGCCTGTGTTACAAGTTATCCTCAGCATAGCACAATTCCCCTTCACCCCAATGGTCATCAACTGTCCCGTCCCACCCCAGTCTGGCTTGCTGTCCAGGTGACAGGGTAACTAAGTCCTCTGCATTCTGGGTTGAGTAGCACCTTCTTCTAGCCTTGATTTCTGAAATCACGTGTTGCAGGGATTAGTCAGAGAGCTGCAGCTCCTGCTGATTCACAACCACTGCGTCAGGAGCTGAAGGCACAAAGAGCCTCACCATGTGCAGCACAGTGTGAAACTTTCTCCATGCTAGGTGAACATCAGAAAGATCTTGATAGTCAAAGGGGGGACAGTTTACACATGGGGGAAACTGACCTTTGAGTTTCCTGGATCAGACGGCCAGGCCAGCAGGGGGATGCGGCTATCGGGAGAAAGGCTGACACTGGAAAATGGAGGAAGCTGGTAAATAGGCAAGTGCCAGTGAGTGAGCCCTGTTCAGAAATCTGAGACTCATTCATTCACTTTTAAGAACATTCCTCAGAATTCTGCAGAGCCTGTTAATGAAAGAGCAGATAGTGCCAGTGGTGATGTGTGCACCTGCCTGCTGTGGGCATAGCTGAGACCAGCTCAACTCATTTCACACCACCAGTTTTGATCACTTGTGACCTGCTACCTCTAATCGGAAGCACGGTGGTACTGAGTCCGGATGGGGAGGGGAAGCCAAACCTAGAAGTTATACTCTCCCTCCCACATGCAGCTGGCTCGCAGGGAAGGAAGCTGAGAGCTCCCTGGCTGCAGGATTCACTGACTAATTACAAGAAAGAAATTAGCAGCTCAAATATTCCAGCTTTTTCAAGGCTGCCCACGAGAA
This sequence comes from Macrochelys suwanniensis, assembly GCA_033296515.1. Lineage (NCBI taxonomy): Eukaryota > Metazoa > Chordata > Testudines > Chelydridae > Macrochelys > Macrochelys suwanniensis. The sequence continues at coordinate 138,998,158 of CM065779.1, read as the reverse complement.
GAGAAATTCAATGTCAGTTTAATGAGGGTCCCAGATCAAAGAGGGCTGGAAGCAGCCAGTGGGTGGTTTCAGCATGATGAGCACGGCACAGAAAACACTCCCTAATGCTCCACACCATCAGCAAGATGCTGCCGTGCTCAGAAAAAACAACTCTGAGCTGCACAAAGGCCCTGAGAGTGGGGAAGAAGAGGGCTCCACAGAGACCCCCTGCGGCTGAGAGCAGCACAAAGGCCAGGAAAGTGGGGAAGGAGAGGGCTCCACAGAGACCCCATCCGGCTGAGAGCAGCATAAAGGCTTCTGAATGATACTGTCTGTGCATGATAATAGGGGCTGGAAGGGAGGCGGGGCCCCAAGAAGGCCTCAGAATTCAATACCCATTGAAGACAATGGCAGCTGCTGGTCTCCTGTAGGGGGGACACTTGGCCCCAGCAGCAAAGACAGAATTTATCTCATTGAAGAACATTTCAGGTGTCTGAGACTTGCTATGGCCAATGCACTATTCACAGCAACCCCAAGCCTGGAGAACTCCTGCGAGGGAAGGATCACAAACCCAGCCAGGAAGAGACTGGGATCCGGGCAAGCTCCAGGGTAGCCCCATCTGAAACTGACTAAGCAGCTCAGCAGAGAACATACATGCGTCTGCTGGAACTGACATAACACTAACCCACCCCGAGCCTTCTGTCCTTAACTAATGACTCACCCCAATCCGCCCACGTCCGTCTGCCCTGAACTACAATATACGTCTAGCCGTATGACCTTAACCCACCAGGAACCCTATTTATTTTGGATGGGACCATTTTTGCCCTTCTCACCCTGTGCGGCAGGGAGGAGGGGAAGCTTAGGTCTCTGGTGTGGGGTTAAGTAGCTAGTGGTTCATAGGTCCCAGCACTCCGGAAGGCAAGAGCTTCCTTTTCCCTGCAGGCTTTGAGAGCATCCATGAGCAGTCTCTCCTTAGAAGCAGATGACCAGGTCACAGCTGAGAGGTTCTAGGTACCTTGTATCCCCCTCTTCGTCATGCAGCTGCTGACAGGGTCCCACAGGTGCCTATGTTCAGGGTGCTTGTGGGCTATTTAGAAGCCACAGCCAGGGACCTGCCATCCTGGCCTGGTGCCCAATACATCCCAGGTGAATGATCTGACCCAAATCCGTGAAGCTTTTAGCTTGTGCAGTTTCACAAGCCCCTACTGCCAACAGAGGCTTCACAAGGAGGCGGCATCCCTAGCCAAATGATTATTCCCTTGTGCTCTGGATGAGCAGGTCACATACCTGAGTGAGGACAGGCATTTCCTAAGGGGGGTGGGATGGGAGCTCTGAGAGGTCACCTGTGTTGCTGGGGTCACCGGACAGGCCAGCATGGGAAACAGAGGCACTTAGGGGTGTACCAGAGAACAGAGCCAGGGGCTGCTGGGGGACAGTGCAAACAGATGTTCCCTGATGGCATGGGGAGCTGGGGCTCTGAGGGAAGGGGGCAGAAAGTGACTGTGATGGAGTTGGGAGCGAGGTGGATTTGATCTGGGAGGGTTGCGGGGGAGGTTCACTAGGAATGGCTGCACTGGAGATGGGAAACATCTCCTGAAGGAAGATACCTGAGGCTATAACATGAGCCAGGAGTGGGGCTGGGAGAGGTGACACCTTTGGCTGGGAGAATGGACAAAGCCTAGAGGAGGAGCCCCGGGGGGGGTGGGGGGGGAGAGCCTGCTGGAGGGTTTTTGTCTTTTTTGATTTCAGTTTTGAGCTGGGTGGTGAAACACAGGGAGCCCCAAGGCTGGGGTCTAAGCTCCCTGCCTCCCAGAAGGGCCCGACTGAGGGGCCCTGTTTGTACTGACAAGCTCTGTTTGGACTGTGTTCCTGGCATCTTTAATAAACCTTCTGTTCTACTGGCTGGCTGAGCGTCACAGTAAATCCCAGGAAGAGGGGTGCAGGGCCTGACTCCCCCACACTCCGTCACAGTGACCACAGAGCTGTCCCTGGGATTCTTTCCCCCAGACCCCCATCTGCTTCCCATTACACACAGGCTCAATGACGCTGACAAGGACTCTGGTTCAGTTTGGCTCTGCTCATAAGAAGGGGAGTACACAAAACAGGGCTGGAAATCTCACTTGCAACAACAGGCTCTGGGAAATGTTGACTGTTGCCCACCCCCTAGGAACAGCCAGTCATAAAGCAACCCTGCACCTCTGGATGGAGCCAGGGAGTACAGAGGCAGCATACAGCTGATACATCAGGCCAAGCCAGCTACCAGACAGCATTTCTGAAACTCAGATGGTTCAGGTCTTGGCAAAGATTCAAGGGGAGATGGCTGGGATCAGGTCAAAGGGTTAGATTCTCTTTGTGCTGAAACTGGTCCCTAACTACCTCATCCAATGTTCCTCGTTACTACTATTATAAATCATTCATGGAGCTCCATTACCTCTCCTTTCTGCCCTCACTTCCCTGGGATGCCAAAATACACCACCCAGAAGCAAGGGTAACAAAAAATGTAATGCTAGTGAGCTCAAATCCCACCTCATCCCCGCCAAGCCTCCTTCACTCGCTTGGATCCCACACTCGTCACAGACCAGCAGGTTCAGAGCTACAGTCGCTCTCACTCCCCAAAAGCGCTGGAGAGAAGCGTATGCAAGCAGATGCTATGACCAGCTGGGCCACACCCTGTCTGCCTCATTTACAACACTGACACAATGACTGAGGGCAGAACTGGATACACAATAGCTTAGCTAAGCAACTGTCCATAAGGCCATTACCCCCAAGGTCAGAGAGGCATATTTAGGACTGAATCCGCAATCAGTTCAGCAAGCAAAGCCACTTAACGATGAGCAAGAGACAGTGCTGTTGATCTGGAGCTGGAAGAGCTTCCTCACCCTTTGCGTCAGGCAGGCCAATGAGAGCTGCTCTCCTGAGAAACTAAACAGATTACGCCAGGAAAACAGCCCATCCGCGCAGCAGCAGTGCAGTGATTCTAGTGACGGGAGTCTGAGCCGGCCAATTGTGGGAGACTCGCTGGAGAGGAGGATATCTCAAAATATACACTTCAAATCCATCGCAGGATCAAACCAAAGCCATTAAAGTGAAGAGCCTTGTTCACTCTTTGAACCATGGGGCCAGACTGTAACTCTCTGAGCAGGTGTCTTACTGCTTGCTACAGTAGCTCCCAGAATTAAGGTGTTAACTCACAGAGATCAGTGTAACAGCAGCACAGAACCCTGGGTATGTATGTCTATGCAAACGTCCAGCCAAGGGGTTCCAGCAGCCTGAACATGCACAGACCTGAGCAGAGTGACCTGCTGGAGAGACCCTCGGGCAGTGATTTCCCTACACCCCCCCTGAATTTTCCCAACCCCCCCCCCCCCCCCCCCCGCAGTTTGTGAACTACTTACATGTAGTGTTGCCACTTTAGTGATTGTTTGGGAATTTGAATTGAAATTGAAACATTAATACACACTTTAAAAGCATATAAAATGTATGATAAAACATAGACTAGCTTCCTTATACAGCTTTTGATTTTTGTGACTGTCAGTGCATTCATTTCGGTGATGTTGGCCAACCTAATAATTTCAAATGATGATTTGTGAGCAAAGTCTAAATGAGTTCTCCCTGACAGCTAGTGATGAGCTGAGGCTGGGGGGAAAGGCTTCAGGACCAGATTGTATTTACATTCACACCTAATCTACCTAGGTATCCAGCAAACAGAGCTGTGTTGCCCCAGTGATGGATTTTGGCTGGGGTTGGGTTACAAATCACTTGAATGCAGAGGGGTAATGAAATGTTGTTTTTATTGTACGAGTAAAGGACAGTAGAACTGTCCTTAGCCTGTGCTGATTGAGGGCATCAAGAGAGAGGGTGGGGACAGGTGTTTTGCTTGATGGTCTGCCTGAGTCACAAGTACTATTTGACCTGCGCCTCTCCACTGTTTAAAGACAGAGCTGATTAGGCTTCATAGAAAGTCTTTTGGTTTGTTAAGTGACCACTAGAGCGGAAATCTCTGATAATCAGGTCTAAGTGCTTAGACCTGCTGTGGGACAGTGTTTCTGTGGAAGAGATGCCCCAGTCTGCACTAGCACTGAGGTTCCTTCCACCCCGAAGAGCTGAAATCACTGAGAGTCGGGTGGAACCGCGAGAGACCGACTCACAGAGGTCACAGTGGCAGGTGGCAGCAGAAGATGACAGTGTAGGGCTATTGGGGCAGAGCAATAGAGTGAACGGTGGCATGGCAAACAACAGCGGCCAGAGCATTGGATTTAGGGTGACCAGATGTCCCGATTTTATAGGGACAGTCCCAATTTTTGGGTCTTTTTCTTATATAGGCTCCTATTACTCCCCACCCCCATCCCGATTTTTCACATTTGCTTTCTGGTCACCCTAATTGGACTATGCTTTAGTGAGCTTTCTCCAGAAGCTATATTTGTGACTGGGAAACTTATATAAATATATGTTTCCTAGTAGGCCAAGATTTTAAAAATGCATTATTTGCCAAGATCATTATCTCACATCATCGCTATCTCAAGAGGTCATTATCTTGGGGAGTTTCTGTACTAAACTTCTTTATTATTATAATTATTTTTATGTAAGAATGGCTATATTGGGTCAGATCAATGGTCCATCTATCCCAGTATCCTGTCTTCCGACAGTGACTGTTCCAGGTGCTTCAGAGGGAATGAACAGAACAGGGAATCATAGATTGATCCATCCCCTGTCGTCCACTCCCAGTTTCTGGCGAACAGAGGCTAGGAACATTCAGATCATGATGTTGTATCCCTGCCCATCCTGGCTAATCTTCCATGAACTTACCTAGTTCTTTTTTGAACCCTGTTATAATTTTGGCCTTCACAACATCCCTGGCAAAAAGTTCCATGGGTGACTGTGTGTTGTGTGAAGAAATACTTCCTTTAAAACTTGATGCAATAGCAATTTTTGTTTTAAACTTACTGCCTATTAATTTCATTGGGTGATCCCTGGTTCTTGTGTTAAGTGAAGGGATAAATAACACTTCCTTATTCATTTTCTCCTCACCAATCAAGATTTTATAAGACTCTATCATATCCACTCTTAGTTGTCTCTTTTCCAAGCTGAAAAGGCCCAGTCTTCTCTCCTCATATGGAATCTGCTCCATACCCCTAATCATTTTTGTTGCCCTTCTCTGTACCTTTTTCAATTCCAATATATCTTTTTTGAGATGATGTGACCAGAATGACACGCAGTATTTAAGATGTGGGCATGTCATGGATTTATATAGTAAAAGTGGAGGAGCTTGGTTTGCCAGACTGATCAGCTAAGCCAATTCTGACAACCTATATGAAAAGGCTGCAAAACACCATGCTTCTGGACTGCATCAATATGCAGAAAGTCTTATAAGCCAGTCACTGTCAAAGCCAATTTTAGAAGAACTTAATGAGGCTGTTAAGAATGCTGTAGACGCAACTCAGTTTATGTGAACCAACACTGCTATTGCATCACACTTTCTATTTAAGCAAGAGATACCACACACTACAAACTAGAGGCCTATGTTAAGTGCATTGTCACTTGTTAAAACTGAAGTTGGACATTGGTTCCGAACAAGACTGGCAAATGCTCACTGTCTTTCTGCAAAAAACTCAGCTGACTCTCTTGAAACATGTGGTGCAACAGTGAAAGACTCAGGAGTTGAAAAAGTGAAGAATTCTCTCACTATATTAAAAATCCATGTGCATACATGGCCGACAAATGCACCAGTGCAAATAGGCATCAAGTATTAAGTCATTACGTATGTTATCTTGATGTCCATGGTAGGCCAGTAGATGCATTCTAGATGTTCCGGTTATAGAAGACACATCAGCTTTATCTGTGACATCTTAGAAGAGTTAAATGCTTGTAAATTGAACACCGAACAGATGGCTACTTGTGCATTTGATGGAGGTACAAACTTCTCTGGAAGACATAGTGGAGTACAAGCTTTGCTCAGAGAAAAGTGTAACCCTAATCTTTCCTATACACACTGTAGAGGCCATCTACTCCAGCTAGCACTAGTACAAGCTGCAGAATCTTCAAAAGACATTAAAAAGCCATACATTTAATGGCTTTTTATACTCTTTTTTCAGCAAGAGTCCAAAGGACTGAACATTTTGGAAGCAAATAGAAGATACACTGGGATTGAAGTTAAAATGAGTCCAACCTGGGAAAACCTGCTGGCTTTCTCATGAGTGATTCTTGGCAGTTGTCTTAAAATTACTGCAACCGTTATTACTGGCTTTAGAAAGTATCCACCAAGATAGGACAGATCTAAGTAGTGAGGCTGGTGGACTACTTTTGTTACTAAGTTCAGAGAAGACTATCGCCATTCTCTCTCTTGTAAATCTACTGTTGAAACCACTTGGGTCATTAAACAATGTAATCCAGGCATCTGCTACAACAGTAGTAGATCTTTGTTCAGAAATAGAAGCTATCCTTGGATCAATCAGAGATATCCATTGAAAATGTACTGGAAGAAGCAAAGACTTCAGTCCAGAAGCTGACTAATGAAGGTACTTATATTGACTCCATAAGTGAAGAGGACAAGAAGTGTTTGTTAGCCAGCTGAAAAAGTAAAAAGACTTGATTCTTACAAATCTACAATAGAGATTTCGGGATTCTATTCAACCTCCACGTAGCTTTTACAGATCCCTGTCTTATAAAACACCTACAGTTGAGTGGAGTGAGGCACTACCAGCAATGGGGCTGCCATGTGCTCATGGCAGAATAGAGAATTTTGAACACAGTGTGGAATATCACACGATGAACGAATGAAGATTTAACTTCAACTTCTTTATCATTACTAATGGTTCGACCCAATCTTTGTTCTATGTTTCCTGGGATGAAAGTAAGAATTCATCTCTTGCTAATCCCAGTCAAAACAGCTACATTTGAACATATTTTTTCCTCATTGAATAGAATTTTGTATTCTGAAAGAAGTCGCCTTCTGCCTGATCATGGGCATATCATGAAGGACTGGAAGTAACGGACACACAAGAAGACACCAAAGAGTGCAAAATTACAACAAGAAACCAAGACTGATGTAGATGTACTGCTTCATAGTAGGCTTGAGTAGCCAACTTTAATTTTTGTGATGGTTTTAAAACATGAGTTAAATCTAATAATAGTTTTTACTATGGTGCCATACAGCCCACCTTCACCCTCAGTCTCACCCCTCGTCGGCCCTGACACCCCCCCTGGAAATTTGAACACCCCCCCAATTTCAATTCCTGGGGAAACTACTGCTTGCCTCGGGCAGCCTCCAAACAGAGAACGCACCAGAGCCAGAGACTCAGTGAGCCTCACGGCACCACTCTGCCATGCCCGTCACTCCACATTCGCTTCCTCCAGCAGCACTTGCCAATGAGAACCAAGAATGGGAGGACAACACTGTTCTCAGATCCCAGCAGGCCCCTCCACTGAGAGGCAGGCTGAGCTTCAGCAGCCATTGCTCCTCTACACCATTGGTTTACAGCCTTCCCCACTGACTTCCCGCTGCCACAGGAGCGTCATTGTCAGCAGGACTGAGACCCAGCAGTTTGCAGTCTGGGCAATCCCTGTTAGGCTAAGCTGCCATGCGCTAACTCCCTGTTATTCCAGTTTCCGCAGACTCACATTCAGCCCCTGGTTTCTAACCCCCGCCCTGGCCCCTGCCCAGTGGGGGTGATTTATCTCTAGCCAATTTATCAAGTTCTTTCTTCATTTTGAACCCCTCCCCCACCTGCTGGCACATCAGATCTGCTCCCCACATCAAGACACCGGCTAACCGAGTGAGCCATGGAGCCCTCTTGCCTCTTAGCTCCTCACCTACTTGATCAGGCCATTGCACCAAATAGTCCAGCTGGGCCCTACCTCTGATGCGTCAGCTGAGCAGTGCTGTGATTCAGGGTACATCTATACAGCCCGCGAAAGCAAGGCTCTCACTCAGGCTAGCGGGGCTCCCAGCAGTGCCCTGAAATAGCTGAGCCGATAACCATTTGAGGCTGCAGCTCAGGCTGGAGCCTGGACTCTGAAGCCTAGGAAGGGGGGTGGGCCTCAGAGCCTGAGCTGCTGGATAGACATACCCAGGATCCTGCAAAGCACTGCCTACACAGCTATTTCTAGAGCACGAGCCCCGGTAGCCCAAGTCTGTCACCCAAGGCTGGGAGGCTCACACCCACTGGCTGTGTAGACAGAGACTCTATGACCAGCAGATGCCCTGAACCCTGAGATTTAATCCGCTCTGCATTCTTGGCATGCAGAACTCCAAACTGGACAGTCTCTACGCAAAAGAATAAATGGACACAAATCAGACGTCAAGAATTATACCATTCAAAAACCAGTAGGAGAACGCTTCAATCGCCCTGGACACTCAATAACAGACCTGTCATAAATATGAAGGGAAGGGGGAGAGGGTCTGATGCAGTGCTATAAAATCCTCTTTCCAGTAAAGGGTTAAGAAATGCAGGTAGCCAGACTGACACCTGACCTGGCTGGCATCTGACCAATAAGGGGACAAGATACTTTCAAACTTTGGGAGGGGGGAAGGTTTTTTGTGTGTGTGTCTTTGTCTGAGAGAGGGTGATCTTGGAAGACAGAAGGAACCTACAGAAAATCAAACCTCCCTTTTCTGAAGTAAGTTTAGATAGCATAGCGTATAGATTTCTGTTTATTTTTGCTTGGTGTATCCCCTGTGTTAGAAAGGGCAAAGGGGGGGGGGGGGGGGGGTTATTCATGGTTTTCTGTAACGTTAAGGTTTTGTCCAGAGGGGGAAATCTCTCTGAGTTTGGAAATATAGTGCCCTGTGAAATAGTTACCATCCTGATTTTACAGAGATGATTTTACCTTCTTTATTTTTAATAAAATCCTTCTTTTAAGAAGCTGACTGTTTTCTATGGTGTTAAAACCCAGGGGGTGGGTTTTTAGATCACTGTGTAACCAATTGGTTGGGAGATTGTTCTCAAGCTTCCCCAGGAAAGGGGGTGTACGGCTTGAGGGGGTATTTTGGGGGGGAGGGAAGTTCAAGTGATTCCTTTCCTGGATTCCTGTTAGACATTTGATGGTGGCAGTGAGAAGCGTTTCTTGGGGTGCAGGGAATTTTGTACCTTGGGGGGTTTAACCTAAGCTGGTAAAAATAAGCTTAGGGGCTCTGAATGTGGGTCCCCACATCGTTACCCTAGAGTTTAGAGTGGGGAGGGAACCCTGACAATTCTTCAAAAAGTGGCAATTCTTCAACAACAAAAAACTTCAAAACCAGACTCCAACGAGAAACTGCAGAACTGGAATTAATTTGCAAACTGGACACCATCAAATTAGGCCTGAATAAAGACGGAGTGGATGGGTCACCACAAAAACTGATTTCCCTCTGCTGATACCCACACCTTCTTGTCAACCGTTTGAAATTGGCCACCTTGATTGCATTGGCTTCATTAGCACTACAAAAGTGATCTTCCCCCCTTGGTATTCATCCCTTCTTGTCAACTGTTGAGAATAGGCCACTTGCACCTTAATTGAATTGGCTCGTTAGCACTGATGCCCCACTTGGTAAGGCAACTCCCATCTTTTCATGTGCTGTGTATTTATACCTGCTACTGTATTTTCCACTCTATGCATCTGATGAAGTGGGTTTTAGCCCATGAACGCTTATGCCCAAATAAATTCGTTAGTCTCCAAGGTGCCACAAGGACTCCGCGTTGTTTTTGCTGATACAGACTGACATGGCTACCCCTCTGAAACAGAACTCCAATGGTGATTCAGACCCAGCAAGTATCCTTGTTCCTGGAAGGGGCCCAGCTCCTTTCACCTGTCCTCAGAACCCACATTCTTCAACCTCGGGGTGTCCCTACAGCCCCACCTCCCCAGAAGGAACCTCCCACTGCGGGATGAGGCCCAGCCTTCTGCCAGCACCCCATGAGGGTCGACCCAGGACTCCACCCTGCCTCGGTATCTGCTCCTACCATCAATTCCCCATGTGCCGTGTTCGGTCTTGGGCTGAGGGATTTTCCAGGGGCTCTGTGTAACGTCGAGAGCCTCATCCTGACCAGGCTGCTGCAGGATGAATGGCACCAACAGCAGGAGACTCTAATGAGAAGCTCTTACCACCCCAGAACCTAACCCAGCACACTCTTTTGCATTCACCAAGGCCCGTTCAAGGGCCTGCAGCCCCCCAGAACCGCACAGAGCAAGCAGTGGTACTCACTCTTAGGTCGTGCTCCTGGTCGAGGACAATCACCCTGCGATTGACGGTGCGCAGCAGCTGCTCCAGAATCATCTGCACATGCCCCTTCACCTTCCTCTGAAAGGCAAGACACACGTCATGTCCAGAGCCTGGGCAGCCCTGCCCTGGTCTCACTCCTGGGATCACCATGCGGGAGACGGAAAGGGAAGTCACCTGGCAGATCCACTCCTTTGCATGGTGAGTACTCAGAGTGCCCCAGGGGCTGTGTCAAATGCAGGCTTTGGCACTTTAAAAGGGACCTCCCCCAGCAACGGCAGCAGCAGGACAGACAGCACAAGAGGAATCAGGCAGGTGGCCCCACTCACTGCTGGGAGGGGCTGCTCAAAGGGCAACTCAGCCTGTGTTTGAGAGCTGGGACTAAAGCAAGGAATTCTCTCTCCACACCTTAGAAACAGATGGCTGCTCTCCCCTAAGCTACCGGCTAACGCTAACCTCATGCACCCACATAAGAACATGAAAGAGTGGCCTGACTGGGTCAGGCCAATGGTCCATCTAGCCCAGGGGTGGCCAACCTGTGGCTCCGGAGCCACATGCGGCTCTTCAGAAGTTAATATGCGGCTCCTTGTATAGGCACCGACTCCGGGGCTGGAGCTACAGGCACCAACTTTCCAACATCCTGGGGGGTGCTCACTGCTCACCCCCTGGCTCTGCCACAGGCCCTGCCCCCACTCCACCCCTTCCCACCCCCTCCCCTGAGCCTTCCATGCCCTCACTGCTCCTCCATGCCCCCAGAGCCTCCTGCACACCATGAAACAGCTGATCGGGAGGTGTGGGAGCAGGGGGGAGGTGCTGATCAGCAGGGCTGCTGGTGGGTGGGAGGCACTGCGAGCATGGGGGGGGCAGGGAGCTGATGAGGGGTGTCATAAATATAGAGGGAAGGGGGAGAGGGTCTGATGCAGATAAAATCCTCTTACCAGTAAAGGGTTAAGAAATGCAGGTAACCAGACCGACACCTGACCTGGCCGGCATCTGACCAATAAGGGGACAAGATACTTTCAAATCTTGGGAGGGGGGAAAGCTTTGTGTGTGGGTCTTTTGTCAGACTCAGAGTGATCTTGGAGTCAGAAGGAACCAGTCATCTTTTCATCAAATCCTCACTTTTCTAAAGTAAGTTTAGATAGCATAGCGAGTAGATTTCTGTTTATTTTTGCTTGGTACGTTCCCTGTGTGAGAGGGAGGGGTTATTCCTTTTTTTTTCTGTAACTTTAAGGTTTTGTCCAGAGGGGGAATCCCTCTGGGTTTGGAAATTGAGTACCCTGTACATTAGTTACCATCCTGATTTTACAGAGATGATTTTACCTTCTTTGTTTTAATAAAATCCTTCTTTTAAGAAGCTGACTGTTTTCTATGGTGTTAAAACCCCGGGGGTGGGTTTTTTTAGATCCCTGTGTAACCAATTGGCTAGGAGATTATTCTCAAGCTTCCCAGGAAAGGGGGGTACGGGCTTGAGAGGGTATTTTGGGGGGGGGGAAGGGAACTTCAAGTGGTCTCCTTTCCTGGATTCCTGTTTAAACACTTGATGGTGGCAGTGGAAGAAGCATTTCTCAGGGTGCAGGGAATTTTGTACCTTGGGGGTTTTAACCTAAGCTGGTAAAAATAAGCTTAGGGGCTCTTCACGCGGGTCCCCATGTCTTTACCCTAGAGTTTAGAGTGGGGAGGGAACCCTGACAGGGGGGCTGCTGACGTATTTCTGTGGCTCTTTGGCAATGTTCATTGGTAAATTCTGGCTCCTTCTCAGGCTCAGGTTGGCCACCCCTGTGCTAGATGGACCATTGACCTGACCCAGTCAGGCACTCTTTTATGTTCTTACAGCCAGTAGCCTGACTCTGGCAGTAGATGGTGTCAGATGCGTCAAATGGGAGTGAATAGAAAAGGGCAATTTATCAAGTGATCCATCCCCTTTCATCCAGTCCCAGCTTCTGGCAGTCAGGGGTTTAGGAACACCCAGAGTACAGGGGTGCACCTCTGACCATGTTAGCTAACAGCCATTGATGGACCCATCCTCCATTAACGTATCTAATTATTTTTTGATCCCAGTCTGAGGGACGGGCAACACCCAGTGTTAAGGTGAAACTCAACACAGGACTTATGGTCCCCTCCCTCTGAATACTGTTCTATCCCCACTGGCACAGATAGCTTACTCCAAATCCAACTGAATTTATCCATAAAATAAGAAATTTCCTCACAATGGGAAAAACTCACAGCAGCCATTGAGTGGGGACAGCCTGGATTCACCAGTCTATTGGTAACCCCAAACAAATCTGTTGTCTGGGGTGTGACACAGACATGCCCAGGCAGGTATATTATCCCTGTGCCCAACCATCTTCTCAGTATTTCACAGAAAGGGGCTGTGAGCGGTCTCTGCTGACAGCTAAGAACTAGGTGATTGTCATGGTTATGGCATGAGGTTTGTAGAGCCATGTAACATGTAGGATATTGTGTTCCAAAACTACTGGAAGTAAAACTTCTCACCTCAGGTGTCGGAGTCTCAGACTGACTCAATCACACTGAGAACAATCAACAGCTGTGGAGCAGCCCAAGAAGCCCTGTCTGGACCAGACACAGGAATGAGCATTTACCAAGAGAAAAGAACCCCAAGTGAAGTCTCTGAATAGGGACCCCCTGGGCTAAGAGACAATAGGCTGTTACTATATAAAGGGAAAAGAAAGGGCATAGGATGTTACCCATTACGAAGGAGACACTGCCAGTGGGAGAGTGTGATGGGGTGTGCTCTCATACTGGCCCTGAAAGAGCTGAATTAGGCCAGATTGGCCCAATTAGGTTGCAAACAGGGGAGCTTTAGGCTCACCTGCAAGGGACAGGCAGAGCTTCTACAAAAGCCAGAAGGCTGGCAACAGAAGGAGCAGCAGGGAGAAGTCTGCAGCTACTCCCTGGGAGAATGGAGGAGTGCTGAGTCAGCTGCTGGGATAGGGCAGTCGCTCCCGGGGAGAAGGGAGGTGGGTTTGGAGTTGGTACACCCAGGGCAAGGAGGGGAGCCAGAAGAGGTGGCAAGGAGCAGTGATGACTGGGAGAGCCAGGAACTGCTGGGTGGAGGGTCTCTGGACTGGAATCTGCAGTAGAGGGCACTGGGCAGGCCTGGGTTCCCCTACCAGCCACCAAGGGTGTGGCATAGACCGGCATGGCAGGAATGGGAAGATTGCCTGGGTCACTGTGGGAGTGACAGGGAATGGAGTGGGGGCGGGGGGGATGCTGAGTGACATGGCCAGAGGCTGAGTCACAAAGAGGACGCTGTGGTTCCTGGGAACAGAAAGGAGCTGCAGACCTGACAGAGAGAAGGTGTCACAGTGTGTGGGTGTGAACCTCCAGAGCTAATCCCCAGAGTGGCCAGGAGGAGGTGCCAGACAGCAAGGTAACTTGTTAATATTTATAGGCTATACATTTTATTTTATGTTTGTTTTACCTGTACCCTTGGATGTCTAAACACTTGTACTTGCTTTTATTTGAATCTCTATCTCCAGCTCTGCTAAACTTCAAACTGGTTTTACTATAGACACGTCTAAGTGCTAAGGCGGGTGTTGAGCTGTGGCGAAACAGTGAACTGGGATGCACTGCTTCCACCAAGGCAGCAAATCGATGCACAACAGGTGTCCAGAACGAAAGGGAGTGGGCACTCGAGTGCAGAGGTGTACACTGCTAGCCTGCAATGGGAAAGAGCAAGGCTTGTGGAGCCTGGAGACGAGAGCTTGTGTTAGCCAGAAGTCGGTAGCTGGGGAGGGTTTCCCCTGGTGGGCACAGCCAAGCCTCCCTCCTGTTGTGAGCAACTGGTAGTGATTCATTCTGCACCCCTTGGGTAACCCTGAAAAGTGCCACCGTGGCAAGGTCAGCAGCCTCTACACCCAGTTTATGAACGAAGCGAAGTTCATGCCCAAGGCATTAGACTACACTGAGACACAAGCACCTATCATTTTCGTTGCCCTTCACTGGACTCACTCCAATTTTTCCACATCCCTTCTGTAGTGGGGGGCCCAAAACTGGACACAATACTCCAGCTATGCCCTCACCAGTGCTCAATAGAGGGGAATAATCACTTCCCTCGATCTGCTGGCAGTGCTCCTACTAATACAGCCCAATATGCCGTTAGCCGCCTTGGCAATAAGGGCACACTGCTGATTCATATCCAGCTTTTCATCCACTGTAATCCCCAGGTGCTTTTCTGAAGAACTGCCACTTAGCCAGTCGGTCCCCAGCCTGTAGCAGTGCATGGGATTCTTCTGTCCTAAGTGCAGGACTCTGTACTTGTCCCCAAGAGAGGGAGCAAAGCGCTCAAAATGCTGGAATTACAAAATAAAAACCCACCTCCCATGAGTAATCCTCCCCAGGGATCAACCAGCTAAGATAAATTATGTCCAAGATAGTGGGATGGGGAATGCAGTGAGGAATACCTGACTACCTTTGAGAGGACATGTGAAGTACTCCAAATTCTTGACACACAGAAAATGACCATCTTGCCTCTCAGTGTATCTGACAAATATCCAAAAGAGGCTATTAATTATGATTGATTCAGAGATACTGTATTGAAAAGGTTTCAAATCATCCCCGAGGAATATTGCCTAAAATTTAGAAACATCAAAAAACACAATAAAATAAGTCATGGAATAAATTTATCAACTTATAAAATGTGTATAAAATTATTTAAGGAAATGGATAAGGGATAAAGAGGCAGAGGACTATGAAAATTTGGTAGAGCTGTTTAGCCAAGAGAAGTTATTTGATGCCTGGCTGGATGAAGCGAGGGCGGAAGTGTGGGATAAATCCTCAGCAACTAAAAGATGCAGCCCATACAGCTGATCTATATGTGCAAACGAGGCCATATGTGAAGTGCAGATCTGAGGGATAGGCAATACCCAGCATAAAGGGGGGGATCCCGATTTGTCCCAGGCAAGAAGGTGGGAGGGGGTAGGGCTGAACCCATACCACCCCAGAAATGAAGTAGGAACATTGTTTTCTAAACCCTCCACCAAGCCTTCAAATCTATTAGTCGGAGGGGGTTGAGATGCAGCTGAGGAATTGGGACGACGACGCTGGTATCTCGGTCTCTGGCGTTGCTGTTGTTGTTGTTGTTGCTCATGTGATCTATGGAAGTGCTGGGTATATGTGGGGTAGCATGGATGCTGGTAAGGCTGATATCTATATTGTCATCTTCTGGTCGTAGGGGTTTGAATTCCTAGGGACCAGAGAGTTGCCCTTGAGTCCTTCATTGAGTGAAGTACGTCGTTCATCGTGGAGGCAAAGAGTTTGTCACCGTCGAAGGGAAGATCTTCAATGGTGGTCTGGACCTCTCGAGGAAAAGAAGAGGAGGAGAGCCATGAACCTCAGCGCATGACCACTGCTGTAGCAGTGGATCTTGCTGCAGTATTGGCTGCATCGAGGGCCGCTTGAAGAGCGGTACGTGTGATGATTTGTCTCTCGGAAACTAAAGCCGTGAATTGTTGTTTCTTTTCTTCTGGAATGTCATTAGTAAAGTCCATGAATTTGTTGTAATTTTTGTGGTTATATTTTGCCAGAACGGCAGTCTAATTAGCAATGCGAAATTGTAACGTGGAAGATGCGTATACTTTACATCCGAGCAGATCTAATTGCTTACTGTCCTTGTCGGATGGGGTGGAGTGGGGAAACTGGTATTTGGTCTTTTGGTTGACTGCGTCTACTACCAGCGAGTTTGGCGCTGGCTGAGTGAAAAGGAATTCAGAGCCCTTGGAAGGGATGAAGTACTTGCGGTCTGCTTGTTTACAGGTAGGTAGGCTTGCAGCGGGAGTCTGCCAGATGGCCCTAGCAGGTTCTAAAAGGGCTGCGTTGATCGGCAGTGCAATCCTAGAAGAAGAAGAGGGCTGCAGGATGTCCGTTAACTCATGCTGCTGTTCAGGAAACTCCTCCAAGTTAATTCTTAACTCACTGGTGACTCTTTTGAAAAGGTCTTGAAATTTTGAGAACTTATCCGAAGATGTCGGGGGAGGAGGAAGTAAGGCTTCATCAGGCATAACAACTGGATCTACTGGCTTAGAGGCAGGTCGTGAGTGATCCTGCAGTTGTGACGGTGCTGCCTGGTGCCTTACGTGAGTGGCAGGTTCGTCAGCTGGCGGTGCTGGGCAGGTGTCGTGCCTGGCTGTGGTGGCATAGCGAGTATGGTCTCAAGGATAAGATGCCCATGGGGCTCAATATTGCCACTGTGGTGGGAAGGGCATAAGTGGTGCCATCCAGGGATTTACACACCACGGGGCAGGATCCTGAGAGTAGGACGAGGTAATTTTTCTGTGACCTCGATTGACTGGGGTCTGAGGATGGGAGATTTGATATGGTGAAAATTCCCCCTGCAGCCCAGCTTCCTCATCACTGGAGGAAGGCTGTGCGGACCCTGACTGAGCATTTGGAAAGTGATCAGGAACAGTCAGCATGGATTCACCAAGGGCAAGTCATGCCTGACTAACCTAATTGCCTTCTATGATGAGATAACTGGCTCTGTGGATGAGGGGAAAGCAGTGGATGTGCTATTTCTTGACTTTAGCAAAGCTTTTGATACAGTCTCCCACAGTATTCTTGCCAGCAAGTTAAAGAAGTATGGGCTGGATGAATGGACGATAAGGTGGATAGAAAACTGGCTGGATGGTCGTGCTCAACGGGTAGTGATCAATGGCTCCATGTCTAGTTGGCAGCCGGTATCAAGTGGAGTACCCCAAGGGTCGGTGCTGGGGCCGGTTTTGTTCAATATCTTCATCAACGATCTGGAGGATGGTGTGGACTGCACCCTTAGCAAGTTTGCAGATGACACTAAACTGGGAGGAGTGGTTGATACGCTGGAGGGTAGGGACAGGATACAGAGGGACCTAGACAAATTAGAGGATTGGGCCAAAAGAAATCTGATGAGGTTCAACAAGGACAAGTGCAGAGTCCTGCACTTAGGACAGAAGAATCCCATGCACTGCTACAGACTAGGGACCGAATGGCTGGGCAGCAGTTCTGCAGAAAAGGACCTAGGGGTTACGGTGGACGAAAAGCTGAATATGAGTCAACAGTGTGCCCTTGTTGCCAAGAAGGCTAATGGCATTTTGGGTTGTATAAGTAGGGGCATTTCCAGCAGATCGAGGGACGTGATTATTCCCCTCTATTCGGCACTGGTGAGGCCTCATTTGGAGTACTGTGTCCAGTTTTGGGCCCCACACTACAAGAAGGATGTGGATAAATTGGAAAGAGTCCAGCGGAGGGCAACAAAAATGATTAGGGGGCTGGAGCACATGACTTATGAGGAGAGGCTGAGGGAACTGGGATTGTTTAGCCTGCAGAAGAGAAGAATGAGGGGGGATTTGATAGCTGCTTTCAACTACCTAAAAGGGGGTTCCAAAGAGGATGGATCTAGACTGTTCTCAGTGGCAGAAGATGACAGAACAAGGAGTAATGGTCTCAAGTTGCAGAGGGGGAGGTTTAGGTTGGATATTAGGAAAAACTTTTTCACTAGTAGGGTGGTGAAGCACTGGAATGGGTTGCCTAGGGAGGTGGTGGAATCTCCTTCCTTAGAGGTTTTTAAGGTCAGGCTTGACAAAGCCCTGGCTGGGATGATCTAATTGGGTTTGGTCCTGCTTTGAGCAGGGGGTTGGACTAGATGACCTCCTGAGGTCCCTTCCAACCCTGAGATTCTATGATTCTATGATAAGTCGGCATTAAGTAGGGGTGACTGCAGGATAGGTGACACCAGCAGGTCCCTTGACTGTGCACATTGTGGTGCTGGAGCTCCTCTGTGAGGTGAGGGCTGTGCAAGAGGAATCTGCAGTGAAGAAAAGTTCCTCTGCACCGGTGTCCTGGGCATTGTGTCACTGCCGGCCAGCTCAGCGGGTGCCGGTGCCAGGAGAGCAACAGCCTGCGGGGGGTCAGGCATGTCAGCATGTGTCGGCACCGCTTCCGTCGCGGTGACGAATGGTGCCATATGAGAGGCAGGCAACTGGAAGCCTGAAGCCTCGGCACCGGAGCTTCGTGCTACCGCTGCAGGCGGGTTTCACATGGCGCCGGAGGAGCCCGGCGAATCAAAACTGCTCAGCCGGGGAAGCGCCAGGAGGGAGGCTGTAGACCTGCCCGGGGAAGTTTTCTCCCGCGAAGTTCCCTTTGCGGGTGAGAGCAGGTGCTGGTTTTTTGAAGTGTTTTTGTTCTTCTTTGAGGCGGGGGGCAGAGTGGGGTGGGGGGATGTGGCGTGCAGCGGAGCTAGAGTCGGCGCCCAGGTCTGAAGCTGACCCTAAGGATTTTTGAAGGAGGAGCAGTTTTAGTCTCAGCTCCCTGTCCTTCCGTGCCCTGGAATTAAGCTTGATGCAGTGGGCACATTTTTTGGGGATGTGGGACTCCCCCAAACATTTTATGCATTTTGAACGGCCATCTGACAGAGGGATGGCATCATTGCAGGTAGAGCAGTGTTTAAAGCCTGGGGAGCCAGGCATGTTGGCAGCCGCTGCCGCTGACAGGAGTGAAGAAAAAAAAATTTTTTTTTAAGAGAGAAAAAGCTAGAAAAGTGGCCCTGGTCTACACTACGAGTTTAGGTCGAATTTATTAGCGTTATTTCGATTGATCCGTGCACCCGTCCACACGATGAAGCCCTTAACATCGACTTCTAGGGCTCTTAAAATCGATCTCGCCACTCCACCCCCAATGAGGGGATTAGCGCTTAAATCGATATTGCCGAATCGATGTAGGCTAGTGAGGACGCAATTCGACGGTATTGGCCTCCTGGATCTATCCCACAGTGCAACATTTGACCGCTCTGGACAGCAGTCTGAGCTCCAATGCTCCGCCCAGGTAGACAGGAAAAGCCCCGCGAACTTTTGAATTTCATTTCCTGTTTGGCCAGCGTGGTGAGCTGCAGGTGAGCGCAGATCTCATCAGCAGAGGTGACCATGATGGAGTCCCAGAACCGAAGACGAGCTCCAGCATGGACCGATGGTGAAGTACGCGATCTGATCGCTGTATGGGGAGACGAAACCGTGCTAGCAGAGCTACGGTCCAAAAGAAGAAACGCCAATACATATGCCAAAGTCTCCAAGGGCATGCAGGACAGAGGCTACAACAGGGACGCGCAACAGTGCCGCGTGAAAATTAAGGAGCTCAGGCAAGCCTACCAAAAAACCAGAGATGCAAACAAACGCTCTGGGTCAGAGCCCCAGACATGCCGCTTCTATGATGAGCTGCATGCCATTCTAGGAGGTGCAGCCAGCACTGACCCACCCATGTGGTATGACTCCGTATGTGGATCATCAGAAACCACAGAGGAGCATGATGATGATAATGATGCTGAAAATAGTGCCAAGACACAGCAAGGAAGTGGAGAAGCCCTTTTCCCCAACAGCCAGGAACTCTTTGTCACCCTGGAGCCAGTACCCTACGAACCCACCCAAGGCGTGCTCGATGCAGGAGAAGGGACCTCTAGTGCCTCTGGTGAGTGTACCTCTGTTAATTAATACATGTTTTATAAGCAAGCGTGTTTAATGATCAATTCGCGGCCAGTACAGCTACAGCTACTGGAAAACTCTGTTAACATGTTCGGGGATGGAGCAGAAATCCTCCGGGGACATCTCCAGAAAGATCTCCTGGATGTACTCCCAAAGCCTGTGCAAAAGGTTTCTGGGGAGGGCAGCCTTATCCTGTGCTCCGTGGTAACACACTCTACCACGCCAGGCCAGTAGCACGTAGTCTGGAATCATTGCTTTGCAAAGCATGGCGGCGTACGGTCCCGGTGTTTGCTGGCATTCAAGCAACATCCGTTCTTTATCTGTCTGTGTTATCCTCAGAAGAGTGATATCATTCATGGTCACCTGGTTGAAATAGGGGAATTTTATTAAGGGGGTATTCAGCGGGGCTCCGTCCCTGCTGTGCTGTTTGCCTGTGGCTGAACGGAAATCTTCCCCGCTGTGACCCACGCGGTGGGGGGAGGGGGAACAGCGAACATCTTGGATGTGTGTCTTGTGTGTGTGTGTGTGTGGGGGGGGGTGTCAATTAGGTTCGCGCTGCACGTTAACCCGAAAACCGCCGCCCCTCCCTTTTCAATTGCCTACCAGTTTTAAATTGCCAGCCCAAAGGCTGTTTGTTATGGGAAATGAGGGGGTTGCTGTTTGAAAAGATTCCCACATGTTATGAAGGTTAAAGAAGCCTATAGACTGTGGCTTAACATGGCTGCCTGCAAGCCGAATTCTGTTGCCCGCCGGACCTGCTTGTGTGATCTCTCACACCAAACCGGCAGACCCTCAATATAACAGGCAAAGTGCAACCTTGGACCAAATGCATATGTGATATGTAATGTTTGGAGCATTGTTCTCTAATATGTGTCTTTTAAACTACTCCTCTCCCGTTTGTTTCCTCCCGCAGCTGCAAATGTTTCAACGCCACCCCTTTCATCACCGTCCCAGAGGCTAGCAAAGATTAGAAGTAAAAAAAAAAGGAATCGAGACAATATGTTCTCAGAACTCATGGAATCCTCCCACACTGAAGCTGCCCAGCAGAATGCATGGAGGCAGACACTGTCGGAGTCCAGGAAGGCAGAATTTGATCGTGCGGACAGGTGGCGTGCTGAAGACAATGACTGGCGGGATGAAGAGAGACAGCGGCGGGATGAAGAGAGTAGGTGGCGTCAGCGTGCAGAGAGAAGGCAGGATGCAATTCTGAGGCTACTGGAGGATCAAACGGAAATCCTCCGGCTTATGGCTGAGGAAAGGCGTAGGGTTCAGGAAAGGCCGCCTGAGCCCAGACCGCTGCTACAGCCCCTGTGTAACCAACAGCCCTCCTTCCTGAGTCCCATAACCTCATCCCCGAGACGCCCAAGAACGCGTTTGGGCGGCCTCCGTGCACCCAACCACTCAAGCCAAGAGAACAGTCCAAGCAAGAAAGGGCTGGCATTCAATAAGTTTTAAAGTGCTGTGTGTCCTTGTCCTTCCCTCATCCCCTCCTCCACCACCCATCCTGGTGCTTCCCTTCCTCCACCAGCTATCCCGGGAGACTGTGGCAGTTAGCCCCATAGTTCCCCCTCTTTGTTTTACGAATTAATAAAGAATGCATGATTTTTAAGCAACAATGACTTTATTTCCTCTGCGAGCGGTGATCGAGGGGGGGAGGGCAGGGCGGTTTGGGTAAAGGGAAGTAGAGTGAATGAAGGGGCGGGGCTTTTCATTACAGGGGAAAAACAGAACTTTCACACAGCATCCTGGCCATTCATGAAACTGGTTTTCAAAGCTTCCCTGATGCGCAACGCACCCTGCTGTACTCTTGTAATAGCCCTGGTGTCTGGCTGCGCATAACCAGTGGCCAGGCGATTTGCCTCAACCTCCCACCCCGCCATAAACGTCTCCCCCTTACTCTCACAGATATTGTGGAGCGTACAGCAAGCAGTAATAATAATGGGAATATTGTTTTCGCTGAGATCTAACCTAGTCAATAAACTTCGCCAGCGAGCTTTTAAACGACCAAATGCACATTCCACCACCATTCTGCACTTGCTCAGCCTATAGTTGAAAAGGTCCTGACTACTGTCCAGGCTACCTGTGTATGGCTTCATGAGCCATGGCATTAAGGGGTAGGCTGGGTCCCCAAGGATAACTATAGGCATCTCAACATCCCCAACGGTTATTTTCTGGTCTGGGAAGAAAGTCCCTTGCTGCAGCAGCCGAAACAGACCAGAGTTCCTGAAGATGCGAGCGTCATGTACCTTTCCCGGCCATCCCACGTTGATGTTGGTGAAACGTCCCTTGTGATCCACCAGTGCTTGCAGCACTATTGAAAAGTAACCCTTTCGGTTTATGTACTCGCTGGCTTGGTGGTCCGGTGCCAAGATAGGGATATGGGTTCCGTCTATCGCCCCACCACAGTTCGGGAACCCCATTGCTGCAAAGCCATCCAGTATGAGCTGCACATTTCCCAGACTCACAACCCTTGGTACCAGCAGCTTGGTGATCGCCCTGGCTACTTCCATCACAACAGCCTCCACTGTAGATTTTCCCACTCCGAATTGATTCGCGACTGACCGGTAGCTGTCTGGCGTTGCAAGCTTCCACAGGGCTATCGCCAGTCGCTTCTGTACTGTGAGGGCTGCTCTCATCTTGGTGTTCTGGCGCTTCAGGGCAGGGGAAAGCAACTCACAAAGTTCCATGAAAGTGCCCTTACGCAGGCGAAAGTTTCGCAGCCACTGGGATTCATCCCAGACCTGCAGCACTATGTGGTCCCACCAGTCTGTGCTTGTTTCCCGGGCCCAGAATCGGCGTTCCACTGTATCAACAAGCCCCATTAACACCATGATGTCCACCTTGCGGGGGGGCCTTTTTTGAGAGAGGTCTGTGTCCATGTCCTCATCACTGTCCTCAGGGCGCTGCTGTCGCCTCCTCGCCTGCTGTAGCTGTAGCAGCTCCTGGTTCTCGTTCTGCATATACTCCTGGACAATGCGCGTGGTGTTCATAACGGCGAGAACAGCCGCGGTGATCTGATCGTGCTCCATGCTTTCCCTGGTATGCTGTTTGCAGGACAGCAGAGTGGCAGCAGAAGCAGCGGGTGGATAACAATGGAGTCAGCAATATGGCGCCCATATGAAAAAAGGCGCGAAAGGATTTTTTGCTCCCCCCTCAGTTGCTTTCACGGAGGGAGGGGGGAGCAAGGGTTAGGCTCATTTCCTTCTAGCTGCAGATGGTACAATATGCGGTGAGCAAGGAGGCGCCTTCCCTTCTAGCAGCAGATGGTACAATATGCTTGATATCCATCATCAGCTCCTGGCCCCCTCAAGGATTGAACTCGCAACCCCGGGTTTAGCGGGCCAACGCTCAGAACACTGAGCTATCCCTCTGCCCATATTATAGTGTGACTGAATCCCCACTAGACCTAATGTCCAGGCGTACGCTGGAGATGTACGGTAATTGTGAGCTGAGCAGGCTTCCGTAGCAAACACGGAAACCCCGGAAAAAAGGCGCGAAAAATATTGCTTTCACGGAGGGAGGGAGGGATGACATGTACCCAGAACCACCAGCGACAATGTTTTCTGCCCCATCGGGCTTTGGGATCGCAACCCAGAATCCCAATGGGCGGCGGAGACTGCGGGAACTGTGGGATAGCTACCTGCAATGCAATGCTCCGAAAGTCGATGCTAGCCCCGCTACTGTGGACACAGTCAATCGACCTCATGGTCTTAACGCTTGTGTGTGGGGACACACACAATCGATTCCATAAATTCAGGTTTTAAAATATCGACTTCTATAAATTCGACCTAATTCTGTAGTATAGACGTAAGTACTACTGGTAACAAACTAACTAACTAGGAAGGTATTTGAACAAAGGGAGAGAAAGCCTGTAACGAGTCTGCTGAGCTCCGTCTCAGGCCAGGGATGGTAGAAAAGGAACTGGGGAGACCAGCTGCACACATGTACTATTAAGGTACACTCAGAACGGGGGCGGTGGAGGGGGGCGGAGAAGGGGGAACCTCTGTGTGTGCGTGACCGGTACGAGTACTGCTGTAAAAATCTCCAAGCGAAGGCGCAGGGACGCACCAACACCTGGAGTGGAGCGCCCACTCGAAGAACTGGGGAGGGGCAAAAAGCTGTGCATATTTTCCTCCACACCAAGGGAGGGAACAAATTTTATGTGCTTACGCTGTACAGTTCTCTGTGCAGCGCAAGCCAGTACAATTGTGAGTTTGCACCCCAGAGGGGTTGTTCATTTGAGTGCTGGGAAATTCCCTAGCCGAGTCTTCCCATGCAGCGCGGATTTCAGTGCCTGTGTCTTTCTGCAGCCGGGTGGGCCGGGCCCCTACTTGTGTGTGTGCTGGAGGAGGCTTCAGGGCCTGGCTCAGCCAGACAGTGTAAGGAAGCCCAGGCTGGTGGAACAGGCAGGCTCAGTGGTACCCCAGTACATCAGGTGGCACCCCGGAGTGGGGGGTAGCCAGTCACATGCCCTCCTGGAGGTGGACGGAGTTTATCAAAGATGCCAGTGTAAATGGCAGACTGTTCCAAGAGTGGAAGCACACAGTGCCCAGATCATGCTCGGTAGGAAAGATCTGACTAAGGAATCCGATATGCTCGCAGGGGAGAGAGTAAAGCACCTTGCCTTCTTGGGGAAATATGGAACCACTTGTGCCTTTGGCTCATGCCTAACTAGACAGGGAAGGTTTAAAAGATGCTTGGAAGGCGAGGTTCTCCATAAGATACCCACAGATGTATTGGTGGGAGAATGATATTATTTCACTGCCTAGGGCTGTTAGTATTGTGAATCCCTCTTGCTGTGGCTATGTCCTGGTTCGGAGACACACACCCTCCAGAGAGGGAGGTGAAAACTCCACACCCTTAGCAGCAGAGATTAGCGATATGTCCATGAGGAGTCATAAGAACAACCATGCAGCGTCAGACCAATAGTCTATCTAGCCCAGTATTTTTTTTTTGAGATGAGGCAACTAGAACGGCAGGCAGTATTCAAGTTGTGGGTGTACAATGGATTCATATAGTGGCATTATGCTATTTTCTATCTTATCTTTATCTATCATTTCCTAATGGTTCCTAACATCGTTAGCTGTTTTTTATTATTTTTTTACTGCCACTGCACATTGAGCAGATGTTTTCAGAGAACCATTCATGATGATTCATAAGAACGGCCATACTAGGTCAGACAAAAGGTCCATAGTATCCTGTCTTCCAACAGTGGCAGTACCAGGTGCCCCAGAGGGAATTAACAGGACAGGTAATCAAGTGATCCATCCCCTGTTGCCCATTCCCAGCTTCTGGCAAACAGACCTATCCTCCGTGAATGTATCTAGTTATTTTTTAACCTTGTTATAGTCTTGGCCTTCACAACATCCTCTGGCAAAGAGTTTCACAGGTTGACTGTGTGTTGTGTGAAGAAATACTTCCTGCTGCTTATTAATTTCATTTGGTGACCCCTAGTTCTTGTATTATGAGAAGGAGTAAATAACACTTCCTTATTCACTTTCTCTACACCAGTCATGATTTTAATAGACCTCAATCATATCTCCCCTTAGCTGTCTCTTTTCCAAGCTGAAAAGTCCCAGTCTTATTAATCTCTCCTCATACGGAAGCCGTTCCATACCGCTAATCATTTTTGTTGCCCTTTTCTGAACCTTTTCCAATTCCAATATATCTTTTTTGAGATAGGGTGACCACAGTTGCATGCAGTATTCAAGATGTGGGTGTACCATGGATTTATATAGAGACAGCATGATATTTTCTGTCTATTATCTATCCCTTTCTTAATGATTCCCAACATTCTGTTTGCTTTTTTTGACTGCCACTGCACATGGAGTGGATGTTTTCAGAGAACTATCCACAATGACTCCAAGATCTCTCTCTTGAGGGGTAACAGCTAATTTAGTCCCAATCTTTTTTTATGTATAGTTGGGATTATTTTTTTCAATGTGCATTACTTTGCAATTATCAGCATTGAATTTCCTCTGCCATTGTGTTGCCCAGTCATCTAGTTTAGTGAGATCCCTTTGTAACACTTTGCAGGCAACTTTGGATTTAACTATCTTGAGTAATTTTGTATCATCTGCAAATTTTGCCAACTCACCGTTCACCCTTTTTTCCAGATCATATTTATAAATATGTTGAACAGCTGTGATGGGGTGTACCAGGCCTTCAAGGCCCTCTGCTGGAGGTGACTGTGGTCCTACTACACCCCACCCCGGGACAGGAAAAGAGCAATGAGGGTTGGCCCTCTAGGACTGCCTCGAATGGCTGCTTCCGTTCAGCCAATCAGAGCCCCGCAGGCTCAGATGAAAGGAGCTGTAGGGCTTTAGCAGGTCGGTTCCGGGCTGGGACCAGGGAGGTGAAGAAGGGTGCTCCTCTCTACTGAAGGAGCTCGACTGGCTGCATTTACTAGACCTGGGAGAGAGGACCTGAGAACTGTAACCCTAAGGTAACAGGTGAAAGGAAAGAGACCAGGTGGGAAGAAGCCCAGAAAAAATAGCAGCAACTAATTAAAAGAGGCAGTGCGTGGCCACGGTGGAGAGGTTCCCTGGGGTGGGCCTGGGTTCCCCCACCAGCAAAGTACAATAAGGCAGGCCAGGGAAAAATTTGGAGTAATTGTACCTCCATCACTAGACTGAAATGTCATGTGGTACCAAGGATATGTCAACACTATTATCTTGATCAATCACACTTGTAATGTTTTCAAAAAAAGATATCAAGTTAGTTTGAGAAGATCTATCTTCCATAAACCCACATTGGTTGGCATTAATTGCATTACCCTTTTAAAATTCTTTATTAATCGAGTCCCATGTCAACTGCTTCATTGTCTTGGCCAGAAATGATGTCACGCTGACAGGCCTGTAATTACCCAGGTCATCCCATTTACCCTTTTTAAAAACCGGCACAACATTAGCTTTCTTCCAGTCTTCTAGAATTCCCCCAGTGCTCCAAGACTTATTGAAAATCAACATTAATGGTCTTGTGAGCTCCTCAGACAACTCTTTTAAATCTCTTTTAAATCAGCACGTTAACTGGACCTGCTGATTTTAAAGACGTCTAACTTTAGTAGCTTCTGTTTAACATCCGCTAGTGATATGCGTGAAAGGGGAAGAATGTTATCCTCACCATATGATGGTACTGTGACAGACTGACAATATCTATAATATACTTAACAAACCTTGTGGAATTAAGATTAACTTTAATTCAGTAAAGTGTAACCCTAATTCAATAATGTTAACACCTTTGCAGTTCATTGTATTGCAAATGTTTACACAGTACTGTGAGACTGTATGGAACTTTTTTAGTAGAATGACAAGATTAATGCAAGTTCAAAGGTCTTTCTGGAACAATAGGTATGAAGTGAATTTCCTTAGGAAATGCCTTGAGGTGAGGGGAATGCAAATCCTCCCCCTCTGCAGGAAATCTTTTGAAGATATGCCCCGAGGAGAGAGACCCTTTGTATACTAACTACTTGCTTCTGGAAACTCCAGTTCAAAGAGCCCTGAAGTGTATAAAAAGGAAACTGAACATGTTATGAGTGTGCTTGTTTCAAGCTGAAGATCTGATGAACTTGTAACCACGAGGTGTCCCTAGAGTGGGGTATTAAAAGTCTGCACCTAAGCATTTTCCATGGTTCCTAACTTCTGATTAATATTCATTAACAACTAATACCCCATCTTGTGCTTTATCTGTTAGGACATTGATCCATAAGCAAATTAAAGACGTATTATTCTTCCCACAGGACTCCAAGAAATCCGATACGTTTAGAAAATGAAGGTCTGATAGCCCTGACCAAAGCCAATCATAGTACACATCTGAACTTCTCAGTCATACAGTTCTGCTGATGCACCACACATCCAACCCACAGACCCACTATTACAGTCCTGGTCTCCCCACCCCATCGCTCGGCAGGAGCGGAGCCCCATCTCCACCACCTCTCAAACTCAAGGTGACAGCAAATGTAAGGCTGGGGGCTGAAGTGAGAAGCAGGTGGGCTTCTCCCAGGTGCTCAGGCTGCCCCTACTCTTCCCCTCTCCTACTGTATTTCAAAACTTCCCAGAGGAATGCTCACCAGCTCAGAGTCCTCCCTGCGCTGTCGTCTCTCTTCTCCACTCCGACGTGTCAGCCGCTCTTCTGCTCTCTGGAACCAACAACATCAAACAGAATTCATCCTTACAATCAGGCTAAGAGTCATTATCATTGGCTCATTTCACCGTAAGATCTACGGGCAGGGCAGTGCTTCCCTTGTATACCTTTCCCTCTCTGGGACCCGTTTCCAAAATGTGGCATGGCACCTGCTGCCTTTCAGAGAGGAAAGCTGTCTTACTCCTAGGCATGTCGGTACAGCTCTTTGATCCAGGCTGGAAAGGTGGGTAAGACCCTCACCCAGGATTTTGGCCTGGCTGAGGTGACAGGGGCTGCTCTGTTAAAAGGGACATTTTCTGCGCATCCCCACTGAGCAGCCAATGCTGGCATCCTTCAGAAGGGGCTGTCTCAACCAGCTCCACTCTGCTCATCTCTGCGTCGGCCAGGGGAATAGTTGTATTAGAAGAAAGTTGAGGCTCAGCGTGTCCAGGCCTTGTCCCCTCACTTCACCTTATAAAGGAGCTCCTTGAGCAAAGGGTTGTACCATGTACCCTGAAGTGATGTATTATGGGAGCCTCAGAAAGTTGCAACTGAAGGGGCAGGAACTGGAGGCTCAGAGGATGTGGCCCTGTTGGTCTAATCAGAGCTGCTTTTGGCTAATTTTCAAAGGTAAACTGGTCAGAAGCAAGTTTGATGGATGAGGGGCACTACCGGTGCTGGTGGGTGGCAGCTTGTGAACACTAGGCTGCCCGTGTAGCTAACACCAGTGGTGCTGACATAGGCAGGGCTCAGATACTGCAGTGCCTAGTGTGAGTGGCAGCTCTCTCTCGGCCGAGACCGAAAAGGACAAAAACTAAGTGTGGTCCTTAAAGACAGCAGCTCCAACTGACCCTCTCAGGGGAGCCAGTCTGGAGCTCATTCCTTCTCAGAGGGGACTCTGAGCTCTATTCCTGACTCTGCCACAGCCTCCATGTGACACCTTGGGCAAGCCACTTCATCTCTCTGGGCCTAGTGCTAATAGCCCTTTATTCCTCTCCACCTTTGTCTGTCTTGTCTATTTAGATTGTCAGCTCTTCATGTCACAGACTGTCTCCTGTCATGTATCTATATAGCAGCCAGGCAATGGGTGACCTCACCTGGAGCTTTGAGACACTACAAACAAATAAACACAAATGTAATAATTCCATTTGCTCTGTCCTGTAACTCACATGGGCTGGGCAACTTCCCCTAGGTCCAGTACACAGGGAGAAGGGTCAGCCCACAGGGAGGGAGATATAGAAGAAAGTCAAGCAAAGTGTGGGCCCCTTATTGAATGGTGACAGAGGATGTGGAGAAAGCTAATGTACTCAATGCTTTTTTTGCCTCTGTCTTCACAAACAAGGTCAGCTCCCAGACTACTGCACTGGGCAGCACGGTATGGGGAGGAGATGACCAGCCCTCTGTGGAGAAAGAAGTGGTTCAGGACTATTTAGAAAAGCTGGACGAGCACAAGTCCATGGGGCCGGATGCACTGCATCCGAGGGTGCTAAAGGAGTTGGCCGATGTGATTGCAGAGCCATTGGCCATTATCTTTGACAAATTATGGCAATCGGGGGAGGTCCCGGATGACTGGAAAAAAGCTAATGTAGTGCCCATCTTTAAAAAAGGGAAGAAGGAAGATCCGGGGAACTACAGGCCAGTCAGTCTCACCTCAGTCCCTGGAAAAATCATGGAGCAGGTCCTCGAGGAATTAATTCTGAACCACTTAGAGGAGTGGAAAGTGATCAGGAACAGTCGGCATGGATTCACCAAAGGCAAGTCATGCCTGACTAACCTAATTGCCTTCTATGATGAGATAACCGGCTCTGTGGATGAGGGGAAAGCAGTGGATGTGCTATTTCTTGACTTTAGCAAAGCTTTTGATACAGTCTCCCACAGTGTTCTTGCCAGTAAGTTAAAGAAGTATGGGCTGGATGAATGGACTACAAGGTGGATAGAAAGCTGGCTAGATCGTCAGGCTCAACGGGTAGTGATCAATGGCTCCATGTCTAGTTGGCAGCTGGTATCAAGCGGAGTGCCCCAAGGGTCAGTTCTGGGGCTGGTTTTGTTCAATATCTTCGGAGGATGGTGTGGACTGCACCCTCAGCAAGTTTGCAGATGACACTAAACTGGGAGGAGTGGTAGATACGCTGGAAGGTACAGATAGGATACAGAGGGACCTAGACAAATTAGAGGAATCCCATGCACTGCTACAGACTAGGGACCGAATGGCTGGGCAGCAGTTCTGCAGAAGAGGACCTAGGGGTTACAGTGGATGAAAAGCTGAATATGAGTCAACAGTGTGCCCTTGTTGCCAAGAAGGCTAACGGCATTTTGGGTTGTATAAGTAGGGGCATTACCAGCAGATCGAGGGATGTGATCATTCCCCTCTATTCTGCACTGATGAGGCCTCATCTGGAGTACTGTGTCCAGTTTTGGGCCCCGCACTACAAGAAGGATGTGGATAAACTGGAAAGAGTCCAGTGGAGGGCAACAAAAGTTATTAGGGGACTGGAGCACATGACTTATGAGGAGAGGCTGAGGGAACTGGATTATTTAGTCTGCAGAAGAGAAGAATGGTGGGGGGATTTGATAGCTGCTTTCAACTACCTGAAAGGGGGTTCCAAAGAGGATGGAGCTCGGCTGTTCTCAGTGGTAGCAGATGACAGAACAAGGAATAATAGTCTCAAGTTGCAGTGGGGGAGGTTTAGGTTGGATATTGGGAAACACTATTTCACTAGGAGGGTGGTGAAGCACTGGAATGGGTTGCCTAGGGAAGTGGTGGAATCTCCTTCTGTGACGTTATTGACAATAACTGGGACCGTATAGATCATTGTTGCAACAAAGGTCCTGTAGTGGCACCAAATCTTATATAAAGGGGGTCAAATGAGGTGTCTAAGACCGGCTTATGCTTGCCTGGTTATGATTATGTCAGTTATATGTATGTATCAGTTTTGTAGTTGAAGTTATGAATATTGGCTTTATACTGTCTGTATTTCAAACTGGGGCCATGCTTCTGGGACCCCGGACAAGGTATCAGCTCTGCTAGGCCTGCTTGATGCTCCCATTAAGAGCCATCAGCGATACAATGAATCCATTGAGAGAAGGCAGACACGCCTGTGACTCAACAAATTATGCAGGGACTTGCCCATGTGACTCCAGACTCCATTTTGCTGTGATTTTCCACAGTAAGGACAAAGAGGTGTCTTTACACCTGGAAGAAACTATAAAAGGTAGCTGCCTCATCTCCATTTGGTCTTATTTCCTGCTTCTTACCTCTGGAGGAACCTTTCTACAAATGGAAGCTTTGAACAAAGTACTGAAGGACCCATCCCAGCTGTGGATGTGCTCCAGAGACTTGATTTGAACCTGCAGCTTATTCCATCTTTACTGCAAGCCTGAACCAAAAACTTTGCCATTACTGTATGTAATTGATTCCTTTTAACCAATTCTAGCTCTCACCTAGACCTTTTTCCTTTTATGAATAAACCTTTAGATTTTAGATTCTAAAGGACTGGCAACAGCGTGATTTGTGGGTAAGATCTGATTTGTATATTGACCTGGATCTGGGGGCTTGGTCCATTGGGATCGGGAGGACCTTTTTTTTTTTTATTGGGGCATTGGTTTTCATGACCAGTTGTCCCCATAACGAGTGGCACTGGTGGTGAGACTGGGAAACTGGAGTGTCTTAGGGGATTGCTTGGGATGACTTGTGGTTAGCCAGTGGGGTAAAAGCAAAGTCTCCTCTGTCTGGCTGGTTTGGTTTGCCTTAGAGGTGGAAAAACCCCAGCCTTGGGCTGTAATTGTCCTGTTTGAAGCAATTTGTCCTGAACTGGCACCCTCAGTTGCGTCCCGCCAGAACCAGCATCGTTACACCTTCCTTAGAGGTTTTTAAGGTCAGGGTTGACAAAGCCCTGGCTGGGATGATTTAGTTGGGGATTGGCCCTGCTTTGAGCAGGGGATTGGACTAGATAACCTCCTGAGGTCCCTTCCAACCCTGATATTCTATGATTCTATGATACTGACAAAGTTTGAAAGGGGCTTCCCACCAGGGCTCCATGATGCTTTGGACTTTCAATTTCCCTATGGTCTCCCCACCCCATGGGGAGGGCTTGCAGGAGTGGTCAGGAATTATAGGGCTTCCCTAGGGCTTGCAGATGACTATGGTATTAGGCACCCATCAATGCAGTGGGGGCCGTGGCTTGGCCCATCAAATCATGATGGTTTGACTCAGAAATAATTTTTGTGGTTTCATCTCTGAGGGCTTTAGCAGCTCCATCTTGTTTAATGGGAAAGTGCATGGGACAATTCGCTAGTTACACAACAGCCCAGCAACCCCTGCTATGCCCCCTGTGTCTCTTTCCCCCAGGTCTGTAGAGGGAGGGGGAATGCCAGCCTGAGCCCCAATGTTTGTCCCCACAAGGGAGCTTTGTGCTCAGCCTAGCTCAAACCCATTTAACCATGTGAGGCCAACACCACGGCTGGACAGGGCTGACAGCCAGCGCTGAGGGTAATGGGGATTTTACCTTCTGGGCTTTGTACAGCACCTCCAGGATATTGCTGAGCAGATCAATGCAAGCCTCCTCCTCCTCTCCCTTCTCAATCAGCTCCCGGAGGATGGGGATTGTAGTATGCAGCAGCATCTCTCGACACTCTGCACAGATAGACAGAGATATTAGTTGTGGGGTGGGAAGGGGGCAAACACAGACATCTCAACATCCTGGGGAGGGAGTGGGCCAGAGAGCAGCAGACGTTCAGGCTCGGGTTGGACCCCAGGCTCTGTGACCCTTCCCTCTTGTGGGTTCCAGAGCCGGAGCCCATAGGTCTCCACCACAATTAAATGGCCCCGCAGCCCAAGCCCCACAAGCCCGAGCCAGCTGACATGGGCCAGCTGTGAGTGTTTAATTGCACTGTAGACATGGAGAATTCACCACCTCCCTAGGGAAGCTGTTCCAGTGGTTAATTCCCCATAGTCTTAAAAATGTGCCTCTTATTTCTGAATTTGTCTGGTTTCAGCTTCCAGCTACTGGACCTTGTTCTGCCTTTGTCTACTAGATCAGAAATCTTCTGCTCATCTAAGTACTTACAGGCCCTGACCAAGTCACCTCTTGTGCTACTCTTGTCTTGGATAAACTAAATAGGCTGAGCTGCTTCAGTCACTTATCAATAGTTGTGGCTGTGAAATCCTCATTTCTTTATTGTTTTGTCCTTATGGCCCCCATTTCTCTATTGTTTATCTGTAGGGTCTCTGTCTGGTTCTTTGATTGTTTCTGTCTGTTGCATAATTAATTTTGCTAGGTGTAAATCAATTAAGGTGGTGGGGTATGACTGGGTGAAGAATT
This sequence comes from Macrochelys suwanniensis, assembly GCA_033296515.1. Taxonomy (NCBI): domain Eukaryota; kingdom Metazoa; phylum Chordata; order Testudines; family Chelydridae; genus Macrochelys; species Macrochelys suwanniensis. Next base: position 138,965,075 of record CM065779.1, on the reverse strand, counting down.
GTTTTACAATATGTTAGGATTGGTTAGAAAATTGTTTAGTAATAACTTAGTACAATGATTGGTTAAGATACAGCTAAGTAAGACTCAAGTTTCACTATATAAACTGGGATCCAAAAGGAAGTTCTAAGGAACCAACTCCAGGACACAGCCCCGAGATCAGAGGTGCCAGGCCTCAACACACTGCCAATGACACCGTGCAGAAACTGGAGTTCCCCAGATGACCTGATCCTGACTGGCCATCAAGAAAAGTTCATCTGCCTTATTGGGAGTGGTGAGCACTGTATGCTTAGCGTGTGCCTTCTGTTTTGGTGGTTGTTAATAAATTGAGGTTAAGTAGGATATTACTGTGCAAGGCTGTTTCACTGGTAAAAGACCCCGCAAACCCGCAGAGTGTAAGATCACGCCTTGAGCCCATGGAAGGGTAAAAGTGGGTGCCCTATAGCATAAGGTTTTGCCCTGAGCTCTAGGAACTGGCTAAAGGTGGGTGCCCTAGAGTATGCGAGTAACAGAGAATTTTGTACAGGTAACACCACCTTGTCCTAGCGGTGACAATTCGGGCCATATACTGATGCTAACCATGTTTGCAACTTCCTGAGCCGTAGCCTGGCATGTTGCACTGCACAAGTACATGCTGCCATGTGACCCAGCAGCCTAAGGCCTGGTCTACACTCAGAGTTTATGTCGAATTTAGCAGCGTTAAATCGAATTAACCCTGCACCCGTCCACACAACGAAGCAATTTATTTCGACATAAAGGGCTCTTTAAATCGATTTTTGTACTCCTCCCCGACGAGGGGATTAGCGCTGAAATCGACTTGGCCATGTCGATTTAGGGTTAGTGTGGACAGAATTCGATGCTAAGAGCTCCGGGAGGTATCCCACAGTGCACCACTGTCGCCTCTCTGGACAGCAGTCCGAGCTCAGATGCTCTGCCCAGCCACACAGGAAAAGACCTGGGAAAATTTGAATTCCATTTCCTGTTTGGCCAGTTTGAATTTCATTTCCTGTTTGGACATCGTGGCGAGCTCAGCAGCACTGGTAACGATGCAGAGCTCTCCAGCAGAGGTGACCATGCAATCCCAGAATCGAAAGAGGGCTCCAGCATGGACTGATCGGGAAGTGTTAGATCTGACAGCTGTGTGGGGAGATGAATCCGTGCTATCAGAGCTACGATCGAAAAGACGTAATGCAAAAATCTATGAAAAAATCTCCAAGGCCATGACGGACAGAGGATACAGCAGGGATGCAACGCAGTGCTGCGTGAAAATTAAGGCGCTGAGACAAGCATACCAGAAGACCAAAGAGTCCAACGGACGCTCCGGGTCACAGCCCCAGAGATGCCGTTTCTACGCCGCGCTGCATGCTATCCTAGGGGGGGCCGCCACCACTACCCCACCCCTGTCCGTGGACTCCGATGATGGGGTATTCTCATCGGTCACTTCCTCTGAGGTTTTTGCGGACGGGGAAGATGATGAAGGAGATGATGAGGATGAGGTAGTCGACATCTTTGCACGCCGATTTCCCCGAAAGCCAGGATCGCTTCATCACCCTGACAGAGATCCCCTACCAACCCTCCCAAGGCGGTATCCCGGACCGTGAAGCCGGAGAAGGAACAGTAGGTGAGTGTATCTTTTGAACAGAATAGACATGGTATTAAAGCAATTGGTTTTTAATGATTGATTTGACCTGAGGACTTGGGATGCATTCGTGGCCAGTACAGCTACTGGAAAAGTCTGTTAACATGTGTGGGGATAGAGCAGAAATCCTCCTGGGACATCTCCATGAAGCTCTCCTGGAGGTATTGTGAAAGCCTTTGCAGAAGGTTTCTGGGGAGAGCAGCCTTATTGCGTCCTCCATGGTAGGAGACTTTACTGCGCCAGGCCAGTAGCAGGTACTCTGGTATCATTGCCTGACAAAGCATGGCGGCATATGGCCCCGGTGTTTGCTGGCATTCATGCAACATCCGTTCTTTCTCTGTCTGTGTAATCCTCATCAGAGTGATATCAGTCATGGTGACTTGGTTGGAATACGGGAATTTAATTACAGGGATTGTTTGCCTGTGCCTTTTAAAAAATCCTCCCCGCAGTTTCCAGCCACGCGGTGGGGGTGGGGAGGGGTACAGTTCATGCTGAGCTGTTCACGGTCAGCTAGCAGGGATCTTCCCCGAGACCAGCCACGCGGTGGGGGCAGGGAGGAGGACCGTTCATGCTGAGCGGTTCGTGGCCAGGTAGCAGGGATCTTCCCCGAGACCAGCCATGCGGTGGGGGCGGGGAGGGGGACCATTCATGCTGAGCGGTTCGCAGCCAGGTAGCAGTGATCTTCCCCGAGACCAGCCACGCGGTGGGGGCAGGGAGGGGGACCGTTCATGCTGAGCGGTTCGCGGCCAGGTAGCAGGGATCTTCCCCGAGACCAGCCAAGCGGTGGGGTGAAGGCTAAAGCGACCATCCCAGAGAATGGAATGGCCATTGCACGTTAATCCGCACAGCGCAACAGTAACTGGCCAACTCTAGGAGCTCTGCTTGGAACGGGAAAGGAGGGCGCTGCTGTTCAGTAAGGTTTCAGCAGCCTAAAGTCTATAGCTTACCATGGCTGCCTGCTAGCTGAATTCCGTTGCCCGGCCCTGCTTGTGTGATCTGTACACCAAAACCCCAGGCACTCAATATAAAGATGCAAAATGCGACCTTGTACTGAAAGCACATGTGCTAGGTACTGTGAATGATCTTGTTCACCGCGAAATACTATATTCATTGTTCTGTAAAATGTATCTTTTTAAAGAATTCACTCCCTTTTTTTCATCCCACAGCTGCAACTGTATCTAGGCTTCCTCCGGCATCTCCCTCCCAAAGGCTGTCACAGATAAGGCAGCGAAGAAAACGAACACGAGACGAGATGTTCTCTGAGCTAATGCAGTGCTCCCGCACTGAGGTAGCCCAGCAGAATGAGTGGAGGGACACAATTTCCCAGTACAAGCGAGCGGCCAGTGAATGGGAGGACAGGAGGGATGCCCGTGAGGACAGGAGAGACGCTCGAGATGAGAGGTGGCGGCAGGAAGACCAGAGGGTGACTGAGGCGATGCTTGGGCTACTGCGGGAGCAAACTGACATGCTCTGGCGTCTGGTGGATGTTCTGCAGGAACGGAAGCAGAATGACAGAGCGCCGCTGCAGCACATCTATAACCGCCCTCCCCCGAGTCCCATAGCCCCCTCACCCCGAGTCCCAAAAATGCGGGGTGGGAGGCTCTGTGCGAACAACCAGTCCACCCCAACGGATTGCTCAAGCAGCAGAAGGCTGTCATTCCCCAAGTTTTGAAGCGGCCTTTCCCTCCCTCCACCTGCACCCCACCCTGGCCACCGTCCCAGTTCCCTCCCTTTATTGATAAATCTTGAATAAAAAATACTTGTTTGTTGAACAATGTTGCCTTTATTTCCTTTCAAAGCAAGGTGTGCTTGAAGGGGTGGAAGAGGGTTTGTAATTGGAGAGGATAGGCAATATAAACAGAGTAAACAAACGGGGGCAGGTTCTGATCAAGGAGAAACAAACGTAAGAGTCACTGGTTACCCTGGTCAGTCTGGAAGCTAGTTTTCAAAGCTTCCCTGATGCGCAGCGCGTCCTGCTGTGCTCTTCTAATCGCCCTGGTGTCTGGCTGCGCGTAATCAGCGGCCAGGCGATTTGCCTCAACCTCCCACCCCGCCATAAATGTCTCCCCCTTACTCTCACAGAGATTGTGGAGCACACAGCAAGCAGCAATAACAATGGGTATATTGGTTTCGCTGAGATCTGAACGAGTCAATAAGCTGCGCCATTGCCCTTTCAAACGTCCAAAAGCACACTCCACCACCATTCTGCACTTGCTCAGACTGTAATTGAAGAGCTCCTTATCACTGTCCAGGGCGCCTGTGTACGGCTTCATGAGCCAGGGCATTAGAGGGTAGGCTGGGTCCCCAAGGATCACTATAGGCATCTCCACATCCCCAACAGTTATTTTCTGGTCCGGGAAGTAAATACCTTCCTGCAGCCGTCTAAACAGACCAGAGTTACTGAAAACGCGAGCGTCATGAACCTTTCCCGGCCATCCGACGTTGATGTTGGTGAAACGTCCCTTATGATCCACCAGTGCTTGCAGCACCATTGAAAAGTACCCCTTTCGGTTAATGTACTGGCTGGCCTGTTGGTCCGGTCCCAGAATAGGGATGTGCGTTCCGTCTATAGTCCCACCACAGTTAGGGAATCCCATCGCAGCGAAGCCATCTACTATGACGTGCACATTTCCCAGAGTCACTACGTTTGATAGCAGCAGCTCAGCGATTGCGTTGGCTACTCGGATCACAGCAACCCCCACGGTAGATTTGCCCACTCCAAAGTGATTTGCGACTGACCGGTAGCTGTCAGGCGTTGTGAGCTTCCAGAGGGCTATGGCCACTCGCTTCTGGACTGTGAGGGCTGCTCTCATCCTGGTGTCCTGGCGCTTCAGGGCAGGGGACAGCAAGTCACAAAGTTCCAGGAAAGTGCCCTTACGCATGCGAAAGTTTCGCAGCCACTGGGATTCATCCCAGACCTACAGCACTATGCAGTCCCACCAGTTTGTGCTTGTTTCCCGGGCCCAGAATCGGCGTTCCACTGTATCAACCTGCCCCACTGCCACCAGGATGTCCAATTTGCGGGGTACCGTGCTTTGAGAGAGGTCTGTGTCCATGTCATCGTCACTGTCATCACTGCGCTGCCGTAGCCTCCTCGCCTGATTTCTCAAGTTCAGCCTCTGCATAAAGTGCACGATAAGGCGTGAGGTGTTGACAACGGCCATAACTGCTGCGATGATCTCACCGGGCTCCATGCTCGCCGCGCTATGGCGTCCGCGCTGTCAATCCAGGGAAAAGGGTGCAAAATGATTGTCTGCTGCCTCTTTCACGGAGGGAGGGGGGGAGGGAGGGTTGAATGATGACAGTTACCTAAAACCACCCGCAACAAATTTCTTGCCCCATCAGGCATTGGGAGCTCGACCCAGAATTCACATGAGCAGCGGGGACTGCGGGAACTGTGGGATAGCTACCCACAGTGCACCGCTTGGAATGTCGCTTGCACCGGTACTGTGGACTCACAACGCCGAATTAATGTACTTAGTGTGGACACACACGTTTGACTTTGTAATATTGGTTTCAAAAAATCGGTTTAGGTAAAATCAAACTACTATCGTAGTGTAGACATACCCTAAGGCACTCACATGCAGTTGTGAGCTGGTAAGCTTTCATTAAGTACTAGGTGTTGAATGGGTTTCAACCTGTTTTGTGGTAGAAAAGCTCTGGCCTTTTTGGAGTCGATGACTGCTCCAATGAATTCTAGTGTCTGTACAGGTTTCAATATTGATTTTTCTTGAGTCACTAAGAGCCCTAGAGTGTTGAATATGGATAGAGCAGTGGATATGTTGGACAGATTCTGATCAGCCTCTGATCAACCAGTCATCTAGATATGGGAAGACATGGATGCCTCTTTTTTAAAGATGAGCTGCTACCACCACCATGCACTTTGTGAATATCCAAGGAGCAACTGCCAGGCTGAATGGAAGCACTGAGAACTGTCAGCCATTCACCACAAATCTGAGAAACTTCCAATGGTTGGAAGTAAGCGTCACTCAAGTCGAGGGCAGCATACCAGTCTCCTTGTTCCAGGGAAGGGATAGTTGAGGCTAAGGTAACCATGCAAAATTTTATTTTCTTCAGGAATTTGTTCAACTCTGTTAGATCTTATATGGGCCTGAGCAGGGCCGGTGCAAGGATATTTTGCACCCTAGGTGAAACTTCCACTTTGTGCCCCCCCTCCCCCGCCCCCTATCCACTCCCTCCCACTTCCTGCCCCCCAAAGAACCCCCAACCCATCCAACCCCCCTGCTCCTTGTCCCCTTATCACCCCCCTCCTGGGACCCCTGCCCCTAACTGCCCCCCCGGGACCACACCCCCTATCTAAGCTTCCCTTCTCCTTGTCCCCGACTGCCCCCTCCTGAGACGCCCCCACCCTAACTGCTCCCCTAGGACCCCATCCCCTACCTGTCCCCAGACTGCCCCGACCCCTATCCATACCCCCGCCTCCTGACAAACCCCCGGGACTCCCACACCTATCCAACTGCTGCCTGTCCTCTGACTGCCCCCCCAGAGTCCCCCAACCCATCCAACCCCCTCTGCTCCCTGTCCCCTGACTGCCCCAACCCCTCTCCACACCCCCATCCCCTGACAGCCCCCCCGACCCATCCAACCCCCCTGCTCCCTGACTGCCCACTCCAGAGACTCACTGCCCCTTCTCCAACCACCTGGCACGCTGCTGGCCGCGCTCCCCAGCTGTGCTGGAATGCAGGGAAGGGGGGAGCAGGGCATGGGAGGAGGAGGAAGGGAGGGGCAGAGCTCTAGAGTTGCCGGAGGCCCCGACGCCAGCAGCTGGCCGGTGATCTGGGCTGTGGGGGACGCGGCTGCTCCTCACTAGCAGCGCCACCGCTTTTGCAGGGCTGCTGCCTGCCCTGCGTGCGCCGCTCCAGCTCCTCCACGGCTGGGGCTCACCGATGCTGCAAGTGCGACGCTCCAGCTCTCGGCGCCCCGGGTAGGGGGCGAGGAGGCCGGGATCAGCCCCCAGGCAGGGTGCCACTTTTTGGCGCCCCCCCAAATCTTGGCGCCCTAGGCGACCGCCTAGGTCACCTAGTGGTTGCACCGGCTCTGGGCCTGAGACCTCCTTTTGTCTTGGAGATCGGGAAGTAACAGGAATAGAAGCCTTTTCCCACAAGGTCCAATGGCACTCCCTCTATGGCCCCTTTCTAAAGAAGAGACTGGACCTCCCGCTGAAGGGCCATCTCGTGAGACTGGTCCCTGAAGATGGAGGGGGAGAAGAGGGGAGAAGTAAATTGGATAGCATACCCCTGTCCCACCGTGCTTAAGACACACTGGTCTGATGTTCTATGGATCCAAGCACTTAGTAAGCAGGACAAACAACTGGTAAACAAAAAAGGAGGACCTGATGGAAGTGAGGAGATTGGTATATTATCCTCGACAATCCAATCAAAATGCCTGCTTGAAAGAGGCGTCTTGATGGGATGAGCTCATTGATGTTGAAGAGGAAGGAAGTGGAGGGTGCTGTGACGGTGTACCCCATAAGGCTTTATGGGGAGAGGCTTATAAACGTATACATGATGTAACTGGAATATGTTTTATGCTACATGTGCCATGTAACATATCTCTGTGAAAGTTATGACCTACTGAATCTATTCCTCCTGTTTGTATGAATGTATCATTGTTGTAGTTGAAGTTATGAATATTGGTTTTATATTTGCTGGTTTTATGCATAGCCTTTGTAAGAGCATGGGACCAGGTCTGGAGGAAAGAATGTGCAAGTTAAGTACAAGCACTTAACAGACAAAAGAAGTTGCAGACCCCAATCCACATCGGGGCCTGGTCAGGAATCCAACTGGTTGGGCTGGTTACCAAGGGGTGCATGGACAGGTGACTTGCCCATGTGATCCCAAAACTCCATGGTAACATGATGTTACACAGGGAAGGGAAAAAAGACTATAAAAGCCCTTGGGAGCCCTTCCATTTTGTCTTCAGCTGGCTAAAGAGAGAGACTCTCCACCCACCAAGGACACACCTGAAAGAGACTGAACAAAGGACAAAGACAATAGGGGGGTGAGTGATTGCTGGACCCAGGCTAAGAGGAAGATAGCCTGTTTATTGGACCTAGTGAGGTTGTTATCTGTACACAGGGTGATTAGACATAGAACTGCATGTTCTATTTTATTTTATTTAGTAATACACTTTGTTCTGTCTGTCACTACTTGGAATCACTTAAATCCTACTTTCTGTACTTATTAAAATCACTTTTTACTTATTAAATTACCTGGACTGCGAGTTGTTACCTAGGGAGGCAAACAGTTGTGCATATCTTTCTATCTTTGAAATAGAAGGCGAACTATTTATGAATTTGCCTGGTATAAGCTTTATACAGGGTAAAACGGATTTATTAAGGGTGTGAACCTCTTTGGGAGTTGGGCACCTGGGTGTCAAAGGCAAAGAGCACTTCCAGGAGCCTTACAGTTGTGAGTGGACTTGGTTCGGACCTGGGTCTGTGTTTGCAGTAGATCAGTGGAATCTGGCTCAAAACAGACAGGATTCGGGAGTCCCAAGCTGGAAAAGGCCTGGAAGCAGGGGCAGAAGTAGCCTTGGCACACCAGGTGGCAGCACCAAGCAGGTCTCTGTGATCCCAACCCGTCACAGGTGCCTTCTACAGCTCCTTCCCTTTTTCCTCGACTGAAAGGGCTGTTGTTGACACAATGCTTTCTTTTATTCGCTGGAGTGTAGATTCCAAGGGACTTCAGAGAAGGGCCTCCAAGTGAAAGGTCCTGTATGGTTTGTTGGACTTCTGCAGGTAGTCCAGAGGACTGAAACCACAGTAGGAAGAGAGCCTGAGACATAAGCCCTTGTATTAGAGGCCTGAGGCCTGATCTAAAGTAGTGGCCAAAACTTTGCTGCCATAAAGAAAAGTTAACTTGTGAGCAAGAGGCAGGCCCTGCTCACAGAATCTGGCAAGAACAGGGCTGATATTGCAGAAACACACATTCCTAAGTAGTGCAAGGTATAAGAAATATACATGCAAACACATTCCAGAAGGATAGGACCAGAACACCCCAATACCAGCACATTCCCCAAAGCCAACAGGAACACACGGACTCATCCTAAAGATAAGGTCAGGATGACAGCATGATGGATAGAGATGTTTTGATCGAACCAACAAGTACAAGGCAATGAGTGGCACCCTAATACATCAGAGGGTGGCACCCTGATACGTCAGGGGCACTATGTAACTTGTTTGTATCGGTGTATAAAAATATCTCAGAGGGAGTGTCTTTGGCCAGCTGAGGGGGGAATGGAAAGTCCCACCGTTCACTGAGCTGCATTCATTGTTTTAGTATCCTCATAGAGTCTGCCAAGTTCTATTACCATGCTTTGTCGACAATAAACCTGGCCTGGCACCTTCGTACCTTAACGGATCCTGTGGTCATTGGGCAGTTATCTCGAGCCGTTGTGGTGAACAGGCATGCAAGAACATGGGTGTGTGCTGAGGAATGTTCTCTGTGCTGGCTCCCTACTGGACAGAATCCACCTCCAGGTCTCCTCCCAACTGTTCAAAGCCCTCCATGGGACTGGTTCCAGCTCCCAGTGTTTGCCTCTTCTTCCACAACCATGACCTCCAACAGCAGCCATGTTATAATAATAATAAATGGAGATATGCTAATCTCCTAGAACTGGAAGGACCTTTCAAGGTCATTGAGTCCAGTCCCCTGCCTTCACTAGCAGGACCAAGTACTGTCCCCTGACAGATTTTTGCCCCAATCCCTAAATGGCTCCCTCAAGGATTGAACTCACAACCCTGGGTTTAGCAGGCCAATGCTCAAACCACTGAGCTATCCCTCCCCCCTTTTTATTATTGTTCCACCACAATAATAAACAGTCTGCTAGTGGGGGCAGAGTGGGAGACACAATTTCCACAGAAGCCAGCCCCAGATGATGGAATTTACACTTGCAAGTGGTAAGAACGAGCACCTGTGAGTTTGTCACCCAAAGAGCAGGAGTGCCTGCATGTACAGTCACTGCCCACCTCAGCGTGCTAGCACAACCACAACCCTGGCACACGTGCGTGTGCTCTCACGCCTGGTTCCTTACTAGACAGGGTTCAGTGCAGAGTCTGTACTGGGGTGTGTGACAAAGTGGGAATTTTCTGTAATACTTTTATGAATCCTATGTGTGCCTTGGTTTCCCTCTGTACCTTAGAATCATAGAATCTCAGGGTTGGAAGGGACCTCAGGAGGTCATCTAGTCCAACCCCCTGCTCAAAGCAAGACCAACCCCCAACTTAATCATCCCAGCCAGGGCTTTGTCAAGCCGGGCCTTAAAACCCTCTAAGGAAGGAGATTCCACCACCTCCCTAGGTAACCCATTCCAGTTCTTCACCACGCTCCTAGTGAAATAGTGTTTCCTAATATCCAACCTAGACCTCCCCCACTATCTTGCATTAGTACCAGGGGTTAAAAACAGTTAACACTGCACCTAGAACAGTGCAGGAGACATGATGGCACCTAACTGTCTGGGTCAGGGGTGGCCACCCTGTGGCTCCGGAGCCACATGCAGCTCTTCAGAAGTTAATATGCAGCTCCTTGTATAGGCACCGACTCCGGGGCTGGAGCTACAGGCGCCAATTTTGCTCACTGCTCAACCCCTAGCTCTGCCACAAGCCCTGCCCCTACTCCACTCCTTCCTGCCCCCACTCCTGAGCCTGCCGTGCCCTTGCTCCTTAACCCCAGAGCCTCCTGCATGCCACGAAACAGCTAATCTAAAGGTGCAGGGAGAGAGGGGGAGGCGCTGATCGGTGGGGCTGCTGGTGGATGGGAGGCGCTGGGAGCGGGGAGCTGATGTGGGGGGGGGCTGCTGACGTATTACTGTGGCTCTTTGGCAATGTACATTGGTAAATTCTGGCTCCTTCTCAGGCTCAGGTTGGCCACCTCTGGTCTGGGTGGAATGACTGGGTTATTAAAGAACTGGTTGAAACTGACCCAGAGAGACAATGAGACCACCCACAACAACTGAACAACTGACATCTGGCAGCAGGACACCCCAGAAGGCGTATCACTAAGAACAAAGGGGAGACGGTGTCAAGGTGGCTGGAATAATGACTGCCCTTTGGAGGGCCTCAGTTACTTTCACTCAGAATTAAGGACAAAGAGAGGGAGACAGGGCATGAAATAGGGTCCATAGTAGCTTGGCTATGGAAACACAGAAACCTTCCTTTCTGTGTTCTGACCTAAGGACTTTCAGATTCCATAGGCCAGGTGACTAATACATTGTTACCTTGTTTTGGAAAGGCTGTCTGGTGACACTGGAAAGACTCAGAGCATTGCGCCCTTAAGAGGCACGGGACAAGCCTCCCACAGGAGTCTGGCTTGGCTGGATTTGCTGCCGGGAGCCATGGAGAGAGAGGGATTGCAGGTGCCCAAATCCCAGTCTTGGAGAACACGGGCCTGCCCTGTGAATTGTGTGGGTTCTCGAGGCCTGGCACACTAACGGTCATTGCCAAGGGCATGCTGGGCATAGACGAGGCCCTGTGGATCTGTGATGGGGGGCTCCCCTTGATGTCCCCCACTTACCATAGGACTGGAAGATCTTGCTGTTGACAATGTCCGTCAGGGACTGCAGCTTCTGCTTGAGCAGGCGCAGAGGGGGCAGGTTTCCAATGAAATCCCGCAGCAAGCATCTAAAGCCCAGACACAAGGGGACTCGGTTAGGTGATAATATGTAAAATCTCCAGAATAGGGATGGGATAGGGAAAATCCCAGGGATCTTTAAGCTACAAGGGTTTCTTTCTCCCTGCTGGGTGTATACTCCAGCCTAACTCACTCACTGCAGAGCCAACACAGATAAGAAGAGAGGGAGCTGTTCCTCCTTGGGTATCAGCCCCAGGGCTGTATATCAAATTCCAGTCAGTGGCAGCTGCACAAGACCACTGAAGACCCCTGGTCTGCATAGGTATTCCTGATGGCAGCATCTGGCGTGTGGAACTTTTTAACTGATGATGATATGCAAGACAGATAAACCCCAGGGCAAGTTCGCAGAGCGGGTACGGAGAAAACAGTTTTATGTACCATTTGAGCACACTTAAAATTTACATAGTCTCTCTTTTTTAATCAACCAATCTCACTTGGATTCAGCAACAACCTTTTTCAAATAGCCCCCATTCCGCCTACCACAACTCCTGCCTGTTGCACTCCACATCTGGATGCAGCATTTCCATTCCCAACCCAGCAAACAGTGTGATAGCCACTCTCTGGGAGGCCCTTTCCTGGGAGAATCACCTGTCTTCACTGTCACCTTATTTCCTTTGCCCAGTTCAGAATTATTTATGTTGTTTCAACTACACCAGGCCTTTGTCCTCCACACTTGACCCTGTGCCCGCTCTCATTGATCCTGCAGTGTTAATTTACTGACATCACCTTTAAATACACATCAGTGGAACATGATGTCACAAATGCAGGATGAAGGCATCACTGCAGGACTATTGGAAGGTGAGCCTGGGTGGCAGGGGGAGGAAACAGACATACAGGACGACCTTTACAAATACACATGCCACTCCACGGAGAGAGAGTGACCCAGCTTGGTGCATTGGGTGAAAGAAGGAGAAAAGTGTCCCTTACCCCAGCACAGAGGAGTCGAAGATCCCAAATACGTCTTCCAGGATCGAAGGCAGGTACTTCAGAGCAGCTCCCTGGAAGCAGAAATCAGCAAAAAGAGCTAACTAACTACTGGGCTCTTTTATTAACTGACTTTAGAAGGACACAGTTACTAGAAATCTTACTGCTCCGGGTGAAATTCGTATCGTGCAAAGAGCCAGCACCAAGCCTCTGCACTATTTAGACCCTATTTAAAGGCTCCTTGAATTTCATCCTGCCTCCAAACATAAGACTGAGGCTGATGCACAAAAAAGTTTCTCTCTGATTCAGTATAGTTCATGTAAACAAACCCACGACGTTACTACCATAAACAGTAGCTCCATGAGTTCTTTCCCAAATGGAGAAATTTTTTGAGACCATTTACTCTTACTAGATCAACACTAATCAGAACGAGAAAAAACTGACTGTGATCATTCAAACATATCATTGTAGACAGGAATAACTGTTTCAGGTCTTTACTTTAAAACAACAGAGGAAGAAATTTCATGAAAAAAATTGGATTCTCCCTTATATTTGTACAGGCACAGTCCATCCCACAGAGAGACGCCAGGCTTTGGGGCTCCCACGATAATATGACTTGCTGCCACCATAGTCCCAAATGGAAAAAAGTTTTCACATATTCCATAAAGGAGGGGCTGGGACTTCTCTTTAGAGTCTGGGTGAATGTCCTTTTCAGATGTCCCTCAGCAAACCTACACAGCAACCAGAAAGTCACATTCCATTGTGAGACAGAATTTTTGTCTCTGCCCCTGTTCCCTTACAAGTAAAACATTTGTTAGAGGTGTAGGTGGATCCTCCACTAGCATCATTTTTAGATCCATTTTGCAGTCTATGAGTCACTTCAGACTTCCCCCCCAATGGTTCCCTAGCCCATCCCATGAGTGTCCTTCAGGTCTGAGCTGCAGCCAGGGTTCTGGTGTTTCCTCTGGTGGTTCAACCCCCATATAGTGTTCTATGTTCTGCACAACTGCTGCCAGCATACACAGCCATTGCTGGGGCACACACATCTGCAGCCTCCCAAGTCTACTAGTAAATCCACCGGTTTTCACACTGTCCAAGATTCTGACCTCAACCATTGACCAGTGGGTCAACTGCTATCACAAGGAAAAGCGCTCTCCTAAAACCACTAGTCCCACGTCTCGGAGATCTCCATCTGGTCCAGGATGGCAGCTTTGACACCTCATAGCTGGTGCCAGTGTCCTCATTCAGGGCCAAATACGCAATCTTTTACTCAGTGAGCAGCCGCAGCCGCCACCCTCCCGTCAAAGGTGACCTGGTGGGCCTGAGGTTCCCTCCTGGACAGAGAAAGGTTAATATCCACAAGTAACCTGGGTTGTGTCTCTGGAACATCTGTTCCTGGGACTGTCTCTACTATTCCTGCTGCTCTTTCATAGATTCCTAGATTCCAGTCCCAGAAGGGACCACTGTGATCATCTAGTCTGACCTCTTGTATAGCACAGGCCTGACCTGCCCCAGTAAATTCCTAGAGCAGAGCTTGTAGAAAAACAAGTCTTGATTTAAAAATTGGCAGTTATGGAGACTCCACCACAACTCTTGGTGAATTGTTCCAATGGTTACATTTCCAGTCTGAATTTGTCTAGCTTCAACTTCCATCCCTTGGATTGTGTTACACCTTTCTCTGCTAGAATGACGAGTCAATTATCAAATATTTGTTCCCCATATAGGTACTTATAGCCTGTAATCTTTCAGTAAGACTAGCTGCTGCTGTTCCACCATCCACTTCAGGACATCTCCCGTTTATATTTCTTTTGCAAAGGGGGTTCCTTCTGGCACCATATGTGAGAAAGAAAGGAAGGATGATCCAATGGTTAGGGCACTAGCCCGAATTCATTTCTCTGCTCTGCCACAAACTTCCTATGTCACCTTGGGCAAGTCACTTAGTCTCGCTTCATTCATCTGCTCTAAAATGAGGATAATAGGAGTTTCCTCCTCACAGAGGTATGGTGAGGAAAAGTACATTAAAGATTGTGAGGTGCTCAAATACTACAGTAATAGGGGACATATAATTAACTAGGTTAGTTAATGTTTTTTCATCCTGCTTTCAAACAGTCCACACACACTGTATTGAGTCCAAACTCATTCCCTCCCTGGGGTTTGACTTTAGCATAGAAATCAACAATAAGATAACAAAATTCAAATCCAAACATAGGCTGGGCTGCTTCTAGGGTTCCTCCCTCAGAACTGCTCAGCCCACAACCTAGATCCTCCTTCCCCAAAAAGCCACTCCCACCTACCTTATGCTTAGCAGACATGTAGGGTGACCAGATAGAAAGTGTGAAAAATCAGGACTGGGGGTGGGGGGTAATAGGCGCCTAAATAAAAAAAGCCCCAAATAGCGGAACTGTCTCTATAAAATTGGGACATCTGGTCACCCTACAGACATGTCATATTAATTCTGTGCTAGCTACTTCTTAGTCTGACCTGGCTCTGCTTTTGATTCATTGCTTCAAATTTCAGATGTTACTCTGTAGAGGGCAATGCTGAGCAAAGACTTCAGCTCATCAACTTCTAGTCAGGGAACTTAAACTTGGTGGTTAGGTGGTTCTAATCTACATACATACTGAGGTCAGAGTGTTTGTCACAAGCTTCTCCTTTTACCTCCTTTTACTTCTGGGGCACCACTAGCTGCCTCCTGATTCCCCACAGTTCTACTTCCCCTCGGGGAGCCCATTCCCGGCACAGGAATCCCTTCTCCCACAGCAATCTCTCTCTGCAGCCTTCCCCAAGGAGTTTGCAGCGTTGTGACCAGCAAGTTCCCTCAGCTTCTCCAAGGAGGGATCCTTCTGCAGCTCACTGGCTGGGCCTGGGGTCACAGCCCCACTGAGCCCTGTCCCTGGTAGCTCCCTCCCTTCCATGGAATCACTTCCCAGCAGCACCTCTGGACCAGGCAAGCCTGGTTGGCAGCCGTCCTGCCCTGCCTGTGTGTCCCCCCACTCAGCTGGGGTCTCCGCTCCCCCCCGTGCTCAGCGCTGTCCCAGCTACCCCAGTGGGGCCAGGCAGCGAGCTCGCTGCTTTGATCACAGCATCAGAGCCAGCATGAGCCTCCTCTCCCGTGTGCAGGGGGGCAGGGAGCATCTCTCCGTCCCACCCAGCCCTAGGGGTCTGGTTACAGGCAGGCAGGTATCCCGAGCCTAGCAGCTCCTCCCCACTGCCTGCCAGGTCATTTGCATTTTCACTGACCATTTCCATTTTTGCCAATTGGTTCCCTGGGTTCAAATTCAAATCCTTGGCCGTTACAGGAGCAGGGCCTGGATCCTGTCCCAAAGAGACACAGTCACCCCCCAACAGGACCTCACAGCCAATATCCTGGAGAACCCCAACGACCAGCCAGCCCGACCCATCCTGGGTCTGCACAGGGATCTGGGCCATAGGCAGGACGAATGGTTCCATCCCTAGGACCCTCACCCAGGTCACACAGCCCCTCAGCATCTGGTGGGGCGGCACCACTCGGGGCCTGACCACAGTTTTTTCTGTCCCAGGATCTTGCCAACCCAGGAATGTCTCCCTATTGATGCATCCTAAGAAGTGGGTATTCACCCACGGAAGCTTATGCTCCAATACATCTGTTAGTCTATAAGGTGCCACAGAACTCTTTGTCGCTTCTACAGATCCAGACTAACACGGCTACCCCTCTGATCCCTATTGACCATCACCTTCCACTCCCACTGGGGGTCCGATGGGCCTGAGCCCAGGAGACTCCACACAGACATATAGGTTGGGGCCAGGAGTGGAAGCCTGTCCACTACTCCACCCATCTGGCTGACAGAGTCCATGGCCTTGGGACCCAGCAAGGGAGCTAGATACCGAGGCTTTTCCGCAGGGTCCCCCTGGTTCAAATCGCCAGCCTGCTCAAAGGCAGTGAGGTGGGCCTCCACATCCCCACCCTCCGTAACAAGGGGCAGCAATTTAGGATTGAGGTTCCCTGAGGAACTGGCACACCGGGGTCTATCCCCACTCACCCCTGGGGAGTCCCCTATGCCTCTCCACTCCACCACCGCCAGTTCATGCTGCTGCTGCTTCTCCTGCAGCTCTTTCTCGGGCTCTCGCTGTCTCCCACAGTCCTCTTGCTCTCTCGGACTCAGCTCCAATCCCATCCGTCTCTGATCCCCTGATGGGGAACCCAATTGTGAAGACCCCCATCTGGTCAGGGACAGGACTCTTGGGGATGCCTAGCTGCTGCTCCAGCTGCTCCCACATACTCTTGTAGCCCCATCTGGGTCAGGAATCTGCTCCTAAGAGCGGTCATCATCCTCCAGCTGCACGATTAACTGTGCTTTGGTGAACTTCCCAATGCATATCCCTCTCTTTCTGCACAGGGTTACAATGTCCTTCTTAAGGAGATGGTGATATGCCATCACTTCACTGCTCCCAAGTTGCTGTGGATTCGCAGGCCTGTGTGCTCTTAGCTCCCCACGGTTTCCAGGAAGAACCCCAAGTGTGCCAGCCCTTCTCCAGGTCACCACCTCTCTCCCAGGGTCAAGCTGGAGCTCCTCCGCCCCTGAGACTGCTCACCACAGTCCCCAGGGGGACCCCGTTACTGCATCAGTCCTTCTCTCTCCCAGGGCCAAGCTGCAGACTCCTCTGCCCCTGACACTGCTCACCGCAGTCCCCAGGGGGACCCTGTTACTGCCACAGTCCTTCTTGTTGGTCACACACTCCCAGGGATTAAGCGTAGCTCCTTCGCCCCCTGAAACCGCTCCTCTCTGAGTCTTCAGCACGCCTGGTCCTCATCGATCCCCCTTCGTTTTACTGCTCCCCAGTTACTTACTGCAGGAAGCGCCGTTCACGGGGTGCAGTAGATCCCACCCAGGGCCGGTGCTTCCTCTAGGTGACTCTAGGCGGTTGCCTAGGGGGGCAGGATTTGGGGGGGCGGCATTTTGGCGGCGACTCCCTGGCGGCGATTCGGCAGCAAGAAAAGCGGCTGCCGCTGAAGCGCCACTACTGGAGGTGAGCTGCTGTGGGAGCTGCTGCGGGGGCGGAGAGGGGTTGTGGGGGATGGGGAGCTGCCGCGGGTGGGGGGCTGGCTGCTGTGTGTGTGGGTGGGGTTAGCTGCCGTGGGGGGAGGAAAGCTGGCTGCCGCAGGCAGGGGGCATTAGCTGGGCAGAGGAGCGGGGTGCAGGGCCGGTGCAAGGAAGTATTGGGTCCTTGCCTGACCCCACCACTGCCACCAGTTGTCACGGAGTATGCGGGAGTCAAGGTCCTGCACCCCCACTTCCTGTGATTCACTGTGACTCTCAGCCAGCCAGTACAACAGAAGGTTTATTAGATGACAGAAACATGGTCTAAAACAGAGCTTGTAGGTACAGGAAACAGGACCCCTCTGTCAGGTCCAACTTGGGGCAGGGAGCCCAGCGCCCTGCCTGGGCTGGGCCTCCCTTCATATCCCCAGCCACCTCCAAACGTGGAGGGGGAGAGGGGCAGGGAGGCCAGACTATCACTGCACCTCCCCCCATGTCCCCAGCCAGCTCCAAACTGCCCATCTCTCTAGCCCCTCCGCTGGCCTTTATCTCTTTCCCGGGCCAGGCGGTCACCTGATCGCTTTGTTCTCCAACACCTTCAGTCTGCACCTTTGCAGGGAAGGGGCCCAGGCCATCAGTTGCCAGGAGACAGAGTGTTGGCCATTCTCTGTTATTACCCCTGCCCTCTAGGGCTTTTCAATCACACACCTTTATTCCCACCATCTAGAGACTTAAGAAATGCATTGGGGAAACATACACACAGTATTCAGAGAAAACATTAAGAACAGTCCCACTTCCTCACACCCCCGCAGCTCCCATGCATCACGGGCAACTGGGGCACCCCTGAAGCCCCTCGGCCACCGCAGCGGGGCAGGGGATCCCCGGCAACTTCCCTGGTGGGGAAACCCCAGCAGCTCCCCAGCCACCGCGGCGGGGTAGGGGGATCCCTGGCAGCTTCCTGGCTGCCGCAGTGGGGCAGAGCAGCTTCCCAGCCAGCACAGCGGCAGGGCAGGGGGATCCCCGGAACCTCTCCGCCAGCTGCTGCAGGGCATGGGGGACCCTGGAGCTCTGAGCCCCATGTGTGGTGAGGGCCCCGGAGCTCCCAGCCTCCACACAGCTGCCCAGATCCTTCCCATTTTGTCATGGATGTTTTTAGTAAAAGTCAGGGACAGGTCACAGGCTTCCATTACTTTTTCTTTATTGCCCATGGCCTGTCCGTAACTTACTAAAAAATATCCATGACAAAATCTTAGCCTTACTTATGGTTAACTTATGGTTAGAAGTTACTACAGAGAACTTTTTCCTGGGTGTCTGGCTGCTGAGTCTTGCCCACAAGCTCGGGGTTCAGCTGATCACCATACTTGGGGTCGGGAAGGAATTTTCCTCCAGGGTAGATTGGCAGAGGCCCTGGAGGTTTTTTGCCTTCCTCTGCAGCATGGGGCACGGGTCACTTACTGGAGGATTCTCTGCATCTTGAAGTCTTTAAACCATGATTTGAGGACTTCAATAACTGAGACATAGGTGAGAGGATTATTCCAGGAGTGGGTGGGTGAGATTCTGTGGCCTGCATTGTGCAGGAGGTCAGACTAGATGATCATAATGGTCCCTTCTGACCTTGAAGTCTATGAGTCTATGAGTCTTAACAATCTCAAATGCTGCCCAGGGGTGACCCATGTCTACCGATAGTGGGGGGGCAGAGTGAGGGCAGTCGGTTTCAGCGGTGTTACTGAGCATGCTCAGTCCATGTGAACAGGGCCGTCCCTAGCTATTCTGGGGCCCTAGGCAGACCCCCTGTGGGGGTGGTGTGTGGGGTCCCAGGCCTCTGGGGGGGGGCTGGCTTGGGGGACAGGGGGAACCACCCCCCAGCACTCACCGGCGGCACGGCTTGGGCCGGGCTGCTGCACTTCCCGCCACCGGTGAGTGCAGGCCCAGTCTTGCTGCAGTCCTCAGTGGTGGGAAGGGGCAGGGCTGGGGCGGAGCAGGGGAGGGGGCTTTGGGGAAGGGGTCGAGTGGGGGCAGGGCTGGGGTGGAGCAGGGGAGGGGGCTTTGGGGAACGGGTGGAGTGGGGGCAGGGCTGGGGTGGAGCAGGGGCGGGAAGAGGCGGGGTGGGGGCAGAGCAGGGGAGGGCGCTTTGGGGAAGGGGTGGAGTGGAGGTGGGGCTGGGGCGAAGCAGGGGCAGGGGCAGGAAGAGGCGGGATGGAGCAAGGGCGGGGCCCTGGGGAAGAGGCGGAGCAGGGACTGAAGCAGTACGCAGGCAGCTCCGCAGGGCGCCAGGAAATGCGGTGCCTCAAATTTCCTGGTGCCCTACGCAGCTGCGTACTTTGTGTATGGGTAGGGATGCCCCTGCATGTGAGCATGCTCAGTACAAGCCAAGCAGCAAATCAGCACCCCTCCAAGCATCCCCCCCAAGAGATCTAATGGGATAAGAATGAATGTCTACTCTCTGTCCACTGAGTGCAGGAGATCATCCACCACTACAGCTGTTTCCATCCCAAGTCCTGGCCTGAAACCAGACTTTGGCTGATCTAGGATTCTGTCTTCAATTCATTATGTCTACGGAAGGCAGAGTTGAGTTTTACCCTTGGATATGCAGTAGAGAGAGCTGCACCCATTTTCCTCCCACTGGGAGTATCCTCTGGGCTGGCTGCCAAGAAGGTCCCTTACCACACTTTGTCTCTTTCTCTTTTTTTTTGGAGAGAATGCAGGGTGGGGAGTACTGCCCTGCATCAACATTTCCTGCATAATATCAAAGCTAGAGCTGACGCAGGCAATAAACTGTATCTGTTTTCTTCTCTCTAATTAATCTTCACAAAGTGTAAATGGGTCAGTTTCATTTTTTCTTTTCAGCTCCCTTCATCAGATAATGTTCCGCCCTATGATGTTAATTACATGGGGAGTTGGGAAGCCTCTGACACCCACTGAAGTTCAAAATAATGGATCAGCATTCAGCAATACATGCTGGGAGCTATAATCCCCAAGGGCATGCCCCCTGCTTGGACAGGGATGGAGCATGCTGGGACCTGTATTCTCTGCAGGGAGGCTCCTCCACTTGGAGTGGGCAGAGCATTGCAGACTGGGATCTGCAGTTTCTGGCCTGCACTTTAGCTGCCCTTGCTGTATTGTTACTGTCATTACTTATTATTGGTATTAGTGTAGTGCCCAAAAGCCCCAGTCATGGCCCAGGGTCCCACTGGGCTAGGCCCTGTATAAACACAGACCAAAAAAAGTGGCCCCTGCCCCAAAGAGCTTACACATCTAAGTATAAGACAAGAGACAACCGACCACAGAAGTTCAGGGCTGGAAAGGACCTCGAAGTCATCAGGTCCAGCCCACAGCACTGTGGCAGGGCCAAGTAAACTCAGACAATCCCTGACAGGGGTTTGTCCAATCTGTTTTTTAAAAGCTCCAGTGATGGGGATTCCACAGCCTACCTTGGACGCCTGTTGCAGAGCTTAACTATCCTTATAGTTAGAAAGCTTTTCCTTACATCTAACCTAAATCTCCCTTGCTGCAGAGTAAGACCATTCCTTCTTGTCCTGCCTTCAATGGACAAGGAGAACAACTGATCCCTGTCCTCCCTATAACAGCCCTTAAGAAAAGGTTACTCACCTTTGTAACCGGTGTTCTTCGAGATGTGTTGCTCATATCTATTCCAGTTAGGTGTGCGCGCGCATGCGTGCACGGACGTCGGAAACTGTTTTCCCTAGCAGCTACCCGTCGGGCCGGCTGGGGAGCCCCCTGGAGTGGCGCCGAAATGGCGCTCTATATAGTACCCTGCCGGACCGACCCCCCTCCAGTTCCTTCTTGCCGGCTACTCCGACAGTGGGGAAGGTGTGGGGGAATGGAATAGATATGAGCAACACATCTCGAAGAACACCGGTTACAAAGGTGAGTAACCTTTTCTTCTTCTTCGAGTGGTTGCTCATATCTATTCCAGTTAGGTGAATCCCAAGCCTTACCTTGGAGGCGGGTTCGGAGTTACGGTAAAACAGCTTGAAGGATAGCCCTACCAAAGGCAGCATCATCACGGGAATGATGAGTGATGGCGTAGTGCGATGTAAAGGTGTGCACCGACGCCCAGGTTGCAGCCCTGCAGATCTCCTGAAGAGGGACATTAGCCAGGAAAGCCGCCGAGGAAGCCTGCGCCCTGGTAGAGTGGGCCGTGACTAGTGGTGTAGGCACCTTCGCCAGGTCATAGCAGGCACGGATGCAGGCTGTAATCCATGATGATATGCGCTGCGAAGAGACCGGAGTGCCTTTCATACGTTCCGCGAGAGCGACGAACAGCTGGGATGTCTTACGGAACGGCCTTGTGCGTTCTATGTAGAAGGCGAGCACTCTCCTGACATCTAACGAATGTAGCCGTTGCTCTTTAGAGTTGGCATGCGGCTTGGGAAAGAAGACAGGTAGGAAAATGTCCTGTGACATGTGGAAGGGCGAGACCACCTTTGGAAGGAAGGACGGATGAGGTTGAAGCTGAACCTTGTCCTTATGAAAGATGGTATATGGAGGGTCACACAGGAGAGCCTTCAACTCGGATACCCTTCTGGCTGACGTGATAGCCACGATAGATAGAGGAGGGAGCAGGAGGCCATTGGCTCAAATGGAGGGCCTGTAAGTCGAGAAAGGACGAGATTGAGGTCCCATGCTAGAACAGGTGACTTCATTGAAGGGTGAACCTTTTCCAAGCCCTTGAGGAAACGACGCACCATGGGGTGCGTGAATATTGAGCAGCCCTCTGTTCCTGGGTGGAAAGCCGAGATGGCAGCAAGATGGACCTTCAGGGATCCAAGTGCAAGGTGGCTGTCCTTGAGCTGTAACACGTAATCCAGAATAGACGGCACGGGGGCAAGGTTTGGAGATATCCGCCGTTGGGCGCACCAGACAGTGAACCTCTTCCACTTTGCCTCGTACGTGAGTCGTGTAGAGGGCTTGCGGCTCTCAAGGAGTACTCGTCTAACTGGATCCAAGCAAGCCATCTCTGACCGGTTCAGCCATGAATTCTCCACGCTGTCAGATGCAAGGAGTGGATGTCTGGATGGAGAAGACGACCGTGATCTTGGGAGATGAGATCGTGGCTGATTGGGAGAGGAATGGGGGGCTGTATTGACAGGTCCATCAGGGTCGGGTACCAGCACTGCCGCGCCCAGGCAGGGGCTACCAGGATGATGTCTGCCTTGTCCCTGCGAATCTTGAGAATGACTTTGTGGATCAGCGGGAAAGGCGGGAACGCGTAGAGCAGGTGACGTGACCACGAGATCGTGAAGGTGTCCGCAAGGGAGCCCGAGCTGTGTCCTCCGAAGGAGCAGAAGTTCGGGCACTTCCGGTTGGTTCGAGAGGCGAACAGGTCGAGCTGGGGAAAGCCCCAGGTGCGGAAGATTAAATGGATCACGTCCGGGCGTATGGACCATTCGTGGACCAGGAAGCGTCTGCTCAGCTGGTCTGCCAGGACATTCTGGACTCCAGGCAGGTAAGACGCCTGGAGAGAGACGGAGTGGGCCAAGCAGAGGTCCCATAGGAGAAGGGCTTCGCGGCACAGCGGTGATGACCGAGCCCCGCCCTGCTTGTTCAGGTAGAACATGGCTGTTGTATTGTCCGTAAGAACCTCCACGCAGCGGTCCTGTAGGTGAGGCAGGAAAGCTTGGCACACCAGACGAATTGCCCTGAGCTCCTTGATGTTGATGTGGAGATCGAGCTCGTGCTGTTGCCACATGCCCTGCGTTGTTAACTGCCGGAGATGTGCGCCCCAACCCAGCGCTGATGCATCTGTCACTAGAGTTAGTGAGGGGAGGAGAGGTTGAAAAGGGACTCCTTCGCCTAACGTCAGTGGATCTAGCCACCACAACAGGGAGTCCAACGTGTGAGCTGGAACTGTGACGACCATGTCCAAGTTGTCTCGGCTGGGTCGGTAGACTGAAGCCAGCCACGCCTGCAGTGGACGAAGTCGTAATTGGGCATGCTGGACCACGTACGTGCAGGACGCCATGTGGCCCAGCAACTGGAGACATTGCCTTGCGGTCGTGGTGGGAAACTGGTGGAGTGAAGTGATCAAGTCCACGATGACGAGGCGACGAGCCTCTGGGAGGAACGCCCGAGCTCTGGTTGCATCGAGGACTGCTCCGATGAACTGGATGGACTGAGTCGGTTCCAACACTGACTTGCTGGTGTTTACGATGATACCAAGGTAAGAGAAGGTGTCCATGACCATCTGCACGTGTGCTTGCACCTGTTGACGGGACCGGCCTCGCACTAGCCAGTCGTCGAGGTACGGGAACACGTGAACGTGGTGGCGGTGGAGAAATGCGGCTACTACTGCCATGCATTTCGTGAAGACACGGGGAGCCGTACACAGACCGAAAGGGAGCGCTGTGAACTGGTAGTGTGTCTTGCAGACGATGAACTGGAGGAAGCGTCTGTGAGCCGGTGTGATGGAGATATGGAAATATGCATCTTTCATATCGAGGGCGGCATACCAGTCCCCGGGGTCCAGAGAGGGGATGATGGTGGCCAGGGAGACCATACGGAACTTCAGGTTGACGATGTATTTGTTGAGGTTCCTCAGGTCCAGAATGGGTCGTAGACCCCCCTTGGCCTTGGGGACAAGGAAGTAGCGGGAATAGAACCCCTTCCCCCTGAATTCTTGAGGCATCTCCTCCACAGCTCCTAGTCCGAGGAGCGCTTGTACCTCTTGATAGAGGAGTTGCTCGTGAGAAGGGTCCCTCAAGAGGGATGAGGGTGGGGGTGGGTGGGAGGGAGGGATAGAGTGGAAGTGGATAGAATATCCCGCCTCTACCGTCCGTAGGACCCACCGGTCTGATGTAATACGGGACCAGGCATGGTAGAATCGGGACAGACGATCCAAAAAGGGTAGAGAGGCTGGACTGTGCGTTACTGGTACGTCGTCCTCGAAGGTCCCATCAAAATGGACGCTTAGCGCCCTGCGATGGTTTCTGTTGGCCTCTGTTTTGTCCCTGGGAAGGACGGGTAGGCTTGCGGCGAGTAAAACTGGTTCTCCTTCGGGAGAAGTCCTGTCGTGGTCGAGAGGGGAAGGAGCGCTGTTGGAATGGTTGGGGTTTGAATGGCTTCCTGAGCGTAGCCACGGTGTGCATCCCCAAGGACTTAATGGTGTTTCTTGTGTCCTTGAGGTTATGCAACCGGGAGTCAGTCAGGTCGGCAAACAGTCCCTTGCCATCAAAGGGCAGGTCCTGGATAGTGTTCTGGACCTCCACTGGCAGACCTGATGATTGAAGCCACGCGCTCCTCCGCATGGAAATGCCCGTTGCCAGAGTACGGGCTGCCGCATCAGCCGAGTCCAGGGCGCCCTGTAGGGAGGTACGGGCCACCAACTTGCCCTCGTCCGCCATGGCCTTGAGTTCCGTTTTGGACTCCGGTGTAAGTTGGTCCTCAAACTTCATAACTGCTGACCAGGCGTTGTGGGCATACCTGCTAAGGATCGCTAGTTGGTTGGCGATCCTTAGGGAAAGTCCCGCAGTGGAATATACCTTCCTACCAAAGAGGTCCAGGCGCTTGGAGTCTTTGGATTTAGGAGCTGGACCCTGTTGCCCGTGCCTCTCCTTCGCATTAACAGCGTCCACCACGAGGGAACAAGGCGCAGGGTGGGTAAAGAGATATTCAAACCCCTTGTTTAGAACAAAGTATTTTCTCTCTACCCCTCTAGCTGTTGGGGGGATAGAGGATGGGGTTTGCCAGAGTGCCGTAGCATTGCTGCGGATGATTTTATTCATCGGCAAGGCAACTCTGGAGGGACCCTCTGGCTTCAGAATTTTGTCCACCATAGGGTCGTCCTTCTCCTCCACCACCTCCTCTATGGACAGGTTCATGCTAAGAGCCACCCTCCGGAGTAGCTCTTGCAGGACCTTAAAATCCATAGGCGGAGGTGTGGATGATGATGTTCCCGCCACGGCTTCATCGGGTGAGGAGGAGGAGGTTGTGAGAGGGAGGGGGGGGTCAGGTAGGTCGTCCCGCTCAAGGGTGGGAGGATCCTGCTGGGGAGGGAAAGGTGCCTCCCTTTCCACCGGGGTTGGGTCGCCGGATGCAGCCTCCTCCACAGGTGGACGGGTGATGGTCGCCACTGGGGGGTGGGTACGCACCACCTGATAGGGAGGCAGAGGTGCACCTTGGGCCTCGTGGTATGCCCAGGGTGTCCAGAACTGCCACTGGGGTTGCCAGACAGCCGGCAGGTCTCGCACCGGAGCCACTGGAGTCGCCTCGGGCGTCTTCGACGGCCTGGCCGAACTGGCCGATGATCGGTCACGAGATGGCCAAGGTGGGGCGGTGCGTGATGTAGGGTGGTCCCTCGAAGGTCTAAACCGTGAGGAGTGTGAATCACGTGACCTCGATCGGGACCGTGAGCGGTATTGCACCCTCTCGTTGCGGTGCCGTGGAGATTCGTGGCGCTGTGGTGGAGTTCGGCGTCGTGGGGACAGCGCATGGCGTGGTAGGTCCCGGTCTCGCGAAGACAAGTCCCGGTGTGGGGATCGTCGGTGCCGTGGGGACGCGTCGCGGCACGGAGTGTCCCGGTGCCGTGGGGACGCGTCTCGGCACGGAGTGTCCCGCTGCCGTGGAGACGCATCTCGGCGTGGAGTGTCCCGGTGCTGTGGAGACGCGTCTTGGTGCGGAGTGACCCGGTGCCATGGAGACGCTTGCCGGTGCGGCGAGACTCGGTGCCGTGGAGATGCTGGGCGATGCGGCGAGACTCGGTGCCATGGTGTCACGTCTCGGCGCGGCGAATCCCGGTACCTCGGTGAAACATCGTGGTGCCGTGGGGACACGTGGCGACGCGGGGAGTCCCGGTGCCGTGGAGAGACGGATCGGCGTCGTTCGGGCCGGCGACGCGAGGAGTCCCGGCGGCGTGGAAAGTCCCGGTGCTGTGGGGATTCTGACCGGCGTGGCAAGTCTCGACGCCGGGATGGGAGCTCACGTTGCGGTGAAGCTCGGCGTCGAGGAGATGTTTCTCGACGTGGTGAATCCCGACGGTGCGGCGACTCTTGGCGTCTGGATTGGCTCTGGCATGGTGTCTCCGCCGAGGATCGGGCCCGAGGTGGAGAGCGGTGTCGGGAAGGTGTCGCGCTCATCCTGGACACCGAGCGGGACCATGATCTGGCAGACGAGGACGACCTCGAGCGTGAGCGGCTCCGAGGTTCCGGGCTGCGAGACCCGCGCCGCGAGTCAGACCGGCGTCGTGAGTCGGACCGATACACCATACGGTGCCGGGACTCTGAACGGCGCCGGGACTCAGAGCGGCGTGTAGGAGGCTGCAGCTGAGCTGACCGTCCGAGGAGCGTCGGCTTGCCTCTAGAGATGACCGGGGGCCGTGCCTGGATTGGTGTCGGCACGGGAGACGCCGTCATCTCGATCAACCCCCTCGCAGCCTCGAAGGTGTCCGGCGTCGAGGGCGCAATCACAACATCAGGGCACGGCGGTGCCTGCGGGCGCGGGCTGACGCTCCTATGTTCCGGCACAGCGGGGCGGGGCGGTGCCGCAACAGTGTCTGGAGACTTGGCAAGTGCCTTACGTCCTGAAGGAGAAAAGGAGCGGTGCCGAGGGCGACCCCGGGTTCCCGACGCTGCCCGGCCCCGAGGCGGGCGGGAGTCCTTCAGCAGTGCCGCAGCCGGCGCCGATGGAGGCACGCTGCGCTCCAAGACGCTGGAGCCCTCACCTTGAGAGGGGCAGAGTGCCGCCTCCATGAGCAACTGTTTGAGGCGGATTTCTCTCTCCTTCCTGGTGCGGGGCTTGAAGGACTTACACAGTTTGCATTTGTCCGCTGTGTGGGACTCACCCAGACACCGAAGACAGGAGTCGTGGGGGTCCCCGGTGGGCATGGGCCTGTTATAGGATCCACATGACTTGAATCCCTGAGAAGGCATGCCCTATGCCCGGAGGGCTCGGGAGGAGCCCGCTAACAGTAGCAAAAGAAAAACTACTACTACTAAGTACTACAACTATAACTACACTAATTACTATAACAATGAAAACTATTTACACTAAATACAATGAAAACACGGATAGCTAGGGAGTAGTGGAGCACTTGTGAACAAGAGACCACTGTTCCAACGACCATCACGGGCGGTAAGAAGGAACTGGAGGGGGGTCGGGCCGGCAGGGTACTATATAGAGCGCCATTTCGGCGCCACTCCAGGGGGCTCCCCAGCCGGCCCGATGGGTAGCTGCTAGGGAAAAAAGTTTCCGATGTCCGTGCACGCGTGCGCGCGCACACCTAACTGGAATAGATATGAGCAACCACTCGAAGAAGAACATATTATTATCAGTTCTCCCTCAGTTCTCTTTTCGCAAGACTAAACATGCCCAGTTTTTTAACCTTTTCTCATAGGTCAGGTTTTCTAAACCTTTTATCATTTGTGTTAGAATCATAGAATCATAGAAGGTTAGGGTTGGAAGAGACCTCAGGAGGTTATCTAGTCCAACCCCCTGCTCAAAGCAGGACCAACCCCAACTAAATCATCCCAGCCAGGGCTTTGTCAAGCCTGACCTTAAAAACCTCTAAGGATGGAGATTCCACCACCTCCCTAGGTAACCCATTCCAGTGCTTCACCGCCCTACTAGCGAAATAGTTTTTCCTAATAGCCAACCTAGATCTTCCCCACTGCAACTTGAGACCATTGCTCCTTGTTCTGTCATCTGCAGCCACTGAGAACAGCCGAGTTCCATTCTCTTTGGAGCGCCCCTTCAGATAGTTGATGGCTGCTATCAAATCCCCCCTCACTCTTCTCTTCTGCAGACTAAATAACCCCAGTTCCCTCAGCCTCTCCTCGTAAACCATGTGCCCCAGCCCCCTAATCCTTTTCATTTCCCTCCACTGGACTTGCTCTAATTTGTCCACATCCTTTCTGTAGTGCAGTGCCCAAAACTGGATGCAATACTCTAGATGTGGCCTCACAAGTGCTGAATAGAGGGGAATAAACACTTCCCTCGATCTGCTGGCAATGCTCCTACTAATGCAGCCCAATATGCCATTAGACTTCTTGCCAACAAGGGCACACTGCTGACTCAAACCCATCTTTTCATCCACTGTAATCCCCAGGTCCTTTTCTTCAGAACTGCCACTGTTGCTCTCCTCTGGACTCTCTTCAATATGTCCACATCTTTCCTAGAGTGTGGCACCCAGAGCTGGACACAGTACTGCAGCTGAGGCTGCACCAGTGCCGAGTATAGTGGGACAATTACCTCCTGTCTCCTACACACAACACTCCTGTAAATACATCCTGAATGATATTAGCCTTTTTCACACCTGCATCACATTGCTGACTCCTATTCACGATCCATTATAGCCCCCAGATCCTTTTCAGCAGTATGACCACCTAGCCAGTTATTTCAGTCATTTCCCATTTTGTAGTGATGCAATTGATTTTTTCCCTTCCTACTTGTAGTACTTTGCACTTATCTTTAATGAATTTCATCTTGTTGAATTTAGACCAATTCTCCAGTTTGTCATAGTAATTTTTAATTATAATCCTGTCCTCCAAAGTGTTTGCAACCTCTCCCATCATGGTGTCATCTGAAAATTTTATAAGCATACTCTTCACTCCTTTAGAATCATAGAATATTAGGGTTGGAAGAGACCTCAGGAGGTCATCTAGTCCAATCCCGTGCTCAAAGTCATTAATGAAAAGTCATTTATCCAAGTCATTAATGAAAATATTGAATAGTACCAGACCCAGGACTGACCCCTGCAGGACCCCATGATATACGTCCTCCCAGTTTGATAGCAAACCATTGATAACTTCTCTTTCGGTATAGTGTTTCAACCAGTTTTGCACCCACTTTATGGTAATTTCATCTAGACCACATTTCTCTAGTTTACTTATGAGAATGGCATATGGGACTATGTCAAAAGCCTTACTAACATTAAGGTATATCACATCTACTACTTCTCCCCATCCACTAGGCCAGCAAACCTGTCAAAGAGGGACACAGACCGACAGACGAGGGAGTACATAAGAACATAAGAATGGCAATACCTGGATCAGACCAATGATCTATCCAGCCTATTATCCTGTCTTCCGACAGTGGCCAATGCCAGGTGCCCCAGAGGGAGTGAACCTAACAGGTAATGATCAAGTGATCAAGTGCCGCTGCACATTGAGTGGATGTTTTCAGAGAATTATCCACAATGACTCCAAGACCTTTCCTGAGTTGTAACAGCTAATTTAGACCCCATAACTTGTCTCATTGTACAAGGAAACAATGAGACAAAGTTGGTCAGCATGATAGGCACTAGTCTCAGCACAGCAGCAGCCAAGTCAAGTTTTTTGTAGGTATCACGGCAAAGAAGAATGTTAAGGAGGGATTTCAAGAAGGATAATAAGGTAGCTTTGAGGATGTTTATGGAGAGCTTCTCCCAACCATGAGGGGAAGCACAAGAGAGAGCACAAAGGGGCTTGTTAGAAAATTTAACAGGTGGATGATGGAGGGTGGCATCACTGGCCAATCCAAAGTGGGAGTCAACACCTCAATAGTACATGAGATATTACAGGTATGGTGGGGATAGGCTAGGAAGGGTCTTGAAATTTAAGACCAGAAGCTTACTTTTGGTGTGATAGAGAAGGGGTAGCCAATGGAGGACTGTGTAACTCCCTCCCTCTCTACCAGGCATGGCACTGTGCCGACAGGGAAGGATTCCGATGCAGTAATACTTAATGGCACCAATTCTGCACAATGCAGGTCCCCTCACTCCATCTAACCATGTGTAACAGGGTGGCAAATTCTAGCACCCTGCACAAAAGCACAGGAATTACTAGACTGGATCTGCTCAGTGGCCAATCTAGTTCTGTATGATGTCTGACAGAGGGAAGCAACAGATGCTTCAGAGAATGAGGCATACACATGAGTGCACACACACACAAACACACTCCCATATATACCTGCCCTCTCCAGAACCTTGCTGGGGTTTCAGCTGTAGGGACAAAACCAGGTATCATAGGACCAGGACTCCCCTGCCCTCCTCACCTGGGACAGCAGGGTTGTACTCTCCAGGGTGGATTTCATCAGCAGATTGACAGACAGGAAGAATTGCTGCAACGATGCCTGGAATTCTGCTTTTTCTTTCCCTTCGTAGAGTCTGAGGCAAAACAAGCAGAATAAATATCACACCCCTCTTTCTCCCTGGTTCACTGAAGTGACCTTTTTAGTTGATGACATAACAAGGGATATTTCCAAGGAGGCAAGAATTCTTCCTACATGGTCTGTTCAGACTTCATAAGAACATAAGAACGGCCATACTGGTCAGAACAATGGTTCATCTAACCCTTGACAAGGTCCCTCACCAAAGGCTCTTACGCAAAGTAAGCTGCCATGGGATAAGAGGGAAGGTGCTCTCATAGACTGGTAACTGGTTAAAAGATAGGAAACAAAGGGTAGGTATAAATGGTCAGTTTTCAGAATGGAGAGAGGTAAATAGTGGTGTCCCCCAGGGCTCTGTTCTGGGACCAGTCCTTTCCAACATATTCATAAATGATCTGGAAAAAGGGGTAAACAATGAGGTGGCAAAATTTGTAGAGGATACAAAATTACTAAAGATAGTTAAGACCCAGGCAGACTGCGAAGAGCTACAAAAGGATCTCTCAAAACTGGGTGACTGGGCAACAAAATGGCAGATGAAATTTAATGTTGATAAATACAAAGTAATGCACATTGGA
Organism: Macrochelys suwanniensis; assembly: GCA_033296515.1. Lineage (NCBI taxonomy): Eukaryota > Metazoa > Chordata > Testudines > Chelydridae > Macrochelys > Macrochelys suwanniensis. The sequence goes on along the minus strand of CM065779.1, from coordinate 138,934,171 downwards.
AAACATAATTCCACCTATACATATATAATGATGGGATCTAAATTAGCTGTTACCACTCAGGAAAGAGAATTTGGAGTCATTGTGGATAGTTTTCTGAAAACATCCACTCAATGTGCAGCAGCAGTCAAAAAAGCGAACAATTAAGAAAGAAATATATAATAGGACAGAAAATATCATGTTGCCTCTATATAAATCCATGGTACACCCACATCTTGAATACTGTGTGCAGATGTGGTCGCCCCATCTCAAAAAATATATATTGGAATTGGAAAAGGTTCAGAAAAGGTCAACAAAAATTATTAGGGGTATGGAACGGCTTCTGTATGAGGAGAGATTAATAAGACTGGGACTTTTCAGTTTGGAAAAGAGAAGGCTAAGGGGAGATATAATTGAGGTCTATAAAATCATGACTGGTATAGAGAAAGTAGATAAAGAAGTGTTGTTTACTACTTCTCATAACACAAGAACTAGGGGTCACCAAATGAAATTAATAGGAAGAAGGTTTAAAACAAATAAAAGGAAGTATTTCTTCACACAATGCACAGTCAACCTGTGGAACACCTTGCCAGAGGATGTTGTGAAGGCCAAGACCTTAACAGAAAGAGTTCCAAAAAGAACTGACAAATTCATGGAGGATAGATTCATAGATTCATAGATTCTAGGGCTGGAAGGGACCTCGAGAGGTCATCGAGTCCAGCCCCCTACCCTCATGGCAGGACCAAATACTGTCTAGACCATCCCTGATAGACATTTATCTAACCTACTCTTAAATATCTCCAGAGATGGAGATTCCACAACCTCCCTGGGCAGTTTATTCCAGTGTTTAACCACCCTGACAGTTAGGAACTTTTTCCTAATGTCCAACCTAAACCTCCCTTGCTGCAGTTTAAGCCCATTGCTTCTTGTTCTATCCTCAGAGGCTAAGATGAACAAGTTTTCTCCCTCCTCCTTATGACACCCTTTTAGACACCTGAAGACCGCTATCATGTCCCCTCTCAGTCTTCTCTTTTCCAAACTAAACAAACCCAATTCCTTCAGCCTTCCTTCATAGGTCATGTTCTCTAGACCCTTAATCATTCTTGTTGCTCTTCTCTGGACCCTCTCCAATTTCTACACATCTTTCTTGAAATGCGGTGCCCAGAACTGGACACAATAGGTCCATCAATGGCTATTAGCCAGGATTGGCAGGAATGGTGTCCCTAGCCTCTGTTTGCCAGAAGCTGGGAATGAGCAGACAGGGGATGGATCACTGATGATTACCTGTTCTGTTAATTCCCTCTGGGGCACCTGGCACTGGCCACTGTTGGAAGACAGGATACTGGGCTAGATGGACCTTTGGTCTGACCCAGTAGGGCCATTCTTATGTTATGTTTTTAGTATCTTGTGTTCTGACAGAGAGTTCTGTGGCACCTTATAGACTAACAGACGTATTGGAGCATAAGCTTTCGTGGGTGAATACCCACTTCGTCGGATGCATGCAGTGGAAATGTCCAGAGGGGGATTATGTTTTCCAATGTGCATTACTTTGCAATTATCATCACTGAATTTCATCTGCCATTTTGTTGCACAATCACCCAGTTTTGTGAGATCCCTTTGTAACTATTTGCAGTGTGTTGTAGACTTAACTATCTTGAGTAATTTTGTATCCTCTCCAAACTTTGCCACCTCATTGTTTACCCCTTTTTCCAGATCATTTATGAATATGTTGAACAGCACTGTTCCCAGTACCGATCCCTTGGGGACCCCGTTATTTACCCGGCTATTTACCCTGCTATTTCCACCCTGAAAACTAAGCATTTATTCCTACCCTTTGTTTCTTTTCTTTTAACCACTTACTGATCCATGAGAGGACCTTTCCTTTTATCCCATGATAGCTTACTTTGCTTAAGATCCTTTTGTGAGGGACCTTGTCAAAGGCTTTCTGAAAGTCCAAGTACGCTATATACACTGGATCATCCTTGCCCACATGTTTATTGACTCCCTCAAAGAATTCAAACAAATTGGTGAGGCATGAGTTCCTTTTATAAAAGCTGTGCTGACTCTTCCCCAAGATATCATGTAGATCTATGTATTTGATAATTCTGTTCTTTACTACAGTTTCAGCTAATTTGCCTGGTACTGAAGTCAGGCTCACCAGCCTGTAATTGCTGGGATCACCTATGAAGCTCTTTTTAAAAATTGGCATCACATTAGCTATCCACCAGTCACCTGGTACAGAGGCTGATTTAAGCAATACACAGTAATTTAACTTAATACACAGTGAGATTTAGAATGAATTACAATCCTTCTTGTAATTTGTTCTAAATTAGAACAAAGTTTAAAATAACACAAGGTAGCTTCCTCTCCCTGTTACTAAGAGAAGGGACAGGATACGAATAATATGAGCTATAGCCAAGCCAATAAGCAATTCTCTCACAGTCTCCTAGAAATTTCCTGTGGCTCTTCTGCCCCTTTTATTCTTTTTTCTCACGAGCATTCATACTGTTGGGCTTCACTGGCACAAGAATTCATAGAAAGTCACATATGTGAGTATTTGTGTAAAAACAATTTTACATTTGCACATGCCAGAAGTGCTTCCACACTCATCCAATGAGGCAGATGGCTCAATATTATGGGACTTGTCTGAGCACTCACAGCTATCCAAATAGTGAATACTTGCCCTGGATGGTTTGTAAGGAATACGCAAAATAGGAAAACTGTCCCAGTTTACCTGAAAGTGTCCTTTCTCAAGTAATAAGATCTGTAGACTGTTGCGATGGATATTTAAGCTGGCTTGCATCTTGGGAGCAGAACCAGAACTGTCAGTCATTGGCAGTCGGGGAAAGCCCCACCCCCTGAAATTCCCACCAGCAGAGACAATTTCCATTGCCAGGATAACTCAATTGTACTTTTCTAAATCAGAGATTGTTTTAACTATACTTTGAGCAGAGACAACAGTTTCTCCTGCTGCAGAGCATGGGGATAATTTGCACTAATTAAATTGCAACCGTTGGTCTGAGTGAGCTCTTTGCTGCCATCTTTTGATGAACTAGGGGAAAGACCTCATGAGTAGACCTTATTTGCAGAGACACACCTGATCAATCAAGGTGATCAATTTTGGCTGTTTTGGGTTAAAATTCACGGAAGTCTTGCAGGCAGGGGTAATTCTGGAATCATAGAATCTCAGGGTTGGAAGGGACCTCAGGAGGTCATCTAGTCCAACCCCCTGCTCAAAGCAGGACCAACCCCAACTAAATCATCCCAGCCAGGGCTTTGTCAAGCTGGGCCTTAAAAACCTCTAAGGAAGGAGATTCCACCACCTCCCTAGGTAACCCATTCCAGTGCTTCACCACCCTACTAGTGAAAAAGTTTGTCCTAATATCCAACCTAAACTTCCCCCTCTGCAACTTGAGACCATTACTCCTTGTTCTGTCATCTTCTACCACTGAGAACAGTCTAGATCCATCCTCTTTGGAACCCCCTTTCAGGTAGTTGAAAACAGCTATCAAATCCCCCCTCATTCTTCTCTTCTGCGGCTAAACAATCCCAGTTCCCTCAGCCTCTCCTCATAAGTCATGTGCTCCAGCCCCCTAATCATTTTTGTTGCCCTCCGCTGGACTCTTTCCAATTTATCCACATCCTTCTTGTAGTGTGGGGCCCAAACCTGGACACAGTACTCCAGATGAGGCCTCACCAATGCCGAATAGAGGGGAATGATCACATCCCTTGATCTGCTGGAAATGCCCCTACTTATACAGCCCAAAATGCTGTTAGCCTTCTTGGCAACAAGGGCACACTGTTGACTCATATTCAGCTTTTCGTCCACCCTAACCCTTAGGTCATTTTCTGCAGAACTGCTGACCAGCCATTCGGTCCCTAGTCTGTAGCAGTGCATGGGATTCTTCCGTTCTAAGTGCAGGACTCTGCACTTGTCTTTGTTGAACCTCATCATATTTCTTTTGGCCCAATCCTCTAATTTGTCTAAATCCCTCTGTATCCTATCCCTACTGTCCAGCGTATCAACCACTCCTCCCAGTTTAGTGTCATCTGCAAACTTGCTGAGGGTGCAGTCCACACCATCCTCCAGATCGTTAATAAAGATATTGAACAAAACCGGCCCCAGCACCGACCCTTGGGGCACTCCACTTGATACCGGCTGCCAACTAGACATGGAGCCATTGATCACTATCCTTTGAGCCCGACTATCTAGCCAGTTTTCTATCCACCTTACAGTCCATTCATCCAGCCCATACTTCTTTAACTTGCTGGCAAGAATACTGTGGGAGACTGTATCAAAAGCTTTGCTAAGTCAAGAAACAGCACATCCACTGCTTTTCCCTCATCCACAGAGCCAGTTATCTCATCATAGAAGGCAATTAGGTTAGTCAGGCATGACTTGCCCTTGGTGAATCCATGCTGACTGTTCCTGATCACTTTCCCCTCCTTTAAGTGGTTCAGAATTGATTCCTTGAGGACCTGTTCCATGATTTTTCCAGGGACTGAGGTGAGACTGACTGGCCTGTAGTTCCCCGGATCTTCCTTCTTCCCTTTTTTAAAGATGGGCACTACATTAGCTTTTTTCCAGTCATCCGGGACCTCCCCCGATTGCCATGATTTGTCAAAGATAATGGCCAATGGCTCTTCAATCACATCTGCCAACTCCTTTAGCACCCTCGGATGCAGTGCATCCGGCCCCATGGACTTGTGCTCGTCCAGCTTTTCTAAATAGTCCCGAACTACTTCTTTCTCCACAGAGGGCTGGTCACCTCTGTGACGGTGTACCCCATAAGGCTTTATGGGGAGAGGCTTATAAATGTATACATGATGTAACTGGGATATGTTTTATGCTACATGTGCCATGTAACATATCTCAGTGAAAGTTATGACCTACTGAATCTATTCCTCTTGTTTGTATGCATGTATCATTGTAGTTGCTGATTTTGTACATAGCCTTTGTAAGAGCCTGGAATCATGTCTTGAAAAAGGTATGTGCATGTAAAGAGACCAATCAAGAAACCCTTATACAGACAATAGGAGGTGCAGACCCCAATCCACATCTGGGCCTGGCCAGGAATGCAACTGGCTGGACTGGTTAGGGTGCATGGACATGTGACTTGCCCATGTGATCCCAAAACTCCAGGATAAGATGATGCTACACAGGGAGTGGGGGAGAGGCTATAAAAAAGCTTGGAAGACCCCTCCATGTTGTCTTCAGCTGGCTAAAGAGAGAGGCTCTCCACCCCCCAAAGACATACCTGAAAAAGACTGAACAAAGGACAAAGACAATAGGGGGTGTGAGCGATTGCTGGACCCAGGCTATGAGTTCTACAGCCTGTAAAAGGAAGAATCTGGAGCTGGTGAGGTTTTTATAGCTGTGTTAAGTTTGATTAGACATAGACGTGCGTGTTTTATTTTATTTTACTTAGTAATTCACTTTGTTCTGTCTGTAACTACTTGGAATCACTTAAATCCTACTTTCTGTACTTATTAAAATCACTTTTTACTTACTAAGTTACCTGGAGTACGAGTTGGTACCTGGGGAAGGCAAACAGCTGTGCATATCTTTCTATCTTTGAAATAGAAGGCGAACTATTTATGAGTTTACCCTGTATAAGCTTTATACAGAGTAAAACGGATTTATTAAGGGTTTGAACCTCATTGGGAGTTGGGCACCTGGGTGTCAAAGGCAAGCGCACTTCCTGAGCTGCTTCCAGGAGCCTTACAGTTGTTAGGGGACGTGGTTCGGACCTGGGTCTGTGTTTGCAGCAGATCAGTGGATCTGGTACAAAACAGACAGGATTCCGGAGTCCCAAGCTGGAAAGGGCAGGGAAGCAGGGGCAGAAGTAGCCTTGGCACACCAGGTGGCAGCACCAAGGTGGTTTCTGTGATCCCAACCCGTCACAACCTCCTCCCCATACCGTGCTGCGGAGTGCAGCCGTCTGGGAGCTGACCTTGTCTGTGAAGACAGAGGCAAAAAAAGCATTGAGTACACTAGCTTTCTCCACATCCTCTGTCACTAGGTTCCCTCCCTCATTCAGCAAGGGGCCCACACTTTCCTTGACTTTCTTCTTGTTGCTCACATACCTGAAGAAACCCTTCTTGTTACTCCTAACATCTCCGGCTAGCTGCAACTCCAAGTGTGATTTGGCCTTCCTAATTTCACTCCTGCATGCATGAGCAATATTTTTATACTCCTCCCTGGTCTTTTGTCCAATCTTCCACTTCTTGTAAGCTGCTTTTTTGTGTTTATGATGAGCAAGGATTTCACTGTTAAGCCAAGCTGGTCGCCTGCCATATTTACTTTTCTTTCTACACATCAGGATGGTTTGTTTCTGCAACCTCAATAAGGATTCTTTAATCCTTATTAAATGTTGTCATCAATATAGTATGACTGAAGAGTAACTGAACTATACTTAATACGCCCAAATCGAGAGGCCACCCTTCAACCTCAAACTGCTCAGCATGTGGTAGTGAGCCGCAGCCAAATGAAAGTCAGAGGGGGTGGAGACTGGTGGTGAGGACTCTGTTTAAGGGCCTAGAGACCATCTGATCCTCCTCTTCTAATGTTCAAAGACAGAGTTGATTAGACTCAATTGAAAGTCTCTGTCTCTTCTCAGTGATCACTAGATCTAAAATCACTAAGAAGCTGGTTGAGGGGGCTGAGCCTTAGGGCTGGTCTACACTAGCCCCCAAGTTCGAAGTAAGATACGCGACTTCAGCTACGTGAATAACGTAGCTGAAGTCGAAGTATCTTATTTCGAACTTAAAAGTACTTACCCCTGGTCCACACGGCGGCGCGCAGACTCCCCCGTCGACTCCGCCTGCTCCGTTCGCAGAGCAGGATTACCGGCATCGACGGGGAAGCACTTCCTGGTTCGATTTATCGCGTCTAGACAAGACGCGATAAATCGAACCCAGAAGATCGATCCGAAGCCTCCGACGCAGCGGGTAAGTGTAGACTAGCCCTTAGACGCTATGTGGAGACAGTACTGTGGTGAAAGACAATGCAGAGGATGCAGCAGTAAGGTTCCCTATTACCTAGTGAAATCCCACAGCTGAAATTGCTAAGGCCTGGTCTACACTAGAAAATTAGGTCGGCATACCTACATCACTCAGAGGTTTGAAAAATCCACACCTCGGAGTGACGTAGATAAGCCAACCTAAGTCACTGTGTAGACAGTGCCTGGTCAATGGAAGAATTCTTCTGTCAACCTAGCTAGCACCTCTCAGGGAGGTGGATTACCTAGGCTGATGGGAGAACCCCTCCCATCAGCGTAGGTAGTGTACGCTGAAGCACTACAGTGGTGCAGCTGCAATGGCATAGTAGCATTTTAAGTGTAGACAAGTCCTAAGAACTGGCTTAGGTTGTGGAACCTCGGAACATATCACTGCTGCTAAAGGCAGAGTGGTGAGAGCTGCTGCAGCACCAAAGGCGCCCCATACCCAGCAAATCCTAGAACCGTGATTACAAACAGCTGGGCTAGGTGGTTGTGGCATTGCACCAAGGACAGAGCATCAGCAGAGGCAGAAGTGATGGTTATGAGCAGAAGTGTCAGCGATGGTGAGAGTAGTAAGAAGTGGCAGTGGTGGAGGTATCACTCCTCAATCCCCCACCAGGACCCACCTGAATGCACCCTTGGACTCTGGGACTTGGCTGACCTCAGACTGATGTAAGCAGAGTCTTAATGAGCTCTCCCCTGACATCTAGTGGTGAGCTGTGGAAAAAGACTTCAGAAGCTGATCTCGTTTGCATGGACACACCCACCTTGTGTAGGTGCTCAGCATGATGGTATTGCTTACCCAAATGATCACTTGTGTTGTTGGATCCCCAGTCTCCTTGTTATTGGGGCAGGAGTAATGAAGGGTTGTTATCCTTTTTGTGTGAACTGGCATACCCCAATGGAGGGACTCACCCTCAACTGAATGGCACTCGCTAGGCAGGGCATATGGGTTCCAAAGCCTGATGAGTTGAGAGAGGGTGGGGACAGGTACTTGTACCTGGTGGTGTGGGGCTTGTTTAAAGGACCCTAGATACCTTTCTCCTTCTCTCTCTCTCTCTCTCTCTGGTATAATACAAGAGCTAGTTTAGATTCAATTGAGAGTCTTGTTACACTCTGCAAAGCTGAAATTACAGATACCTAGGCCTATGTATTAGACCAACTTTGGGACAGTGTTTCTATTGCAAGAGACTGTCCCACTAACAGCTGAAATTGCTGGGAGCTGTGTTAAGTGGGGTGGGGCCCTGAAGACATCTTGGCGAGCGGACAGCTGGTGGAGAGGTGCAGCAAGCGGGCAGCTGGCAGAGAGGCGCAGCCAGTAGGGTGGCTGGTGGAGAGGGCCAGAACAGAGCCCCACAGAGGCGTGGGGTGATGAGCAAGTCTGAGCAGTGCAGCGTGTAAGGTGCCTCCTTGCCCCACCTTACGCCACACATGGTGGGAGGTGAACTCTGCAGATGAACCTCTGAACTCTGGGGCTGCACTGACCAAGGACAGCAACTGTGAGTGGGGTACAGAGAAGGAATGGGCACATTAAAGGGAATTTTGGGTTGCTGGACTTAAGAACCCGAGGGGAAAAGGACACTGCCCAACTTACTTGGGGGTGGGTCTTTGGCTCATGGTTTGTGTTTATGAACCCTAGTTGTGGTGTTTTCCCAAATTAATGCTGAGTTACTTCCCTCCTTTTATTAAAAGTTTTTGCTACACTCAGACTCTGTGCTTGCGAGAGGGTAAGTATTGCCTCTTAGAGGCGCCCAGAGGGTGGTGTGTAAATGTCCCAGGTCACTGGGTGGGGGCTTGAGTCGGTTTTGTGTTGTATTGGTGAAAAGGAACCACTAGATACTGAATCCAGCCCTTGTTGCTGCTGGCTCCATCTGACAGAAGAGTTACACAACAAAGGGTGAGTGGTGTACAGCAGAGTAAAGGGGAAGTGGGTGGGTGCCAAGACTGTTTTGTTTTGTAATTTTAAGAGGAACCCCTAGATAATGAACCTAGCCTTTGTTGCTCCAAGACCCTGGAAAAGGGTTACAAAATAAACCTGAATTTTTGGATGTCTATTTTTATCTCTATTCCAACTCTGGATGATCCTTTTATTTCCAGAGTGGGCAGGATCTGTGGACCTTATCACTCAAAGAAAGGAAACTTTCATGTAAGCAGGGATCGATTTTACTGTTCTTTATCGTGCTAAAGTCCACAGATCTGTTACAATGGGATTTTCACAACAATGTGATTCCAGTGAGGGAAGCATGATCATGCTTTAACTACATGCAGATCTTCCCCTTACTAGGGTATCAGAACATGGAGAAGATTTCTGGAAAAAATGCCACTCGAGGAAGATTTATTGACTAACTTGGTGAATTTATGCATTTATGGCCATGCAACTGCTTAGCAGACTTTGTAATAGGAGATACAGGACATCTCTGCCGATGAAATTGTCAGTGTTCCTAACAATTGGGCTCTGATTCTTAACAGAAATGAGGAAGAAAATTTCTTGAATTCTTTGATACAAAAATTAAGTTCACTTTGGGAATAAATGCTATGACAGTTCTGAGGACTACCTGTCTGAATTAAAGGTAAAATGATGGGTCTCATTAGAGAAAGCTCCCAACTTTGAAATGTAATCTGCTTGGACATAATACAATCTCACCTAGTTAGATGAATATAAAAATTCAACACAAGCACATAGGGACAAAATTAAAAAGACCAAGGCACAAAATGAGATTAAACTGGCTAGGGACATAAAGGGTAACAAGAAATCATTTTACAAATACATTAGAAGCACAAGGAAGACCAAGGACAGGGTAGGCCCATTAACTCAATGAAGGACAGATAATAACAGAAAACGCAGCAATTGCTGAAGTGTTAAATGCCGGTTTTGTTTCGGTTTTCACCGAAAAGGTGAGCAGTGACCCGACGACTAAGGGCAGGTCTACACTTAAAACGTTGCATTGACACAGCTGCACCAATGCAGCTGCACTGCCATAGCACTTAATGAAGCTTCTTCTACACCGACAGGAATGGTCTGGTACCACTTAATATCGGGATGTGTTTGTGTAAGTACTCTGTAACTAGCACTTCTTCGGAATGTGTATTTCTGCAATATCAGCCCTGCTTTTGCCAAATTCTGTGAGCAGGTCCTGCCTCATACCAGGCCTCTAATACAGGGGCTTATGTTTCAAGCTCTTTTCCTACTACACCAAGGGGCAAGCATTGAGGCAAGGGTCCAGGGGATACCACTCAGTGATGGGTTGAGAGGGAGAAAACCCTGTTTTTGGTGTGGGGAGAGGGGCCATATAAAGAGGAAAAGACAGCGAGGAAAAGGGCAAGGGCCAGAGGAAAGGAAAGAAAGAAGAAACAGAGGCCCATAAGAAGCCCATAGAAGGGGTGGAGAGAGCCATGAGACAGCTACAGGAAGATGGTGAGGTGAAATTGGGGGCAGGAGAGAGACCCCCAGGGAGGCAGTTGAGGGTCAAATAGCGAGATGAACCATAAGGCGGTGGGGACTCACACCTTGAGGACTCGGTGGAGTAGAAGAAGCAGCTGCAAGGGAGGCCTGTAGCTGCAGAGCAGGTCTTGCAAGAGGCTGTGCAAGACCTGGAATTCCAGCGAAAGAAACTCAGGGAGACCATGAAGGAAAAAGGGAAACTACTCCACATGGTGGGTGAGATAAGGCAGGAGAAGGATGTCCTGTGAACCCAGCTGTGAGGGAAGCAGGGGAGGTGATACCCCCCCTGGGGCAAGAGGTCTTGAGGGGGAGGGTATGTGATGGGGTGGTGTTCACCCCACACGGGAAAGAAAGGGGTTAAAGCAGCCCAGGGAGGCTGTGCAGGGAGCAGCCAATCAGAGAGAGGCTTCAGGGAGCAGCCAATCAGGTCCCAGCTGTAGGGCTCTGTAACGCAGAGCTGGTTCAGTTGCTGCAGGGAGCCCAAGGAGAGAGATTGTGTTCCTAGTGGGCAGCAGGAAGGCAGCACCTTGGACAGAGCAGTTGCTGGGGTGGACAGAGGAAGCAAAAGGGAGTGGGCCTGGTCCCTCTGCCACCCACTCGGCACTGTGGAAGTGGCTGGACTATAGAACTGGGAGACACTTCCCCTCCTCTGAAAGCAGGAAAACACGGATGGTGGCATGGCCGGTGGGCTGAGTCATGAAAAGGATGCTGCAGTTCCTGGGGTGAGACAGGTCTGCAGGTGGAGAAGGCAGCAGGAGAGGCACCACCAGGAGAAGAAAAGACTGAGAGGGGACGATTCCAGTCTTCAAGTATGTAAAAGATTGTTATAAAGAGGAGAGTGATAAGTTGTTTTCCTTATCCACTGAGGATAGTGGATAAAAGTAATGGGCTTAAATTGCAGCAAGGAAGATTTAAAGTTTAGTCAATAGAAAAACATTCATAACTGTCAGGGTAGTTAAGCATTGGAACAAATTATCTAGGGAGGTTGTAGAATCTCCGTCATAGGAGGTTTTGAAGAACTGGTTATACAACCATACTTCAGGGATGGTCTAGGACAGCGGTGTCCAGTAGAAATTCGATGCTAGCCATACTTGCGGTTTTGAATTTTTCTTATTCGCCACATTATAAAAAAGGATTTAAAAACAGGAGGAGGGCTTTAAACTAGGTTTGACGGGGACAGGTGAGCAAAGCCCACAGGTAAGTGGAGAACATGGGGACCTGGGAGATGGGTCAGAAATAGGAGGGAGCGTGGGCTCTAATGACAAAGAGATAGGAGGGTCAGGGCAAAACTGGGAGGCAAGATCAAATCAGTATCTTAGATGCCTGTATACAAATGCGAGAAGTATGGGTAATAAGCAAGAAGAACTGGAAGTGCTAATAAATAAATTCAACTATGACATTGTTGGCATCACCGAAACTTGGTGGGATAATACACATGATTGGAATGTTGGTGTGGATGGGTACAGCTTGCTCAGGAAGGACAGACGGGAAAAAGGGAGGAGGTGTTGCCTTATATATTAAAAATGTACACACTTGGACTGAGGTGGAGATGGACATAGGGGACGGAAGTGTTGAGAGTCTCTGGGTTAGGCTAAAAGGGGTAAAAAACAAGGGTGATGTCATGCTAGGAGTCTACTACAGGCCACCTAACCAGGTGGAAGAGGTGGATGAGGCTTTTTTTAAACAACAAACAAAATCATCCAAAGCCCAAGATTTGGTGGTGATGGGGCACTTCAACTATCCAGATATATGTTGGGAAAATAACACAGCGGGGCACAGACTATCCAATAAGTTCTTGGACTGCATTGCAGACAACTTTTTATTTCAGAAGGTTGAGAAAGCTACTAGGGGGGAAGCTGTTCTAGATTTGATTTTAACAAATAGGGAGGAACTCGTTGAGAACTTGAAAGTAGAAGGCAGCTTGGGTGGAAGTGATCATGAAATCATAGAGTTCACAATTCTAAGGAAGGGTAGAAGGGAGTACAGCAAAATAGAGACAATGGATTTCAGGAAAGCGGATTCTGGTAAGCTCAGAGAGCTGATAGGTAAGGTCCCATGGGAATCAAGACTGAGGGGAAAAACAACTGAGGAAAGCTGGCAGTATTTCAAAGGGACACTATTAAGGGCCCAAAAGCAAACTATTCCACTGGGTAGGAAAGATAGAAAATGTGGCAAAAGACCACCTTGGCTTAACCACGAGATCTTGCAAGATCTAAAAAATAAAAAGGAGTCATATAAAAAATGGAAACTAGGACAAATTACAAAGGATGAATATAGGCAAACAACACGGGAATGCAGGGGCAAGATTAGAAAGGCAAAGGCACAAAATGAGCTCAAACTAGCTACAGGAATAAAGGGAAACAAGAAAACTTTTTATCAATACATTAGAAGCAAGAGGAAGACCAAGGACAGGGTAGGCCCACTACTCAGTGAGGAGGGAGAAACAGTAACAGGAAACTTGGAAATGGCAGAGATGCTTAAGGACTTCTTTGTTTCGGTCTTCACCGAGAAGTCTGAAGGAATGCCTAACATAGTGAATGCTAATGGGAAGGGGGAAGGTTTAGAAGATAAAATAAAAAAAGAACAAGTTAAAAATCACTTAGATAAGTTAGATGCCTGCAAGTCACCAGGACCTGATGAAATGCACCCTAGAATACTCAAGGAGCTAATAGAGGAGGCATCTGAGCCTCTAGCTATTATCTTTGGTAAATCATGGGAGACAGGAGAGATTCCAGAAGACTGGAAAAGGGCAAATATAGTGCCCATCTATAAAAAGGGAAATAAAAACAACCCAGGAAACTACAGACCAGTTAGTTTAACTTCTGTGCCAGGGAAAATAATGGAGCAAGTAATTAAGGAAATCATCTGCAAACACTTGGAAGGTGGTAAGGTGATAGGGAATAACCAGCATGGATTTGTAAAGAACAAATCATGTCAAACCAATCTGATAGCTTTCTTTGATAGGATAACGAGTCTTGTGGATAAGGGAGAAGCGGTGGATGTGGTATACCTAGACATTAGTAAGGCATTTGATACGGTCTCACATGATATTCTTATCAATAAACTAGGGAAATACAACTTAGATGGGGCTACTATAAGGTGGGTGCACAACTGGCTGGATAACCGTACTCAGAGAGTAGTTATTAATGGTTCCCAATCCTGCTGGAAAGGTATAACGAGTGGGGTTCCGCAAGGGTCTGTTTTGGGACCGGCTCTGTTCAATATCTTCATCAACAACTTGGATATTGGCATAGAAAGTACGCTTATTACGTTTGCAGATGATACCAAATTGGGAGGGATTGCAACTGCTTTGGAGGATAGGGTCATAATTCAAAATGATCTGGACAAATTGGAGAAATAGTCAGAGGTAAACAGGATGAAGTTTAATAAGGACAAATGCAAAGTGCTCCACTTAGGTAGGAACAGTCAGTTTCACACATACAGAATGGGAGGAGACTGTCTAGGAAGGAGTACGGCAGAAAGGGATCTAGGGGTTATAGTGGACCACAAGCTAAATATGAGTCAACAGTGTGATGCTGTTGCAAAAAAAGCAAACATGATTCTGGGCTGCATTAACAGGTGTGTTGTGAGCAAAACACGAGAAGTCATTCTTCCGCTCTACTCTGCGCTGGTTAGGCCTCAACTGGAGTATTGTGCCCAGTTCTGGGCACCGCATTTCAAGAAAGATGTGTAGAAATTGGAGAGGGTCCAGAGAAGAGCAACAAGAATGATTAAGGGTCTAGAGAACATGACCTATGAAGGAAGGCTGAAGGAATTGGGTTTGTTTAGTTTGGAAAAGAGAAGACTGAGAGGGGACATGATAGCAGTCTTCATGTATCTAAAAGGGTGTCATAAGGAGGAGGGAGAAAACTTGTTCATCTTAGCCTCTGAGGATAGAACAAGAAGCAATGGGCTTAAACTGCAGCAAGGGAGGTTTAGGTTGGACATTAGGAAAAAGTTCCTAACTGTCAGGGTGGTTAAACACTGGAATAAACTGCCCAGGGAGGTTGTGGAATCTCTAACTCTGGAGATATTTAAGAGTAGGTTAGATAAATGTCTACCAGGGATGGTCTAGACAGTATTTGGTCCTGCCATGAGGGCAGGGGGCTGGACTCGATGACCTCTCGAGGTCCCTTCCAGCCCTAGAATCTATGAATCTATGAATCTATGAAAACATACTACAAACGACATTTCAAATATCAAAAATCAGTAGATATTACAAAAAAAAGGTACTAACACAAAATTACTATAGTCTAGCCACGTTAATAAGCTGTATATCAAAGCACTCAACCTGTCTTCCAGTCCTGCTGTCTTCAATACACCAGCACATTGCTCATGCATTAGCCACACCTGCATTACCGTACAGGGTCTACATGGGACAAATGAGTCTGCATTTCCCTGGGAGCTTCTGAGGGGCCTGTAATAGGATGGCAGCAGGGAGAGGTGGCTGGGCCTAAGGCCCCTTACCACACTCTAGCATTGTCAATGCTGCATCCAGTGTTCTCCATCTATGGTCCGAGGGGAGGGACAGAGGGAAGGGAAGAGGGCAGCTGAGCTGAGTAGGATGGTGGCTGCTAGTGCCCACTTTAGGAATTTTGGCATAAGGTTAATAGGCAGCAGGTTTAAAACAAACAAAATTAAGTATTCCTTCACACAACACACAGTCAACCTGTGGAACTCCTTGCCAGAGGATGTTGTGAAGGCCAAGACTATAACAGGGTTCAAAAAAGAACTAGATACATTCATGGAAGATAGGTCCAGCAATGGCTATTAGCCAGGATGGACAGGGATGGTGTCCCGAGCCTCTGTTTGCCAGAAGCTGGGAATGGGCGACAGGGAATGGATCACTTGATGATTACCTGTTCTGTTAATTCCCTCTGGGGCACCTGGCACTGGCCACTGTCGGAAGACAGGATACTATGGACCTTTTGTCTGACCTAGTATGGCCGTTCTTATGAGGTAACCCCACCTGGACAGTGCAGTAAAGAGGACACTGCATTGTCCACACAGAGAAGGCCAAGCTCCCTGTCCAGACATTCAGTGAAGGAGGAGAAGTCAGAGACACAGACCTTTCCTTTTGCCTTTGGCTTTCTTGGCCTACCTCTCTGCCTCAAGAGACACTGGCTGCCGCAAGAACTTAGAAAGGGAAGGAAAGCTGAGGGGAAAAGCTCCCCAAAGACAAACAGCCCAAGAACACAGCCGCAAATTAGACTGACAAATTATTGAGTCAAACTGTTAGTTTGAAATGTGAAATAATTTCCCTCAGAAAGGTTCCGCATGAGGAAAGCTGCCCACCTGTCCCTGGGGAGTAGAGCAAACCTGGCAGAATTTCTGGGGATAGAACATTTTCCTGATGCTAGTGGCAGACAGGTCTGGTTCTTCCCCCAAGCTGCAAGAAGGCTGAAGTACCCCTTGTACCAGATCCATGGATTATTACACAATGAAGAATTAAACAAATTCCCCACATTGCATCGGATACTTTCAAACAACAAATTAATGGGAGGGAATTGAATTAATCAGCTTAAAAAGTAACGGAACGTTAGTCTCCACTCTAACAATGATTAAACTGCTGTCAGACACCATCCTTTGCAGACTCTGTATAGGGTGATAACTCACACACCACTGAATTTCAACTGCCCCTGGGGTGGAAGATGACAGCTGTTTAACCATGACACAGCAACACAACAGTTTAGGGCAGGAGGTCAAAAAACACTGTATCCAACTGAAAATAGAAGGGGACTTCAGAAAAGCAAATTTTGATTACATGGGTTAGAATTTGACTAGAATACCATAGTTAACACCGTGACACCTACAAAAAGAGCCAGAGAATTTTAGTGAGCATGAATGAAAATTATCTTTGCTTTACATCCTAAAGGTGGCACCACAAGCAGCGCAGAGCACCCAGCACCATGCGAGGTCACTGGTGTCTTAACTCCGCAGTAGGGAAAGCACCCCTCCAGCACACTGCTCCTGGCCATCATTACTCCAGCACCACTTCCTACAACACCTTGAGTTTTTCCTGTAGGTCTCACATCCAAGTGCTGAGCTGGCCTGGACCTGCTGAGCGTGTACAGTGACCTGGCTGCTGGAGAAGCACTGGAAAGTGAGTGCAAATAATCAGTGACACTTACTGGGCAAAGAGGTGTCTGGAGCGGACAATGAATTTGAAGATATACTCCAAGGCTTTGAAGGTGCGTAAGAGCGAGTCACAGGGCTCCCCTCGGCTGGCAGAGTCCACATACTGCGTCAGCACTGAGATCAGCTTCCTGTCGGGTGGAGACAGAGATGTGGGAAGCGGGGCCTGAAGGTTAATATGCCTCTGAAATCTAACCCTAGGGGAACTCCAGATACACTGGAGAGGTCAGGGCCCACGCTGAGTCACACTCAGGTTTCCAAATGCCAGACCCCTGGCGGGCAGAACAGTGAAGAGAAAGGGGAGCTTCCTGCCCTGCGGGGTTCTCCTGACACCTCCAGCTCCATGGCATCCCACTGTACCTCAGGTTTCTGATCTGCTGGCTCCATGGCGGGCAGTGGATGGGATGAGTGAGGAATGAGGACCCTATGCTTGCGGAGGCAGGTTCACGACCTGATACTTACTTGTAGGCCAGCGTGGCGCTGAAGTGCTGCTGGATATAGGCCTCCAGAACAGCATTGAAGTGGTGGAACTTCCTGTCAGCAATGAGCCCCACAATGAAAACCTGTGGGAGAAAATCCGAGCAGGTGTCAGTGGCAGTTTGGCACCAGGTCAAAGAACTCCTGGAGTGTGGGACTGGAGGTATTGTCTCTTGCTAACAGAACCAGTCCCTAGGAGGGGGGTTCAATATCACTAGAGACAGTCCCTGAGCCCTGGGTACAAAGGGAAGGTGTTCATATCAGAGCCTGCCCTAAGCCCTTCCTTTCTGTCCAGAAGAGTAAAGATCACAGAGATAGCAGCAAACATGAAATGAGCTGCAAGAAGCCAACATGCCTGTGATGGGACGTCTGCACCACACTGACATGCAAGGGGTTAACAGAGCACTAGGGAGGCTGCGTAGAAAGCAGCCAATAGGAGAGGGGCTGTGAGGAACAGCCAATCAGGGTCCAGCTGGTCTATATAAAAGGGAGCTGCAGGGCAGAGCAGGGTCAGTTGCTGCTGGGAGCCTGGGGAGTACGGACTGTGTCCCTGGAGGGCTGAGAACGGTAAACCCCTTGGACAGAGCAGTGGCTGGCTCCTGGGACTGAGCAGCTGAGTGCGCTTAGGTGAGGGCAAAGAAGGTGCTGTGGCCATGGGGAAGGGGCCCATGGAGACATAGCAGCAGTGAAAGGAATTTGAGGCGCAGCAGGAGGCTGCTAGCTACAGGGTCCCTGGGCGGGGACCCAGAGTAGTGGGTGGGCCCAGGTCCCCCTCCACTTACCACTGGGGAAGTGGCTGGACAGTTCACCAGAGATACCTCACCCAGAAGGGGGAAACACAGATAACGACCCAGATGGAGGGCTGCGTCGAGAAGAGGATGCTGCGATCCTGGGAACTGAGAGAGGAGCTATAGGCGGGAGCAGAGACAGAGTGCTGGTGTGCAGACCATGGGCGTCAGCCTGGAGCTAATCGCCAGAAGGGGGTGCCAGTATGGCACTGAGGGCTGCTCTCCATGAGAGTACCCTGAACCTAATCACTGCAAGGCATTTCACTTATGAGGAAAGGCTGAAAGAAAGGGGTATGATTAATCTAGAGAAGAGGAGAGAGAGGACTGAGGGGCAACATGATAAGTCTTCAAATATGTGAAAGAACTGTATGAAGAAGACTATGATCGAACGGATACTTACCTGTTTGTAACTGCTGTTCTTCGAGATATGGGTGCAGATGTGTATTCCACGCAGGTGTGTGGATGCGCAGTGTGCCAGAGACAGAAGTCTTGCAGCAGCAGCATCCCTCAGGGGTGCATGCACCCTACAACTCTTCATGTCCACTCTCCGGGTGACATTAGGGTGGTGATGCCCTGACCCCTCTGTTCCTTTGCACTGGAAGAGTAGCCTAAGACTCCTATGCAGAGGGCACAGAGGGTGGGTTGTGGAATACACATCTACATCCCCATCTCAAAAAACAACAGTTACAAACAGGTTGTCATGAATATAGGGGGAAGGGTAGCAACCTTTATGTGTGCTTGGCAGCTGTACTGGATTGCCTTACCTGTAAAGCGTTAAGCAGTTCAAATAACCTAGTTGGCACCTAACCAGAAGGAGCAATGAGGAAAGAAGATACTTTCAAATCTGGGCGGGGGGAAGGATTTGTTTTGTTGTTCTATGGGTTGTTCCCTCTCCGGACAGAGGGAGAAGCCAAGCAGGTACAATATCTCCTGAAACATATACCTGGAATAATCCATCTAAAACCACAGAAACTGTGAGTAGGGCAAGGAGATGCGTGAGGTTATCTTTTGTTTTAGCTTGTGAATTTTCCTATGCTACAGAAGTAATTTCATTCCTGTTTTTGGAACTGTGAAGCTGAGCCCAGAGTGGAATCCTCTGTGTTTTAAATCTTTTTATTCCCCTGTAAAGTTACCTTCCATCCTGATTTTGCAGGTGTGATTCTTTTACTTTTTTCTTTATAATAAAGTTCTTCTTTTAAGAATCTGATTGATTTCAGTGTCCTGAAGACAAAGGGTCTGGTCTGTGCTTACATTGCTAAGGCGACTAGTTGGTATATTATTCTCAAGCCTCCCCAGGAAAGAGGGTGAAGGGGCTTGGGGGGAAATTTGGGGGGGATAGGGATTTCAAGTGACCCTTCCCTGAATATTTTGTGTAAATCACTTGGTGGTGGCAGCAATATCAGTCTAAGGAATTAGTGCATTAAAGAAGTTTTAACCTAAGCTGGTAAAATATAAGTTTAGGGGGTTTTCATGTGGTTCCCCACATCTGTACCCCAGAGTTCAGAGTGTGGGGGGGAAACCCTGACACAGGTAAATAACTGTTCTGTCTTCACTGAGTGGATGCACTCAGGTGACTTAAAAGCAGTGTTGTAGATTGTGGTTTCAGTCTTTTTCAACAGTGATTTCAGAACTTCTTTCCAAAGTTCGCATCTGACCTGGAAACAGTGGTAATGGCATAGTGATGAGTAAAGGTACGTACAGGAGACCATGTAGCCATTCTACAAATGTCCTCAATGGGAACATTGTTCAGAAATGCTATAGATGTCGCTTGCACCTTCTTTGAGTGGGTTGAGAGCATCTGAGCAGAAGGAGAGCTGGCTACATAATATGCGGTATTAATAAATGAAATGACCCATCTGGAGATTGTTTGAGCTGAGACTGCTTGACCTTTCAGCTCATCCACATAAGAAACAAAAAGCCTAGAAGACTGTCTAACCCCCATAAGATTCACCTTCAGTGCATTGGGCTTCCTCCTAAACACTCAAAAGTCAACGCTCACCCCTACTCAGAGAATAGAGTTCATGGGGCGGTGCTAGACTCGAGACAGGCCAGAGCATTCCTACCTCAATCCCGCTTCCAGGCCATTCATGACATCATACAGAACCTCAGACAGTTCCCTATAACCACAGTAAGGAGTTGCTTAAAACTCCTAGGTCACATGGCATCTTGCACGTATGTAGTGCAACATGCAAGGCTCAGACCTCTCCAAGCTTGGTTAGCATCAGTGTATTGACCGAGCAGGCACAGCCTAGACATGGTGATTACCCTTCCACCGGGGGTTCTCAAGTCTCTTCACTGGTGGCTTGACCCGCACTTGGTGTGCGCAGGGGTTGCGTTCTCCAAACCATGGGGTGGGGGGCACACCTTGGAGAGCACAGAACTCAGGGCCTCTGGTCTCCGGAGGAACTCATCCTTCACATCAAAGTGAGGGAGCTCAGGGCAGTCCGACTGGCATGTCAGGCCTTTTCGGTCTCTCCTGGAGGACAAGCGCATATCTGTCCTGACAGACAATACAACAGCGATGTTTTATATCAACAAACAGGGGGGAGCACACTTCTCTCTCCTGTGTCAAGAAGCCCTCAAGGTCTGGGAGTTCTGCATAGCACACTCCATACTTTTGGAAGCGTCCTATCTTCCAGGGTCGCAGAACGAACTACCGGACCATCTCATCAGGTCTTTTCACAATCACGAGTGGTCTATCCGCCCGGATGTAATAAGCAGTATCTTCCAGCAGTCGGGAGTTCCCCAGATCAATCTGTTTGCCACAGCAGCCAACAGATAGTGTCTACAATTCTGCTCCTTCCTGAACCACAGCCCAGATTCGTTGGCAGACACGTTTCTGCTTCCATGGAAGGACTGCCTGTTCTTCGCGTTCCCTCCTATACCGCTGGTTCATGAGATCGTCCTCAAAATCCAGAGCGACAGAACCTCGGCGATCCTGATGACACTGTCCTGGCCACATCAGCATTGGTACACCATGCTACTGGAGCTATTGGTGAATATTCCAATCACTCTACCGCTAGTTCTGGACCTCATCACTCAACATCACGGAAGGCTTCAGCACCCCAATCTTGAGTCTCTCCACCTCACGTTCTGGAAGCTGCACGGTTGAACCCCCTAGAGCTCACTTGCTCAGATCCTGTTAGGGAAGTTCTTCTGGGTAGCAGAAAACCAGCCACGACCGACATACATTTGGTGAACACCCGAGGTGCCAATGATAGGCTGAATGGTATTACTGTGAATTGGTAGTGAGAACTCCCAACTGCGAACCTTAAGAAGCGCCTGTAGGGCAGGATTATGGAAATGTGGAAGTATGCGTCTTTCAAGTCGAGGGTGGCATACCAATCTCCTGGATCCAGGGACGGGATGATAGTGGTCTAAGAGACCATACAAAACTTTAGTTTCTTCATGAACCTGTTGACATTGTGCAGGTCCAAAATGGGTCTGAGGCCCCCTTTTGCTTTCAGTATTAGGAAATACTGGGAGTAAAACTCCTTTCCCCTGAGCTCCAATGGAACCTCCTCCATAGCCCACGCCAATAGGAGGGTTTGCACCACCTGGATGAGGAGTTGCTCGTGAGAAGGGTCCCTGAAGAGGGATGGGGAAGGAGGGCAGTGGGGGGGGGGGCGGCGAAGAGAATTGGAGAGAATATCCCATTTCTACCGTGCGGAGGACCCAACGGTCGGAGGTGATTTGGGACCACGCTCAGTAGAAATGGGATAGATGTGCCGAAAACAGGAAAGAAGGATCCAGTTGGGAGGTTGGTATAATGCCCTCGGGCGCATCCTCAAAAGGTCTGCCTAGGGCCTGGTGGTTGCCTGGATGA
Organism: Macrochelys suwanniensis; assembly: GCA_033296515.1. NCBI lineage: Eukaryota > Metazoa > Chordata > Testudines > Chelydridae > Macrochelys > Macrochelys suwanniensis. Next base: position 138,912,526 of record CM065779.1, on the reverse strand, counting down.
CCCAGATCCCTGGTTGTTCAGGGGTTGGGGTTGGTGATGACGATTCTGATTTCTAGGTTGCCTGCAGTTCTGGTCCTGCCTAGACTGCCCCTGGTATAGTCGTGTCGTCGGCTGAGGCCTAAATTGTCTACGTTGGGTGGCAGGCATGTGCAGTATCAGCGATTTCAGAGTGGCTCGTGAGTCTTTCAAACTGTGGAGTCTCAAGTCCATTTTTTCTGAAAATAATGTGGCCCCCTCAAACAGGAGATCCTGGATTGTCTGTTGGACCTCCCCGGGGAGGCCTGCAGATGGCACATTACGATGCCCAAGTACATCACTCATGTTGCAGAGTCTGCCGAGTCTAACACCACTTGCAGCGACATCCTGGCAACCATCTTGCCCTCATCCACTAGACCCGAGAATTAGAGCTTAGAGTCCAGTGGGACAAGGTCTGAAAATTTGGACATTGCATCTCATGACTTAAAGTTATAATGGCTACAGATCGCTTGCTGGTTCACAATCCGAAGCTGGAGCCCTCTGGTGGAGGTACGGTGCTGCGGGGTACAGTGCCAGGTGCGGTGCCGACTCTGCTGTCCATGCCGGTGCCGTTTCTGCTGTTGGTGCTGGTGCCAGTCCTGCTGTTGGTGCCGGGCGCGGTACTGATTGTGGTGCTAGCAGCAGTAGAAAAGGAGCATGATAAGGTGGATCCCCGAGACTATTGGTAAGCCCACAGGGTCCAGAAGGGCCACTGAGTTTTAGTCATCCCCGCTGTCTGGGGGTGTAGGTAGCTATGGTGCCGGCGTCTCCTGGATACTTATGAGTCCGTGTCTGATTCAGACTTTGATGACTCTACACGTGGAGACCATGGCGGCACTATGCCCATCGGTGCCGGGGACTGGTGCCGGGGCGATGAAGACCATTGCCGAGTCATAGCCGGCTTGCCCTTGGACTTCACCAGTGGCCTCTGAGTCGTTTGGGGACTCGGGACCGGTGCCGTGACACTGTGATCAGGAGAGTGTGGACCTGTCAGAGTTATCCGGTCCTGCACCGCCTCATAAGTTTTGGGTGTGGAAGGGAGGTCCAAACCTTCCACCTGGATCGCCTCCAGTGGCACCGGACTCAACGGTCCCTCCCGTGGGCCAGGAGTCGATGGTGCCGGCTGTTGAGCTGGACAGGAGGTGCGGTCTTGCACCAGTCGCCCTCCCTTGGTTGGTTCCTGTTCCCCTGCACAGGAAGGAGAGCACCCTCTATCAGTCTTCCTGTGTTTCTTCTTTGGGAGAGGAAACTGTGAGCGGTGCTGAGACTGATCCCACACCGTGCTTAGCACCGGGGAGTACTGGTGGCGAGGGTCTCTGACCCCAGAGTCCTTCCTCGGCACCTCCTGGACCGAAGCCGGCGCACTGCACACCAACTCTGAGGAGCCCGGTGCCGTGTCCATGGGGATCGACTCAGACTGAGGGCAGAAAGCTCCTTACATTAGCAGTAACTTTAATCTCTTTCTTCGTGCAGGGGCAAAAACACCTACAGATCTTAAACCTGTCCCCTAAGCACTTTAGACAAGCCGAGTGTGGGTCGCTCTTGGGCATAAGCTTCTGGCAAACATCACATGGCTTAAACCCCTGGGTCCGAGGCATGGGGAAATGGGGGAGGGAAACACCCCCCAGTACCCCAAGTCCAAATATCTAACTAACTATAACAACTTTTTTTTTAAACTATCTTTAACTATTTACAGAAAACTACGCTAGAGGATCGCTCATTGAACATGAGAGACAAAACGCTCCGACGACCGTCACTGGCAGTAAGAAGGAACTGGAGAGGCGGCAGGGCCCTATATGAGGCGCCATGAAGGTGTGAATCCAGAGGGCACCAGAGCCGACCCAATAGATGCTGCTAGGGGAAAAACCTTCCAGTGAACTGCGCACGCGGCGCGCACACACCTAATTGGAATGGATATGAGCAAGCACTCGAAGAATGATGACCTCTTTCCATCTTTTGGGTTGTCTAGTGAGGAACCCCAGGAGAGGACGAACAACTTCTCCTTCTTCTTGGAGAGGAGTCAGAGTCCAACGGTCTATCTTGGGCTTCCGCAAGGTTGGTGGACAAATGAGGATGGACAGAGCTATCTGGCACTGGTTTTGTTGACAAAGCAAGCCTCATGGCTTGTTCAAGGAGGTCCTGCTGGAAGCACAGATCTCTGGCAATCTCCAGGTGTGGCAGATATTATACCTTTCCTTGATGTGACCCTCACTGAGGCACAAGAAACAACACATGTGGGGGGGTCACTATTACAACTAGTAACCCCACAGAAAAGGCGGTGCTTGAAGCCTGTAAAGTGCTGCATGCCCTCAGTGCTCCGCATCCCACTAAACCCAACTAGTAACTATTAAATAAAGAACTGAAAAGCTTTAAATAAAACCTAACTGCTACTTATTACAAACTATTTTCAGGAAGAAGCTAAACTAGCTATGAGCAGCAAAACAAAGTAAGAACTACATGGGGAATTCAGACTCTGGCCACTGGCCATTAGAAGGAACTGAGGGGGACTAGGGTGGTACTGCCCTTACACCTTCAAGAGTTGCCACGAGGAGGTATAAGGTGTGTGTGCTGCCATGATGGGTGTGACACTAGCAGACCAGGTGCCAGCTTATGCCAAGGTTCCCATGCCTGTATAAAAAAACTAACAAATACATACCTTGAATCAGTCTGGCTCATCTGTGTGTTAGTATTGTTAAAATAGGTATTAGAATTATAAGAATGTGTTTAGTGTTTAGACTTGATTGAATGCTTGTGAATTGCTGCCTGCATTAATCTGATTTATAACATCTGTATCTGATATCGTCAGGTAATAGTTGAGTGGTTGTGTTGGGAGCCTCTGTAGCTGTGTAAATCACCAGCCAGGAGAGAGACATTAGCTGGTGTGAAGTGCTGGTCTCCAGAAGAAGGTGCTACCTCCTGCCCAACAGGGAAGGTCCATCGACACCAGACAGACTATTGTGGAACATTAAAGAGAAGAAAAGGCATTTTGTTGTTCTGCCCTCCCCATACCATGAAGATGAGTCATGGAAGTTAATTCCTCCTGTCAGCTGAGTTGGCAGCTCAGAGTACAAGGGAGGAGAGAGATAAAAACCCCTACCGAGATGGAACTATATCTCTGTGCTGCTTGGACTCTAGGGGGCAAGGTTTCTAGGCATAAGCAAGGGATCCCCAGCTGCTTAGCCTGGATTAGCCCGAAAGAACGTATAGGGCTTGTTTATTACAGAAGCTTCTATTACCTTTTGAAACATAAGATTGGAAATCATTTGTGTGCATATATATTTACTTGCTTTAATCCTGTAATAACTCTTATTTCCTTTTCCTATATAATAAATCTTAATATAGTTTATTATAGGACTGGCTACAAGCATTGTCTCTTGTGTGAGATCTAAGGTGCAACTGACCTGTGGTAAGTGACTGGTCCTTTGGGACTGGGAGTAACCTGAATATTACTATGATTCTTGGTGTAAGGGACCACCTATCACAAAGGTAGGTGAGACAGTTTGGAGTGCCCAACGGGACTGTTTGTCACTCCATGGTTAGGCTGTTATAGTGCCTGAGGAGTTTATAGTTGATAATTGGTTGGTGAAATTTAAGTATAAAGCTCATAACCAATTTGGGATTTGTGACCTGGTTCCCAGCAGTCTGCCCAGAGGTTGGTACTCACGTCTTGAGTTACTGCAGACAGTTTGACAACAGGTAATGCTGCAAAAGACTTCTGGCTCTGGTACACTGCATACACACAAACCTGAGTGGAATACACATCTGCATCCATTCAAAGAACAATTGTTCTCTATGTCCACCAAGAGTAGGACAAGAAGTAATTGGCCTAGTTTGCAGCAAGGAAGATTTAGGTCAGATATTAAGAAAATCTTTCTAACTCTAAAGATAGATAAGCAATGGAACAGATGATCTATGGTGGCTGTGGAATCCCTGCTACTGAAGGTTTTTAGGAGCAGATTAGACAAACATCTGTCATGGATGGTCTATGTATACTTAATTCTGCCTCAGCGTGGGTGGGGGGCTAGATCAGTGGTTCTCAACCAGGGGTACATGTACCCCTGGGGGTACGCAGAGGTCTTCCAGGGGTACATCAACTCATCTAAATATTTGCCTACAACAGACAACATAAAAAGCACTAGCGAAGTCAGTACAAACTAAAATTTCATACTATGACTTGTTTATACTGTTCTATATACTATACACTGAAATGTAAGTACAATATTTATATTCCAATCAATTTTATAATTATATGGTAAAAATGAGAAAGTCAGCAAGTTTTCAGTACTAGTGCACTGTGACACTTTTGTATTTTTATGTCTGATTTTGTAGGCAAGTAGTTTTTAAAGGAGATAAAACTTGGGGTGTGCAAGACAAATCAGACTCCTGAAAAGGGCACAGTACTCTGGAAAGGTTGAGAGCCACTGGACTAGATGACCTCTTGAGGTCCCTTCCAGCCCTAGACCTCAATCCCTCTATTCTATGATGTACAGATAGTGCACACAGAGAGCTCATTTCCCCCACTGCTCACACCAGCCACCTCAGATGGGAACACAGCAGTCATTGGGACTCTTACTGTTCAGAACCTTGTTGCTGTGGTCGTGGAGCCAGTCCTGACTCAGGAGTAAGCACCCTCTTCTGAGTCACTCAAACTACTTGTTGGAGCACCGCTGCCCCTAGCACTGCACTAAGGCTTTAGGGCAAGTACTGGCTTGGAAGGGAAAATGCTCCCTACTGAATCACACCACTCTGTGCAACACTACATACCTTAGTACCGCTCTGGGGCATTGGAGTCAGCACTCACTCTGCAGGGAGAGCAACCTCTATAACAAAACTCAACCTTGCTGGTCCTGTCAGATCTAAAAGGATCCCAGGCCATGGCTAGATGGCTCCAGGATGTTACATGATCTGATCAGGCATGGCAAATCCTGTGCTAGATATCTCAAGAGTCTCCTCAGTCTTTTCTCCCAGTCTGTGATCTCCCCTGCTTTTGAGGAATTTTTTTTGGACATCACTGGTAGTTCCTCTGCTGGGTCAGAACTAGCCACTGACGAGGAGAATAAAGTGCACTGCCTTCCATTGGTGTAGAGATGGGAGAATGAGCAAATGAGAGGGTAAACAACTGAATGAGTTTGGCGGTAGCTGGATCAATTGGTGGGAGCATAGAGGGGTGCAGGATCTGGCCTGGCACCACGCATGTTCAGGGCTGGGCAGGGGGAAACAGGAACCTACTTACTAGGGCATCAAAGATGAGCGTATCATAGACATCGGTGGCTGAATTCTCCATCATAATTGAGAACAAGGCATCCAGGGTGTCCTGAAGGAACTGGGGGAGACACAAGAAGAGTAGGAGCTTGAGTGATAACCCCTAGTATGATCCCTGACCCATCCCAAATGCCACTTCAGCCCAAAGGAAAGGAAAGCAGAGATTACTTACATGTACAGTAACCTAAGTTTTCGAGAAGTTTTGCCCCTGTGGGTGCTCCACCACAGGCTGAGCGCAGGCCTGTGTGTTTTTCACTGGAGAGAGTACAGCAGTGTCTGTGGGCCCAAGACAGTACAGCAGCTCCTTGTGTTCCCATACAAGGGTATATAGGGAGTCATGGCCCTGTCACCACTCAATTCCTTCTTAATTGCAAAGCCAGAGTTTCTGCAGCAGAGAGGGAGGAGGGAAGGAGGTGGAGCACCCACAGGGTCAAAACATCTCAAAGAACTCAAGTTACTGTACAGGTAAGTAACCTCTCCTTCTTTGAGTATATGTCCCTATGGTGCTCCACCATAGGAGATACCCAAGCAGTAACTTAACACGGAGGTGGATGCTGAGGAAGCAGATCCAAGGCAGTTTGGAGGACTGTGTCACCAAACATGTCACTCCAGAAGCAGGTAAGATAGTGTCATGTTTGGCAAAGGTATGGACAGAGGACCAGGTCGCAGTCCTGCAGAGTTCAACTATGGGAACATCTTTCACGAGGGCTATAGATGTGGACTGAGCCCTAGTGGAGTTTGCTGTCACTCTGTGAGGAGGTGGTATTCCAGCAGTATCACAGCACATTAAGATGCAACCCAAGACCCACTTTGTCAGTCTTCATGTGGAAATGTGGACTGTCACTTCATCCTCTCTGTAAAAGAGACAAATAGTCTGGGAGAGGCCCTGAAGATCTTAGTCCTGCCCAGGTAGAAGCCAGGAGCCCTCCTAAGATCTAATGTATATAGGCTGGTTTCCTCCTTGGAGGCATGAGGCTTTGGACAGAACACTGGTAGACAGATTTCCTTATTAATATGGTATTCCAAAGAGGCCTCAGGGAGGAAACTAGAATGGGGACTGTTGCAATAACCTTTACCTACTTTTCACCAGTTCACCTTATAATTAAAGTAAATGTGTAGGCCCAGTTATCACAACACGTAGTGCAACCTCATCTCTGTAGAAACCAGCAAATGGTGGGTCTGCCATGAGAGCATTGGATGTTCTTCCATTTGTCTAGCCGAAGTGATGGCTATACGGAATGAAATATTGAGGGAGAGGTGGAGGAGGGAGCAGGTAGCCATCATTTCAAAAGGGGGTTTCCCCAGGGCATTGAGAACCACATTAAGGTCCCACTGGGGGCCCCGGTTCTGTACAGGAGGCAACAAGTTGTATAAGCCCATAAGGAATCTGGTTGTAGGAGGATGGGCAAAAACTGAGAAGCCCTTGATGGGCAAGTGGAAGACCACAATAGTGGCCAAATGTACTCTGACTGAACTCATTAATAAACCCTGTGTCTTTAAATCCAGCAAGTCATCTAGGATCTTGGTGAGCAGAGCTCTTGATGCTTGAGAAGAGGAGTGAAGAGAACCACCTGGAATAGAAGCGTTTCCACTTCTGAAGGTAAGTTTTGCAAGTGGTAGCTTTCCGGCTAGATAGGAGAACTGACTGGATAGGTTAGCTCCATGCCAAGAACCATCTAGGAACCATGCTTTCAGGTTTAAGGATAAGGAATTGGGATGGACCAGGGTCCCTGAGTTCTGTGGCAGGAGATCCTTCCTGAAGGGAAGGCGGAGAGCATTGCCACAGAGCGTTGAAGGAGGTTTGAGTACTTATCTTGGCCAGGACAGTGCTATGAAAATAACCCTCATTTGTTCCTGTTACAGTTTGAACAAGGTTTTGAGGATCAGAAGTAGAGATGGGTAAACATATAGCAGGGTACTGGCCATGGTCTTATCAGGGCATCTCCTAATGAGTTGCAGCTGTACCTTCTCTTGGAGCAGAAGAGGAGACATTTTGTGTTGATTGGGGTAACAAAGAGATCTGCTTCTGGGAGAAGCCCAGGTTTGGCAGATGCTGAGGAAGACAGAATCGTTGAGGTACCATTTGTGGTCCTGATGGAAGTTCCTGCTGATGGAGTCTGCAATTGTATTCTGGAGGCCTGGTAGATAAACTGCTGAGATTTCTATCTGATAGGAAACACACCAGTTCCCGAGTTTTAGAAATTCTGTATGTAACGACTGAGACCTTGCTCCATCCTGCCAATTGATATAGTACATTGCTGCCCTGTTGTCCAGCATTACGCTGATAGAGTGACCCTGTACGCTGTGAAGGAAGTGTTGGCAAGCATATCCAATTGTTCCTAGCTCTAGGAAGTTGATGTGGAGCGTGGCCTCATGTGCAGACCACTTCTCCTGGGCTGTGGCCCTTTGGTGTTGGGCCCCCCTTTGCAAAAGTGAGGCATCTGTTGTGAGGATCTTTGAGGGTGGGGAATGTGAGAATGGAGTTCCCATGCAGACCTTCACTGGGAACTCCTTCCACCACCTGACAGAGTCCAGAACTTTTGGAGGTACGGTGATGCATTTGGAGAGACTATGTCTGTTTGGGATGTACACAGTCCTAGCCATGTTGGAAGACTCCTGAGACACATGAGACGTGACGAACATGGAGGCATATATGTGGCCCAAGAGTTGTAAGCAGGTCCTTGCAGTTATTTGTGAGCTGCACTGTACTGTTGAGATCAGACTGGACATAGTAGAGAACGATTCCTTGGGCAAGCAGGCGCTGGCAGTTAGTGAGTCTAGAGTAGCTCTGTTGAAGTCTATCTTCTGGACCGGAGTCAGTGTAGGCTTCTTCAGATTGACACAGAAACCCAGGGACTGAAATAGGGCCAGTGCCTTGGAGGTTGCCAACTGAGCTCTAGAGCTGACCAACCCCTGAGGAGCCAGTTGTCCAAGTATGGGAATGCTGTGGTGCCCCACTGATGCAGGCGGGCAACTACCAATAAGAGGACCTTTGTAAAGAGGCTTGGGGCTGTAGAGAGTCTGAAGTGGGGGACTCCGGACTGGTAATGATCTGAGCATATTACAAAACATGGGAAATGCCTGAGGGATGGATGGATAGTTACATGAAAGTAGGTGTCCTATAGGCCAAAGGTGATGAAACAGTTTCCTGGATCTAGGGATGGAATTATGATGGAATGGTCTTAAATTGCAAGAAGCAACGGGTAGTTTAGATTGGACATTAGGAAAAACTTCCTAACTGTCAGAGTGGTTAAGCACTGGAATAAATTGCCTAGGGAGGTTGTGGAATCTCCATCATTGGGGATTTTTAAGAGCAGGTTGGACAAACATCTGTCAGGGATGATATGGATAATACTTGGTCCTGCCTTGAGTGCAAGGGACTGGACTAGATGACCTCTCGAGGTCCCTTCCAGTTCTATGATTCTATGGCTAGCATCACCATTCTGAAGTGCTGAAAAAGGACATGGGTGTTCAAGTTTCTGAGATCAAGGATTGGTCTCCATCCTAATCTTCTTTGAGGACTAGGAAATAGTTGGAATCGAACCCTCTTCCAATAAACTTGAGTAGAACTGGTTCGATCATCCCCAAGAGCAGAAGAGATTATACCTCCTGCCCTAAGAGCTCCTTGGGAGAATTATAGACTCATAGAAGTGGAAAGGACCTTGAGAGGTCATCTAGTCCAGACCCCTGCACTCAAGGCAGGACTAAGTATTATCTAGACCATTCCTGACAGTTGTCTGTCCAACTTGCTCTTAAAAATCTCCAAAGACGTGGATTCCAAAACCTCCCTAGGCAATTTATTCCAGTGTTTAACCACCCTGACAGTGAGAAAGTTTTTCCTAATGTCCAACCTAAACTGTCCTTGCTGCAATTTGAGCCCATTGCTTCTTGTCCTATCCTAAGTGCATAAGGAGCACAAGGTATCACCGTCTTCTTTATGACAACCTTTTACATACTTGAAAACTGTTATCATGTCCCCTCTCAGCCTTCTCTTCTCCAGACTAAACAAACCCAATTTTTTCAATCTTTCCTCATAGGTCACATTTTCTAGATCTTTAATAATTTGTGGTGCTTTTCTCTGGACTTTCTCCAATTTGTCTACATCTTTCCTGAAATGTGTCACCCAGAACTGGACACCACTCCAGTTGAGACCTAATCAGCGTGGAGTACAGCGGAAAAATTACTTCTGGTGTCTTGCTTACAACATTCCTGCTAATACATCCCAGAATGATGTTTGCTTTTTTTGCAACAGCATTACACTGTTGACTCATATTTAGCTTGTGATCCACCCCCAGATCCCTTTCCGCAGTACTCCTTCCTTGGCAGTTATTTCCCATTCTGTATGCATGAAACTGATAGTTCCTTCCTAAGACTGTGGAAGAAGCAGTACTTTGCATTTGTCCTTATTGAATTTCATCTTATTTACTTCAGACCATTTCTCCAATTTGTGAAGATCATTTTGAATTCTAATCCTGTCCTCCAAAGCCCTTGCAACCCCTCCCAGCTTGGTATCATCCACAAACTTTATCAGTGTACTCTCTATGCCATTATCTAAATCACTCATTAAGATATTGAACAGAACCGGACCCAGAACCTGTCCCTGTGGGACACCACTTGATATGCTCTTCCAGCATGACTGTGAACCACTGATAACTACTCTCTGGGAATGGTTTCCCAATCAGTTATGCATTCACCTTATAGTGGCTCCATCAAGGTTGCATTTCTCTAGTTTGTTTGAGAAAGTTATGCTAGATAGTATCAAAAGCCTTACTAAAGTCAAGCTATACCACATTTACTGCTTTCCCCCTCTCCACAAGGCTTGTTACCCTGTCAAAGAAAGCTATCAGGTTGGTCTGACATGATTTGATCTTGACAAATCCATCCTATCTGTTAATTATCACCTTACAAGGGTCCCTGGAGAGGGACAGGGATGGATAAATAAAGTGAAGTGGATGCAATAACCCATGCTGACCACCTCTAATATCCACCTCTAATTTGTCTGAGGTGATCTGCTCCCAGGCAGGTAGGAAGTGTAACAGTCAGTTTCCAAAAGAGGGATGGACAGTAGAGTTGTACAGTGGAGGATCTTGGGGAAAAAGTTGCTCAACACCTTCAACCAAGGCGTCAAAACCATCTCTTATACAGGGATGTAGACTGGGTAGTTGTAAAGGGAGGTGGTTTGCTTTTCTGAGGTTTGAATTTCCTCAAAGGCTCCAAAGGGCTAGGAAAGGCCTGGTGTGCATAGTACTGGAACAGTCTGGAACGTTGTGTTTAAGTTTGGCTAAAATGTCTTTGTTGCAGTGAGTGTAGCGTTGCTCTTGAATGTGTAAGGATATGGAGTGAGGAGCTTTAGCCGTTCAAAGGCAAGGTCTTCAGTTGTATCAGTAGCACTGAGAACAGTCCACAAGGAGGCTTTTGCAATCAACTAACCCTCAGTGACGAGGGACTGAAATTGGTCTTTTTGTGGCAAGTGTTCAGTAAAGAGTGTGAACTTAGAATAATTGCTAAAGACTCATTTTGCCATCAAGGCCTGGTGGTTTCCAATTCACAATTGAAGAGCTACCAATGAGCAGCTCTTCCTGCCCAGTAGGTCTAATCATTTGGACTCTTTGTCCAAAGGAAAGGGTCTAGAATGAGCCTGGCTTTAGTAACGCTTTTAAGTGACCAAGTCCACAACCAGGGAATTAGGGGCAGGATGGTGGAAGTGATCCATTCCCTTAACTTGAATATTTGTATCTGCCCACTGGCAGGTGGGCTGAGTGGTGGCAGGTGTTTGCCACAGAGCATGTGCAGGCAATAACAATGCCTCATTAATTGGTAGGGCAAACTTTCCCTCAGGTGGGGGTGGGTGGGTGATGTTTAAAATGTCTACCAGGGAGTGCTGGGAGTCTGGGACTTCTTCTCATGGAATCTGGATGGAGTCTGCCAGGTGTTTCATGAGGTCCTGGAAAGCCTTAAAGTCATCAACATAAGAGGGCAGTGGTGGCATTACTGCCTCGTATGGAGGGGAGGGGACCTGGCTGAAGGAGGGGACTTTTCTTTAGTCTGTGGCTCTTGTTCCTCCTCTGTTTTTCTCAGTACCAAAGAGGGATGTGGTACCAGAGGATGGTCTGTGGTGCCTGTGCATAATGTGGTACCGGTGAGTGTTGGGGTTTGTTTCTAGCTGGCACCCTGTAAAACTGTTCACCGAATTGCTCCCAGGAGTTCCAGTAAACCCACTGAGGAGTGGGTTAGGGAAAGCGTCCCCAAGCGTATTCATATCCCCGATGTTGAGGATGCTTGGTGGGCTCTGGAAGGTCTTCTTCCGTAAACGGACTCAGGAGAGTGTGATGCAGAGCCCTGCACCGAGACCTCAGAGTCAGAAGTATCCTCTCCTGGGTTAAGAGGGGGAGTCTCAGGCATCAATGCCAGTACCAAGAGTTGGAAGCTGACCAATCAAGAGTCATGTTGCAGCTGGTGGGGCAGTGCTGGAGAAGGAACTCTAGCAGACTTCCTTAGTAAGGGAGATTCTGGTTCGTCTGAGACTAAAAGGTCCTCCAGGGAAAGGGACCTGGAGGGTGGTGGAGGGCTATGATAGCCTATGTTCAAATCCCCAGTCAGTACCAGAGCAGGAAACATGGATCAGTGAGGAGATGGTGAATATGACACCAGACAGGTCAACAAAGGGGCTTTTCTGACCTTGGAACTGTAAGAAGGCAACAGTAACAGAGCCCGGGGAGTAGTCCTGTATACATCACAGTGTTGAGAGGTGTCAGAAGGAACCGAGATAGAAGCTACCCTGAGAGTAGAAGACTTCTCCACACACTACTTCTTATGCAATACTGATGTCTCAGTGTTGGTTGCAGTCAGAGTTTCCCAGGAGTGAGATTTTTTTCATTTATCTGGAAAGTGAAAGAGGGTTTTTTTTTCCCTAGAAGGCTTAGTCTCTGAGGCTGCCAACTAGTTTCCAATAGTCACCAAAGTGGCCTGAAATGTTCAGGCCGATGTACTGGGGAGATGGGAGCAGACCCCTCAGGAACTAGGGATCGTACCATTAGGAGGAACTTCACCCTAGCCTCTCTGTCCTTTCTAGACCTGCCTTTAAACCCTGAGCAGACCTTGCACTTTGATGGGATGTAGGTATCTCCAAGACACTGGTGACAGCTAGAGTGCCTGTTGCTGCACGTAAAAAAACCTGTGGCAGGCCTGGCAAGGCTTAAATGCCAGGTGGGGTTTTCAGCGTAACTTGGCATGCCAAAGCACTAACTAAAGTCCTGAAAAAAGGAGTAACCCTCCTTTGAAAGCACAACTACGCTGAAATAAAATTAAATTAAAAAAATAAAATGACAAAAATAACCAAAGTAAATAACTAACTAAGAACATTTCACAATAAGTGAGAAAGCTGGGAAGCTGCAAAATGCGCCATCTCGAGCTGCAGGTGAGTGGCAGCAGGTCCACACCTCCCTACTTGCCTCATATGGGAGCACGAGGAGCTGCTCGGTGCAGGCTTGGGCCCACAGACACTACTTTGCAGTCTCCAGTCAAGAGTGCATGGGTGTGCGTGCATCCTACGGTGGAGCACCCATAGAGAGATATAGTCGAAGAAGAACAGAAATGTACTCCTCAGTCCCTGCGCAATATTGGCCCTTATAATCTGTTCACCTCATTTTTCTCCAGTATGGTGCTTCTGGCCCAGGGAGATAAACATCTTTTTTTTTTTAATTAAAAAATTCTGATGATTTTATTTAAATCAGATTTCTTTTATTTAAATTAAATACAAGTTTATTTTTATTTAAAATTAAATTTTAAATTGACAACCTATGTTAGGGCCTACATTTATTATAATATACTAAAATCATTTAAATTAAATACAAAAAAAAGAATATTAAGCAGTACATGTTTGCTCTCAAGTTTTAAAGTAAGTCAAAGCATTGAACTGGTGGAAGTGACTCACTCAGAACTCAAACCAGAGTTTGTGGAAGGGCTACACTAGCTTTTGATAGCAGTAGCTTCTTCTGCAAGTGCAGAGAATATTTTATTTTTTTCAGTTTATTCAACTAGTCCCATTTAATGACCAGTTCATTCAAAGTTAAGAAAACAACTGGGAGTGGAAAAAGCAGGAATGCTTATTTTCCTCTTCCAATCTATGAATAAAAAGTAAGTGTGAGAGGATGAGATCTAAAAGTTCTAAAATCTTGAAGGACATTGTGACCAGAAATAATCAGTTCAATTCATTAACTTTTATAAATCAGTCTTAAATGCAAAACAGGTTTTGATAAGCTTTTCAGTAGACATTTTTCTTGTTTTCAGCAAATTTAAGGTAGTTTTAATGAAAAATTCTGTGTGCATTTAAATGAATTTGAATTTCCATTCAAATAGAGCTTGATACAAATCACAAGTAAAAAATTACTCATCATCAAGTAAATCAGAAATGCATCATTCAACATTTTCTAATACAATAAAAATGTAAAAATTAAGAAGCTGAATAAATGTAAGTTAAGCTATATCTTACTGGTTAGCAAAAAGAAGCACCAAAGTTAGTATATAGACTACATTTGGCTGAAAATCAACATATTTAATGGTTTCCAACCAATGAGAAAAGACGGTTACTCACCGTAGTAACTGTTGTTCTTCGAGATGTGTTGCTCATATCTATTCCAATTAGGTGTGCGCGCGCCGTGTGCACGATCGTCGGAAGATTTTTACCCTAGCAACACTCGGTGGGCAGGCTGGCGCCCCCTGGAGTGGCGCCGTTGCGGCACCTGATATATACCTCAGCCGGCCCAGAGCCCTCTCAGTTCCTTCTTGCCGACAGTGGGGATGGAGGGCAGGTTTGGAATAGATATGAGCAACACATCTCGAAGAACAACAGTTACTACGGTGAGTAACCGTCTTTTCTTCTTCGAGTGATTGCTCATATGTATTCCAATTAGGTGACTCCCAAGCCTTGCCTTTAGGAGGTGGGGTCGGAGTGAGATACCACAGAATGCAGGACTGCTGAACCAAACGCAGTGTCCTCTCTGGAATGCTGGACTATGGCATAGTGAGTGGCAAAGGTGTGCACCGATGACCAGGTTGTTGCCCTACATATCTCCTGTATAGGTATATGCGCCAGGAAGGCGGAGGACGAGGCTTGAGCTCGGGTGGAGTGGGCAGTAAGGTGCGTGGTGGGAACATCAGCCAAGCCATAAAATGCCCGGATGCACGACGTGATCCAGGATGAGATGCGCTGGGAGGAGACCAGGAGGTCCTTCATCCGGTCTGCCACAGCAAGGAAAAGTTGGGTTGTTTTCCGAAAGGGCTTCGTCCGCTCAAAGTAGAAGGCGAGGGCCCTACGGACATCCAGGGAGTGAAGTTGTTGCTCCCTTGGAGATGGGTGCGGCTTCGGGTAGAAGACCAGCAGAAAAAAGTGCTGGTTAATATGAAAGGCCGACACTACCTTGGGAAGGAAGGCCGGGTGTGGTCGCAGCTGTACCTTGTCCTTGTGGAACACTGCGTAAGGGGGTTCCGAAGTGAGCGCTCTGAGTACAGATACTCGTCGAGGTGATGGCTACGAGGAAGGCCGTCTTCCAGGAGAGGTACAGGAGCGAGCAGGTAGCCATAGGCTCGAATGGGGCCCCCATGAGCCTGGTTACCACAAGGTTGAGGTCCCAAGTAGGGACCGGGTGGCGAACTACAGGATACAATCGCTCTAACCCCTTGAGGAACCTGCTGACCATGGGGTTGGAAAAGATCGAGCGTCCATCCTCGCCAGGGTGAAAGGCCGAGATTGCCGCCAGGTAGACTTTCAATGAGGAAAGCGCCAGACCCTGCTCCTTGAGAGACAGGAGGTAGACCAGAATGGTATGCACCGGCACCTGCGAAGGGTTGATACCCCGAGGGCCGCACCAGGAGGAAAAACGTTTCCACTTGGCCGAGTAGGTGGACCTGGTAGAGGGCTTCCTGCTACTTAACAAAACTTGTTGAACTGGGCTGGAACAATGCAAGTCAGACTGGTTCAGCCATGCAGCAGCCACGCTGTGAGGCGGAGAGACTGCAGGTCGGGATGACGAAACCTGTCGTGCACCTAAGTAATCAGTTCCGGCCACAACGGAAGAGTGATTGGGGCGATCACTGAGAGCTCTAGGAGAGTGGTGTACCAGTGCTGCCTGGGCCACGCCTGGGCGATCAGGATTAGGCGGGCCCTGTCCCTGTGTAACTTGAGCAGGACCCTGTGGACCAGCGGTACAGGTGGGAAGGCATAGGACTGGTGGTCTGTCCAAGGCAGGAGAAAAGCGTCCGTCAGCGAGCCTGGGGAGCGTCCCTGAAGCAAGCAGAACACGTGGCACTTCCGGTTCTCGCGAGTCGCGAACAGGCCTATGTGGGAAAATCCCCACCTCCGGAAGACAGAGTGGATAACATCGGGGCGAATGGACCACTCGTGTGCCTGGAAGGACCTGCTGAGGCGGTCCGCCAAGGTGTTCTGAACCCCTGGGAGAAAGGAGGCCACCAGGTGGATGAGTGGGCTATGCAGAACTCCCAAAACCGTATGGGTTCTTGGCAGAGCGGGAACGAACATGCCCCTTCTTGTCTGTGGATATAGTACATGGCCGTTGTGTTGTCCGTGAGGACTCTGACAGAACAACCCTGAAGGTGCTTGGAAAAAGCTTGGCAGGCGAGGCGTACTGCCCGCAGCTCCCTTACGTTGATGTGGAGGGCTAATTCATGAACCGACCACAGACCTTGTGTCTGAAGACCTTTCCGGTGGGCCTCCCCCAAGCGAGGGGTGACGCATCTGTGGTCAGGGCCAGGGAGGGCAGTGGGGCCTGGGATGGCACCCCTTCCATCACCTTCTTGGGGCCTAGCCACCAATCTAGGGAGGCTAGGAACTTCTATGGCACCTTCAGTACCATGTCCATGCTGTCTCTGCGTGGGTGGTATGCTGCCAAGAGGCATGCCTGGAACGGACAGAGGCGTAATCTGGTGTGTCTGGTCCCGCATGAGCAGGATGCCATGAGATCCAGTAGGCTTAGGCAGCTTCGAGCTGTCGCGAGAGTCGCCAGGATTATCGGTATAAGTCTAACCCTTGGGTTGATTCCAAAGTGAATTTTTTTTTTTTTTTTTTTTTTTTTACATTTGGTAGCAGGCCAAGCTATCTGAACATGCTCATGGCCGTCTGAACCTGCGACTGGACTTGGCTACTGGAGTTGCCGGGGATAAGTCAGTCGTTGAGGAATGGGAACACTTGAATCTGCCATCGACGAAGAGCGGCCGCCACAACGGCCATGAACTTCGTGAACACCCTTGATGCCATGGATAGGCCGAAGGGAAAAGTGGCGAATTGGAAGTCTCATTGGTCTACCGCAAAGCGGAAGAGACGTCTGCGTGGTGGGTAGATTGCAATATGGAAAAACGCGCCCTTCATATCGAGGGCAGGGTACCAGTCGCCGGGATCCAGGGAAGGGATCATAGAACCCAGGGAAACCATGCGGAACTTCAACTTTACCATAAGTTTGTTGAGTCCACGAAAGTTCGGGATAGGACGTAGTACCCCCCTTTTTGATATGGGGATCAGGAATTAGTGGGAACAGAATCCTTCGCCCCTGAACTCCCTTGGAACCTCCTCTATTGCCCCTATAGAGAGGAGCATTTGCACGTCCTGAATCAGGAGTTGCTCGTGAGACGGGTCCTTGAGATGGGAAAGGTGGTCTCTGAAGGGAGGGGGCGGGTCTTGTATGGAGACTGGTGCTCCGTCCTTGGACGTGGCTTCAAAAGCTTGCTCGGGCCCCGCCGATGCCCGTGTGATGACCCGACTGCCTCCTCCTACCACCCCGGCCTCGCTTTCCTGCGAAGTCCTGTCTAGGCCTTTGTGTGGTGTAGGGGCGCCGCGCGAAGGGCCGGAACGGCCGGCGCTGCGTGATGGGGGTATGCATCCCCAGTGTTCATATGGTGCGACCGTCACTTAGGGGCTGCAGCCTCGAGTCCGTTTTCTCGGAAAACAGGCCCTGCCCATTAAAGGGCAAGTCCTGAATTGTATACTGCACCTCCGGGGGGAGCGGGGAGGACTGACACCAGGGGAGACATCATAGGGCAATTCCTGAAGCCAGTGTTCTGGCCACTGAGAGAGCCATGTCAAAGGAGGCCTGTAATGATATTCTGGCCACCTCTCTGCCCTCCTCTACTAGGGCGGAGTACTCTTGCCTGGACTCCTGGGGCACAAATTCTTTGAATTTTTGCATCGAGTTCCAGGTGCTGTAATTGTAGCGACTCAGGAGGGCTTGCTGGTTAGCTGCTCTGAGCTGAAGGCTGCCCCCAGAGTAAATCTCTCTGCCGAACAGAGCCAGCGGAGGGGCCTGTTGGTTATGCCTTTCCCTCTCGTTCACAGATTGAACGACCAGGGAGCATGGTTGGGGGTGAGTGTACAGTTACTCAAAGTCTTTCGGGGGCGCCATGTATTTTCTCTCCACCCCCCTGGCAGTGGGGGGTGTTGAAGCCGGAGATTGCCAAATTGGAGTGGCGTTGGTGTATATCGCCCACACAAATGGTAGGGCTACCCGGGTGGGGGCACCAGCTGTCAAGGTGTCCACTACCGGGTTCTCAAGCTCCACCACCTCTTCCACCTGCAGGTTCATAGTGAGAGCCAATCTGCGAAGTGGATCTTGGTGGTCCCGGAGATCAACAGGAAGCGGGCCGGAGGACGATACTCCTGCCACTGCCCCATCCGGGGAGGAGGGGGACGACAATCCCTGGACTAGAGAGTCCTGGGGCAGGTCCTGTTGTGGGAGCTCTACTGCCTCCAATTCCATGGCCTCAGGGTCTGGAGCCTCGGCCGATGGGTGGACCGTTGGTTCTGGGGCCTCCGGGGGAGGGCGGAACACCGTTACCTCTGGTGCCCGGGACTCCGAATGAGCCGAATGGGAAGCTCTGGAGGGGGCCCCCTGGGACTGGTGGAACACCATCGGAGTCCAGAAAGGCCACTGTTGTGATCCCTGGGCCGGGATCTGCATATTGTCTTGCCAATGGCTAGGGCCCTCTACAGCGTGGCTCTGGTCCATATAGTAGCTATTGCCAGCCCTGGAGGACTGAGAGGTCGAGCGGGAGGGCCAAGGCGGAGCGGAGTGGCCTTGTGGGCCAGTCCGCGGAGCTGTGCTGTGCTGTGGCAACGGGGATCGGTGCCGGGATCTGGGTCGGTACCGGGACCTGGGTCGGTACCGACGGCTGTCTCGGTACCGGGAGCCCGACCTGGATCGCGTACGCCTTGGCGAGCGGTAGCGAGGTCGATTGTCCGGAGATGTGCGCTGCGACCGGCCACGGGACCGGGAGCGGTACCGGGAATCGTAATATCGTCGACCGTGTCTGGAGGTCGACCTGGAGTGCGACTGGCGCCGAGAAGGTGGTTGGTGCCGGGACTGCGAGCGGCGTCGAGGGGGAGATCTGGACAGATGTTGGCCAATCTCCACATGCGGCACCGGACATAGCCTGTCGGGCTTGCCTCGGGACGGGGCGACTTTCATCATCGGTGCTGGAGATTGATGCGGTGCCGGATCGGTCATCGCGATCAGGTCTCTTGCTGCCGAGAAGGTGTCCGGAGTGGATGGCAGTGTAAGCTCTACCTCGGCGTGCACCGGGGAGCTGGCGGTCCCCAAGCTCAACGGTCTCAGTGGTACCTGAGTTGACGGGGCCGGTGCTGGCATTATCACGGGCGCCAAGCTCAACGGACCTTGCAGTACCGGAGTCGTCGGTGCGGGAGACTTAGGTAGGGGCACCGAGCTCAACGGACCTTGCGGTACCGGAGTCGTCGGTCCCGGAGTCTCAGCTGGCGGCCCCGAGCTCAACGGTCTCTGTGGTACCGGAGTCGACGGGGCCGGGGCCGGCATCACCAGGGCCACCGAGCTCAACGGACCTTGCGGTACCGGAGTCGTCGGTGCTGGCGCCGGGCCGGAAGACTTGGCCGGGCGGTCCTGAATTGGCTGTGGCTGTCGCAGCACCGGGGGTGGTGCCGGCGCCGGGCCCTGCTTTCTCAACGTCGGAGACATCGACCGGCGCCTCTGAGGGATCGCGGCCTGAGTCGGGCAGTGCCGGGGCTCTTCGCTCGAACTCGGCTGCTCCGGGGCCACTGATGCAGTACTTGCCACCGAAGTCAGTACCGGGTTATGGTGTGGGGTCGGCATCGGGCTGAGTGCCGCTTCCAACAGGAGCTGCTTCAAGCGAAAGTCCCGCTCCTGCTTGGTCCGAGGCTTGAAAGCCTTGCAGATATGGCACTTATCTGGAAGATGGGACTCCCCGAGGCACTTCAGGCAGGAATCGTGGGGGTCCCCCGTGTCGGCTTCAAGCAGGCCGAGCACGGCTTGACTCCCGGAGAGCCAGGCATCGGCCCGGTACCGGGAGGGAGACAGGGGAAAAAAACCCCTATCTCCCACTACTATTTACACTAACTTCAAACAAAACTATCAAAAAACTATTAACAACTACTTAAAAGTACTTAAAACTATAAACAATGGTAAACGAGTGCTAACTAAGCTAGGGAGGTGGAGAGCAGCTACGCTGTGCTCCACAGTTCTAACAACCGTCACAGGCGGTAAGAAGGAACTGAGAGGGCGCTGGGCCGGCTGAGGTATATATCAGGTGCCACAACGGCGCCACTCCAGGGGGTGCCAGCCGGCCCACCGAGTGTTGCTAGGGTAAAAATCTTCTGACGATCGTGCACGTGGCGCGCGCACACCTAATTGGAATAAATATGAGCAATCACTTGAAGAAGAATCAACCTTTCTTTAGGAAAATTACAAATGCAAAACACAGTTAAAATAGATGACTTTAAAACGTTTCCTGCTTGCTGATTTAAATCTCTTTGATTTAAATCAGTTAAGCCACCCTATCCCAGCACTTCCTTGGAAGACAATTTTCCAGCCTTATCCATCTCCCTGACAGGACAGTTCTCATACTTGGCCCAAATTCCCCCTTTTCTTTGTTTCATTTGATCCCTCCTCATTCCACCATGGTTCATGCCCCTCAGAGGTACAGACACTCCCCATCATATCTGCTACCATTTGCCAATGAAAGGCAAGTTAGAAGCATCATGGCAGCATTTCACTGGCCATTCATGACCTAGGAAGGATGTGCAGAATGGCTATACAACCCACTCTGGAGAGCAAGGAGTTATGGAACAGCCATGCCCAGACACCCCTGCAAAAGCTGGAGGCTGGGCTGTAAAAAGAGGAACTGAGCAGCTCAGAGGCAGGCAGTGGAACGGAGCAGGTGGCTGCTCTGAGGGGAAGTTACTGCCCGGGAGCTCACTGCCTGGCACTTGACAACACAGACCTGTGCAAACCCATAGGGGAGAAGCAGGGGTCGGAGTGTGCGGCTCAGAGACTTGGCTGGACTGAGTTACTCTGGGAAGCTGAAGGAGACTGGGGTAGGAAGTGGTCCGGGGGGTGGGGGAGTGGAGGGGACAGCATCTTGGCACCCCAAGATGTAGGGTGTAGCTGCCCACCACTGGGCCCTGGACTGGAGCCCAGTGGAGAGGGTGGGCCCAGGCTCCCCTATCCCCTCCAAGAGGCAATACAACGGGAGCCTCACCTCCAGTGAAAGGCTGGCTGGAAAAGACTGTGACTGGTCAAGGGCCTGGCCCTCAAGCCCCTGTGCTAAGGGGAGGACTGGAAACCCTTGGGGCAGGGACCCCAAAGGACAGGGCTGAGCTTCAATGGGGAGATGTCCTGCCAATGCTCACGTGACCACTAGGCAGCACTGTTGGTTGTTGTGCACCTTCTGCAGTGTGGTTTCTGAGAGTTACCAAAATCTGCAGCCTTTCCCAGATTAACCCCTTCCTGTCAGTGTAACATGCCACACATCCCAGTCATTGTGGCTCCCTGGTCTCTTCCCCGAGAGCTGCACCCAGTCCAGGGGGCCCTGATCCCCGTTAGGCCCCTTGGATGTCACTACAATATCAGCAACAACTCAGCCTGTGACCCCTCCATATTTCTGTGGTTCTTCTCTGAGCTCCGAACAGTTTGTCAGTAACTATCTCTCTGGCAATGAGGTGCCCAGAGCTGAGCATCAGATCCCAGGTGGGGTCTCCCAGAGAGAAAAGGACAGCCCCTCCCTGTTCCAGGCTGGAGCTGTGTACATACACCACTCAGTGTGGCACTGGTCTATATCCTCACTGCTATATCCTCAGCTCCCTTGCCCACTCTGCCGCGGGCCTGCTCACCAGGCTTTGCCTGCTGAATCTTCACTTTCCAGTTCTCTCTTTCTAAGGGGGGTGCAAAGCGGCAGCTGTTTGGAATGGGGATATGGGATGTTCTTCCTGTGGGACAAAGAGGGCTGGCCCAGGAGAAGCTCTGAAGAGCTAGGCTGCCAAGGACTCTTCTTACCTTGATGACTTCTCCTCCATCCACCTTCATTAGCTTCTGGAGGTTTCCAGCCAGGAGGTTGGGCTTCGAACGCCACTTCAACAGCCCCAGCAGGTCAACTGCATGGAAACAAACTCATTCATTCAGTCAGTCCTTATTTTCTATTGACCTAGGTACTGACTGAGCCCTTTGGCTGCACCTCCAAGTCAGCCAGCATGCCCTGTCCCCCAACCAGCCTCCCCCACATCCACTGCCCAAGTCAGCATCAAGAGGTTCAGAACAGAATCCTCTGCTGGAACAGAACATGCTCCCTATGAGGAAAGTGGCTGAATGACTGGCAGGAGTGACTGTGGTGTGATTCTCCACTCGCTCCCACCTGCACCAGTCAGGAGTAATTCCACTGAAGTCAATGAAGTGCCAGTGGTGTGAGTGAATTCCCTGCTGGCTTTCACAGCTTCAGTGCTATGTTAATATTAGATGTGGCTTTTCATTTCTGCATATGTTACAGGGGGAAAGAAAGGAAGCAAAAAAACAAAAGAAAAATCAAAAGTGGCCTTGTGGCTTCCTTGAGTGAAGGAGTCTTCTGAATGAGTGCAACTCCTGCCCCAGTTCCCATCTGCTCACAGCTCAGAGGGAGCCAGGGTCAGCCTGCATGTCAATCAATTTATGCTATGGCCAGGTAGGCCTGTGGCTGCCCTGGGAATACGAGTGTTTACACATCCACCTCTGCTTCCCTCCTCTCTTCTTGCACTGAGCTAAAGCTTGACACCTGGTCACAGAGTCCTAAACAGAAACTGCCTGAAAAGCCATGACCTCAATTGCAAGCCCACGAAAGCACTACACATTCTAGGACAGGACCACGGAACAGAAAGTCTCCACTAGCTTCTGGGTCCTGCTGGGTCACTATGTTCTGTGGCCACATTTCAGAAGCAAACATCCAGACATACACCTTTCAACCAGCCAGTTTGAAAGATTAACAATACTGACCTGTCAAGAATCAGGGCCTGCAGCAGAGCCAGTCTCCAGGCGGTCTCATCAGTATAGCTGGCCTGCAGCAGACTGCCTGATTGGTCTTGCCATTTAATTAGCTGAAGGGGACAGCGGCCCAGTTCTTAAGCCAGCAGCAGCAGCAGCTAACTGGCTGCTCAGTGCTCATGCCTAATGCTGTGCCTGCTCCTCTCTTATCTTGTTCCTCCCGCTCCTGCCTTGCCTCTTTGCCTACCACCTGCTTGCTCCAGTTCCTGCTCTCCGGTTTGATTCAGGATTCTGGCTACTGACTCCAGCTTGACCCTTGGCTCTGATATCCTGTTCCTGACCTCCTACTTGAACCTTGGCTCCAGCTTCTGACTATTGACTCTGGCTCTGACCCTAGTCCCTGGCTCGGATGCTTGGGTCCCAACGCCTGCTCCAACCATCAGGTCTGATACCTGCTCTGACCACTAAGCTTGACCACCCTCATCCCAGTCACCTGACATATTGAACAGCCCTAAAAAATTAGACCAGGGGTCCTTGGAGCAAGCATGGACCCCAGTAAGGCCCCAGCAGAACTAGTGGATGCTGTCCAGAATGTGCGGGAGCAAGTAATTGTCCTGTAATCACAGACTTTGGCCTTGCAGGTGCAGTTGCTCTGCTGGTTCCTCCAACTCCACCCCGACCGCAGAGCCGAAGATTCTCCTGCCTGACAAATCTGATGGTGCACAGGACACGTTTTGGGTGTTCGCAAACCAACATCAGCTCCTGTTCTTACTATGCCCTCAATCATTCCCCATGGACCAGTCCTGTGTGGGGCTCATCTTTAGCTTGTTGACTGGGGCGGCCTTGGCCTGGGTTTCTCCCCTCCTGGAACAGTCCAGCCCCTTTTTGCGACAATTAGGGGAATTAATTCAAGCCACATCCATTATCTCTGATGACCCCAACTATATACAGACCACTGAGACAATCCTTCGAGCCTTACAGGAGGGACATAGGCCCGTTGCCAAATATGCCAGTGGGCAGAGCAGGACCCCCAAGTCAGTTTCTGAAGCAACTCCAAATACCTCTATAATTCAACGGCTGATAAGCTCAGAAATTCACCTAGAGACCCAAGTCAACTCAGGGGCCTCAGGTAATGTTAAGGTCTTGAGCTTTGCCACGGCCCATGCAATTCCCACCACGCACAAGAACTCTTCAGATCTGATCGAGACTGTTGATGGGTCTCTTCTCTCCATAGAACAGTAACCCACCAGACCTTGCCACTAATGGTTATCACCCTCCGGGCAGATCAGAAAACACTCCAATTTGGATTATTCTGGGCCCCCATGTGCGGTCATCCTAGGCATGTCCTGGCTAACCACCCATGACCCCCACATTCATTGGCAGGAGACCCTACACTTTAGCTCCCACTATTGCCGGTTATCCTGCCTCCCAGGATCTCAGAACCAGAGATGCTCTGTGGTTCATGTCACCCACTGGAAGACCATGATCATCAAGGAACAAGACCGCTAGGACCCTGACCGCCCCCTACAGCTCCATTTTCTTCAGCCAAGATCCCCCACAAATATCGTGACTTTGCCAATGTTTTTGAGAAGAGGAAGGAAGACATCCTGCCCCCACATGGGACTTAAGATTGCATGATCAATCTCCAGCCTAAAGCCAAGATCCCATTTGGTCAGATATATGCCCTCTTTGAACCTGAACTTCAGGCTATCTAAATGTACTTGTAGGAGAACATTCAGAAGGGTGTCATCCACCTGTCCACATCCCCAAAGGGCTCTCCAAACTTTATTGTCAAGAAGAAGGACGACTCTTTGCAGCCGTGTATTGACTATGTGACCCTGAACAAGCTAACTGCATGAAACCGCTCCCACTTATAAATGAACACTTAGACCGGCTATGGGCAGCCTGTATTTTCATGAAGTTAGACATGAGTGGGGCCTATAACATGGTGCTCGTGCATGAGGGAGATGAGTGGAAGACCATCTTTCATACTCTATATGGCTTCTACGAATATCTATTCATGCCGTTCAGCCTAAGCAAGGCCCCAGCAACATAGGAACATATGTGGGGTAATCTTCCTTCAGTACCACCCCTCCTGCCCCTTCTAAAATACTAATTAGGTAAAAATTAGTAACCACATGCCCCCGGGCATGCTTTTAAGACATGTGACTCCTTCGAGGGAAAAGAGTATAAGAATCAAGCAAAGTAAATTACTGTGGTTGGGATTCCTTAATTGATGCTTGAAGAAGCAACGCTGCTAGACAGAGTAGCTAAAACTCTGCTCCGTGGGCATAAGTAGGACTGTGAACCAGAGGGGTCTCAAGGCAACCAAGGCCTCGCCTCGAGGGAATCCAAAACAGACCAGAGGGCTGAAAAGAACAGACTAGGAGGAAAGAAGCCATCTATAAAATTGGTAACCACCTTCTCTGTTTGCCAAGTAGGAACTGCGTGATGCTAGGGCAGGGCCTGTTTGTGTATGTTCGTGAAAGACTCATTAAGAGGAATGTATCGCTCTTAATGTATAGCACTTAATGTCTAACATAGGAGTTATGTGCTTAATATAACCCTTTACCGCTTATGTAATTCCTTCTCAATAAACTGCTGTGTACTGAAGACAATTAATGTAGACCTTTTTCACTGGTATGACAGTAATCTGCTCCACCGGGAGCCAGTAAAGATCCATTTCAGGGGTAGTAGCGCCACCTGTTGTCAACAGTGATTGTCATGGTTGGAGTTCTTTGTAGAAATGGGACTCCTGAACAGACGTTCTTTGGTTGTGTCCACCATTTTAGGGAGTCTTTGACCTTGCGTGGCATTGTAACAAATTAGGTTGTGCCTGTGCAGTATGTACACTGTTCGAAGCCAGGCCTGTAAGCATCTCATGTGAAATCTGGTGTGTTTGACAACAAATGTTGCGGACATATGCCCCAAGAGCTGTAAATATGTTCTGGCTGATGTTTATGGGCTGTCCATCAATGTCTAAATTAAATTGACTAATGTGATGAAGCATTGCTGAGGTAGCGTTGCTGCTGCTGTTGAACAGTCGGGACAGGCTCCTATGAATTCCAATCTCTGGACAGGAATCGGTGTGGACTTTTGCACATTTATCTATAACCTTGGGCTTGTGAAAATGGTTATCATACTCTGTGTGGCGTTTATTGCTTCTTGTTGTGTGGGTGCCCTTGTGAGGCAATCATCCAAGTATGGAAAGATCATGACTCCATGTCTGCGGAGGTATGCCACCATGACAGCTAGAACTTTGGAGAAAACCCTTGGGGTGGTGGACAAGCCAAAGGCTAGTACTTTGTATTGGAAGTGTTGTTTCCCTAGGGTGGACCTCAAGAATATTCTGTGTGATGGGTGGAAGATAATGTGGAAATACACCTCCTGCAGGTCGAGGTGCAAGAGCCAGTCTCCCTTTTCTAACACTGGAATTATGGTTGGTACTGTCACCATCTTGAAATGTTGGGTTTTTACAAATTTGTTGAGTTTCCTTAGATTCAATATGGGTCTCCATCCGCCTGTCTTTTTCTGCGTGAGAAAATAATTTGAATAGAACCTTTTCCCTCTGTGTTGAGTTGGTACAGGTTCCACTGCACCTAGATAAATAAGATTATTTACTTCCTGTTGCAACAGTGACTCATGAAAGGGGTCCCTGAAAAGGGATGGGGAGGGAGGGTGGGTGAGATGAAGATAAAGGGGATGGAGTAACCAGTTTGGATCATTTCTAAAACTCATCTGTCTGTCGAGATGCTGCACCAAACTAGGTGAAAAGGTGACAAACGATCTCCGAATGGTCGGGAGGTAGTTTCTGTTTCTAGCATTAGAATAAGCGATTGTCTTGTGCCCTCAACCACACCTTAAAAATTGCTGTCTAGTTTTGGATTGTTGGGACGTTGAAGGTTGGTTTTGTGGCTGTCAACGTCTGGTCTGCCTTTGCTTGCAGCATTGGTCATACTGTCTATTTTGTAAAAAGAAAAGGAGTACTTGTGGCACCTTAGAGACTAACAAATTTATTTCAGCCTAAGCTTTCGTGGACTACAGTCCACTTCTTTGAATGCATAGAATGGAACATACAGTAAGAGGATATTTATATATTCAGAGAAACATGGAAAGGTGAAAGTACCCATACCAACTGTAAGAGGCTAATTAATTAAGAGGAACTATTATCAGCAGGGGGGAAAAACGGTGGGTACTTCCACCTTTCCATGTTTCTCTGAATGTATAAATATCTTCTTACTGTATGTTCCATTCTATGCATCCAAAGAAGTGGACTGTAGTCCATGAGGGCTTACGCTGAAATAAATTTGTTAGTCTCTAAGGTGCCACAAATACTCCTTTTCTTTTTGCTGACACAGACTAACACGGCTGCTACTCTGAAACCTGTCTATTTTGTGCGTATGGTAGTGATCGGAATCTCTGGGTATAATTCCTGCCCTGTTTCTTTTCATTTGCAGGTGTGTAGATACCTATGCTGTGTTCAATCACTCAATAAACCCTCCTGTTTTACGCTGGCTGAGAGTCACTCCAGTCTAGAGAACAGGGTTGCATCATTCTCTTCCAGAGCGGAGGCCCCAGGGGTCCAGACCGAGTGGACTCCTTGTGGGGGCCCACGGCAAGAAACAGGTGTGCTAAGGCTCCGAGAGGTGCGGCTCCAGGAGGTGGAGGGGCTTAACCCCCGAGAGAGAGTGGACCTCTGAGAAGGGCTGTCTCACTGAAGGGGGCTCCCCACATGGACCACACGGGGCTAAGAGTGGGCACGACCTGTGAGTCCGTGACAACATCAATGCTACAAATGCCTCCAACAAGCAAGCCTCTTTTCTTTGCTAACTATACTTTCCACCATCGTGCTCAGCCAGAGATCCTCGCCGAATTATCAATGCTTGCCATTACCAAAATCATTGCCCACAACCAACAGGTAAACCAAGAACTCCAGGGGCAATTAAAAATCGCCAAGACAACTTATAAATTGTATGCCAACCAGTCCCGCCAGCCAATACCTGGTTTTGGGGCAGGGGATAAGGAGTGCTTGTCCACCTGGAATCTGTGATCAACTTACCTCTCTGCAAAGCTGGACTATCAGTACACAAGGTCTTTCCAAATCACAAAACAGATTAACCCTGTTATGTTCAAGTTACAGCTACAAGATTCCCTCAAGATTTACACTGTTTTTACATCTCCCTTCTAAAAATTATTATTCAAGAATCCTATCCACTGCATACTCCTCCACCTATAACTGTTTGGGGCCAAGAAAAATAAGCGGTTCAATATATTTTAGATCGGGGTGGGCAAACTTTTTTGGCCCGAGGGCCACATCTGGGTATGGAAATTGTATGGTGGCCATGAATGCTCAGAAAATTGGGGTGGGGATTCAGGAGGGGGTGAGGGCTCTGGCTGGGGGTGCAGGCTCTGGGGTGGGGCTGGGGATGAGGGGTGTAGGAGAATGCTCTGGGCTGGGACTGAGGGGTTCAGAGGGCAGGAGGGGGATAAGGGCTGGAGCAGGGGGTTGGGGCGCGGGAGGGGCTCAGGGGTACAGGCTGTGGGCGGCGCTTACCTCAAGCAGCTCCTGGAAGCAGCGGCATGTCCCTTCTCCAGCTCCTACACAGAGGCGCGGCCAGGAAGCTCTGCATACTGCCCTATCCTCAGGTGCCAATGGGAGCTGCGGGGGTGGCACTTGGGGCGGGGGCAGCGCATGGAGCCCCCGGCTGCCCTACGCATAGGAAGTGGAGGGGGGACATGCCGCTGTTTCCAGGAGTTGCGCGGAACCGAGGCACAAGCATGTGGAGTGGCTCCCGACCCCACTCTCCAGCGGGGGCTCGAGGGCCAGATTAAATCGGCTGGCAAGCCGGATGTGGCCCACGGGCTGTAGTCTGCCCACTCGTGTTCTAGACTCTTGCTGGGCATCTAATTGACTGGGACAGGTGTGGCTCAGACAAAGTTCCTGAGAACCTGCAGAACCCATCCATGCCCGAGATCTCCTGCAAGCCTTTCACCACACGTACCCCAAGAAACCAGGCTCCAAGGCCACTAGACGGCACCCTCAATGGTGAGGGGGGTACTGTCAGGGCCTGCAGCAGAGCTAGTCTCCAGGCAGCCTCATCAGTACAGCTGGCCTGTAGCAGGCTGCCTGACTGGCCACATCACCTGATTGGCTGGAGGGTCTAGCAGGCCAGCTCTTAAGCCAGCAGCTGCAGCTAACTGGCTTCTCAATGCTCATGCCCAACAATGTGCCTGCTCTTGTGTTACCTTGTTCCTGCTGCTCCTGCCTTGCACCCAGCCTTGCCTCTGTCCTGCCCTTGCCTTGAACCCTTCTTTCCCTACTACCCTGCTTACTCCAGTTCCTGACCTCTGGATTGACCTGTGTCTCTGGCTTCTCACTACTAACTCCGGCTTGACCCCTTGCACTTTCCCAAGCATTTTCCTCACAGGCAAGAGGCTGCCCATGGATGCTGATACATGTGTGTTTATTCCCCGTAACTAACAGCTGTATCATAAAGGATATCCTGAAGGGGGCTGATGGGCTGTGCAGCTGTGTGCAGGGTGGACACACACATACAGATGTGTAGGAAGTGAATACAGCTTATTTAAGAGTGTGGCAGTATCACACTGGCATGTTGTGATGTGCACACTGGCATACTACAGAAGTGTCACACTGAAGTTCGTGGTGTGCACATCTGCTGAAAGCAGGGGAAAACTCCTACATACCATTCTGGGTTAGTTTGGTGGAGCAGACGAGGGTGGAGATTTGGAAGCTGTCCCGGGAAGATATGCCCATACCAGCCATGCCACCGCTCACTCGGAATGAGGAACCAGAAAGGGTCTTTGCCTCTGACAGACTTCTCATAAAAGACAGATTCAGGTAAGAGCTGGCGTCCTCCAATTTCCTGATGTCACCCTAAAATCCAAAGTGTGTCATCAGAATGGGCAGGACATAAAAGATTCATCCTGTATGACTCAGCATTTTTTGATAAATTTGGTTGATAGCAGTAACTATGTTGATGTAATATACTTAGACTTGGTAAGGTATCGACTTAGACCCACATGACATTCTGGTAAAAATAATTAGCATTACACTAAGTCAGTGAAGAAGATGGATTTAAAAGATTACAAACTGGCTAACTGCTAGATCTCAAAAAGTAATTGTGACATTCCACTCCATATGTTTTATGGAAATATGCTTATGAGTGTAAATATGATGTAATTGGAATATGCTTTATGCAAAAGGTCTCTTGTAAGGTATTATTACAAAGCTTATAATCTACTGAGTGTGTTCACCCTATTTGTATGAATGTATCATTCTTGTATCTGAAACTAGGAATATGAAGTATAACTGAAGTCCTACTGTAATTATGCAAAGTGTGGGCCCATTAATGGTGGTTTGGAAGCTTGATGGCTCCCATTGACTAGGACAATTAGTTGTAAATGGCTCTGTTTACTTGCAAACCTCCCTTGGTATATCAGAATGAAGAATGAGGTCTCACAGGACACGTGACCATGCCACAGGATACTGGAATCCATCTTAAACCTGGTGCTTTTCCATTTAGAAGGAGGGATGGGGATCCAGAGAGACAAAAGGTTCCTGCCTCAGGCCAAAGCTATAAAAGGGGGTGGAACAGAACAAAGGGGACTAACAGTCATGAGAATACCCCTGCTTTCCACCTAAGATGTCTGCTGGAACTAACAAGAACTGTACCAGGGGAAAGGATTGGGCCCAGACTAGGAAGGAGTCTAGTCTGTGAAAAAAGCTTATTGGAACATCTCTGAGGGTGAGATTTACCTGTATTCAGTTTCTTAATGTATTAGGCTTAGACTTGCATGTTTTGTTTTATTTTGCTTGGTAACTTACTTTGTTCTGTTATTACTTGAAATCACTTAAATCCTACTTTTTATACTTAATAAAATCACTTTAATTTATTAGTAAACCCAGAGTAAGTGATTAATACCTGTGGAAGCAAACAGCTGTGCATATCTCTCTATCAGTGTTATAGAGGGCAGACAATTTATGAGTTTACCCTGTATAAGCTTTATACAGAGTAAAATGGATTTATTTGGGGTTTGGATCCCATTGGGAACTGGGTGTCTGAGTGCTGGAGATAGGTGACCTGCTGAGCAGTTTTTGGTTAAAGTCTGCAACTTTGGGGGCATGGACCAGACCTGGGTCTGTATTGCAGCAGGCTAGCATGTCTGGCTCAACAAGGCAGGGTTCTGGAGTCCCAGGCTGGCAGGGAAAACGGGCTCAGAGGTAATCTCAGCATGTCAGGTGACAGTCCCAAGGGGGTCTCTGTGATCAAACCTGTCACAGTAATCATAAATAGGGAATTGTAATTGAGTGATGGTGTTTCTGGTGGAGTCATACAGGGATCTGTTCCGATGCTATTTAATATCTTTATCAGTGATCTAGAAGCAAATATAAAATCACTGCTAGCAAAATTTGCAGATGAGACAAAAATTAGTGGAGTAGTAAATAATGATGGGGACTGGTGACCTATACAGACTGACCTGGATAGTTTGATAAGGAAGCCTATTTGAAAAACATGAGTTTTAACACAGCCAAAGGCAAGGTCATACATCTAAAAACAAAGAATGTAGGTCACACTTATAAGATGGGGGAATGTATCCTGGAATGCAGCGACAATGAAAAGGACTTAGGGGTCATGGCAGATAACACTGGTCTACAATTTTTGAGAAGTCGTTTGCTTCAGAGATAAAATGTGCTATTTAGTATGTATTTTGATGTGCTGAATTCAAATATGACAATTAAAACAACTGATTGGCTACTGTTTCTAAGATATTTAAGTTTTTACATTTTATGTCTATGTATATTATGTAGATAGTAGAGTTTTAATCATAAATTGTAAACCTAGGTCTTTTCATGTGTTTATGGTTGCTTTACATGATACTATTTCACCTGTCCTGTTTATGTAACACTTTAAAAATCAGCAAAGGGGTTATATAAATAAAATTTATTATGAAACAAAAGGCAAAAAACTATTATGTACATAGTTTAGTCCTATTCAGTGTCTACTCGGCGCTTCTTGGCTTGTCTCTTGTATTCATTAAATGGAGCTTCTCTTGTCACTGTCCAGCAATAGTCTGCAAGCATTGATGGGTTCCATTTGCCCTGATAGCATTTCTCCATTGTTGCAATGTCCTGGTGAAATCGCTTGCCGTGCTCGTCGCTCACTGCTCCGCAGTTCGGTGGAAAAAAATCTAGATGAGAGTGCAAAAAATGTATCTTTAGTGACATGTTGCAACCAAGGCTTTTGTATGCCTTGAGGAGGTTTTCCACCAACAACCTGTAGTTGTCTGCCTTGTTGTTTCTGAGAAAATGTATTGCCACTAACTGGAAGGCTTTCCATGCCTTTTTTTCCTTGCCACGCAGTGCATGGTCAAATGCATCATCTCGAAGAAGTTCACGAATCTCAGGACCAACAAAGACACCTTCCTTTATCTTAGCTTCACTTAACCTTGGAAATTTTCCACGGAGGTACTTGAAAGCTGCTTGTGTTTTGTCAATGGCCTTGACAAAGTTCTTCATCAGACCCAGCTTGATGTGTAAGGGTGGTAACAAAATCTTCCTTGATTCAACAAGTGGTGGATGCTGAACACTTTTCCTCCCAGGCTCCAATGACTGTCGGAGTGGCCAATCTTTCTTGATGTAGTGGGAATCTCTTGCACGACTATCCCATTCGCAGAGAAAGCAGCAGTACTTTGTGTATCCAGTCTGCAGACCAAGCAAGAGAGCAACAACCTTCAAATCACCACAAAGCTGCCGCTGATGTTGGTCATAGTTTATGCACCTCAAAAGTTGTTTCATGTTGTCATAGGTTTCCTTCATATGGACTGCATGACCAACTGGAATTGATGGCAAAACATTGCCATTATGCAGTAAAACAGCTTTCTTCCTACCAAACCACAGAATCCTTCCTACCAAAACTACAAAAAGAAGGATTCTGCGTGGACTCCTCCTGAAGGTCGAAACAACAAATTGGACTTCTACATAGACTGCTTCCGTCGACATGCACGAGCTGAAATTGTAGAAAAACAGCATCACTTGCCCCATAACCTCAGCCGTGCAGAACACAATGCCATCAACAGCCTCAGGAACAACTCTAACATCGTAATCAAAAAGGCTGACAAAGGAGGAGCTGTCGTCATCATGAATAAGTTGGAATATGAACAAGAAGCTGCCAGGCAGCTCTGTAACTCCACATTCTACAGGCCATTATCCTCTGACCCCACTGTGGAGTACCAAAAGAAACTACACCATCTGCTCCAGAAACTCCCTGGAAAAGCACAAGAACAAATTTGTACAGACACGTGCCTAGAACCCCGACCAGGGGTATTCTATTTGCTACCCAAGATCCATAAACCTGGAAATCCTGGACGCCCCATCATCTCAGGCATTGGCACCCTAACAGCAGGATTGTCTGGCTATGTGGACTCTCTCCTCAGGCCCTATGCTACCAGCACTCCCAGCTATCTTTGCGACACCACTGACTTCCTGAGGAAACTACAATCCATCGGTGATCTTCCAGACAACACCATCCTGGCCACTATGGATGTAGAAGCCCTCTACACTAACATTCCACACAACGATGGACTACAAGCTGTCAGGAACAGTATCCCCGATACTGCCACAGCTAACCTGGTGGCTGAACTTTGTGATTTTGTCATCACCCACAACTATTTCACATTTGGGGACAATATATACCTTCAAGTCAGTGGCACTGCTATGGGTACCCGCATGGCCCCACCGTATGCCAACATTTTTATGGCTGACTTAGAACAACGCTTCCTCAGCTCTCGTCCCCTAACACCCCTACTCTACTTGTGCTACATTGATGATATCTTCATCATTTGGACCCATGGAAAAGAAGCCCTTGAGGAATTCCACCATGATTTCAACAATTTCCATCCCACCATCAACCTCAGCCTAGACCAGTCCACACAAGCGGTCCATTTCCTAGACACTACTGTGCTAATAAGCGATGGTCACATAAACACCACCCTATACCGGAAACCTACTGACCGCTATACTTACCTACATGCCTCCAGCTTCCATCCAGGACACACCACACGATCCATTGTCTACAGCCAAGCTCTAAGATACAACCGCATTTGCTCCAATCCCTCAGACAGAGACAAACACCTACAAGATCTCTATCAAGCATTCTTAAAACTACAATACCCACCTGATGAAGTAAAAAACAGATTGACAGAGCCAAAAGAGTACCCGGGGTCACCTACTACAGGACAGGCCCAAAAAAGAAAATAACAGAATG
Organism: Macrochelys suwanniensis; assembly: GCA_033296515.1. Lineage (NCBI taxonomy): Eukaryota > Metazoa > Chordata > Testudines > Chelydridae > Macrochelys > Macrochelys suwanniensis. The sequence continues at coordinate 138,878,682 of CM065779.1, read as the reverse complement.
CCACTAGCCGTCACCTTTAGCCCCCAACTAAAACCTCTCCAGCGCATCATCAAAGATCTACAACCTATCCTAAAAGATGGTCCCTCACTCTCACAGATCTTGGGGGACAGACCAATCCTCGCTTACAGACAGCCCCCCAACCTGAAGCAAATACTCACCAGCAACCACACACCATACAACAAAAACACTAACCCAGGAACCTATCCTTGCAACAAAGCCCGATGCCAACTCTGTCCACATATCGATTCAAGTGATATCATCATAGGACCTAATCACATCCGCCACACGATCAGGGGCTCATTCACCTGCACATCTACCGATGTGATTTATGCCATCATGTGCCAGCAATGCCCCTCTGCCATGTACATTGGCCAAACTGGACAGTCTCTACGCAAAAGAATAAACGGACATAAATCTGACATCAGGAATCATAACATTCAAAAACCAGTAGGAGAACATTTCAACCTCCCTAACCACTCAGTGACAGACTTGAGGGTCGCAATTTTACAACAGATAAACTTAAAAAACAGGCTACAACGAGAAGCTGTTGAACTTGAATTGATATGCAAACTAGATACCATCAACTCAGGATTAAACAGAGACTTGGAATGGCTTGGCCATTACTTTAATTGATTCTATTTCCCTTAAGTTAACGATCCTCATTCACATCTGTGTGTCAACTGTCCGCAATGGCCATCTTGTTTATCACTTCAAAGGTTTTTCTTCCCCTGCTGTTATGGTTCCTCTCAATTAATTAGCCTCTTAAGGTTGGTATAGGCACTTCCACCTTATCATGTTTCTCTGACTGTATAAATATCTGTCCACTGTATGTTCCATTCCATGCATCCGATGAAGTGGGTTCTAACCCACGAAAGCTTATGCTGAAATAAATTTGTTAGTCTCTAAGGTGCCACAAGTATTTCTTTCTTTCTTATTTTCTTTTTGCTGACACAGACTAACACGGCTACTACACTGTAAAACAGCTTTAAGACTCGTCTTCGATGAATCAATGAACAGTCTCCACTCATCTGGATCGTGAATGATGTTGAGGGCTGCCATCACACCATCGATGTTGTTGCAGGCTACAAGATCACCTTCCATGAAGAAGAATAGGACAAGATCCTTTTGACGTCATGGAACATGGAAACCCTAACATCACCTGCCAGGAGATTCCACTGCTGTAGTCTGGAGCCCAAAAGCTTTGCCTTACTCTTGGGTAGTTCCAAATCCCTGACAAGATCATTCAGTTCACCTTGTGTTATGAGGTGTGGTTCAGAGGAGGAGGATGGGAGAAAATGTGGGTCCTGTGACATTGATGGTTCAGGACCAGAAGTTTCATCCTCTTCCTCTTCCTCGTCTGACTCAAGTGAGAATGATTCTGGTGCATCAAGAACTGGCAGTCCTTCTCTGTGGGGTACTGGGCGTATAGATGATGGAATGTTTGGATAATGCACAGTCCACTTTTTCTTCTTTGACACATCTTTCCCACCTGGAGGCACCATGCAGAAGTAACAATTGCTGGTATGATCTGTTGGCTCTCTCCAAATCATTGGCACTGCAAAAGGCATAGATTTCCTTTTCCTGTTCAACCACTGGCGAAGATTTGTTGCACAAGTGTTGCAGCATATGTGTGGGGCCCACCTCTTGTCCTGATCTCCAATTTTGCAGCCAAAATAAAGGTGATAGGCTTTCTTAACCATAGTGGTTATACTGCGCTTTTGTGATGCAAAAGTCACTTCACCACAAACATAGCAGAAGTTATCTGCACTGTTCACACAAGTACGAGGCATCTCTGCTCACTTTGGCTAAACAGAAATGTGTCCCTTTGCAAAATCAAACACTGACAAATAAGAGAGCACGACACTGTATGATTTCTAGAGCTGATATAGGGCAATTTGTTCAGCAGAGTGATGTAAGCTTCGTTATGATTGCATCATCCATGACTTCTAGGAATAACATGATGCAATTCATATCATGTATGATGCAATACCAGCTTCAGGTTGCATCATTCATTGTTTTGCCTAAAAAGCAAGTACTGTCCAAACCCAGTCATAGATTTATTCATAGATCCAGTCAAAGATGTATTTTAGTCATTTCTGGTTTAAATTGAGATCCCTTCCCTTTATAACTCACTTATCCTCCGCCATTCCCAAGTCAAGGGTCGTATATACTGACCCAATAGCATGTCTTGAAAACTAGAGCCAATCAACAATTTTAAGCATCATTTTCATTCTCAGTGACCCAGAATTAGTAAAGTTTGACTACATTTATTTCAGAAGCATTTTAGCTGTAGAGCAGTGTAATGAATAGAACATGATCCTTGGGTGTATAAGCAAAGGAATATCAAATAGGAGCAGGGAGTGGTTTTAGTGAGGCCATTACTGGAGTTCTGAGTTCAGTTCTTGTGTCCACACTTCAAAAAGGATGTTGAAAAATTGGAAAAAAACCCTCGAATGACTCAAGTTCTGGAAAGCCTGCAATCTAGTGAGAAGCATAAGAAGTTAGATATGTTTAGTTTATCCAAATGAAGGTTAAGAGGCAACTAGATTACCATCTACAAGTGCCTACGTAGGGAAAAGATTGTGATGGACATGGAGCCACTCTAATAATTTATGAATACTGTATGACTATATTGGGTTTGTAACAAGGTGGGCTTCCCGTTTAAAGGCTAGAGGGCCTGGGGCCATCCAGCCCTGTTTGATTATCATATCCAGCTGGGAAGGAGTCAGGTGATCCCTATAAAGGAAGGAGAGCTCAGCAGGACAGAAGTTTGCTCTTGTGACTGGTCCTGGAGCAAAGAGAGAGGGGAGGGAGAGCAGAGCGGAGCAGAGCAAAAGGCCTCTGGGTCCTGGCAGCCTGCATAGATTGTGAGTTTTGTACTGTTATTTTGAATTTTGTTTGAATTAACAAAATGGTGTCCTGGAAGACGGGCCTGAAAGACCTAGGCATGGCAGTCAGTCCTTCGTGGTCTCAGGAGACAGGCCAGTGGCTTTCATGTGGTGGAGAATGTGAGCAGGCAATCAGCCCTTGGAACTGAGGCAGTAACTAGCCTGAAACTGGAACAGGTGAGCAGTGCTGCTAGTGTATTACTGGAGTCCTCTGGAGTGGCACCTTCATGGCCCACAATGTTACGGTGCCGCTCCCTATGACCATGGGGCTGCGTCATGCGCAGAGATTAAGGGCACCATGACAGGGTGCATAAACCCCACACCAGCATAGAATGGGATAAGGAGCTACTTTGGGCTGGAGTTGCCCCACACCACCTCACCTGCAAGTCATGCCAAGAATGGAGGAGGGGCTTAAAAGGAGGAAGTGCCACTCAGTGGTGGGCAGTCCTGGGAAGGGAGCAGGTTGTAGAGCCTCCCCAGCTCCCATGAAGAGGCCCATGGGAAGGGTGACAGGGCCACCGTTGGGAACATTTATAACTAGACTGGATGAAGCACCTGAAAATATATTATAGGGAATGATCCTGAGCTGATCTCTGGAGCACAGGCTAAATGGCACCTAATAGGGTTTCCCATCTCTGATTAATACCAGAACAATGAAAGGAGGGAAGCAAAGACAGAGAACATAATAATGGCCATATTAGGTCAGACCAAGGTCCATCTAGCTCAGTATCCTGTCTTACAACAGTGGCCAGTGCTTCAGAGGGAACAAACATAGCAGGACAATGATTGAGTGATCCATCCCGTCATCCTGTCCCAGCTTCTGTCAGTCAGACGTTTAGGGACACCGGGATCATGCAGTTGCATCCCTGACCGTCTTGGCAAATAGCCATTGATGGACCTATCCTCCATGAATTAATCTAATTTTTTTAATCCCGTTAAAATTTTGACAATGAGGTCCACAGGTTGACTCTGCTTGCGTAAAGAAGTACTTCCTTATGTTTGTTTTAAACCTGCTGCCTATTAATTTCATTGGGTGACCCCTTGTTCTTGTGTTATGTAAAGGGGTAAATAGCACTTCCTTACTCACTTTCTCCACACCATTCATGATTTTATAGACCTCTATTATATCCCCCCTTAGTCATCTCTCTTCTAAGATGAAAAGTTCCAGTCTTTTTAATCTCTCCTCATATGGAAGCTGTTCCATACCCCTCATCATTTTTCTTGTCCTTCTTTGTACCTTTTCCAAGTCTAATATATCTTTTTTGAGATACAGCGACCAGAACTGCACACAGTATTCAAGGTGTAGGCATGCCATGAAATTTTATACTGCCATGATGATATTTTCTGTCTTATTATCTACCACTTTCCTAATGGTTCCTAACATTGTTACTTTTTTTGACTGCTGCTGCATGTTGACTGGATATTTTCAGAAAACCATTCACGATGACTCCAAGATCTCATTCTTGAGGGGTAACAGCTAATTTAGACCCCATCATTTTTTATGCATAGTTGGGATTACTTTTTCCAGTGTGCATTACTTTGCACTTATCAACACTGAATATCATCTGCCATTTTGTTGTCCAGTCACCCAATTTTGTGAGTCCCTTTGTAACTCTTCACAATCAGCTTTGGACTTAACTATCTTGAGTAATTTTGTATCATCTTTAATCTTTGCCACCTCACTGTTCACTCCCTTTTCCAGATCATATAAGAATAAATTGAACGGCACAGGTCCCAATTCAGATCCTTGGAGGACCCCAGTATTTACCTCTTTCCATTGTGAATATCGGCCATTTATTCCTATCCTTTGTTTCCTTTGTTCCTTTATTCCTATCCTTTGGTTAAAAAATAGGAAACAGTTACTAATCCATGAGAGGACCTTCCCTCTTATCCCATGACTTCTTACTTTGCTTAAGAGCCTTTGTTGAGGGACCTTGTCAAAGTCTTTCTGAAAATCTAAGTACACTGTATTCACTGGATCCCCTTTATCCACATGCTTGTTGACCCCCTCAAATAGTTCTAATAGATTGGTGAGGTATGATTTCCCTTTACAAAAGCCACGTTGACTCTTCCCCAACATAGTGTGTTTTTCTGTAAGTCTGATAATTTTGTTCTTTTCTATAGAGGAAAGGTATGTTATTCATAGGATCCTTTATACAGACCTTAATTAGGTGGCGCTAAATTCCTGCAGAAGAGCAAAACTGAATTATTGTGCATGCTCCCAGAACCCTGTGCTAACTCAGCACTGAAGTATGGGTCATGGCTCCTGATTTCACATCATATCCTCAACTGCAGTGGCAGAGAAGTGCTGAATTATGCAGCCAAATTAACTAATTTCTTAATCGAAACCCTTCATTTCTATTGAAGGCAACCCAAAAATGTGCCAGAAAACAAAGCTACAACTTATAGACATGACTGCTCTGCATCGTCACAGAAGGACTGCAATCGGCATGTACAGGGCCACTGCAAAAGAGCAGAATGGAGGCTGGAGAAAGCGGGGAAAATGGACAACAGCTGGGGGGAAACAGAGGCCTAGACTAGAGGATCAGAGGGTAGAAGGGACAAGGGGAAGTCCTGGGAAGCATCAGGAAGGGCTGTGTTAGGGGGGCAGTGAGTACCTGCTGCCGATAGACTAAAAGGCTTGCACCCATAAAGAGTAGACTCCCTAAGCTCCCATGCCCTGCATAAATAGTCTGGAGGCAGAACATGCATCTTCTTAGTGGTCTTCTTTATTCTGAACAGTTAGATTTGCCTGGGCCCACCAATACCTTATATAGAATGAGGTCATGTTCACCGTCATGCAGGGTTGTACCATCAGGTCTCATCAGCTTCACAAAGGCCATGGAGAAAATTCTTTCACTTTTGTCCTTAGCTAGGAGACACAAAACCACAAGGTCAGGGGACGTCTATTCAGGGAGAACAAATGCTTACTTACTGTAACTGTGTTTCTTCACATGTGATGCAGATGTGTGTTCCAGTTAGGTGTGCACACTTAAGGCCGACCTTAGGGGTGGGTGACCTGGGCAACTGCCCAGGGCGCTATGGTCAGGGGGGCATCGTGGGGCTCAGGCCAGGAGGGGGTCTCTGGGTTGGGTTCTGGATGGAAGTGCCAACCCTTAGCTGTGATAGGGGGCTACTCCATGGGGATTTCCCCATTCCGCCTACACAGACATCACCCCACACAGAGGGGCCTAAGAGGGACTCCCTGCCTACCCCTGCCCCCCATACACAGAGGGGGTGGTTGGAAGGGCACCCCCCACAATCATGAGAAGAAGGGACTAGCTCACATACACAGATGGTGTTTGTTGGCGTGCATCCCCCAACATACAAGGAGCTTTATGCCTCCAGAATCAGGGATTGGCTTTAAATACAAAATTGTTTAAAATAAATAAAAAGTGGGGCCCTTAATTGGCTGCTAGTTTTTGGGCATGCAAGGTTAATTTCTCCTCCTTTGGGTGTGAGCAGCATGATGATGCCATCTTTAATTGCATGGCCCCATGTTATTATTTTCCCACAGGTCACCCACCTCATTCCCTGTATAGGATAGCTAGATAATTGGTTTGATTTGTTTCAAACATTTCAGAAAGAAAAATCAGAAAGAAAAAATATTTGTTCTATATACGTTTTTTATAATCAGGAATTACCACATTACACGCGTACCAAAATAGAAAATCTGTACCTGCATATGGAAGAATCTTTAATTGCTTGTTAGTTTACAATGATAGTGGTATGGCCGTTAATCATCTAGCATATGGCACAGAATTAGTCTACTGCTATTCACATTTTCATCAAGTTAGAATGTTAATACACCTATAGTTATACTTTTTATACACTAATGAAAAAGTTAAATACATTTTACCAAGATGCCATTCTTTTAGTGTATCTCATTTTTAAAATAGTAGACAACCACAGCTTTATCAGATAAACAGAAACAGCATTAAAAACCCTTTTATATAATTTAACCAAAAAGAGGAACTAGTAATAAATAATTGCATATATACACAGTACTAAGATTACCCCAAAATCAAAGCTTTTTTACTGTGAAGTTAAAGGCGGGGGGGAGGGGGTGTGTGTGTGGAGCAACACATACCTGTAATAAACTGTTTACTAATTCTAGATATTGTTAATTGCATATGGATCAGTAAATACGCTTAAACTCAAAGAAAGGGCACCAAAATACAAGTTCACCCTGGATTCCATTTTCCCTAGGGCCGGCCCTGTGCACATGCCAGATAATTTTGCCTAGCAGTATCCACAGGAAGGCGGCGCTCACATCTTGTGGCCGTAGCCCCTCCCTTGGCTATATGAAGTGGTGCCACCCTAACCCCCACCAGTTCCTTCACACTGAACATTAAGAGTTCAGACTCTGATGCAGAAGGGATGGAGACTGGCTTGTGGAATACACGTCTGCATCACATCTTGAGGAACCACAGTTCCAGTAAGTAACTGCTTCTTCTTCTTTGAGTAGATGCAGCCATGTATTCCACTTAGGTGACTCACATGCAGTACTCGCAGGAGGTGGGGCCCAGAGTCCACTTAAACAAGGACTGGAGGACTGCTCTACCAAAGTTCACAACTGCTCTGGATGCCACAGTAATGGCATAATCGTTGTTAAGCGTATGCACGGACAACCAAGTGGTGATCCTGCAAATGTCCAATACTGAAATGTCACTTAAAAACACCATCAACACAGCCTGTGCCCTTGTGGAGTGAGCTTGCGCCCTTTGAGGGGGTGTAGCTCACACTATTTTGTATGCAGTCTTGATGCAGGAAGTTATCCAGATGGAGATAATTTGTGAAGAGACTGTTTGGCCCTTCAGCTGGTCTGCTCGAATGGAGGTCCCATCAGAGCCGCTAACACAATAGTCTTCTTAGCATATGTGCAACGTGCCTCAGGTGTCACGTGACCAGGATTCATCACCGAATTTGGTCCAATGGTTGGATCATTAGCTTCCCCAGCTCGGGGCAGGGAACTGATGGGGAGTGCGATGTGAATGCTGATCCATGTGCCCCAAGACAGTACTGAGGTCCCACAAAGGAACTGGTTCTCTCCCTGGTGGGTGGAGAGGAAGGACCCCGTTCAAGAACCTTGTCATCCTGGTGTTCGAAAATACTGATCTCCTATAGGTGAGTGGATGAAACACTGACATTACAGCCAGGTGGACCTTCAATTAACTAAATGCAAGACCTGTAGATGCAACAAATACTCCAAGATGTCCTGAATCTCAGGTAACATCGGTTGAACACTATGAGCCAGTCGCCACACCGAAAAATGTTTCCATTTAGCCAACTAGGCCAGTCTGGTGGAGGGTTTCCTACCATTGAATAAAACCTGTCCAACAGCTTCCAAACATTGTTCTTCCTCCTCATTTAACTATGGATTAGCCATGCAGTGATATGTAGAGAGCTGAGCGCTGGATGCTGACTGTGATGCTGAGTATGGAGGTCAGGATGAAGAGAAAGAGATATGGAAGGCTGAATTGAAAACCCCAGAAGGTCAGAGAAGCAGCATCGCCTCAGCCAAGCTGGAGCAATGAGGATGACCATGGTGTGGTCCAATCTGAGTTTGAAGATTACCTGTGGTATGATTGGAATCAGAAGGAAACCATACAGGAGTGCTGATTCCCAACCTACGTGAAAGGCGTTGGTCAGGGAGCCTGGAGGGAGACCCCCTTGAGAGCAAAACAGATTGATCATAGCAATGCCCCACATTGCAAAGATGGACCGCAGGACACTGGACTTCAGAGACCACTTGTGACTGAAGAAGAAATTCCTACTGAGGTGATCCACAAGTTGATTCTGGGCCCCGGGTAAATGATCGACTACCAGAGTAACATTCTCTCCAATGCAAAACTGCCAAAGCCTGATTGCTTCCTGACACAGCACTCTCGAGTGTGCTCCTCTTTGTCTGTTCACATAATACATCATGGTGATATTGTCCATAAGAATGTGAACTGCTAGGCCCATGATGCAATCTCGAAAGGCGTGACATACATTGTAACTCGCCTGAAGCTCCAGAATGTTGCTATGAAAAAAACAGAGCTTCCTGTTCGGACCACAGATCCTGAACTCTCAGCAACCCCAGTCTCCTAAGGAGACATCAGTGACAATGGTCCTGGTCAATGGGGACCAAGCAAAGGGCACGCCTTGGCATACATTACCCTGAATTGTCTACCACCATAAGTAGTCCAGTGGAGGGAGCCAGACCCATCCGTCCAAAGGGTGGGACTCATTTGCAGGTGTAGTAGGAAGAGGGGATGACAATGAAGCGGGCAGCTGCGCTAGGGTTGGGTCCTGCCCCTGAATTGTTGGACCTGGGTGGAACAACTTCGGAGGCCCTGAGAGGGGAAGCCAACCGATGCCTCAGCTTACAGTGGATCAACAACCACGGCCACCAATGTGCCCGGTGATCTTGCTCTGGAACAGGATGAGGAGTGCGACTTCCAAGACCAAGGAGCATCCCATAGATTCCAGTGAGGCCACTGGGGATACAGATAGGGCATTGGTGGCCAGTAGGCCTCAGGCCAGGGGCTCCTGTCCTGACTACCAGTCTCAATAGCAATGTTGCTCCGAGAATGGCCCTCGATACATATCAGGTGATGGTGAGTGGGAGGACCCTGACCTGGATCCTGAGAAGCCCCAGGTCTCTGGGGACAGTGGTGGAGCTAGCCCCGATGGCACAAGCAACTTGTCCAACTCATTTGCTACCCAGCAGGAAAGAGGTACTGGTGCCGATGATGGAACTGGCACAGCCATAGCCAAATACATCACAGTTGCGTCCGGTGCCGGGAGCGGTGCCAGTACTGAGGTCAGCAGCAGTGCTGACGCAGCAGACGGTGCCGGGATAAAAAACGGGATCTTCTACCAAGACAATGTCGGTGCTGAGGAGTCCAGAATCAATAGACAGAGTAGATCTGCTGCCACCCGGTAGGCCACTGGCATGGAGAGAAACGGTGCTGGTATCACTGTCGTCAGTACCAGACTCAACAGATATCCCAGGGCTGGAACCAGAGTCAACAGTATGGGCGCCTGCACATCTCTAGGCAGTATCAGGCAGCAATTTGAAGGACCTACTCCATCCCACATGCCGGCAGTAACATAAGGCCGGTCCATACTCTTCTTAGAGGAAGAGTCTCCACAAGACCAGGAGAGGTACTGATTGGTCTTATGAGATCTTTTCTTCAGTGCACTTGAGGAGGTAAACGGCTCCTCTGTCTCTCGGGAGAGACACTAGCCCTGGAACGTGGAATGGCTTCCCTCACTGAGCCCAGGGGTGACTGCTGATCCGATTCAAGCCTCGGTACTGAAACAGTCCTCACGGCCTGCTCGAGGAGGTGCTGCTTCAGGCAAAGGTCTCTGGCCACCTGAGTCTTTAGAATGATTTACAAATCAAACCCTCGCCCAAACAGAGCGAAGACCTTGTGTGGGGATCACTAATGGGTATCGCTTCCCCTCCCCTCACCCCACCACACACACACACACACACTGGACAGTGTTTGAACCCTGGTGAGGGCATTATCCAGGACAACTAACTTACTAACACTAACAAGGGTACTAACTAGCTATACAACTGTGAAAACTATATACAGAGAAAACTTGGTAACTGAGAAGGGACTGTGAGGTGAAAACCACACAGGGCTTGGACTCCAGCCACGAGCAGTGAGAAGGAACGGAGTGGAGTTGGAGCACTGCCGCTTCATAAAGCCAGAGGAGGGGCAACAACCACAAGGCATGAATGCTGCCCCTGCCCCATGAGTACTGCTACTGTGCACACCTACGTGGAATACACAGCTGCATCTAGTCAAAGAAGAACCCTGAAGACGAGAATCACTGTGAAGGAGGGACAGGTCAGGCCGCACAGAAGCAGTTGGGGGCTGCATAACAGTTGCAGTGCTTCCTCCCTGCAGCTGGGAAGCCTTGCAAATCTGTCCCAGCCAAAACCATGTGCTACTGCCCACCCTGTGCCACCACATGATTTTTTCAGTCCCCCAGACTGACTCTAGAGGAGAGGCCCTAGCCCTTGCCTGGACCACTAACAGAACAAGATCAGAAGCAGAAGGAAAACTTACAGTCACTGGAAGAGCGGTGCCTGAAGGTGAATCTCAGATGGGTCCTGTGAACATCCTCAATGGGAACAGCAATCTAGGAGAGAAGAGCCAGCATTAGCACAGGAGGGAATAGGCCCAGTCATGGGTCCATCATAGGACCTAAGCTTTGATAGAGCCAAAGGTCAGCCATGGATTAAGATGCTCAGTCCAGAACCCCATTCTGCTTTTAACTAGTAAAGTGTAGAGATCTGAACATGTGTCTGTGTCTCTCTGTGCACGTCCATCTGTGTGCATGGCTGTGCATACATGTGTGTGCCTGTGTCCATACCTGGATGTGTCTATACATGCACGTCCACATGTGCATATGGAGGTACCCTGGCATCTTTCTGTATATCTGTATGCCTGTGTGCATATCCACCCATAACGATATGTGGCCATACCCCCATTCATGACTGGGGCTGAATCCCTAGAGAATGCAAGCCAGGTTTCACTGAGGACAGCAGGCTGGGGCAAGACATAGGGAGTTCAGTCAGTGCTGTGGGATTTCCTATGGAGTGCACAGCTGATCTACGCAGCTTCTGTTACTCCTGTTGCTCTCAAGACTCAGGGCCTTGGGGAAAGGATCTCCCAGTAACCATGGACACAATGGATGTTTGTCTCTATGCATGTGGGATTTGCTCTTGTGTCACAGCTCCCTCTATGGACTGAGCTGTATGATCACCCCTGTTCTCCATACAATGGATCATTAAGCAATATTCAGTCTCAGAGATGACCCCCTCCCTCCTCTGTTTGCATGGGAGGGCTATGAACTTTGCTCATTGGGGAGGGATTTCTCTGGCCAGAGGAGACTCCCTCAGGCTGTTCATTCTCCTTGCAGAAGAGAAAAATAAGAACTGTAATTCTTAACAGTCTGATGTTCTTCACAGTTCTGCCTAGCCTCTGTGTGAGTCAGGAGGAGACAGGCAGAGTCTGATCAGGGCAGACCTCACACCTGGGACCCAGCCAGCTCAGGTTGCAGGTTTCAAGTCCAAGATCCCAATCACAGCTGATCCCCTCCCCAATCACCTCCAAAACATGGGGAATTTCAAACAGACCTTCATTGTCTCCATCCACCGCTGCTGCCGCTGCTGATAATAGACCACAGAACGATATTCACTTGAAGGCTTGTCACCAGCACCCGGGAAAATCACATTCTGGGAGGTGGACAGCCAGGGGAAAGTCAATTAGTGCTGAGCTTTTATGATTACTAGGCAAATTTGCTGTATCCAAGCAATTCAGAGCTGCAGCATTTCTGCCACAGACATGGAACTCAACAATTAAGAACAGAAATACTGCATGCTGACCAATATGCCAACCAGCCCCAGCCTACAGACCCCTTTCGCCTGGCTGCACCAACCTGTCATAGCATGCTAAGCTCCATGACTGTGCCAGCCCACTCTAGCCTCTACCATCCCATCTGGTGGCTTCCAACTGCCCACCCACAGCATGGTCTCCTTCCCACCCACTGGCTGTGCCATCCTGCACAAACAGGCAGCCCCACTGCCCTGTGAGCCTGGCATGCATAGTCCTTGTTACAGCTTGTGCCACTCTGCACTGAATTACCATTGCCTGTCTCTGGGCCGCACTTCCCTGTGAGAGCCTGTGATGGGCATCCATCCTATACTGACTAGTAAGGGGTTAAGAGAGCCCTAGGGAGGCTGTGCAGAAAGCAGCCAATCAGGGTCGAGCAGGCCCATATAAGAAGAGCTGCAGGGCAGAGAAGAGTCAGTGGTTCCCTGAAGCTTGAGGAGGAAACACTGTGCCTTGAGTAGGCTGCAGCCCTGTAGCACCTTGGACAGAGCAGTGTAGGCAGGAACTCAGGGAGAAGAGAAGGAGCTTCAGCCAGGCTGCTGAGACTGAGGAAGGTGCTGTGGCCCCGGGGAAGCGGCCCAGGGAAATGCAGTGATAGTAGAGGCAAAGGAATGCAGTAAGTGACTGCAGTTCAAAGGGTCCCTGTGCTGGGATCTGGAGTAGTGGGTGGGCCTGCCACTTTCCTGCCACTTCCCCCCCCATTTGCCACTGGGGAAGTGGCAGGAAAACTGACTGCAGATACCACTGGGGAAGTGGCTGGACTACCGAGGAGCTAAACCTCCCTGGAAGGGGGAACAGGGATAGTGACACAGCCAGAGGGCTGAGCCCCAAATAGGATGCTGCAGTTCCTGACACTTGCAAGAGGCTGCAGGTGGACTGCAGGGAAGGAGGGATGGGGTGCGGACTGCAAATGGGGAAGTCTGCCTCGAGCTAATCCCCAGAATGACAAGGAGGAGGCACCAGTCCATCGGTGAGTGATGCGCACCATGACAGAACCCCACAGCTGAGAGTGATGGAGCTGCTGTGAAGCTGCCCTGCTAGGCTGGAATACCCTCTCTAACTGCAGAGCTGGCTCGTCTTCCAAGGAAGGCAGGAAGGGGTTCACGACCCTCCAGAGAGCTTTCAAGGCTCAAGTCTTGTTGTAACATGGGAAAATCATTGTCACAGATAGAGAAAGAGAGACTGGGGTAGGAGAAGGGATTGCATCTCTGGATTATTAACAAGCCTACATCCAATGTATCAGCTGAGAGTTTAATTAGAAATAAAAGCAAACGCCTGGGGAATGAGTAAGGGCAAGAGTCAATGTACTGTCAGGAGCAACTCCGGGGCTTGGCCTGAGCAAGAGCACAATCTTCAACTCAAATATTTCCACTTTAACATATGGATGTGAAACCTGGAAACCCACTAAAGGTATAGACAGATGTCTAAATGCCTTCAAAAGCAAATGCCTCAGGAAAATACTAGGTATTAGATGGATTGAATTTATAAACAAATACTGAGATTTTTCAGAAAGTTCAGCAATCCCTTATCGCCAAAGTTATTCAGAAATGAAGGTGGAAATATCTGAGATGTGTTAAGAATGAAACCAAACATCTGCCATGGAAGGTGTCATTGGGCTGCTGAAGGAACATAAAGGAGACCAATCAAAAGAATCCCTCTGACAAACAGTACTTAGAGAGGGAAAATGCATGGGACTTAACACAGGGAATATGCAAAGAGGAGCCAAAGATAGACAGTGATGGCAGAGCCTGGTTCTTGTTCTAAGCAATGTTTGACAGTGCAGGAAAGATTCAGATTTAGAGGCAAAGCCCATTTTGACGGTCCATTTCCAGAGCCTCAGTCCCCTCAGAAGGAGTGATCTGCCAAGAACACCCCAACCAGCTGCAGTGAAGGAGATGGCCAAGACTTCCTAGGTGGTAATTGCCTCTGAGCAATACTGCAAAGCTGCTTCCAGGCAGGTCCCAGGCAGGTCTGTGTGCCTGGTCTGTGCAGTTCAGATCCAGATCCAGCACTTTCCCATTGGCTTGGTTGTACATAGCACTTCTGAAGTCCATGGAGTTAACCTGAGGATGCCTGGCTCCTCCTGAGTCATCTCCAAAGGAGTGAGGAGTCAAGTAGCGCTGGCATAGTCAGACTTAATCCCACAAGATTTGGGCTTTCCCCTTTCCCTGCACTCACTACCACATGGCTCCCACTACACTACCGCCAGTAGGCCAGCACGGGGCACTCACCTGCATCATGTTCCCAGTCTCATCACAGACACACACTGTCACCTCCACGTTCTTCTGCGTCTTCTTGTTCCCCTTGTCAAACTCGCCCTGCACCAATGTGAGGTAAATGTCGTTCCTGATGTCCCCTGCAGAGAGCCACACACAGCGAGGTTCCAGTGAGGTCAGGCCTGAGCTGCTACCAGTGGCCCCGGGAGCCCTCAATGCTCTCCCACCCCAAAGCACATAGGACTATTCAGGGATGGGCCAATGCTTTGGTTAAAATGAAAACAACCTCCCACACACACACACACACATACACCCTTCAACATCCACCTACATTTTCATAGATTCCTGGAATTTAGACCCAAGAAGCCCCACTAAGTCCCATCCAGCCCAGCCCAGCTCACTCCCAGTCACTGAGACCAGAGAAAATTGGTCCCTACTACACATTTACTAGTGTTTTGATATGGTCCCTTCATTTCCTCCCTTACACCTACCCCTTTTAATAGAGGAGTGCCTGGCAGGCCAGCCCCACTCAAATTCCTAGTGTAGGTCTCTCTATAAGGGCAGGCAGTCTGATTTCCCCTCCCCACCTGCTTGGCCATTCTTCAACTGCAGGAATCAGAATAACCTCTGCCCTGTGCAGCTGAGGTGCCAGATACCCCATGCTTCTGGAGTGTCCAAGATGAAGGCCTTTCACATGTTAAAGGGCTAGCACAGCAGGCCCATGAAGAGTAATTCTGGTTCCGCTGCAGTAACTGCCAGTCATGATCTGGTCTGGCTTCTCTTCCATTTGGCAGATCCCACTTCAGTTGCCTGTTCAGTCTAGCAGGTGTTGGGATACTTTGG
This sequence comes from Macrochelys suwanniensis, assembly GCA_033296515.1. Lineage (NCBI taxonomy): Eukaryota > Metazoa > Chordata > Testudines > Chelydridae > Macrochelys > Macrochelys suwanniensis. The sequence continues at coordinate 138,863,337 of CM065779.1, read as the reverse complement.
AGGAGCCCAGCTTCCATGTGAGTAGAAAGGGGAATAAGGCATCCCCCATTCTCAATCACACACACACTGATAGCACCCATTCTCTCTCTCTCAAACACACACACACACACTATCTCTGATAGCACCCAAACACTGCAGCGACAGATTGCAATGATTTGGGGGATCTGTCTGTACAACCACACAACTGTTATGCTAAAAAGTAACTATATCCTGGGGGAAACCAGTTTTCATAGAATATCAGGGTTAGAAGGGACCTTAGGAGGTCATCTAGTCCAACCCCCTGCTCAAAGCAGGACCAATCCCCAATATTTGCCCCAGATCCCTAAATGGCCCCCTCAAGGATTGAACTCACAACCCTGGGTTTAGCAGGCCAATGCTCAAATCCCTGAGCTATCCCTCCCCACATCCTTACCCTAGCTCTCTGAAGGGAAGGGAGAAGTAGAGGGTGGACATTAGGCAGAACAAAGACAGTGAGGTGGGATATAAACAGGAACTTGAAACACATGGGAAGTTTGGGCAGAAGGAAGACAGGCCATGGACTAGCCAAGGTCAAAAGAGCTATGATGACCTACAGAAGAAGACTCTTTTTTTAGGACAAGCCATGCACTGGAGCAGAAGGATTTTGGTCCCCAGCCCAAAGAATGCTTTGGAGTGGTGTGGAAACTAAGGCAGGGGAATGCATGTAGGGTTTATTATTTTTGTGTAAGCAGAGTCAGGATGACTCTGGGAGGAGTGGTTGATACGCTGGAGGGTAGGGACAGGATACAGAGGGACCTAGACAAATTAGAGGATTGGGCCAAAAGAAATCTGATGAGGTTCAACAAGGACAAGTGCAGAGTCCTGCACTTAGGACGCAAGAATCCCATGCACTGCTACAGACTAGGGACCGAATGGCTGGGCAGCAGTTCTGCAGAAAAGGACCTAGGGGTTACGGTGGACGAAAAGCTGAATATGAGTCAACAGTGTGCCCTTGTTGCCAAGAAGGCTAACGGCATTTTGGGCTGTATAAGTAGGGGCATTTCCAGCAGATCGAGGGACGTGATTATTCCCCTCTATTCGGCACTGGTGAGGCCTCATTTGGAGTACTGTGTCCAGTTTTGGGCCCCACGCTACAAGAAGGATGTGGATAAATTGGAAAGAGTCCAACGGAGGGCAACAAAAATGATTAGGGGGCTGGAGCACATGACTTATGAGGAGAGGCTGAGGGAACTGGGATTGTTTAGCCTGCAGAAGAGAAGAATGAGGGGGGATTTGATAGCTGCTTTCAACTACCTAAAAGGGGGTTCCAAAGAGGATGGATCTAGACTGTTCTCAGTGGTAGAAGATGACAGAACAAGGAGTAATGGTCTCAAGTTGCAGAGGGGGAGGTTTAGGTTGGATATTAGGAAAAACTTTTTCACTAGTAGGGTGGTGAAGCACTGGAACGGGTTACCTAGGGAGGTGGTGGAATCTCCTTCCTTAGAGGTTTTTAAGGTCAGGCTTGACAAAGCCCTGGCTGGGATGATCTAATTGGGGTTGGTCCTGCTTTGAGGAGGGGGTTGGACTAGATGACCTCCTGAGGTCCCTTCCAACCCTGAGATTCTATGATTCTATGAGCTCCACCCTGACATCTGGTGGTGAGTCGTGGCAAAGCACACCAGGGGCTGATTTCATTTGCATAGGCACACCCACCCCGCCTGGTACGAATGATAGTGGCTCAAATGGGCACTTTGGGCTGCTGTAGGATCCCCAGTTTTCTGTATTGGGGCAGGAATTTCTGTTATTGGGGCGGGAAGAATAAACTGTTGTTATACTGCTTATGTAAATCATGGACAGTGGAACTGTACTTGGCCTTTTGGCATGATAAAGGGGAACTCACCCTTAGCTAAGCAGCACTCGCCAGCCAAGGGACATGGGTTCCAAAGCCCAGTGGATTGAGAGAGGCTGGGGGTAGGTATTTGTATCTGGTGGCATGGGCTTCTTTTGAGGGCCCTAAATGTCAATTGTACCTCCCTCCCTCCACTGTGGAATATCAGAGCTAATTTTGAGTTCCTTAGGAGTCTAATCACAGGCTGCTGAGTTGGAATCACTCTGGGCTAAGTGTGCAAATGAGCACAAAGGCTCCCCCACTATTTAACACAGTGCTCAGTGATTTCAGCTCATAGCAATTTCAGCTTTTTAGTGATTTCTGGTTGTATAGGGGAGCATTCGTGCTCATCATAAAGGCCATCAGTGTGTTAGAACCTGTGCGAAGTCTGTCTGTAGGTGTTATATGCTGTGCTTACCACATGGCCCTGAGAGAATTAAACTGTAACCCAGAAGGCTCATGTCTTTGGTGGGATTCTGAGAGAGGATGTGTTTAAGCTACAGGGCAGCAGAAATCAACACTGGTTGCAGAGGGCTAGGCAGCTAGACCATGTGGTCACAGCTTTTGAGGGAGTGCTAGACAGAGGGTTTGCACTCTCAGAGTTTCCTAGGAACCCCCAAGACTGACACAGTACCTGGGCTCTGTCACACTCTGGAAGCTTAAAACACTTAAGGATCCATGAGCTTGGATTCCCCTCACAAGAATATGGTGGGTGGCCAGTAGAGAGAGCCTGATCAGATCTGTAACACAGGTGCACTAGATGTACAAAGAGTCAGGCTATTGATCCTGCTCCCCCATGCAGATGGTAGGCAAATGCCCTTGCTCTGGGGAAGCAAATCCAGGTTGTGATGATGAAGTGGGAATTTTTTGTAATATTTTTATGATGCCCATGTGTGCCTCAGTTTCCCTTATGCTTTGCATTGTTACCTGGGGAAGCGGGGGTGGGTGTGCGGGGGAAAGATTAAGCTTGTTCTCAGGGCAGACCACATAGGTGTGTGTATCACCTAGCTGTTGGAGCAGACTGAATGGGTCATTAAAAGGACTGGCCTAGGCAAAACCATATCAGTGGAAAATGTGAGAAGACAATGGAAAACCCCAATGGCCAGAACATTGACACCTAGCAATCAACAACCCAAAGAAAGGAGCTTTTCCCTGCCTCTCAGCAGGGGTTGTGAACTCATCATGGCCCGGCCTGGAGAACTAAGGAAAAGAGAAGTCATCAACAGGGAATAAAGTGCGGGCTCTGGAAGAAGCTTGCTGCTCTCTACTGGGGCCCACTAAGGAGATCCGATTCAGAGAGACAAAGCCTGAATATGGAGTTCACTACAGCTTGGCTGGTGAATTGTGGCATGACCAGACTGGATGATGCTTTAACCTTTATGTCTCTGTGCTAACCTAAGAACTGTGTCCACTTGACTAATGAATCCTACTCGGTTTTGAAAATGCTGTTTGGGTGTCCCTGCAAATACTTGGTGCATGCGTCCCTGAAGAGTGGCCAGGAGTCTATCTCAGTTGGACTGGCTGAGCAGTGCTCACAGTGTGAAGCAGGAGTCTGGAAGCCAGAGGCTCAGTCTTGGAGGGGGTGAGGCTGTGTGGCCTGTCCTTAAGGAAGAGTGGGTCCCCTTGAGGGGCTGGCACACTAAAAGGGTTCCTCCAAGAGACTGCTTAAAAGCTGGGAGATGGATTAATGACCGATGCCACAAGGACTTTGGGAGACAGTAGCTGAGGATGGATCAGGATAAACTTAGCCTGGGGTGCCTTCTTCACTCACCTGGCATGATAATCTCTGGGAAGCCTAACTTGCGGACCACAACTGTGCTGCGGTCCACCAAGTGAGGATGATCTTTCCGCACCTGACTCAGGTCTCCCCACAGCATTTTCAGAGACACCCAGAACCCTGGAAAGGAAGGAGAGAAAAGGGATGGGAATGTCCTTTGACCAAATAGAGTCCAGTGAGTAGCTCAACCAGATGCTCAGCCCACACCCCAATGTAGATGTCTAACCCCATCTCTGCACAGACAAGTCCATTTCACAGTCCTAGGACATGCTATTCAGGACCCCATGTTAGAAAGTGGCTCCACAGTGTTAAACATTTCCATGAGCCAGGCCTCAGAGATGTTGTCTCCATCAGAGGAGTGTAGCTCCCATTTCTCAAGTGGTGTGAAGTTTCAAGGTCCTGTTTGGCTCTTCACTAAACTTGGATGACCAGGTAGCACCAATTTCCAAAAATGCCTCCTCTCCCTCCAGCTCATTAGGAAACTTCGTCCCTTCCTCCCAGACAAGGACTTTGCAACAGTGACCCATGCATTTGTCACCGCCAGGCTGGTTTACTCTAATCTGAAGCTGAATGTGACAATGATACACAGGTTCTATCTTGTGCAGAATATGGCTATCCACCTTGTCCCCGCTCAGCCTGCTGGGAGTACATCAAGTCCCTCCCAGTCAGACAATGCAGATCACAAAGCCAGGACAAAGTAGGTGAGAACTGGGGGCAAAGCATTTTCTGCCAAAGGGATCCAGCTATGGAACAATCTTCCAGAAGAGATCAGATGCATCATTAGTCTGACTATTTAGGAAATGTTGCAAAGCCTTTGTGTATGAATTCTGAGTCATGTACAGTGGACAGGCTTCAGTGGTGTAACAAAACCCCAGAGGGCCCTGATGCAGGAATAGGGTAGGGCTCCTCTCCCCAATTCTGAAATCTACAATTTTGCTTATCCACATCATCACAGCCCCCAACCTACCCCACTTACCCCACCTCCAATCCTTTACCCACTGCCTCCATGAACTTCTTGCTGGCCCCTCTCTTCCCCCACCCTGTCCCTAGCGCCCCACTCCCATCCTGGGCTAGGATGTCTCCTCCCAATCCAAGCTGCCCAGCGACTCCCCTTGCTTGCATCACCTGCACTGCACTCACACAACACAGGTTGAATTTGAATGACGAGTGGCATTGCAACCGGGCACATGGGGTCTCAGCACCACTCAGGTGTGGCCCAGCCTCTCCTCCATCATGACGAAGGTGTGGTTGAGGCAAACCTGAGTGATGCTGTGACCTCATGCAGCAAGGTGCAACACCATTCACACAAGTTTAGCCCAACCACCCCTCCATCCTTTGGCCCAGCTGCACCTCTGTCCGATGGAGCGGTGGTGGGATCAAATTTGAGTGAGTGGCATTGCAGCCCCATGCGCCAGGTGACGTGCCAGAGCATTGCTATATCTGGTTAGGCCCCCATAACCTCGTGGGCCCATGGGGAGTCTTGCACTATTCTTACACCACTGAACAGCTTTCTCAAAGACCTCTTTTTAAAAAAAATATATTTTTTTTTATTCTGTAAAAGGAGAAGTGCTAGAGACTTCATTCATTGCACTAGGCACTTCGCTGTTGCAACTGATTTAAGTGGAAGGTGTTCAGATAGTAAGTCATGGGCAGCAGGATAAAACCCTAAGATAGATAGGCCACCCAGCTGTGGGAGGAGGAGGCGTAAGGCCCTTACCTTGTCCTTTGTGGTTGATTTCCTTCCCCTCCACGGCTTTCTTTATCATGCTGTGAAGGAAATCATTCTCAGCAGCTACCCTGAAACACAACAAAAGCACATGGGGAGTGGGGTTCAGCTCCATCCAGCTAGGGAGGGGGACTGTGGGGAATTCCCATGCTTCCCTGCTCTGCAGAAAGGGATCTGGAAACAGGAGCATGTGAGTGCAGAAATGGTTACTTTATTTACTTGTACAGTAAGTGTGATTTTGTGAGATATGTTGTGCACATATATCTTCCACTGTAGCGGTGTGTGCACCCAGTGCACTTGAGTCAGAGATATCTGATCAGCACCCATTCTGTTGCCACATGCACACAGCATGTTCTCATTTCTCCAACAGTGGGCATGAAGAGCAGAGTCACCCTGGCCCCCTCTCAGTTCCTTCACACCAGAATCCAGCTGACATTAGACCAGGGGTTCTCAAACTGGGGGTCAGGACCCCTCAGGGGGTCATGAGATTATTACATGGGGGGTCCCAAGCTGTCAGCCTCCACCCCAAACCCTGCTTTGCCTCCAGCATTTATAATGGTGTTAAATATATAAAAAAGTGTTTTTAATTTATAAGGGGGGGTCGCACGCAGAAGATTGCTATGTGAAAGGGGTCACCAGTACAGAAGTTTGAGAAGCACTGCGTTAGACTCCAAGTAGTGGGGATGGAGCGAGGATTATGGAATACATGTGCACAACACATCTCAAAGAACAAGTTACTGTGCAAGTAAGTAACTGTTTCTTCTTCGAGTGCTTGTGCACATCTGTATTTTACTCTAGGTGGTTCCCAAGCAGTAGTCCAATGGTAATGGAAACTTGGAAGTCACTTAAACATGTGGAAGAACAGACTTTCCAAAGTTGGCATCTGCTCTGGATGCTTCCAGGATTGCATAGTGCTGTGTGATCATGTGACCAGAGCACCACGTTGCCATTCTGCAAATGTCCATAATAGGGATATAACTGAGGAAAACCACTCAGGTGGCTTGGGCTCATGTAGAATAAGTAGTACCTCTTTCTGGAGTGACCTTTGCAAAGCTGTAACAAATCCGTATTCATAAAGAAATCCAGTTATATAGCCTCTGGGCAGTATCTGCTCTCCTCTTCATCCTCTCAGCATATGGGAGAGGATCTAAAAAGTTTAGTCCTGTTAATGTAAAATGATAGGGTCATGCAGACATCCAAAGTATGAAGCCTCCCATCATCCTTATGGATGTGTGGCTTGGGAAAGAAGATTGGTTGGTGTAATTCTGATTCAGATAGAATTCTGATACCACTGTGGACAGAAATTTTGGACACGGTTGCAAGGAAACTTTGTCCTTATAGAAAACTGTATATGGGGGACCCATCAAAAGAGCCTGCAGCTCTCTAACTCTCCTAGCAAATGTTATCAATCATGTAATCATATCATATGAAACACTCTTTATCTTGGGAGGATGTTAAACAGCAGCTATTAAAGTTAGACATTTTTAAATCAGCAGATTCAGATTAAGTTGCATCCAAGAGCCTTAAAAGAGATGCCAAGGAGTTCACTGGACCGTTAATGTTGATTTTCAATAAGTTTTGGAACACTGAGGAAGTTCCAGAAGACTGGAAGAAAGCTAATGTTGTATCAATATTTTAAAAGTGTACATGGAATGACCTGGGTAATTATAGGCCCATCAATCAGACATTGATCCCAAGTGAGATAACTGACTGGCTGATATGGGACTTAATTAATAAAGAATTAAAAGAGGGTAATGTAATGAATGCCAATCAGCATGGGTTTATGGAAAATAGATCCTGTCATACTAACTTGATATCTTTTGATGACATTATAAGTTTCGTTTACAAAGGAAATAATGTTGACGTAATATACTTAGACTTCTGTAAGGTATTTGACTTGGCACCACATGACATTTTGATTAAAAACTAGATAAAATTAACATGGCACACATTAAATGGATTAAAAACTGGCTAACTGATAGGTCTCAAATTGTAATTGTAAAGGGGAATTGTCATCAATGACCTGGAAGAAAACATAATCATAACATGATCTTGGTAATTAATTGACCTTTGACTATCAGTGGTAAATAAGCCCAATGGCCGGTGATGGGATGTTAGAAGTCACTACAGAGAACTTTTTCCTGGGTGTCTGGCTGGTGAGCCTTGCCCACATGCTCAGGGTTCAGCTGGTCGCCATATTTGGGGTCGGGAAAGAATTTTCCTCCAGGGTAGATTGGCAGCGGCCCTGGAGTTTTTTCGCCTTCCTCTGCAGCGTGGGGCACAGGTCACTTGCTGGAGGATTCTCTGCATCTTGAAGTCTTTAAACCATGATTTGAGGACTTCGATAGCTAAGACATAGGTGAGAGGATTATTGCAGGAGTGGGTGGGTGAGATTCTGTGGCCTGCATTGTGCCAGAGGTCAGACTAGATGATCATAATGGTCCCTTCTGACCTTAAAGTCTATGAGTCTATGAGTCCATAAAATCATCACTAATAAAGTTTGAAGATGACACAAAAGTTGGGGGAGTGGTAAATAATGAAGAAGACAGGTCACTGATTCAGAGTGATCTGGATTGCTTGGTAAACTGAGTGCAAACAAATAATATGCCTTTTAATATGGCTAGATGGGAAGGTATACATCTAGAAACAAAAAAATTAGGCCTTATTTACGGAATGGGGGGCTCTATCCTGGGAAGCAGTGACTCTGAAAGATTTGGGGGTCATGGTGGGTAATCAGCTGAGCATCAGCTCCCAGTGTGACACTGTGGCCCAAAGAGCTAATGCAATCCTGGGGTGCATGAACAGGAGAATCTCGCGTAGGAGTAGAGAAGTTATTTTACCTCTGTATTTGGCACTGGGGCGGCTGCTGCTGCAATACTTTGTCCAGTTCTGGTGTCCACAATTCAAGAAGAATGTTGATAAATTAGAGAGGGGTCAGAGAAGAGCCACAAGAATGAATGAAGGATTAGAAAACATGCCTTGTAGTGACAGACTCAAGGACCTCAATCTATTTCACTTAACAAAGGGAAAGTTAATGGGTGACTTGATTACAGACTATAAGTATCTACATGGGCAAAAAATATTTAATAATGAGCTCCTTAATCCATCAGAGAATCGTCAAACACAATCCAAAGGCTGGAAATTGAAGATAGACAAATTCAGACTGGAAATAAGGCATAATTTTTTAACAGTGAAGATAATTAATCATTGGCACAATTTACCAAGGGTAGTGGTAGCTTCTCCATTATTGACAATTTTTAAATCAAATTGGATATTTTTCTAAAAGATATGTTCTAGGAATTATTTTGGGGAAATTCTATGGCCTGTGTTATACAAGAGGTCAGACTAGTTGATCATAATGGTCCCTTCTAGCCTTGGAATCTATTAATCATCACCAAGAATGCAGTTTAGCAACAAATGAAACAAGGAGCAGGAGGCGAGAGGCTCAAAATGTGGTCCCATGAGCAATAACAAGACTATGTTAAAGTTCCCAAAGGGAAAATGGAGCTTTAACCAATGAGTAGACCCTGATTAGACCTTTCAAGAATCTCCTGACCACAGGGTGGGAGAAAATGGAGTAATCCTGAATAGACGGGTGAAAAGCCAATATGGCTGCCAGGTGGATCTTTATTGGGCTCATTGACAGGCCTGACTGAGTTCTAGCAGATAGTCTAATAGGTCCTGAATTTGCATAATGTATGGAGACAAATTGTGCCAGCATATCCAGACGGAAAATTTTGTCCTGGAGAACTGGTAATGTGAATGGAGGTTGCATCATCAGGGTCTGCAAGTCCAAATACCAGTACTGTCTTGGCCAAGCCAAGGCTTTAAGAATCATCCTGGCATGTTCTTGTTTTGGCTTCCTGATTACTCTGGAAATCAGTGGGATTGAAGGTAAGCATACAGACGCTCCGATTCCCAAGGTAGTCTGGTGTTCTCTTCTATTTCCGTAGTTTGTAGGGATATCTTCCACACTCAGGTCAAGTCTTTGGTATCGGCACAGCTACTGGAGATAAAGAGGCTGCTGGGACACTCCTGGACAACTCATAATACGGGTGTTTGGTACCAAAACAACCACAATCCAAGTATGGGTGCATGGATTTCTCCATCAGGTACATTCAGAGCCTAATCTCTATTTTTCCTTGGTTCTTCTTGTGAAGGACCTATATATGGAGCACCTCAGCAGGATGTGTCCTTCTCCCAAGCAAACTAAACACCATCTATGTCCATTTAAAAACATCATCCTGACATGATGAGCAGTGTTTAAACCCTGATGATTTTTTAGCAGACGTGCTGAGAAAACAAACAATTTGGTACTGAAATACTACCCAGGGACAGAATAAGATCTCTCACAAAAACAAAGAAAAACAAAGAAACAGCATTAAAAAAATCACTATCTAAACACTAACTACTATGCAAACTACTTTATCAACTATATACAAAGGCTAATAAAGGTTAAAAACAGTATGTGACACTTTTTAGGGTTAACCAAGGTGTCCGGGGTGAATCACTACCACCTGCTTATGGCATGAGGGAGTCTTGTCTGTGCCAACCAGGGCAAGTTCTCCCAAAGCTACCAGCTGCAGGCACTACAAGCACTCCACTCCAGGCTAGCTCAAGCTTCACACTTTCCTTCTGCCAGCTAGCAATTTATACACCCCGCCTTGTTATACTCAAATGCCCCCCGTTCCTTATCTTCTGGACACCTACAATATGCGTGATGCTGTTGCAAAAAAAGTAAATGCAATTTTGGGTTGCATTAACAGAGGTATAGCATGCAAGTCACGGGAGATGATAGTACCGCTCCACTCAGCACTGATTAGGCCTCAGCTGGAGTACTGTGCCCAATTTTGGTCACTGCTGTATAGAAAGGCTGAGTAGAAACTGGAAAGGATCCAGAATCAAGCAACAAAAACAATCAAAGGGATGGAATTGAAGTCATATGAGCAAAGGCTGAAGGAACTGGATATTTTAGTTTGGAAAAGAGGAGACTCTCTCACTGAGGAGAGAGTCCCCGACCACCACCACCCTCCCAAGAGGAGGAGGAGGGTGGTGGTGGTCGGGGACTCTCTCCTCGGGGGACTGGATCTAGACTGTTCTCAGTGGTAGAAGATGACAGAACAAGGAGTAATGGTCTCAAGTTGCAGAGGGGGAGGTTTAGGTTGGATATTAGGAAAAACTTTTTCACTAGTAGGGTGGTGAAGCACTGGAATGGGTTACCTAGGGAGGTGGTGGAATCTCCTTCCTTAGATGTTTTTAAGGTCAGGCTTGACAAAGCCCTGGCTGGGATGATCTAATTGGGTTTGGTCCTGCTTTGAGCAGGGGGTTGGACTAGATGACCTCCTGAGGTCCCTTCCAACCCTGAGATTCTATGATTCTATGATTCTATGATATATCTGCCGCCCTGACCGGGAAAACCGAGAGGTGTGCTGCTTGCCAGGGGCTAGGATTCATGATGTGACGGAGAGACTGCCGAGACTCATCAAGCCCTCAGATCGCTACCCCTTCCTGCTTCTCCACGTGGGCACCAATGATACTGCCAAGAATGACCTTGAGCATATTACTGCAGACTACGTGGCTCTGGGAAGAAGGATAAAGGAGTTTGAGGCGCAAGTGGTGTTCTCGTCCATTCTCCCTGTGGCAGGAAAAGGCCGGGGTAGAGACCGTCAAATCGTGGAAGTCAACGAATGGCTACGCAGATGGTGTTGGAGAGAAGGGTTTGGATTCTTTGACCATGGGATGGTGTTCCAAGAAGAAGGAGTACTAGGCAGAGATGGGCTCCACCTGACGAAGAGAGGGAAGAGCATCTTTGGAAGCAGGCTGGCTAACCTAGTGAGGAGAGCTTTAAACTAGGTTCACCGGGGGAAGGAAACCAAAGCCCCGAGGTAAGTGGGGAAGTGGGATACCGGGAGGAAGCACAAGTAGGTGAGTGCAAGAGGGGAGGGCTCCTGCCCCATACTGGGACAGCAGGACGATCGGTGAGTTATCTTAAATGCCTATACACAAATGCAAGAAGCCTGGGGAACAAGCAGGGAGAACTGGAAGTCCTGGCACAGTCAAGGAATTATGATGTAATTGGAATAACAGAGACTTGGTGGGATAACTCACATGATTGGAGTACTGTCATGGATGGATATAAACTGTTCAGGAAGGATAGGCAGGGCAGAAAAGGTGGGGGAGTTGCGTTGTATGTAAGAGAGCAGTATGACTGCTCAGAGCTCCAGTATGAAACTGCAGAAAAACCTGAGAATCTCTGGATTAAATTTAGAAGTGTGAGCAACAAGGGTAATGTCGTGGTGGGAGTCTGCTACAGACCACCAGACCAGGGGGATGAGGTGGACGAGGCTTTCTTCCAGCAACTAACAGAAGTTACTAGATCACAGGCCCTGGTTCTCATGGGTGACTTTAATCACCCCGATATCTGCTGGGAGAGCAATACAGCGGTCCACAGACAATCCAGGAAGTTTTTGGAAAGTGTAGGGGACAATTTCCTGGTGCAATTGCTGGAGGAACCAACTAGGGGAAAAGCTCTTCTTGACCTGCTGCGCATAAACAGGGAAGAAATAGTAGAGGAAGCAATAGTGGATGGGAACCTGGGAGGCAGTGACCATGAGATGGTCGAGTTCAGGATCCTGACACAAGGAAGAAAGGAGAGCAGTAGAATACAGAGCCTGGACTTCAGAAAAGCAGACTTTGACTCCCTCAGGGAACTGATGGGCAAGGTCCCCTGGGAGAATAACATGACGGGGAAAGGAGTCGAGGAAAGCTGGCTGTATTTTAAAGAATCCTTATTGAGGTTGCAGGAACAAACCATCCCAATGTGTAGAAAGAAAAGTAAATATGGCAGGCAACCAGCTTGGCTTAACAGTGAAATCCTTGCTCGTCTTAAACACAAAAAAGCAGCTCACAAGAAGTGGAAGATTGGACAAATGACCAGGGAGGAGTATAAAAATATTGTTCAGGCATGCAGGAGTGAAATTAGGAAGGCCAAATCACACTTGGAGTTGCAGCTAGCCGGAGATGTGAGGAGTAACAAGAAGGGTTTCTTCAGGTATGTGAGCAACAAGAAGAAAGTCAAGGAAAGTGTGGGCCCCTTGCTGAATGAGGGAGGGAACCTAGTGACAGAGGATGTGGAGAAAGCTAGTGTACTCAATGCTTTTTTTGCCTCTGTCTTCACAGACAAGGTCAGCTCCCAGGCGGCTGCACTCCGCAGCATGGTATGGGGAGGAGGTGACCAGCCCTCTGTGGAGAAAGAAGTAGTTCGGGACTATTTAGAAAAGCTGGACGAACACAAGTCCATGGGGCCGGATGCACTGCATCCGAGGGTGCTAAAGGAGTTGGCCGATGTGATTGCAGAGCCATTGGCCATTATCTTTGACAAATCATGGCAATCGGGGGAGGTCCCGGATGACTGGAAAAAAGCTAATGTAGTGCCCATCTTTAAAAAAGGGAAGAAGGAAGATCCGGGGAACTACAGGCCAGTCAGTCTCACCTCAGTCCCTGGAAAAATCATGGAACAGGTCCTCAAGGAATCAATTCTGAACCACTTAAAGGAGGGGAAAGTGATCAGGAACAGTCAGCATGGATTCACCAAGGGCAAGTCATGCCTGACTAACCTAATTACCTTCTATGATGAGATAACTGGCTCTGTGGATGAGGGGAAAGCAGTGGATGTGCTATTTCTTGACTTTAGCAAAGCTTTTGATACAGTCTCCCACAGTGTTCTTGCCAGCAAGTTAAAGAAGTATGGGCTGGATGAATGGACGGTAAGGTGGATAGAAAACTGGCTGGATGGTCGGGCTCAACGGGTAGTGATCAATGGCTCCATGTCTAGTTGGCAGCCGGTATCAAGTGGAGTGCCCCAAGGGTCGGTGCTGGGGCCGGTTTTGTTCAATATCTTCATCAACGATCTGGAGGATGGTGTGGACTGCACCCTTAGCAAGTTTGCAGATGACACTAAACTGGGAGGAGTGGTTGATACGCTGGAGGGTAGGGACAGGATACAGAGGGACCTAGACAAATTAGAGGATTGGGCCAAAAGAAATCTGATGAGGTTCAACAAGGACAAGTGCAGAGTCCTGCACTTAGGACGGAAGAATCCCATGCACTGCTACAGACTAGGGACCGAATGGCTGGGCAGCAGTTCTATGAGACTAAGGGGGGACATGATAACAGTCTTCAACTCTTCAAACTCCAGCACAGCAGATTTCAATTAAATCTCAGGAAAAACTTCCTCACTGTAAGAACAGTAGGACAGTGAAACAGACGCCTAGGGAAGTTGTGGAATCTCCTGCACTGGAAGCTTTCAAAAGGAGGCTGGAGAGCCATCTGTCGGGAATGGGTCAGACACAACAAATCTTGCATCTTGGCATGAGGTTAGACTAACCTTCTAACCTTCCCTTCTAACCCTATGGTTGTATGATTCTGCACCTATCTGCTGCCTCTCTGGAAGCAGCACACCCCAGTTTACTGGCTTCACCTCAATTCAACACTCTCCAGAGCACAAGGCACTTAGACATGTCTATAGAAAAACAAAACTGAAGTTTATATAACAAAGCTTGAGTTAAAGATTCAAATATAAGCAAGTAAAAGGATTTGGAAACATCAGATTACAGGTAAAAGAAAAACATAAAACTCAATCTACAGCCTATACTTATTAACAAGTCCCTTTGCTGTCTAATAAGGTATTTCTCACCCAGTGGTCAGTCCGAGCAGCTTTTCTTCAGTCCAGAGAGCTGGGATTCTCCTGCTGGCAGAATGCCCCTTTGTAACGGGTAACACCCTGTACCTTTTCTTCTTCTATACAGTCCCAAACTTTTTGTCTCTTTTCATAATCGGGGTGTTACATTAACTTGAGCTCAGCCCTGAGGGTCCTCTATTCAGAGTTTTTCATGGGGTTCTTTTGTCTTTGTAAGTGCTCAGACCTGCATCTGGTCCAGACTGTAAACACACGGTTGGATTAAAAGATGGCGATTGTTCTCACTCTTGCTTGAGTTAGCTCTGAGACCCATCCCACCTTATTGCCAACAGTTTTGGGACATGCTGTTCTACATTTTACATATCTCTTTAAACATTTCCTGTACAAACTACTGACAATCACCACAATGATCAGCTAGTTCTTAGCTTTTGACAGCAACCACACATACCCCCTTTGGTGAAGTATTGAGAAGCTGGTCAGATACAGGTGTAATACACCTTCTGGGCATGCCGATGTGACGAACTAGGACTGTTGTTAATGTTTTCCCTGAGTACTGTGTGGGTGCCTCAGTTTCCCTATGCAGTGCTTGAGTATCTAGGTGGTGGGACAAGGGTGCATAATTGTTACAGAGCCCTAAAAGGCAGGTGTGGGCAGGGGCCTGGACACAGAGAATGGCCCTGTCTCCTGGCAACAGATGGCCCCGGCCCCTCCCCTACAAAGGTGAGAGCTGAAGGTGTTGGAACAAAGGAATCAGGTAACCTCCTGCCCCCGAAAGGAGACAAAGAAGAGAGGAGGGGCTGAACAGTTTCAGTTTGAAGCTAGCCGGAGAGAAGGAAAGAGGGGCAGACAGGGTCTGGCCTCCCTGCCCCCGTTTGAAGCGGTGGGGTAAAATGCAGGAAGCCCCGAGCTGGGGTCTAAGCTCCCTGCCCCCCGGAAGGGCCCGACTGGGGGTCCTAAATGTACTGACAAGCTCTGGTTGAATTGTGTTCCTGGCATCTCTAATAAACCTTCTGTTCTACTGGCTGGCTAAGACTCCCAGTAATTACCCGGGGAAGAGGGGTGCAAGACCTGACTCCCCCACACTCCGTGACAGCCTATGTCACACAGTGGAGCTCACAGTGAGCCTCCCAGCCCAAGGCATTGAAAATAAACTGAGTGGGGGTCGGGCAGCCCCGCCCTTTATGGCCTAGGTTGGAGGGATGAGTACACACAAGGCACAGACAGTTCCCGGAGTCCCCAGACAATGCTGTTTATGAAAAATCTCCATCTTGAGTGCACTGGGTGTGCACAGGCATAGGATGGAAAATATATGTGCACAAGCACCTGAAGAACAACACAGGAATAGCTCGACTGGATCGGGCCCATGATCCATCTAGCCCCATCTCTGTCAGCCGCCAGCACCAGCAGAAGAAGGTGTAAGAAACCTCTTAACAGATGTGCGATAATATGCCTCCAACATTACATCTCCTCCTAACCCCTTTTGTTAGAGATTGACTTAAACCCTGAAGCACGAGGTTTAATATGTCTTACAAAATTTGAGTATTAACTCTGGATATTCTTGTTACCCATATAAATGTCCAATTCCTGTTTGAACCTTGCTAAATTCTTGGCCACAGTGACATTTGTGGCAATAAATTCCACAATCTAATTATCCTGAAGTCAAAAGTAAGAAAGATATTTCCTTTGATCAGTTTTGAATTTGTCACCTTTTAAGCTAATTTGGTATTCCCTTGTTCTTATGCTCAGCTTCTCCTGGCCATGGGCAGTGTTTCCTTCCCACCCTTCTATCCACCCAAGAGAGGGAGACTGTCAGTTGACTCAGAAATGCCCACCTTTTTGCAGCTGAGTTCTTCTCTAGTGAATGTAAAGTCCTGTCTGTCTTAACCCCAGCCTTCATCCCCAACCCTTGCAGCCCCTCTCCCTTTCTGCTCACACATGCTGGCTTTACTCACAGGTGCACAGGAATGAAGTACTGCTTGTCCTCATCACTCTCACATTTTCCCTTGATGATATCTGTAATGTCCATCACTGTAAGAGACAAGGGACAGGAACTATGGTCACAAGGTCCTTTGGACAACCCTGAACCAACCCAGAGGGCAAAATGACCACCATCCTTCTCCAACTCATCCTGAGCTTTCATGGGAAAAGAGCAACCAGAGACAGCCAGACATTACCGAGCACCTCTCATCTGTTCTTTAGAACGACTGTCATTGCCAATAGGAGGGAGGAACATGATAACCACATAAGAACCTGCAAAAAACCACATTCTCGGATGGAGGGGATGTCAGGCTGAGAAATGCAGGGAGGAGGTGGTAGAAGAAGGAATGGGAAGAAATGAACAGGGGGAATTTTGGCTGAATCCCAGGAAAAGTCTCCTGGCAGGGAGATAACTCCTCACTTAGATTTGTGTCTCAGGGAGAGGTCAGGGAGCCCCAATGATGGGAACATTTAGAACTAGGACTGGCTCATGCATTAGAAAACAACCAACAGACTGCACCTCCTACATAACACAGGCTGGATGATTTTAGTCAATTCCTTCACTGTCCCTGAAAGAGAAGCTGCAAGACTTCAATAATGGAACCAGAACTACTGCTCAGTTTCACTGCAGCTTTCCTGAGGTCTTGTTTAGACTAAAGGTGTTCTTCTCGATCAAGTCAGCTCGATCCAGCTAGTTCCACTGAACTGAAAAATCCACCTAACATCAGTGCAGACACACTACCACTTTTTTCCTGATTATATCAGGATGAGTCATACCTATGGACCTCTTTCCTCAGTGACTCATCACAGACAGCCTTCCACTTACAGAAACACTATACTTTCAGTAATTCACTATCATCCCCTTCTGCCTGCTCCCAAATGCTATCCCCTCAGGTATCCCTGTTCCCCCTAACACTATCCCCAGCAAGTCACCACAGATATCACTCAGCCCTCCAGCACTATCCCCACAGAATCCCTCTACCCCCCAGTGTTTTCCCAATACTGCCAATACTAGTGAATTTTTCATAAGTGACAGCATTTTGGCTGAGGCTGAAGCCAGTCTTACAATGATGCAAGAAGCTCAAGCCCTCTAGTGAATTTGAGCCCTGCCAGGGGAAAGCCAGCCCCCTCTGATTAGCTTCCTGTCCAATTTACCCACTGTGGGAAAGTGGGAATTTCCATAATATTTTTATGATGACGATGTGTGCCTCAGTTTCCCCTATATTTCCCATGGCTACCCAGTGTAGGGGGGAAAAGGACTGTTTGCTCTCAGGGCGGGCTCAGAGACATAGGTATGAATGTCACCTAGCTGTTTGAGACTGAATGAGTCATTAAAAAGGACTGGCCAAGGCCGACCCCATATCACTGGAGAATCTGATCAGACATTGGCAAATCCGGTCACCAGGACATTGACACCTAGCAATCAATGACCCAATGGAACATGGATTGGGGGCTTCTCTGGGGGCTCTTATCTAACCAGAATGGTCTATGGTCTATGCTTTAACCTTCATTTCTCTATGCTCACCTAAGGACTTCTGGTGCTGTGTGCCAGGTGACAAATAAACCTGACTGTTTTGACAACGCTGTGTGCGTGTCACTACACATGCTTGGTGAGGTGTATACATGTCTCTACCAGTAGTCTGTTTCTGCTGCACCTGCTGAACAGAGCTCCCGGTGCAAAGCAGGGGTGCTGATGCCCCACAGGTTCAGTCAAGGAGGCTGTGAGGTAGCTTGGCTTGCCCTGGAAGAAGAGTGAGATCCATCGGGGGTCTGGCACACTGAAGGGGTTCCGTTCCTCCAAGAAACTTTTCCAAAGCTGGGGGCATAGCACTGATCCTGTGGACCAGTGACACCCAGTTCAGGGGGCTAAGCATCCAATCAGAGCAGCTACAGGAAGAGCTTCTCTCTCCTCCCACCCCCTCATGAACCCAAAGCCATTCACACAAAGGGGGAACAGGTAGCTAAAGAGACCAGCAACTCAGGGCAGCTTCACTCCCTTCCCCCACTCCCTGCTTGTGAGCAGCCTGGATGGGATGGCACTTCTGCTCCTCCCTGCTCCCTCCAGCACCTGGCTTGGGAAGGAGGAGGGATGAAGATAGAGCACATCTCAAGCTGCCCCCGCAGCCTGGAAGTGGGAGATAGGACCCACTGCCACTCCTCCAGGCCTTGGAGAGGGGGCGGGGGGTAAAGAACACTAGGAAGAGCATAGAAGAGGCTGGGGGGGTATGAACTGATGAAAGGGCATAAATGATGGGGGCACTGTGGGACAGTATCCTGTCTGCCGACAGTGGCCAATGCCAGATGCCCCAGAGGGAGTGAACCTAACAGGTAATTATCAAATGATCTCTCTCCTGCCATCCATCTCCACCCTCTGACAGAGTCTAGGGACACCATTCCTTACCCATCCTGGCTAATAGCCATTAATGGACTTAACCTCCATGAATTTATCTAGTTCTCTTTTAAACCCTGTTATAGTCCTAGCCTTCACAACCTCCGCAGGCAAGGAGTTCCACAGATTGACTGTGTGCTGTGTGAAGAAGAACTTCCTTTTATTTGTTTTAAACCTGCTGCCCATTCATTTCATTTGGTGGCCCCTAGTTCTTATATTATGAGAACAAGTAAATAACTTTTCCTTATTCACTTTCTCCACACCACTCATAATTTTATAGATCTCTATCATATCCCCCCCATAGTCTCCTCTTTTCCAAGCTGAAAAGTCCTAGACTCTTTAATCTTTCCTTATATGAGACCCATTCCAAACCCCTAATCATTTTAGTTGCCCTTCTCTGAACCTTTTCTAATGCCAGTATATCTTTTTTGAGATGAGACCACATCTGTACGCAGTATTCAAGATGTGGGCATACCATGGATTTATATAAGGGCAATAAGATATTCTCCATCTTATTCTCTATCCCTTTTTAAATTATTCCTAACATCCTGTTTGCTTTTTTGACTGCCGCTGCATACTGCATGGACGTCTTCATAGAACTATCCATGATGACTCCAAGCAGGGCCGTAACTAGGGCGAGGCCATTGAGGCACTCGCCTTGGGGCGCACTGCTGGCAGGGGCACAAAAGCCTGCTGCTAGGGGTGCCCCCTCCTCCCCCGCCGCCGAAGCCGCTTCCGCTTACCTGCGGGAGGTCCTCCGGCGTCTTTGCAGAAGGCCCCCTCCGCCGAATTGCTGCCGAAGCCGCGGGACCGGAGGACCTCCCGCAGGCAAGTGGCTTCGGCGGAGGGTATTAATAGCAGCCACCAAAGCCGCTTACCTGCGGGAGGTCCACCGGTCCCGCGGCTTTGGCGGCAATTCGGCGGAGGGGCCTTCTGCAAAGACGCCGGAGGACCTCCCGCAGGTAAGCGGAGGCGGCTTCGGCAGCTGCTAAAAATACCCTCCGCCAAATTGCCGCCAAAGCCACTTCTGCTTGCCTGCGGGAGGTCCTCCGGTCCCGCAGCTTCGGCGGCAATTCAGCGGAGGGTAAGCCCCTAGGAATTTCTGCATCCCTGCCTAGGGCGCAGAAATTCCTAGTTATGGCTCTGACTCCAAGATCCAAGGGGAAAAAGGGAGGAGGTGTTGCCTTATATATTTAAAATGTACACACTTGGACTGAGGTGGAGATGGACATAGGGGACGGAAGTGTTGAGAGTCTCTGGGTTAGGCTAAAAGGGGTAAAAAACAAGGGTGATGTCATGCTAGGAGTCTACTACAGGCCACCTAACCAGGTGGAAGAGGTGGATGAGGCTTTTTTTAAACAACAAACAAAATCATCCAAAGCCCAAGATTTGGTGGTGATGGGGCACTTCAACTATCCAGATATATGTTGGGAAAATAACACAGCGGGGCACAGACTATCCAATAAGTTCTTGGACTGCATTGCAGACAACTTTTTATTTCAGAAGGTTGAGAAAGCTACTAGGGGGGAAGCTGTTCTAGATTTGATTTTAACAAATAGGGAGGAACTCGTTGAGAACTTGAAAGTAGAAGGCAGCTTGGGTGGAAGTGATCATGAAATCATAGAGTTCACAATTCTAAGGAGGGTAGAAGGGAGTACAGCAAAATAGAAACAATGGATTTCAGGAAAGCGGATTCTGGTAAGCTCAGAGAGCTGATAGGTAAGGTCCCATGGGAATCAAGACTGAGGGGAAAAACAACTGAGGAGAGCTGGCAGTATTTCAAAGGGACACTATTAAGGGCCCAAAAGCAAACTATTCCACTGGGTAGGAAAGATAGAAAATGTGGCAAAAGACCACCTTGGCTTAACCACGAGATCTTGCAAGATCTAAAAAATAAAAAGGAGTCATATAAAAAATGGAAACTAGGACAAATTACAAAGGATGAATATAGGCAAACAACACGGGAATGCAGGGGCAAGATTAGAAAGGCAAAGGCACAAAATGAGCTCAAACTAGCTACAGGAATAAAGGGAAACAAGAAAACTTTTTATCAATACATTAGAAGCAAGAGGAAGACCAAGGACAGGGTAGGCCCACTACTCAGTGAGGAGGGAGAAACAGTAACAGGAAACTTGGAAATGGCAGAGATGCTTAAGGACTTCTTTGTTTCGGTCTTCACCGAGAAGTCTGAAGGAATGCCTAACATAGTGAATGCTAATGGGAAGGGGGAAGGTTTAGAAGATAAAATAAAAAAAGAACAAGTTAAAAATCACTTAGATAAGTTAGATGCCTGCAAGTCACCAGGACCTGATGAAATGCATCCTAGAATACTCAAGGAGCTAATAGAGGAGGTATCTGAGCCTCTAGCTATTATCTTTGGTAAATCATGGGAGACAGGAGAGATTCCAGAAGACTGGAAAAGGGCAAATATAGTGCCCATCTATAAAAAGGGAAATAAAAACAACCCAGGAAACGACAGACCAGTTAGTTTAACTTCTGTGCCAGGGAAAATAATGGAGCAAGTAATTAAGGAAATCATCTGCAAACACTTGGAAGGTGGTAAGGTGATAGGGAATAACCAGCATGGATTTGTAAAGAACAAATCATGTCAAACCAATCTGATAGCTTTCTTTGATAGGATAACGAGTCTTGTGGATAAGGGAGAAGCGGTGGATTTGGTATACCTAGACTTTAGTAAGGCATTTGATACGGTCTCACATGATATTCTTATCAATAAACTAGGGAAATACAACTTAGATGGGGCTACTATAAGGTGGGTGCACAACTGGCTGGATAACCGTACTCAGAGAATAGTTATTAATGGTTCCCAATCCTGCTGGAAAGGTATAATGAGTGGGGTTCCGCAAGGGTCTGTTTTGGGACCGGCTCTGTTCAATATCTTCATCAACGACTTGGATATTGGCATAGAAAGTACGCTTATTAAGTTTGCAGATGATACCAAACTGGGAGGGATTGCAACTGCTTTGGAGGATAGGGTCATAATTCAAAATGATCTGGACAAATTGGAGAAATGGTCAGAGGTAAACAGGATGAAGTTTATTAAGGACAAATGCAAAGTGCTCCACTTAGGTAGGAACAGCCAGTTTCACACATACAGAATGGGAGGAGACTGTCTAGGAAGGAGTACGGCAGAAAGGGATCTAGGGGTTATAGTGGACCACAAGCTAAATATGAGTCAACAGTGCGATGCTGTTGCAAAAAAAGCACTTGATTCTGGGCTGCATTAACAGGTGTGTTGTGAGCAAAACACGAGAAGTCATTCTTCCGCTCTACTCTGCGCTGGTTAGGCCTCAACTGGAGTATTGTGCCCATTTCTGGGCACCGCATTTCAAGAAAGATGTGGAGAAATTGGAGAGGGTCCAGAGAAGAGTAACAAGAATGATTAAGGGTCTAGAGAACATGACCTATGAAGGAAGGCTGAAGGAATTGGGTTTGTTTAGTTTGGGAAAGAGAAGACTGAGAGGGGACATGATAGCGGTCTTCAGGTATCTAAAAGGGTGTCATAAGGAGGAGGGAGAAAACTTGTTCATCTTAGTCTCTAAGGATAGAACAAGAAGCAATGGGCTTAAACTGCAGCAAGGTAGGTTTAGGTTGGACATTAGGAAAAAGTTCCTAACTGTCAGGGTGGTTAAACACTGGAATAAACTGCCCAGGGAGGTTGTGGAATCTCCATCTCTGGAGATATTTAAGAGTAGGTTAGATAAATGTCTATCAGGGATGGTCTAGACAGTATTTGGTCCTGCCATGAGGGTAGGGGGCTGGACTCGATGACCTCTGGAGGTCCCTTCCAGCCCTAGAATCTATGAATCTATTAATCTCTTTCCTGATTAGTTGTAGCTAAATTAGCCCCCATCATATTGTATGTATAGTTTGGGTTATTTTTTCCAGTGTGCATTACTTTACATTTATCCACATTAAATTTCATTTGCCATTTAGTTGCCCAATCACTTAGTTTTGTGCGATCTTTTTGAAGTTCTTCACAGTCTGCTTTGGTCTTAACTATCTTGAGCAGTTTAGTATCGTCTGCAAACTTTGCCACCTCACTGTTTACCCCTTTCTCCAGATCATTTATGAATATGTTGAATAGGATTGGACCTAGGACTGACCCTTGGGGAACACCACTAGTTATCCCTCTCCATTCTGAAAATTTACCATTTATTCCTACCCTTTGTTCCCTGTCTTTTAACCAGTTCTCAGTCCAGGAAAGGATCTTCCCTCTTATCCCATGGCAACTTAATTTACGTAAGAGCCTTTGGTGAGGGACCTTGTCAAAGGCTTTCTGGAAATCTAAGTACACTATGTCCACTGGATCCCCCTTGTCCACGTGTTTGTTTGACCCCTTCAAAGAACTCTAATAGATTAGTAAGACATGATTTCCCTTTACAGAAATCATGTTGACTTTTGCTCAACAATTTGTGTTCTTCTGTGTGTCCAACAATTTTATTCTTTACTATTGTTTCAACTAATTTGCCCAGTACTGACGTTAGACTTACTGGTCTGTAATTGCTGGGATCAGCTCTAGAGCCCTTTTTAAATATTGGCGTTACATTAGCTATCTTCCAGTCATTGGGTACAGAAGCTGATTTAAAGGACAGGTTACAAACCATAGTTAATAGTTACGCAATTTCACATTTGAGTTCTTTCAGAACTCTTGGGTGAATGTCATCTGGTCCCGGTGACTTGTTACTGTTAAATTTATCAATTAATTCCAAAACCTCCTCTAATGACACTTTAATCTGTGACAATTCCTCAGATTTGTCACCTATAAAGGATGGCTCAGGTTTGGGAATCTCCCTAATATCCTCAGCCATGAAGACTGAAGCAAAGAATGCATTTAGTTTCTCCACAATGACTTTATCGTCTTTAAGTGCTCCTTTTGTATCTCAATCGTCCAGGGGCCCCACTGGTTGTTTAGCAGGCTTCCTGCTTCTGTTGTACTTAAAAAACATTTTGTTATTTCCTTTCGCTAGCTGTTCTTCAAACTCCTTTTTGGCTTTTCTTATTACATTTTTACACTTAATTTGGCAGTGTTTATGCCCCTTTTCCATTTACCTCACTAGGATTTGACTTCTACTTTTTAAAAGATGCCTTTTTATCTCCCACTGCTTCTTTTACATGGTTGTTAAGCCACGGTGGCTCTTTTTTACTTCTTTTACTGTGTTTTTTAATTTCGGATATACATTTAAGTTGGGCCTCTATTATGGTGTCTTTGAAAAGTGTCCATGCAGCTTGCAGGGATTTCACTCTAATCACTGTACCTTTTAATTTCTGTTTAACTAACCTCCTCGTTTTTGCATTTTTGCATAGTTCCCCTTTCTGAAATTAAATGCCACATAAAAATATTATAATGCACATAAAAATGGATGCCTCTCCCTGGCTGCTCAGATGGAAAATCCACTTACTCTCTCCTCACCCCTAAGATAGGGGAACTGCAATCCATTCTCTATTACTGTATTGACCTGGGAGCAACACTTCTTTGCCTCCTGCTGCTCCAGGACTTTTCTACCTGGGACCCAGCAGCACCACCACTGCAACTCTCCATTCTCCTGCATCCTGCTGCCCCAGGACCCTCTCTCCACTATAGCGCCATAAGTGAAGGCAGGGTTCAGTGGCAGGGCAAGTCTGTGACTTCACTCCTGAGGCTCTTCCCATACGCCCTGCCCTGAAAATTGCAGGATTGGAGGACTTACTCACATCCAGAGGCAGGGGGAGCTGTCATCCAATCCCTTCATCTCCCACCATTATCTTCTGTACCTTCTCAGCCTGCCTCCTGCCCCCATTTCCCTGCAGCCCCTACATCAGTCTCCTGCTCCCCGCAGTGCTCTGCTCGCCTCATTCTCCCCACCCACCTTTCACAGGCTCTCTGCTGCTCCTCACAGTCCATGTCCTGTCTAGCCCATTGAACCACTGAGTGTCAGCCATCACACCTGTGTGCAAGGCTTCAGTCTCATTGCAAATAGTGGGAGGTGACAGCCAGTTTTATCAAGGGCAGCCTCACTTCCACCAGCAGAGAGACTATAGGGAAATGGAGGCATCTTGCTGGCTTCAAGCCCATAGACAGTATTGGGAGGTGGTGGCCATTTTTAACTCTGGGGAAATTTGTGAGTTGGCACCTGTGAGGAAATAGGACTGTTGTTAATGTTTTCTCTGAATACTGTGTGTGCCTCAGTTTCCCCTATGCATTTCTTAAGTCTCTAGGTGGTGGGAATAAGGGGTGGTTGTTACAGAGCCGGAGAGGGCCCGTGTGATGACAGAGAATGGCCGACACGCTGTCTCCTGGCAACTAATGGCCTGGGCCCCTTCTCTGCAAAGGTGCAAGGTGAAGGGGTTGCAGAACAAAGGGATCAGGTGACCTCCTGGCCCGGGAAGGAGACAAAGGCAGAGGAGGGGCTGGAGAGACTCAGTTTAAAGTTGGCTGGGGACTTGGGGGGAGGCGCAGACAGAGTCTGGCCTCCCTGCCCCCTCCCCCTCCCCCCCCCCGTTTGGAGCTGGGTGGTGAAACGCAGGGAGCCCCCAGGCTGGGGTCTAAGCTCCCTGCCCCCCAGAAGGGCCCGACTGAAGGGTCCTGTTTGTACTTACAAGCTCTGTTTGGACTGTGTTCCTGGCATCCCTAATAAACCTTCTGTTCTACTGGCTGGCGGAGACTCACAGTGAATCCCAGGAAGAGGGGTGCAGGCGCTAACTCCCCCACACTCCGTAACAGCACCTTTCATTGTTTGCATGGAACATTAAGGAAAAAAACCCAGAATTGCTAGTTGTGATTTAATCCTGAGAGTTGACAATGTTACTCCACCCCCAGCGCTATTCCCATATCTGCTTCCCACAGATAAACCCTCCACCTTCTAAGCACTATCCTCAGCCAGTCCCCGCAGATATCCCTCCGCCCAGCGCCATCCCCTCAGCCACTCCCCAGATATCCCTCTTCCACACAGCGCTACCCGTCTCAGCCACTCCCCACAAATATCCCTCCTTCGCCCAGCACTATCCCCACAGCCAGCCCCCACAGATATCCCTCCGCTCAGCAGCGCTACCCCTGCAGCCAGTCCCCAGATATTTCTCCGCCCAGCACTATCCCCTCAGCCAGTCCCGACAGATATCCCTCCGCCACTCCCCACAAACATCCCTCCTCCGCCCAGCGCTACCCCCTCAGCCAATCCCCACAGATATCCCTCCGCCCAGCACTACCCCCTCAGCCACTCCCCACAGATATCCCTCCTGTGCCCAGCGCTATCCCCTCAGCCACTCCCTACAGATATCCCTCCTCTGCCCAGCGCTGCCCACTCAGCTAGTCCCTCTAGATATCCCTCCACCCAGAGCTACTCCCTTAGCCACTCCCCACAAATATCCCTCCTCCACCCAGCGCTACCCCCTCAGCCAGTCCCTCCAGATATCCCTCCGCCCAGCAATGCTAACCCCACAGCCAATCCCCACAGATATCCCTCCTCTGCCCCGTGCTATCCCCTCAGCCACTCCCCACAGATCAGGGCCGGCTTTAGCGGGTGCGGGGCCCCACGCGAAGAACGATGGCGGGGCCCCACCGGACTTGTCAGAGCGCAAAAATCCCCCAAAAACCCGCCGGAGCGGGGCCTCCTTGGACGCAGGGCCCAATTCCGGGGAATCGGAGGAATTGGCTTAAAGCCAGCCCTGCCACAGATATCCCTCCTCCGCCCAGCGCTACCCCCTCAGCCGGTCCCCACAGATCTCCCTCCACCCCAGCGCTATCCTCTCAGCCACTCCCCACAGATATCCCTCCTCCGCCCAGTGCTACCCCTCAGCCAGTCCCTCTAGATATCCCTCCACCCCCAGCAGTGCTATCCCCTCAGCCAGTCCCCACAGATATCCCTCTGTCCAGCACTATCTCCGCAGCCAGTCCCCACAGATATCCCTCCTCCGCCCAGTGCTACCCCCTCAGCCGGTCCCCACAGATCTCCCTCCACCCAGCAGCGCTACCCCCTCAGCCGGTCCCCACAGATCTCCCTCCACCCAGCAGCACTACCCCCTCAGCCAGTCCCCACAGATCTCCCTCCACCCAGCAGCGCTACCCCCTCAGCCAGTCCCCACAGATATCCCTCCACCCAGCAGCGCTACCCCCTCAGCCAGTCCCCACAGATATCCCTCCACCCAGCAGCACTACCCCCTCAGCCGGTCCCCACAGATATCCCTGCACCCAGCAGCGCTACCCCCTCAGCCGGTCCCCACAGATCTCCCTCCACCCCAGCGCTATCCTCTCAGCCACTCCCCACAGATATCCCTGCACCCAGCAGCGCTACCCCCTCAGCCGGTCCCCACAGATCTCCCTCCACCCCAGCGCTATCCTCTCAGCCACTCCCCACAGATATCCCTCCACCCCAGCGCTATCCTCTCAGCCACTCCCCACAGATATCCCTCCTCCGCCCAGTGCTACCCCTCAGCCAGTCCCTCTAGATATCCCTCCACCCCCAGCAGTGCTATCCCCTCAGCCAGTCCCCACAGATATCCCTCTGTCCAGCACTATCTCTGCAGCCAGTCCCCACAGATATCCCTCCTCCGCCCAGTGCTACCCCCTCAGCCGGTCCCCACAGATCTCCCTCCACCCAGCAGCGCTACCCCCTCAGCCGGTCCCCACAGATCTCCCTCCACCCAGCAGCGCTACCCCCTCAGCCAGTCCCCACAGATATCCCTCCACCCAGCAGCACTACCCCCTCAGCCAGTCCCCACAGATATCCCTCCACCCAGCAGCACTACCCCCTCAGCCGGTCCCCACAAATATCCCTCCGCCCAGCTCTATCCCCTCAGCCGCTCCCCACAGATATCCCTCCGCCCAGCTCTATCCCCTCAGCCGCTCCCCACAGATCTCCCTCCGCCCAGCTCTATCCCCTCAGCCGCTCCCCACAGATATCCCTCCGCCCAGCTCTACCCCCTCAGCCGGTCCCCACAGATCTCCCTCCTCTGCCCAGCGCTACCCCTCAGCCACTCCCCACAGAGCTCCCTCCGCCCAGCTCTATCCCCTCAGCCGCTCCCCACAGATATCCCTCCGCCCAGCTCTATCCCCTCAGCCGCTCCCCACAGATATCCCTCCGCCCAGCTCTATCCCCTCAGCCGCTCCCCACAGATATCCCTCCGCCCAGCTCTATCCCCTCAGCCGCTCCCCACAGATCTCCCTCCGCCCAGCTCTATCCCCTCAGCCGCTCCCCACAGATCTCCCTCCGCCCAGCTCTATCCCCTCAGCCGCTCCCCACAGATCTCCCTCCGCCCAGCTCTACCCCCTCAGCCAGTCCCCACAGATGAATCAGTGTTGCCAACTCTCTAGATACGTGGTGTGCACTGTGGAGCCCCTGCCCCACAGGTATGCGTTGGGGGATCCCAGCTGTCACATACAAACAGAGCCACTTCTCAGCCCCCTGCTTGCGAGGAAAGCTTGAGGAGGTGATGTGAGTGCCCTGAGCCGATCACAGCTCAGAGGAAAATGCACAGACCCAGGACCTGCAATTTTAAGATCTCTTGATTTTTTTTCAGCCACTCTCAGGATAGTGTCAGGGCCTGACATGTACATTTAAATGCTTGGGGGTGGGAGACATGGCCTGCTCTTCGGGCTCCGCAACCCCTCTGTGGTGTTCCCAGCACTGGCCAGCGCTCTCCTCTTGTGTGGCTTCCACAGGTCTGTGCAGGGCTGTGGGGTGAGGGCATTTGTGCCTCCCCTGCCTACTGTCCTGCAGACATGAGAATAGGCCTGGCCTTTCCCTCCTGGGAATGACTGGAGGGGGGGGCAGAGGGATAGCTGTGGGGAGTGACACAGGGGATAGCGCTGGGCGGAGGGATATCTGCTTCTTACCTCTGAAGGAACTTTGCTACAAACTGAAGCGCTACACAAAGGACTGAATGACCCATCCCAGCTGTGGATGTGCTCCAGAGACTTGATTTGAACCTGCAGTTTATTCTATCACTGCTACAAGCCTGAACCAAGAACTTTGCCGTTGCTGTATGTAATTGATTCCATTAAACCAATTCTAGCTCTCACCTAGACCTTTTTCCTTTTATGAATAAACCTTTAGATTTTAGATTCTAAAGGATTGTCAACAGTGTGATTTGTGGGTAAGATCTGATTTGTATATTGACCTGAGTCTGGGGCTTGGTCCTTTGGGATCGCGAGAACCTTTTTTCTTTTACTGGGGTATTGGTTTTCATAACCATTCATCCCCATAACGAGTGGCACTGGTGGTGATACTGGGAAACTGCAGTGTCTAAGGGAATTGCTTGTGTGACTTGTGATAAGCCAGTGGGGTAAAACCGAAGTCTTCTCTGTTTGGCTGGTTTGGTTTGCCTTAGAGGTGGAAAAACCCCAGCCTTGGGCTGTAACTGCCCTGCTTGAAGCAATTTGTCCTGAATTGGCACTCTCAGTTGGGTCCCGCCAGAACCAGCATCGTTACAGAGACACAACTAGACCCCCTCCTGACCAGGGTGACAAGATTAAGGCATCTCCATTAGCATACAGAATGGAGAACAGAGAACCACACAGAACTCTGGGACAGAAAAGCAGGGAAGCACTGCATTACGGGGAATCTCTGCTCCAGATGTTAATGAACCTACGCCTGCACACACCCAGCTCAGCAGTTATCAGACCAATTCTAGTCATGAATCCTTGATGGATATCCAAAATAGTGAAGCAGCCTAATTGCGTTGTGAGCTCCCTTGAAGGAACATCATCCATAGCCAAGAGTGATCAGCTCCTATTGTTTAGCCTAAAGAAAACCCTTGAGTCATTCATCAGTTTACCCATAAATAAATCTAGTGTTCTCCCTCGAACCATTGTATTTTCTCTACAAAAACCCCTATGCCCAAGTCAGTGTCCTGATGCATGGACCCAAACTCTGCATCAGTTCCTCTGGGACCATCTCCTGATTAATCGTGCTAGGGGATCTGCCTGTCTCCAGCACTCAGGATCCTGAGCTACCACCATCATCTGGGAACCCAGTTCAAGCCTCATGGAGTGGGTGAGATATCTCTCTCTCTCTCTCTCTCTGTTTTCTTTTCTACTTCAGGTATTAACCTTTAATAATGTAACTGTTATGTTTGTTTAGCCCTCCTTGTGTAGTTATCACTATTATTCAATAAATAACTTTTATGGTTAAGCTGGTTGTGTCTCTCTCTCTCTCTCTGAACTTTACTCTTTTGTGTTTTCAACTTCCCCATTTACTCTGCAGCAATGCTTCTTTTACTGAAGCTAAAGATCCCTGTAACGCCCAAAAATACTGTGGGGTTTGCTCATCAAGTGGGTTACTACCAGTACAATTGTAATGTGAAAGTGGGGATAGGGACATGCTGAACCTGTGGCACATAAGGGTGGCAGCTGAAAGTGCTGCTTGACCCAGCCCATTGAGTACAGGGACATATAAGGGGGTCAGCTTGAGAGTGCTGATTGACCCGGTCCACTCAGACTTGCTCTGTTAGTGTGCGTGTTTGTGTGTTCTCATCTGATTCTGGGGCTGGAGGAACCCAGCCCTGGGGAACCTCGGTCCTGCAGGAGAGCTCCATTGGGAGGGGACTTGCAGAAGGGAGAAGCAGAGCTCCATATGAACACACAAGTGACACAAGCCATACATTGATAGAGTTACAGAAACTGCCCCTCCCCTTCCAGAAGAGTAACCCTAATAAATGAGCATACCCCAAAGTAATGGGCACATCTGGTAACACATCTTATGAAATGGGTTTTAGCCCAAGAAAGCATATGCTCAAATAAATGTGTTAGTCTCTAAGGTGCCACAAGGACTCCTCGTTGTTTTTGCTGATAACAGCCTAACACGGCTGCTACTCTGAAACCTGAATATGGGGAATGACTCTTCAGAGATACAGTCTGTGAGCAGCAAGCAGGGAAGGGCGCCAGGAGCAACAGGGAACAAAGGGAGATGCTGCCACAGACAGGTAATAGAAAGGCAGCAACTCAGCAGGTCTAGATTCCAGTGAGGCATCAGAGACTGTCTTTCCTCCCCGAATTCAAATGGACTTCAAATGGCCAGGAGGGGTCACAGTCACATGCACTAAACACCTGGGGAGGTGATATTGATGAAGAATAGCAGTGCAGCAAGTGGGGGCCAGAGCTGGGTCCCTTCATTAATTATCTGGCAGAGAGAGGTAAATGGCAAAAGAGACAAAACAAGCAGATAATAAACTGGGAGGAGCTGCAAGTCCCAGTGAGGACAAGGACAGAACCCATCAGCTGAGCAGGAAACAGCCCCATGAGACTTCGGCCTGGGCTACGCAACACAGTGTATATAAGTTGCCTTGCGTGGACCTACTTGCGTGTGTTTACACTCAAATTTGTCTGCAGCCAAAGTAAGCGTTCCGTTACAGCAACACAGGAAAACCACCTCTACAAACAGTGCAGAACCGAGCTTGACCTCGTGAGGTCGACGTGTGTCGACCCTGAGCCAGGGGAAGAACATGCCCCAAGCTCCCTAGTGAGAGCAGGAGTGGTAAGAGGGTCTGAGTGGGATGAGACAGCAAACGAGACAGGAGCTTGCGGTGGAGTATGGTGGTAAAAACCTAATGCAGCTGGTGGGGATGCACATGCAAAGGCCTCACAACATGCCAGCAGGAGCTCGCCTCTGATATGACTGATCACTTGCTTCCTCCCCACAGTGGCTGCAACTGCTGCCATCTCCCAGGATAGAGACGCTATTGTCCTCTGATCACTAACACTGAGAGGGAAGAGTCCCCCTCTCTCTGACCCTGGGAGAACTCCCCAGCTACTGCACTCAGCCCCAGGTCCCTAAGGCCCAGAAGGACAGTGACAAACCAGAGGGAGCTGGAGCAGCCCCAGAGCCGTGGAGGGGCCAGAAAGAGACAGAAAGTGCCATGTCTGTCTGGCTCAGCTCAGAGACAACCCAGGGGGATGTGACAAAAGCCCACACATGTGAGAGGTGTGAGCCCACCGAGGGAGGTGTGTTAGGTATGTGTTACTAAGCAGACTGAGGGCAAACCCCAAAAGGGGAATTTCAGCTGCAGCTCAGAGAAACGCCCTGCAAAGAGACAGCTGTGGCCTGCGTGACGCTGGAGATCGGATGGTCACACTGGTCCCTTCTGGCTTTACAATCTGAGACAAAAGCTGCCCCTGTCAATCGGTCTCCTGGGGCAGGGCTGAGCCCCAGCACTGGAACACTTGAAACCAGCCTGACAAAGCCTTAGAGAAGAAAAATACTTGTGGCACCTTAGAGACTAACAAATTTATTTCAGCATAAGCTTTCGTGGGTTAATACCCACTTCAGCAGACGCATGGAATGGAACATACAGTAAGCAGATATTTATACATTCAGAGAAACATGAAAAGGTGGGAGTGTCTAGACACTCACGGAGTCAGTTTAGGGAGTCTAGACACTCCCACCTTTTCATGTTTCTCTGAATGTATAAATATCCGCTTACTGTATGTTCCATTCCATGCGTCTGATGAAGTGGGTTCTAACCCACGAAAGCTTATGCTGAAATACATTTTTTAGTCTCTAAGGTGCCACAAGTATTTTTCTTATTTTCTTTTTGCTGACACAGGCTAACACGGCTACTACACTGAAACCTTAGGGAAGAGGCTCTGGGGAGAGGTTCTGCTCTGCCCCAAGGGATGGGATGGGTGTGAGTGGATGGGACTGGCCTCTCCCCACCTTCAGCTGTAAATAAGGGGCCAAACCTGGCAGTGAGCAGGGATTCTGGCCCAGGTGAGGGCCGGGGCAGGGTCACGGGCTGACGGGCTAACTCTGCTGCCAAGCCAGCTGGAGTCCTTTGGCTGAGCAGCCAGTGGAGGGGCAGCACTGCTGGGGCCAAGGGCTGCTGGACGCTGTCAGCCAGGAACAAATGGATCCAGGGCCCACACTCACCCGAGACGCCAAAGGGCCGTCTGAGGCCTGTGCTCAGTTTCCGCGTGTAGGTCTCCTTCAGGTCCATGCGCCCCACCCGCACAATCTGACACACCAGGAAGAGCCTCTCTCGTTTCAAGTCCTTGCTGCCCAGGTCCTGAGGACGGAGAGAGAAGCTCAGAGAAAGGCCCAGCAGAGCACAAAGGCCTGGCCAGCGGGTCCCACAGCCCACCCCAGGGGGTTCTGATGCCACATGGGGCAGGCTAGTCCTCCGCCTGGGGGCACCACGTCAGTGCTGGTGGGGATGGATGGCACTAGGGGGCCTAGCTCAAACAGTGCTAACAATCCCCCCCACACACACACACCCTGGCCTTTCAAAATCTCCCAGAGTGCACTGCGTCTGGGGGCTGTGCTGGGGATTGTGGGGAAGGTCCCCAGAGGGCACCTAGCAGGGCTCTCATGAGTCAGAGGGACACCCTGAGATGTGGTGCTTCAGCCTGTGCACAAGCCAGGCAGCTCGAAGAGGCCAAAGGGCACAAGGCAGCGGTAACAGCACAGAGCGAGTTCCTCCCAGGACACCTGCCTGTGAGCATGGTGGGCTCAGCCCAGCCTGACGTGCTGGAAATGAGCAGGCCCCACTCAGCCACTCCTGATTTGTTCATGTGGGAGACCGCTGTGACTCGAGTGCACGGACCTATACCCGCAGCCGGACCTCACCTGGGCCAAGTGCTGTGCAGAGGGGTGGGATGGATCGGCTACGGCAGAAGAGCATGGTGGGGGGGAGCTGGCTTTGTGCCCATGCTGTTATCAGCTTCATTTACATATAAACTTCCCCTTTCTCTGGCCCAGCTTCCTTGGCCCCTTCCTGGGGTTACTGGCTTTGTGCCCATGCTGTTATCAGCTTCATTTACATATAAACTTCCCCTTTCTCTGGCCCAGCTTCCTTGGCCCCTTCCTGGGGTTAGTCTCGGTGCCGGGAGAATACAGCTCGGGACAGGTCTACACTTAAAACGCTACTGCGGAGCCACTGCAGCATTTCAGTGTGGACACTGCCTACACTGATGGGAGGGGTTCTCCCGCTGGCAGAGGTAATCCACCTCCCCGAGAGGCGGTCGCCTTCTTCCACTGACCTAGTGCTGTCTGCACTGGGGTTAGGTCAGTTTAACGGAGCCGCTCTGGGGTGTGGATTTTTCACACCCCTGCGAGCCATAGCTATATGGATGTAAGTGCCTAGTGTAGACCAGGCCTTAGTCAGTAGGAGCCACATCCCCTCTGTTCCCCTTCCTGGGGCCTGCGAGAAATCAAGGCAAGCCCTGGCCGAGGAGATGGGCCTACAGGAAAGCCCGGGGGGAGGGGGGCAGTTAGGGGCCCTGGTGTTTGAGTGTCACAGAGGAAATGGACCACAGGAAGGTGGAACCAGGAGCTAGAGTGAGCACCCGCTGCTTATTTTCACATGGACTGAAATGCATTAAATTGATCCTAGAGACCATGTTAAACATTCGGTTGACGCGTATGATAATTGCAGGTGTCTACTGAAGGGCAGTAGAAACGTAGACGTGAGAGAGAAATACATGGCATGTTGGGGTTTCCCTAAAATGTCCCTTAAAACAAAGTGTTATCCCTCATTTGTCATGTGGTCACCCTAGCAGAGCACTGGGACCAGGGGCCATTCACGGGGGAGTGGGGGGAAGGGGCTGGGAGCACTGGGTCCAGGGCTGGAAGCCAGGGTGGGGGAAGGTCAGGGAGGGGCATGGTGGCCCAGCTATAGTGGGGGACGGGGCATAGGGCCCAGCTGCGGTGAGGTTGGGGAGGGGCATGGTGGCCCAGCTGTGGTGGAGGGAGGAGCATGGTGGCCCAGCTGTGGTGGGGGAGGGGCTTGGTGGCCCAGCTGTGGTGGGGGAAGGGCATGGTGGCCCAGCTGCGGTGAGGTTGGGGAGGGGCATGGTGGCCCAGCTGGAGTGGGGGGCATGGTGGCCCAGCTGTGGGGGATGGTAGGCATATTGTGAAAAACAAACAATCCCTGTAACTAGACAGACACGGCCACCCGGTGTTTTGCTGTCCATCTCGGGACTGCTGGGCTACTGGTCCTGTGGGGCAGGCTCTGTGTCCCCGTCTCTGTGCAGCCCCCTGCGCGACGGGGCTCGATCTGGCTCTGGCGTCTGGGTGCAAGAGGCATGCTGTCAGGCAGGGCGAGAGGGCGCCCGTGCTCACCGTGAAGATGGCTTTCAGGTTGTTGAGCAACTCGATGTCCTGGGGGACCCCCGTGCTGGCCCAGCGGATCAGATAGTTCTCGCTGCAAAGAGAACCCGAGAGCGTCATTGCAGCACACAGCCAGGAGCCCGGGATCCAGCTCTGTCCAGTCTCTCAAGGGGTGGTGCTGCCTTGAGCTGGGCCGATGGGCCTGGGGCAGCAATTCCCCACGTGTACATCTACCGTCACCCTGGGCAGCTCCGGGAGGCCTTGGCTCCCCGGGCAGCTGGCACCAGAGGAGCCCACAAGGTGTCAGCACGGCCAGGAGGAAGGTTATTGCAGGGCGTATTTGGAACGGCTGGCGCACCCCATCTGGGGGCTGTGAGTAGGGTGGCCAGAAGAAAAGAACAAAATATCGGGACACATGGAGGGGTCAGGGCCGGCTCTAGCTTTTTGCGGCCCCAAGCTGCCAAAGCGCAAACAAAAAAAAGAAAGAAAGCTGGCCGTACATCGGTCGGGACACGGGACAAACAACTAAATATCGGGACAGTCTCGATTTTATCGGGCCGTCTGGTCACCCTAGCTGTGAGCCAGGCTGTGCACCCACGGGGACAAACCAGTCCTGACGGATCTCAGAGAGAGGGGCAGGGCAGATCTCTCAGCCCAGGAAGGGTGAAGGGTCTGTTCCCTCTGAGCTGAAAACAGGTGACCTCATGTTAACCAGAGACATGTGAGGCCAGTTAAGGCTGTCAGTGACCTTTAAAAACCCTCCTCTGGTGTGAGAAAGAGAGAGGAAGGGGGAGACAGAGACAGGCTGCATCAGGAAGGAACGGCTTCCCGAGGTGACGGCTGTCTCCCCTCCCTGCAGAGAAAGAAACAGCTCTCCTGGGCCTGCTGGGTGCCCCCCTGGGCCTGCTGGGTGCCCCCCTGCTGCCTCAGGTTAGGATGGCAACATATTGAGTCCCATCAGGTCTCATGCCATATAAAGCCTCAGGCACTCATCATCAGGGGGCCAAAAGCTCTGGCCTCAACGGGGAGTTCCCTGACCCAGAGCAGGGTGTGTGCTGCTGCCAGGCCAACCCTCCCTGAACAGGGGGTGTCTATCCCCCTCAGGGCGAGAGGGGCAGTTATCACCAGTAGGTCGGTCACTGGTGGCGAGGTCAGTTATCACTGGTCAGTCAGTGTGGGGGGGGTCAATTATCACCGGTCAGTAGGGTTGCCCGGTGTCCGGTTTTCGACCGGAATGCCCAGTCGAAAAAGGACCCTTGTGGCTCTGGTCAACACCGCTGACTGAGCCATTAGAAGTCCGGTCGGCGGTGCAGCGGGGCTAAGGCAGGCTTCCTGCCCGCTGTGGCTCCGCACAGCTCTGGCACAGGGGCAATCAGGAAAGCTTCTGGGATCTGCACAGAGCTAGGGTAGGCAGGGAGCCACCTGAGGTAAGTGCCGCCCAGCTGGGGCCCGCATCCCGATCCCCCTCCCACACCCCAACCCCCTGCCCCAGCCCTGAGCCCCCTCCCCGAGCCTGCACCCCCTCCCGCACCCAAACTCCCTTCCAGAGCCCACACCCCTCACCCCCTCCCACACCCCAACCGCCTGCCCCAGGACTGAGCCCCTTCCTGCACCCTGAACACCTCATTTCTGGCCCCACCCCGGAGCCCCCACCCCCAGCCGGAGCCCTCACCCTGTCCTGCTCCCCAACCCCCTGCTAGGGTGACCAGATGTCCCAATTTTATAGGGACAGTCCTGATTTTGGGGTCTTTTTCTTATATAGGCTCCTATTACCCTGCACCCCCGTCCCAATTTTTCACACTTGCTGTCTGGTCACCCTACCCCCTGC
This sequence comes from Macrochelys suwanniensis, assembly GCA_033296515.1. Classification (NCBI taxonomy): domain Eukaryota; kingdom Metazoa; phylum Chordata; order Testudines; family Chelydridae; genus Macrochelys; species Macrochelys suwanniensis. Next base: position 138,827,056 of record CM065779.1, on the reverse strand, counting down.
CCTAGCCCAGTGAAAGTGAGTGAGGGTGGGGGAGAGTGAGTGAGGGCAGGAGGGAGGATGGAGTGTGTGGGGGCGGGACCTCTGACAAGGGGCGGGGCATCGGAGAAGGGGCGGGGAAGGAGTGTTCAGTTTTGTGCGATTAGAAAGTTGGCAACCCTACTGGTCAGTCAATGGAGGGCGGGGACAGTTATCACTGGTCAGTGGGGTGAGGAATTACAGGTGGTTATCACTGGTCGGTTGGGGGGAGTAGGGGCGGTTATCGCTGGTCAGTCAGTGTGGGGCGGGGTCAGTTATCACTGGGCAGTGGGGTGGGGAGGTGGTTAGTACTGGTCAGTTGGGGAGGGTGGGAGGAGAGGAGTGGTTATCACCAGGCAATCAGCATGGGAAGTAGATTCACAGACTCCAAGGCCAGAAGGGGCCATTAGGATCCTCTGGTCTGGCCCCTGTATAGCTACTGTCTCATAATAATCCCCAAGCAGATCTTTTGGAAAAACAGCCAGTCTTCATAGAAAATGGTCAGGGATGGAGAATCCACCAAGACCCTGGGTAAATTGTTCCAATGGTTAATTACTCTCACTTAAAAACGTACCCCTTATTTCCAGTCTGAATTTGTCTAGCTTCAACTTCCAGCCCTTGGGTCAGGTTAGACCTTTCTCTGCTGGAGTGAAGAGCCAAGCCCCTTATTAAATATTTGTTCCCCATGTAGGTACCTGTAGACTGAGATCCAGTCACCCCATAACCTGCTCTTTGTTCAGCTAAACAGACTGAGCTCCATGAGTCTCTCACTATCAGGCAGGTTTTCTAATCCGTTCATCCTTCTTGTGCCTCTCCAATTTATCAACCTCCTTCTTGAATTTCAGGCCCCAGACCTGGGCACAGGATTCCAGCAGCGGCCGCCCCAGTGCCATATACAGAGGGGAAATCACCTCCCTGCTGCTACTCAAGATTCCCCGGTTTACACACATCCCAGGATCGTATTCACCTTCTGGCCAAAGTGTCCAGTGGGAGCTCATGTTCAGCTGATTGCCCACCCCCAAATCTTTGTCGGAGTCACTGCTCCCCAGGACAGAGCCCCCGCCCTGTATGTCTGACCTGCCGCCTTTGTTCCTAGGAATATTCAATGACGTTTAGCCGAATTAAATTTTATATTGTTTGCTTGCACCCAGTTTACCAAGTGATCTAGATCACTAAATCAGTAACCTGTGGGAGCAGGTATCCCCGGTTAGTCAGTGGCGGGGAGGGGAGAGGGTATCACTGGTTGGTCAGCGGGGGGGAGGGGTGGTTATCACCAGCTGGTCAGTGGGCAGGGGTGGGGGAGAGGAGACATGTCATCGCCCAGTGAGTGATGTCCTAGGTAAGCCATCTGGACCCACACGGCTCAGGACAGTGGCTTTGCTGTTGCTCCAGGTCTGGTTTGGAAACTTCAGAGCTCCACGGTGCCAGGCGCTGGGATCCCTCACTCAGGCTCCCCCGGGCCACTGACCCAGGAGCAGGTCACTTGGCAACTCCCCGCAGGCCAAGGCTTAGGGGTCAGTCAGGTCCCATCAGAGCAGCAGCCCTGGCCCAGGGCTCTCCTGGTGACAGTGATTTCCCTACACCCCCCGTGAATTTCCCCAACACCCCCCCAGTATTGTGAATTAGTTACATGCCAATTTAGTGACACCCCCCCAGTAAATTCAAACACCCTCCCACAATTTCAATTTCTGGGGAGGCCACTGCCTGGTGAGGCCCCCAGAGCAGGGTGTAAGCCCCTGTGTCCCTCCCTTGGGGCAGGTACCTGATCATCTTCTGCTGGCCGGGGTCGTAGAGCGCTGTGAAGAGCTGTGCCTCCTCCCCGATGTTGCAGACGAAGTTGCGGACGCAGAGGTAGAGGTTGTGGGAGGGCGAGGCCAGGCGGGCACTGCAGCCCAGCTCGCTGTGCTGGGAGCACTGTGGGGAGACGGGCAGAGGTCAAGGCCAAAGGGACTCCCACCTGCCTGGCCCCTCCCCGGCCTGGCTCCTGCCTGGGCTCTAGCTGGGAGCAGGCCCCGAGTGGAGGCAGCAGGATCGCCTGAAGCTCAGAGCAGGGCTGGAACTCCCCTTCCCTGTGTATGGACTCCCGAGGGCCGTGCCGCTCAGCCGGGCAGGGCCTCACACCTGTTCGCATGGCGTGGGGCAGAGTCCGGGAGGAGGGACCGGGCGAGGGGGCCAGGGCCGGGCACTCACCATCTCTTCCTGGATGCGCTCACTGATCATACATGTGGCCTGTTTGTGAGCCTGGAACAGGCTGATGATGCTGGTTCTGTCGGGGTCCAGGATGTTCCCGTTCTCGTCACGCACCACCAGGTCCAGCTCCAGGATCCTGCAGAGCACAGTGCAGGGCATGAACACGACTCCAGGCACGGGTCAGGGACCCGACTCCCCAGTCCCTGGCCCAGCCCAGCCGCACACAGAGCAGCACCCAGCCCCCCTGCCATGGAGCAAACGCCCAGCCCCCCCGGTCCCTGGCCCAGCCCAGCCGCACACAGGGCAGCCCCCAGCCCCCCCAGTCCCTGGCCCAGCCCAGCCGCACACAGAGCAGCACCCAGCCCCCCTGCCATGGAGCAAACGCCCAGCCCCCACCCGGTCCCTGGCCCAGCCCAGCCGCACACAGGGCAGCACCCAGCCCGCCCCCCGGTCCCCGGCCCAGCCCAGCCGCACACAGAGCAGCACCCAGCCCCCCTGCCATGAAGCAAACGCCCAGCCCCCCCCCGGTCCCTGGCCCAGCCCAGCCGCACACAGAGCAGCACCCAGCCCCCCTGCCATGGAGCAAAGGCCCAGCCCCCCTGGTCCCTGGCCCAGCCCAGCCGCACACAGAGCAGCACCCAGCCCCCCTGCCATGAAGCAAACGCCCAGCCCCCACCCGGTCCCTGGCCCAGCCCAGCCGCACACAGAGCAGCACCCAGCCCCCCTGCCATGGAGCAAACGCCCAGCCCCCACCCGGTCCCTGGCCTGGCCCAGCCGCACACAGGGCAGCACCCAGCCCCCCCCCCGGTCCCCGGCCCAGCCCAGCCGCACACAGAGCAGCACCCAGCCCCCCTGCCATGAAGCAAACGCCCAGCCCCCACCCGGTCCCTGGCCCAGCCCAGCCGCACACAGAGCAGCACCCAGCCCCCCTGCCATGGAGCAAACGCCCAGCCCCCCCGGTCCCTGGCCGGGGATCCAGCCTGCATGCTCAGGGGGTACCCATCTTGGGGCGGGAAGAGGCCGGCACAGACCTCACCTAGGACTGCAGCAGGGTTCATGCCAGGGATTACCACGGGTGGCCCCCAACCCTCTCACTGTTCCTCATCCACGCACTGCGGGGCCCTTGCTCACAATATGCTGCTTGCACGCTTGTGTGCCGCGCACACCCGGGCTGTCTCCATCCCCATGCTCTCACTTTCTCCAGAGCACCCACGCCACATGCTAGTGCCCATCCCTGGTGCCTCTCGAGCCTCACTCTGCCCGCCTACAGTCCCTCTCCAGCCCCACCCCACCCTGCCTAGAGCCCCTCTCCAACCCCATGCCCCTGCCTTGGCCCCCACATCCCAGCCCCACCCTTCCCTGCACCCGCCTGCTCTCACTTGTTCCCGTAGTCGATCTTGCTGGTCACCTCCTTCTTGAGCTCCAGGAGCTCATCCTTGGGGAGTGTCCCAGAGAGCAGCTGCGAGCGCCTCTCCATCAGCTCACACATCATCCTCCTGACCTGCCCGTACCGCTCCTTCTGCCCCATCTGCAGGGCAACACGGGGGCAAGAAAGAGTCATGCCCGGCCCCGGAGAGCTGATCACCCGCAGTCCTCGCAGTGCAGAGCCCAATCCACCCAGCCCCTCTTCCCTGACCCCTGCTGACCCCATCCCAGAAAGGCCCACCCCCCACGGTTCCCACAGCCCCCCATCCCTGACCCCATCGCAGCCCTGCAGACCCCATCCCAAAGAGCCACCCTCACCCCCCACGGCTCCCACAGCCCCCATCCCTGACCCCATCGCAGCCCTGCAGACCCCATCCCAAAGAACCACCCCCACCCCCCACGGTTCCCACAGCCCCCACCCCTGACCCCATCGCAGCCCTGCAGACCCCATCCCAAAGAGCCACCCCCACCCTCCACGGTTTCCACAGCCCCCATTCCTGACCCCATCGCAGCCCCTGCAGACCCCATCCCAAAGAGCCACCCCCACCCACCACGGCTCCCACAGCCCCCATCCCTGACCCCATCGCAGCCCTGCAGACCCCATCCCAAAGAGCCACCCTCACCCCCCACGGTTCCCACAGCCCCCATCCCTGACCCCATCGCATCTCCTGCAGACCCCATCCCAAAGAGCCACCCCCACCCCCCACAGCTCCCACAGCCCCCATCTCTGACTCTTCACAGCACTCAGCCTGGAGAGTCACCCCCGATGGTTTCCACAACCCCCATCCTAACGGCTGGCGCTTGCCCTGTGCATCCCCCACCCGCCCCTCCCCTCCCTGTGCTGAGGCTGGTGGCCCATCCCCAGAGGGTGAGCCGGTCCCCGGAGCTTCCCTGCTGCTGGGCCCTGGGCTCTCACCACGTAGAGCTGCTTCCAGATGGTGGCCCATTCGCGCAGCGTGGTGGTGATCTCCTGCACCATCGGCATCTCCGCGGGCACAATGTTCTCCTCCGCCCTGGCCAGAGAGCTGGTGAGGCCAAGTCCTGCACGTGGTGAGGAGGCTCAGCCCCACCCCCGCCCCCCATGTGGGGGTCCCTGAGCTCAGCAGCCCCAGTTCCCCCCTTCCCCGGAGTCCTGCCACAGCCTGCGGCAGCACCAGCCATCCGCCTCAGGGAGCCCTGTGAGACCCTGCATCACTCTCCCTGTGCCCAGCTGCCGTCTGGGGGGGCTGCCCACACCGGCCAGGGGCCACTGGGCTGCCAGAGCCCCGGCCTGGCCCGGTGATACGGGGAGCGAATCCCAGAGCTGCAGGCTGGTTACTGCAAGCAGCCCAGGGACCTGGGCAGGGGATGTGGGGAGAGCTCAGAACCAGGCCAGGCACAGACCTGGGGCGTTGGGCTGCTTGCCCCACCTCGTGCCAAGGGAGGGGCCTGGCCTAGTGCTGGGACCGGGAGGATAAGACGTCTGGCCAAGCACAGGGACAGGTGGGTTGGGGGAGGCTGGAGGGTCCAGCCGAGCACTGGGATGGGTGGGGGAGGTGAGAGGGCCCAGAGGAGCCCTGAGGGGGAAGAGGGTGCAGGACTCAGCCATGCATGGGGATGGGGGGCGGTGACAGGGCCCGACTGAGCACTGGGACGGGAGGGGGGGCAGAACCCAGCCGAGCTCTAGGACAAGGTTGCGGGGCAGGGCCTGGCTAAGCACTGGGACCCAGCCCCCTGACCAGTAAAACATTCACTGACTCAACCCAGAGCCCCTCCCTGCCCCCCCCCCGGTACCTACCCCCTCTGTTCCACATGGGCGCCCTTCAGGTGGATCAGTGCGACAGGGAATATGCCCTGGGGAGAGGAGAAGTCGTAAACACACCGACCCTGATCTGGGGGGCAGAGCCAAAGGGAGGGGTGTCGACCCCCACGGGGCAGGGGCCCCCCGACCCAGTCGGATGTGGGTCAACCCAGGGCCAAGCCCTTGATGGGGCCAGAGCAGAGGTCGGGGGGAGGCTCGGAGCCCCCAAAGCAGGTTAGAGTCACTCCCTGCAAGGCCCGGCGACTTCCCGCAGGGGACGCCACGCGGTGAGTGCATCAGCTCAGCCTCGGCCACGCGCTGTGTCCCCAGTGCCCCACGGCAGCTCCGGGGCCCAGCCTTGGGACGGTGGAGAGGACGAGCGCCCAGGCCCTCCCCACCGCGGTGAGCAGCACTTACCCAGCTGGCTCTGTTCCTGAGCGAGTACCCTCTGTACCAGCCTGCAAGCGGAACAACAGAGCGTGAGACACCCAGGGCCTCTCAACGGAGAGCACTTCTCCCAGCAGGGGGCGCTGGGGGCGGGGCAGGAGCCCTGGCTGTGGGAGGAGCTCCCGGCTACTCCAGCCCTGGCCTGTCCCAGCAGTGGGCGCTGGGGTCGGGGGGGGGGGCAGGAGCTGGCTGTGTGGGGAGCTCCTGGCGACTCCAGCCCCGGCCTGTCCCAGCAGGGGGCGCTGTGGGGGCGGGGCGGGGGCACTGGCTGTGGGAGGAGCTCCGGGCTACTCCAGCCCCGGCCCCTCCCAGCAGGGGGCACTGTAGGGGGGGGGCAGGAGCTGGCTGTGGGGGGAGCTCCTGGCGACTCCAGCCCCGGCCTGTCCCAGCAGGGGGCGCTGTGGGGGCGGGACAGGGGAACTGGCTGTGGGGGGAGCTCCGGGCTACTCCAGCCCCGGCCCCTCCCAGCAGGGGGCACTGTAGGGGGCGGCAGGAGCTGGCTGTGTGGGGAGCTCCTGGCGACTCCAGCCCCGGCCTGTCCCAGCAGGGGGCGCTGTGGGGGTGGGGCGGTGGCACTGGCTGTGGGGGGAGCTCCTGGCAACTCCAGCCCCGGCCTGTCCCAGCAGGGGGCGCTGTGGGGGCGGGGCAGGGGAACTGGCTGTGGGGGGAGCTCCCAGTTACTCCAGCCCCAGCCTGTCCCAGCAGGGGGCGCTATGGGACCGGGGCAGGAGCCCTGGCTGTGGGGGGAGCTCCCGGCTACCCCAGCCCCGGCCCCTCCCAGCAGGAGTGGTGGCTGGGGGCCTGGTGTGGGGGGCTGGCTGCTGATATAAGGGGGCTGTTGTCCCCTCACTAACACCCGGGGGGGTGTTTTGATTGCTAGCTCCCAGGACCAAAATGGGGAGGGTCGATGGGAAATCAGGACCCTGAGACTGACAGTCCCCAGGGGCAATGGGGAAAGGCCAGTGCTCTAGGTCAGCCTGATTGACAGGGCGGGCAGGCGAATCAAGGAGTCAGGAGGCTGGGGGGTCCCATCCTCCGTGTGAGCTGGGATTGCCTGGGTCAGACAGGGGGGCCGAGCTAAGGAGAGAGCAGGGGGCAGAGCTGAGCAGGGCCAGAGCCAGAGGACACAGCCCAGGGACCCTGTACTGGGAGCAGAGTCTCAGAAGCAGCCCACAGAGCAGACCTGTCCTGGGGGAAGAGCTGCAGCCACAGAGCCAGAGGTGGTGAGCAACTGGGGCCAGCCCAGGGGGGACCCCGGGCAAAGGGCCCAGCGCAGAAAGACACCCCCGGCCAAGGGTCCTTGCAGGCCAGACTGGGAGGGGGATCTGAACCCGACAGGGGGCTGACGCTGGGAAGAAGGGTCCCACCACCCAAAGCCCGGAGGTGTGTGGCCACCGCCAGAATCATAGAATCATAGAATCTCAGGGTTGGAAGGGACCTCAGGAGGTCATCTAGTCCAACCCCCTGCTCAAAGCAGGACCAAACCCAATTAGATCATCCCAGCCAGGGCTTTGTCAAGCCTGACCTTAAAAACCTCTAAGGAAGGAGATTCCACCACCTCCCTAGGTAACCCATTCCAGTGCTTCACCACCCTACTAGTGAAAAAGTTTTTCCTAATATCCAACCTAAACCTCCCCCTCTGCAACTTGAGACCATTACTCCTTGTTCTGTCATCTTCTACCACTGAGAACAGTCTAGATCCATCCTCTTTGGAACCCCCTTTCAGGTAGTTGAAAGCAGCTATCAAATCCCCCCTCATTCTTCTCTTCTGCAGGCTAAACAATCCCAGTTCCCTCAGCCTCTCCTCATAAGTCATGTGCTCCAGCCCCCTAATCATTTTTGTTGCCCTCCGTTGGACTCTTTCCAATTTATCCACATCCTTCTTGTAGTGTGGGGCCCAAAACTGGACACAGTACTCCAAATGAGGCCTCACCAGTGCCGAACAGAGGGGAATAATCACGTCCCTCGATCTGCTGGAAATACCCCTACTTATACAGCCCAAAATGCCGTTAGCCTTCTTGGCAACAAGGGCAGACTGTTGACTCATATTCAGCTTTTCGTCCACCGTAACCCCTAGGTCCTTTTCTGCAGAACTGCTGCCCAGCCATTCGGTCCCTAGTCTGTAGCAGTGCATGGGATTCTTCCGTCCTAAGTGCAGGACTCTGCACTTGTCCTTGTTGAACCTCATCAGATTTCTTTTGGCCCAATCCTCTAATTTGTCTAGGTCCCTCTGTATCCTGTCCCTACCCTCCAGCGTATCAACCACTCCTCCCAGTTTAGTGTTATCTGCAAACTTGCTAAGGGTGCAGTCCACACCATCCTCCAGATCGTTGATGAAGATATTGAACAAAACCGGCCCCAGCACCGACCCTTGGGGCACTCCACTTGATACCGGCTGCCAACTAGACATGGAGCCAGTGTCCAACCCACAGCACCCCTGCAGCACAGCCAGGGCCTGAGAAGGAGCCTGGGACCTACAAGGAACCGACTGTGAACTGCCCTGATATCCCAGAGACACTGTTTGAAATGGTCCCTGCCACAGAGCGGGTGACGTGTTTTCCTTTCACCTTTCCCATTTTTCCTTATTTCTTTTTAAATTAATTGTTGATTAAATAACTTGTATTTGTTTAAATTGTATGTAATTGTCAGTGGGTCAGGGAAGTGCTCAGTGCAGAGAGAGCACCCCGGAGTGGGGACATCCTGGCCCCTGTCCTAGGTGACCACAGCAAGGTTGGGGGTCGAGCCCCCCCACCCCCACCCCTGGAATCCTGGGCTCAGCCTTGTTGGGGTTATGAGGACTCTGCCAGACAGGAGAGTGGAAGGGGAGGCTTCTGGGTAAAGGAAGTGGGAGCGAGGACTCAGATCCTTTTGCTAGCCCACTTCACCGGGGTAGTGCAGAAGCCAGGAAAGTTCCCCACAATAGCGGGACCATTCCCCCGCTTCCACTGAGGGGAGGTGTCACAGAGTGTGGGGGAGTCCGGCCCTGCACCCGTCTTTCCCGGATTCACTGGGAGTCTCAGCCAGCCAGTAGAACAGAAGGTTTATTAGAGATGCCAGGAACACAGTCCAAACAGAGCTTGTCAGTACAACCAGGACCCCTCAGCCGGGCCCTTCCGGGGGGCAGGGAGCTTAGACCCCAGCTCGGGGCTCCCTGCATTTCACCCCACAGCTCCAAACGGAGGCAGGGAGGCCAGACCTTGTCTGCCTCTCTCCCCTCCTCTCCAGCCAGTTCCAAACTGAAACTCTCCAGCCCCTCCTCCCCCTTTGTCTCCTTCCCGGGCCAGGAGGTCACCTGATCCCTTTGTTCCAACACCTTCATCTCTCACCTTTGCAGGGGAGGGGCCGGGCCATCTGTTGCCAGGAGACAGGGCCATTCTCTGTGTCCAGGCCTCTGCCCACCCCTGCCTTCTAGGGCTTTGTAACAATCATGCACCGTTGTCCCACCACCTAGATACTCAAGCACTGCATAGGGGAAACCGAGGCACCCACACAGTACTCAGGGAAACCTTAACAACAGTCCTAGTTCGTCACAGGAGGTATTGCTGGGGGCTGGCTGCTACTGTTGGGTATTATTTGTATTCTCAAAGTGCCTTGGAGCCAAACCCAGAACAGAGACAGGCCCTGGCCAAGGAGCTGATCACCTGTGTGCAACAAGAGAGGAGCGGAGACAGACGCCAGGGGAGCGCGAGAGAACAGCCAGAGCATGGCCAGCAGACAGGCAGTGGCCTCAGCACACCAGCCCAGAATCACTCAGGTATTTTTGTCGGCATGGCGGTAAAGCAGAGTGCTCAGGTGGATTTGAAGCCGGACAATGAGTTCGTTTTGCAGAGGTTTACGGGGAGCTCCTCCCCAGTGTGGGGGCAGGGGGGAAGGCACCAAAGGCTTGTTTGAACCTGTAGCAAGTGGGTGCTGGAGGCTGGTGTCCCGGGCTGATCGGAGGTGAGCGCGGACAGGCAGTGTGGGGATGGGTCATCACGCCGTGAAAGCGAAGACGAGCAGCTCACGTTGGATCCAGTGGAGAAGGGGGAGGCAGCGGAGGGTGCCGTGGGCACAGTGATGGGCTAGTTGCTGCATGGCTCTGAGCAGGGCGGGATGGAGGGTCAGAGCCTGTGGGAGAGTGGGAGCTGTGGGGAGGAATACGAACAGCCCTGTCTCGCAGACGCTCTGCAGAAAGAACCAGCCAGATCTACACACGGCTGCACGTGAGGACCTGGCGAGAGGCCGGGGTAAAGACAATGCCCCCGTTACAGGCCTGAGTGACAGAGCAGGAGGGTGGCGTTGTCCAAGCGGGGAGGGCTTGGGGGAAGACTAGGAGCTGGAGCTAGTAGCTAGACAGTCCCAAGGAGGTGTCAGAGAGAAAGGCCCCCATTGTCGTGTGGCCTGAAGGAGACGGTCTGGAGTGGAGGGAGGTCAGTGAGGGGGCAGGCATAGAGAGGGTGACTGACTCTGTGGTTGCAGATGGGGTTACCCAGAGCCCAGGTGCAGAGGGAGAAGAGAAGGGGACCCCCCACACAGAAAGCGGGATGGGGGCAAGGAGATCCGCTGAAGGGAGCTGAGAGGAGGAGGAGGACCAGGAGAGGGAGAGTCCCAGAAGCCGAGGGAGGACATGATTTCAAGAAGAGTGGGGCTGATGGTTTCACAGGCGGTGAGAGGTCCAAGAGGATTCTCCTGGGGTGTGTGGAGCCGGTTCTCCCACTCCCAGTGCCCGACCCCACTTACCCTCCGAGGCCTGTAGGATGTGCACTGTGTCCCCGATCTGCAGTGGCAGGTGATGTTCATTCGTGCCCGAAAAGTTCCACAAAACTGCAAAACAGAAGCCAGGGGAGTTAGGGGGGCGGTGAGAGGGGGCAGCTCTGGACCCCAGCCCCCTGCAGGTGGCTCTGCCCTCTCACTGCCTCACCCAGCCCAGCTCATCCATCTCTGGGGTTAGAGGAAACCTGGCACGCTCGCTCTCTGAGCTCGGTCTCTCCGTGCCTTGCAGACAACTTGCCTCAGCTGTTCCCCAGCACCGGGTGGGACCGCCCTTTGCTCCTGGTGTTCCCTCATCAACACAACCACCGCTACCGGGGTGCCAGGCTGACCCAGCCCCCAGTCGCCCCTGACAGCGAGAGGCGCAATGTGCCCCCTTCATCTCTGCTCTGGCACAGGGCTGCCTCTAACTCTGCCCCGCGCCAGGCCCCATGCTGCCAGGCTGCCCTGGCGGCTGGCACCATCTCCCAGCCTGTACTCAGTGGGCAGGGCGGTCACTGGGGAGGTGACTGCCTGGGGCTGTGGGACAGGAGAGACCCCCCTATGACACTGCATGGATGAGCGTCCTGGGGGGTCCTGCTCACTCTGAGCCCCAGGCCCCCAGCGTAGCCAGTCTCGGGGCTCCCAAGGGGTCTGAGTTCAGCAGTCCCAGAATGGAGGGTGCAAATGGAGCTGGAGGCAGGTTGGGTCTGGGAGCTGCTGTGAGGCTGGGGGAAGATCTGCAGGGTGCTGCCAGCCAGAGACAAGGGCCTGAGCAGCGTGGGCAGGCTGGGGATGAGCACAGCAGGATCTACGGGGGTGGGGATTTCACTGCACCCAGGGCCAGGGCTGTCCAGCGCCCAGAGGCATGCTCCCGCCCATGGCACTCCTTCCCGCACTCCCACAGCCCAGCCCGGCTCTGCCCATCCTGCTGGGCTGCGGCTCTGTCTGGGGTCTGCTAGGCACTAGAGGACCGGGCGCCTCCTCCCCTGTTCTCCCGCTGGGGGCACCCTCTGTTGGCACCAGGGTCCCACCCTCCATCCCAGGACCCCTGCAGCAGTCACCAGCACCCACCACCGCTCAGTGGCCCCCGGCAGCTGCACACCCACCCTATGCGCGGGACAGGGTGAGGTGACAAGCCAAACTTAAATATGTGCAATTCTAAACATGCAAATTAGCTAATTAAGTAATTTGCATAAAATGTCACACAAAGAGCTGCACAAAACTTCAGCTTCCAGGTTCAAGGTCTCAGGCCTTATCTCCAACATGTGTCGTGGGCCCAATGTGTCTGAACCAGCCCAGAGAGGAGGCTGCCAGGGCCTCTGGGACCCTCCAGCACCAGGGTAAAGCCGTGTGGGCTGGAACCAGAGGTGTGTCGGGGGCCGGTGCCAAGCTGCGGCATGAACCCCCAGGAACTAAGGGCCAGCCCAGCCCTCCCCGCCTGCTGCCCCCAGCCGAGATCTCTGACATCCACACAGGCCTGCATGGGTATTAGACAGGCGGGGCAGACGGGGATAACGAACGGCCAAGATGAGCCCCGTGGGATCCTAGGCAGAAAGAACAGAAAACTCAGCGGCTGCACCCCAAGGGGCTAGGGCCTGCCCACTGCTATGCACAGCCCTGTGGCCCATCACCGTGGCATCCGGACACCTTGCTGTCTCCAATGCACATTGATATTTCCCCACCCCGTGCAGAGACAGGGCCAGGATCAGCCCCCATCGGGTGCCGAGCCCTGGGCAGGCTGCTCAGCAACTTCCTCCAGCAGCCCAGAACTAACCCTGGAGCTCCTGAGTCCCAGGCCAGCCCCTCGCCACTGGGCTGTCCTGCTTCCCAGCCGGGTGAGCAGGGCCCTGAGCCCAGCCCGAGTCGCCTGGGGCACCGAGTCTGGCTCAGCCTCTGGGACCCTGCGTGAGAGCAGCAGGCCGGGGGGCCAAAGGGACAGTTCAGCTGCAGCGGGGGCAGCCGCAGAAACAGTTCCACTAACTCGTCTACTGAGGCAGCTACTGAGAAAAGCAGGAACAGAAAATACCGCAGAGGAAAGTGACAGCAGGAGCCTGCAACGTGAGGCTTCCTGCCACAGGCAGGGCTCTGCGGGAGGACTGTCTGTGCAGAGAGCGCCGGAGCTCCGGGCTCTATTCCTGGCTCCGGTCCCTCCCCCAGTCTGGGTTAGAGCGCCGGAGCCCCAGGCTTTATTCCTGGCTCCGGTCCCTCCCCCCAGTCTGTGCAGAGAGCGCCGGAGCCCCGGGCTCTATTCCTGGCTCCGGTCCCTCCCCCCAGTCTGGGTTAGAGTGCCGGAGCCCCGGGCTCTATTCCTGGGTCCGGTCCCTCCCCCGGTCTGGGTTCGAGCGCCGGAGCCCCGGGCTCTATTCCTGGGTCCGGTCCCTCCCCCCGGTCTGGGTTAGAGCACAGGAGCCCCAGGCTCTATTCCTGGCTCCGGTCCCTCCCCCCAGTCTGGGTTAGAGCGCCGGAGCCCCGGGCTCTATTCCTGGGTCCGGTCCCTCCCCCGGTCTGGGTTCGAGCGCCGGAGCCCCGGGCTCTATTCCTGGCTCCGGTCCCTCCCCCCGGTCTGTGCAGAGAGCGCCGGAGCCCCGGGCTCTATTCCTGGCTCTGGTCCCTCCCCCCAGTCTGTGCAGAGAGCGCCGGAGCCCCGGGCTCTATTCCTGGCTCCGGTCCCTCCCCCCGGTCTGGGTTAGAGCGCCGGAGCCCCGGGCTCTATTCCTGGCTCCGGTCCCTCCCCCTGGTCTGTTCAGAGAGCGCCGGAGCCCCGGGCTCTATTCCTCGCTCTGGTCCCTCCCCCCGGTCTGGGTTAGAGCACCGGAGCCCTGGGCTCTATTCCTGGCTCGGTCCCTCCCCCCGGTCTGGGTTAGAGCGCCGGAGCCCCAGGCTCTATTCCTGGCTCCGGTCCCTTCCCCCAGTCTGTGCAGAGAGCGCTGGAGCCCCAGGCTCTATTCCTGGGTCCGGTCCCTTCCCCCGGTCTGGGTTCGAGCGCCGGAGCCCCGGGCTCTATTCCTGGCTCGGTCCCTCCCCCCGGTCTGGGTTCAAGCGCCGGAGCCCCAGGCTCTATTCCTGGGTCCGGTCCCTCCCCCGGTCTGGGTTAGAGCACCGGAGCCCCGGGCTCTATTCCTGGCTCCGGTCCCTCCCCCGGTCTGGGTTAGAGCACCGGAGCCCCGGGCTCTATTCCTGGGTCCGGTCCCTTCCCCCGGTCTGGGTTAGAGCAAAGGAGCCCCAGGCTCTATTCCTGGCTCCGGTCCCTCCCCCCGGTCTGGGTTCAAGCGCCGGAGCCCCAGGCTCTATTCCTGGCTCCGGTCCCTCCCCCTGGTCTGGGTTAGAGCACCGGAGCCCCGGGCTCTATTCCTGGGTCCGGTCCCTTCCCCCGGTCTGGGTTAGAGCAAAGGAGCCCCGGGCTCTATTCCTGGCTCCGGTCCCTCCCCCCGGTCTGGGTTAGAGCGCCGGAGCCCCAGGCTCTATTCCTGGCTCCGGTCCCTCCCCCCGGTCTGTGCAGAGAGCGCCGGAGCCCCAGGCTCTATTCCTGGCTCCGGTCCCTCCCCCCGGTCTGGGTTAGAGCGCCGGAGCCCCGGGCTCTATTCCTGGCTCCGGTCCCTCCCTCGGTCTGGGTTAGAGTGCCGGAGCCCCAGGCTCTATTCCTGGCTCCGGTCCCTCCCCCTGGTCTGGGTTAGAGCACTGGAGCCCCGGGCTCTATTCCTCGCTCCAGTCCCTTCCCCCGGTCTGTGAAGAGAGCGCCGGAGCCCCAGGCTCTATTCCTGGCTCCGGTCCCTTCCCCCGGTCTGGGTTAGAGCGCCGGAGCCCTGGGCTCTATTCCTGGCTCCGGTCCCTCCCCCCGGTCTGGGTTAGAGCGCCGGAGCCCCAGGCTGTATTCCTGGCTCCGGTCCCTCCCCCCGGTCTGTGCAGAGAGCGCCGGAGCCCCAGGCTCTATTCCTGGGTCCGGTCCCTCCCCCCGGTCTGGGTTAGAGCGCCGGAGCCCTGGGCTCTATTCCTGGCTCCGGTCCCTCCCCCTGGTCTGGGTTAGAGCGCCGGAGCCCTGGGCTCTATTCCTGGCAGGGGGTGCAGGGGGGTCGTGGAGGGTGCAGGGGGGGTCTCGGAGGGTGCAGGGGGGGCTGCGCGGAGGGTGCAGGAGGGTCTCGGGGGACGCGCGGAGGGTCCAGGGGTGGGTCTCGGGGGCTGTGCGGAGGGTCCGGGGGGGTCTCGGGGGCTGCGAGGAGGGTGCGGGGGGGTCTCGGGGGCTGCGCGGAGGGTGCAGGGGGGGTCTCGGGGGCTGCGTGGAGGGTCCAGGGGGGTCTCGGGGGCCACGCGGAGGGTGCGGGGGGGTCTCGGGGGCCGCGCAGAGGGTGCGGGGGGGGTCTCGGGGGCCGCATGGAGGGTGCGGGCGGGTCTCGGGGGCCGCGCGGAGGGTGCAGGGGTGTCTCGGAGGGTGCAGGGGGGTCTCAGGGGCCGCACGGAGGGTGCAGGGTGGTCTCGGGGGCCGCTCGGAGGGTCCAGGGGGGTCTCGGGGGCTGCTTGGAGGGTCCAGGGGGTCTCGGGGGCTGCGTGGAGGGTGCAGGGGGGTCTCGGGGGCTGCGTGGAGGTTGCAGAGGGGTCGCGGGGGCCGTGCAGAGGGTGCAGGGGGGTCTCGGGGGCCGTGTGCAGGGTGCAGGGGGGTCTCGGGGGCCGCGTAGAGGGTGCAGGGGGGTCTCGGGGGCCGTGCGGAAGGTGCGGGGGGGTCTCGGGGGCCGCGTGGAGGGTCCGGGGGGGTCTCAGGGGCCGCGCGGAGGGTGCAGGGGAGTCTCGGGGGCTGCACGGAGGGTGCTCAGAGGGTGCAGGGGGGTCTCAGGGGCCGCGTGGCGGGTCTGGGGAGTCTTGGGGGCCGCTCGGAGGGTACAGGGGGGTCTCGGAGGGTGCAGGGGGGTCTCGGGGGCCGCACGGAGGGTGCAGGGGGGTCTCGGGGGCCTCTCGGAGGGTCCAGGGGGGTCTCGGGGGCCGCTCAGAGGGTCCGGGGGGGTCTCGGGGGCTGCACGGAGGGTGCAGGGGGGTCTCGGGGGCTGCGTGGAGGTTGCAGAGGGGTTGCGGGGGCCGTGCGGAGGGTGCAGGGGGGTCTCGGAGGGTGCAGGGGGGTCTCGGGGGCCGCACGGAGGGTGCAGGGGGTCTCGGCGGCCGCACGGAGGGTGCAGGGGGGTCTCGGGGGCCACTCGGAG
Organism: Macrochelys suwanniensis; assembly: GCA_033296515.1. Taxonomy (NCBI): domain Eukaryota; kingdom Metazoa; phylum Chordata; order Testudines; family Chelydridae; genus Macrochelys; species Macrochelys suwanniensis. Next base: position 138,811,282 of record CM065779.1, on the reverse strand, counting down.
GGTCCGGGGGGTCTCGGGGGCCGCTCGGAGGGTCCGGGGGGTCTCGGGGGCTGCGCGGAGGGTCCAGGGGGGTCTCGGGGGCTGCGTGGAGGGTCCAGGGGGGTCGCAGGGGCCGCTCGGAGCGTGCAGGGGGCTGCTGCCCTGTGTCTGGGCCTGGAGGGAGGGTCAGGTGAGATAGAGCCAGGGAGGAGCAGCGAGGGACTCAGCAGCACCTGTGAATGGGGAGCAGTCGCTCACCCCCAGGGCAGCCCGGGGTGCTGCACACACAGTTCTGCAGTGCATGAGCTCCCGCCAGGGCACTTGCTGGTCCATGGCACCATCTCTGCCCCCCAGGGATGCTGCAGTCGTAGGCCAGGGCCCAGTGGCTCCAAGGGCTGGGCAGAGGCAGCGGGAAGGGGAAGAGATGCAAGCAGCCGTCCTCAGCAGGAGACCCCCGTTGGCGAGGGCTGCCCAGTGCAGTGCAGGCTGGGTGCCGCCATGGGTCACCCGCCTGAGGCAGGGACTGAGCCCAGGTCCCTGCTGGGGAACGTGGGGGAAAGGCGGGAGCGTGTCCAGCGGGGCTGAGGGCAGAACTCATTCCCAGGCCACAGGGACCTCTCGACTATCCAGGGCCAGGGGCCGGCCCACGCAGAGCCTGGCCCCACGACAACCTGGGCGCGGATCTGCAGGCAAAGCATCCAGTCTGGGCACAAAACCTGCCAGGGATGGAGAATCCCCCTCTGCTGGGGGGGAACACTGGGGACACTGACCCAGGGCTCGGCTCCCCTCGGGCTTCAACATTTACCCCTTGTGCCGGAGTAGGGAGCGAGGTGGATCTGACCTGGGAGGCTTGCGGGGGAGGTTCCCTGGGACCTGCTGCATTGGGAATGCGAGACTTTACCTGGGGCTGTGACATGAGCCAGGAGGGGGGTGGGGAGGTGACACCTTTGGCTGGGAGAATGGACACAGGCTAGAGGAGGGGCCCCGGGGGAGGGGAAGAGCCGGCTGGAGGATTTGTCTGGCTGGTTTCAGTTTGGAGCTGGGTGGTGAAACGCAGGGAGCCCCAGGCTGGGGTCTAAGCTCCCTGCCTCCCAGAAGGGCCCGACTGAGGGGCCCTGGTTGTACTGACAAGCTCTGTTTGGACTGTGTTCCTGGCATCTCTAATAAACCTTCTGTTCTACTGGCTGGCTGAGCGTCACAGTGAATCCCAGGAAGAGGGGTGCAGAACCTGACTCCCCCACACTCCGTGACACCCCTTATCGCCAGTCAGCTTCTCAACACCCAGCCCTTGGGCTGTGTTCCACCTGGGGGCTGGAGCCAAGGCCTGTCCCGAGCTCCCAGCCCAGGGACCAGCGCGCCCAGTGTGGGTCTGTAGCCCTCCCAGCCCCAGAGTCCTCCAGCGGGCACCTCTGAGGGGCAAATGAACACGGCCCTGGGGAGTGGGAGAAGCGAGGACACCCCACCCCCACCACTCAGCTCCTCTAGTCCCCCACCACCACGTAAACCAGACACCCCTTAGCCCCCCCAACCCAGACACCCCCCAGCCCTGACACTGCTCAGCTCCTGCCCCCCCAGCTCTGACACTGCTCAGCCCCCCCCAACCCAGACACCCCCCAGCCCTGACACCGCTCAGCTCCCCCCAGCCCTGACACCGCTCAGCTCCCCCCAGCCCAGACACTGCTCAGCCCTGATACCCCTCAGTCCCCCCAACCCTGACACCGCTCAGCCCCCCCAGCCCTGCCCTCCCTCCCAGCCACCCTGAGCCCCACCCAGCTCCCAAGCCCAGGGCTGAGCTCTCTGAAATTGGGGCCCTTGTGGGGCCTGCAGGCCGGAGCTGCCCAGCCAGGGCTCAGAGCAACAACATCTGTGGCCCCACCCTGCAGCTGGGCATCCCTGCCCCGCTCAGCTCTGACGGGCTGGTTGGTGGCCCAGTGGGCCGGTCACCCCCCCCCAGGGCGGCCCAGGCTGCAGCCCAGGGAGCACCACTCACCGACTCCATACTTCTCCTTCTTGGTGGGCAGCCAGGGGGCCATTGCAGCCAGCCCAGCCCAGCCCAGCCCAGCCCAGCGATGTGACTGTCCCCGCGCCGTGTGGCAGCCAGTTCCTCCCGCGGAGCTGCCAGGGTCACGTGCGTCTCACCGGCTTGTGCAAACCTTCCTGGGCCACTTCCTCTAAGCAAAGCTGGGCTCTGCACAGAGCCTGCAACCGGCCCCTTCTCCCCAGCCGGCTCTGAGAGCGCTCGATGCAGAGACCCAAGGGCTGCGGGACACCAGCGAGAGACGCCCCAGCCCCCAGTGCCAACAGAGCAGCCCACGCCTGCACTGAGCACCTAGGGGCTCGCCCTGGGGTCTTTCCCTGTTAGGCCAACAGAGCAGCCCAACACAGGGAGAGGGAGCTGGGCTCTGTCCAAGGAGAACTGCTGCTGAAGTTCCCTGTTCTCCCTGGAACGTCTCTCGCTCTGGGGCTGATGCATGAGGATGCCCCTAGTGAGTTTCAGGCCCATCAGAGCCGGCAGCTGGCATGGCTGCTCCCCTGCAGCCGGGGGGTGCTGAGCCAGGCCCAGGGCCGTCTTCAGACCCCTCAGCCCAAGCTGCCCCGCACACCTGCCCCACAGCTCCGCCTGCGTCCTCTCACAGGCAGCGGGGCCTGTTTGGAGAGCGGCATGGGGCGGGGAGAGTTTCGTGGTGCTGGCAAGGGGTCACTTGTGCTCAGACCCCCCTGATACAAAGCCAAATGGCCTGCGGGCCCAGCTCCCTCGGGCATCATTGCTGGATGGGTAGAGTGCAGCAGCTCCCACCCGGGGTGCTCACACTCTGCTGTATGGGGCTGGGCACGCTCTCCGCCTGGTCCCAGCAGGGCTCTGACTCCTGGGTCCCTCCCCCCGGGCACCTGGGAAGGGTTCCTGCCTCCACCTGATGCTGTTACTAGCCGCTGCCATTCTGCACAGCGAGATCCTCCTCAATCCCGCAATGCACTGGGCCACCCTTCAGCCGCTGGTGGGAGATCCGGTATGGGGGGAATGGAACTGTGTGGTTCTGAAAGCCCCATTCCCTGCCCTGCTCAACCAGCCAGCAGTCTGCTGCCCCAGGGACTGGCACCCCCTATGGAGGAAAGGGCCCAGGGCCCATTCCCACCCCCTGGGCCAGCCAATCCCCTGCCCTGTGGCCTAAGGTAATAGGAGTCACTTGTGAGCAAAGTTATGCACGTGCTTAAGTCGTTGTCGAGCTTGTTCTGTGAGCAGGTGTGCACCAGGGTAAGCGGGGGCTGCTATGTTCATGTAGGGGAATAAAGGGGCCCATAGAGTCGAAGGTGTTCACATGGCCCTGGCACTGTCCAGCACTAAACAACGTTAAACAAGGCTTGGCGTTCAGTATACACCGGCCCCAGCCTGCTTAGTCCATGGCAAACACACCATTACACGTCCTTTTAACCTTGAATGAAAGAGACAGAAAAGAAGCAAAAATAATCAAGGCTTTTGAACTATAAAGTATTGAGTGAGACTTTCATTGTAATGTCAGCAGGGTCAGCATGAGCTTCCCCCCGACACCTAGTGATGACTAGGGAAGAGGCCTTCAGGAGCCAACACGCCCACTCCGCCGAGGTGCACAGTATGATGGGGCTGCTTTGCCCAAATGATCACTTTTGGGGGGTGTTGGTTGCACATCATTTCTGACTTTAATGCCTTACACGTGTACTCACTTAAAACCTACCTCTTCAGAGTTAAATAAACGTGTTTTATTTTTGCTCTAAACTAACCCAGTGTTGTGTTTGAACCGAGCTCTTTGGGTAACGCCAGTTAAAGCAGCGAACTGTTGGACACTGACCCCTGTACTGCCTGAGCTGCCCCGGAGAGGGCTGGACGGTGCAGAACACACGATTTGGGAAAGTCCGGGACTGGGAGTCACTCTGCAGGCAGCTACCAAGGCTGGTGGAAGCCAGAGGGTGGCTGGTGTGTTGCTGAAGGCCTGCTGGAGTCTCAGCCACTGGACCAGGGCTGTGGCTATACACAGGCACTCAGGGTGGGGCCTGCATGCTGCTGGCTGTTTGTGAGCAGCCCAGCTGGGAGCACACCACAGCATTCGGAGACACCCCAGGTTGCAGGGCAGTGGTGACACAGCCCCTCACCGGTCTGGATTGCACCCCGGAGTGTGACAAGCACATGGGCTGATCAGCCACTCTGGGTCCTGGCAAACTCTCTAGGGCATTGCTTTTAACTGCATGTCTGGTCACATGCTCACAGCCGTGTTACACAACGTGCAGTCTTGGCTGGGTCTGAGTAGACAGAAGGAAAAAGAGAGGAAATAAGGTGGGGAAGGAAAAGAACACACTGGGGGTCAGGGGGTCACAAAATCTCCCATCCCAGATGATGTTCAGGAGTTAGCCAGAGCTGGTGGTGTCATCTGGGTCCCCCTCGCTGGCCCCGTGTGGTCAGGACAGCTCTCTGGCTTAGGACGAAGATGGTCCAGGGTTCCAGGAGATGGTGGGGTGGCAGCCACGACAGTGAAGCTTGCTCCTTCCCCTTCTCTCATCTTTCAGGCAGCCGGCTTCGCAGTCGCCAGCTTCCCCCTCCTCTCCCCTTCTTCAGAACTTGAAAAGGGAAGTGGGGGGTGGAATTAATTCATAGATCCCGAGGCCAGCAGGGACCGCTGTGATCGTCTAGTCTGACGCCTGCATAACACCTGCCCTGAAATAACACCTAGAGCAGAGCTGGGAGACGGAGACAGACAGCCAGGCTGCATTGAAAAATTGCCAGTGATGGAGAATCTACCACAACCCTTGGGAAATGGTTCCAGTCGTTAATTCCCCTCCCTGTCAAAACGTATCCCTTATTTCCAGTCTGAATTTGTCTAGCTTCATCTTCCAGCCATTGGATCGGGTTAGACCTTCCTCCGCTGTATTGAAGAGCCCGTTATTAAATATCTGTTCCCCATGTAGGTACCTATAGACGGGTGTGACGAGTTTGGGCACAGAAACTCCCTCAGGACTGTCACTCGATGTGCTGGGAGACCACGGAGAACAAACCCCGCTGCCAAAGAAGGGTTCCCTCCACTCCCGTCTTGCTGGGCTAGATGCACCAATCGGCTCCATCACAGACCAATAGGTTGGGCCAAGCCCCCTGCGGTTCACAGAAACTGAGCACCCAGCATTCAGTCTTTCTGGGAGCCCAAACCCCGAATAAATCCGTGTTACTCTATATAAAGCTTATACAGGGCAAAACCATAAATTGTCCACCCTCTATAACACCTATAGAGAGATATGCACAGCTGTTTGCTCCCCCAAGTATTAATCACTTACTCTGGGTTAATTAATAAACAAACGTGATTTTATTAAATATAAAAAGTAGGATTTAAGTGGCTTCAAGTAATAACAGACAGAACAAAGTAAGTTACCAAGCAAAATAATACAAAACCAGCAAGGCTAACGTAATACACTAAGGATCTAGGTACAAATACTAACTTCTTACCCTAGATGTTATCTCAGGTACAATACTTTTCAGACCAACCTTGTAGTTTGTGGCTTGGGTCCAGCAATCACTCACACCCCCATAGTTACAGTCCTTTGTTCCAGTTTCTTTCAGGCATCTCTTTGGGGTGGAGGGACCATCTCTAGAGCCAGCTGGAGACAAAAATCAAGAGGCTTCCAGGGCCTTTTATATTCTCTCTCTTGTGGGGGAAACCCCTTTGTTCTTCTGTGCAAAATCACAGCAACAAGATGGAGTTTATAGCCACCTGGGCAAGTCACGTGTCCATGAATAATTCAGCTTTTTGCAGGCCAAGGCTATTGTTTACATGTTAGTTTGAACATTCCCAGGAAAGCTCAGATGTGGATTGGCATCTCCCAAAGTCCATTGTAGTTAAGTACTCCCAATTTCTTGAATCATCCCTTCACAATGTGTTGGCCAAACCTCCCTTATGTGTTTCCTACAGCAAACACTTCAAATACAAGCATAGAGCCAACGCTCCTAACTTCAGATATAAACATGATACATGGCTGCAAATAGGATGAATATATTCAGTAGATCATAACCTTTGCAAAGATATGTCAAATGGCATAGCTAGCATAAAGCATATTCCAGTTGTTATATTTACACTCATAAGCATATTTCCATAAACATATGGAGTGCAACGTAACAACGTGGATCAAGCCACCCCTTAACCTGCTCTTTGTTCAGCTAAATAGATTGAGCTCCTTGAGTCTCTCACTATAAGGCAGGTTTTCTTTAATCATCCTCCCGGCTTTTCTCTGACCCCTCTCCAACTTATCAACAGCCTTCGTGAATTGTGGGCACCGGATCCCAGCAGCTGTCACACTAGTGGCAAATACAGAGGGAAAATCACCTCTCCACTGCTCCTCGGGATTCCTGTTCATGCAGCCCAGGATGGCATTAGTCCTTTTGGCCGTAGTGTTGCACTGGGAGCTCATGTTCAGCTGATTAACCACCATGACCTTCAAGTCTTTGTCAGAGTCACTGCTTGCCGGGATAGAGCCCACAGCCTGTACGCATGGCCTGCAGTCTCTGTTCCTAGCTTTATACATGTACATTTAACTGTATTAAAATGCAGAGGTTTTGCTTGTGCCCATATTACCAAGCAAGCCAGATCGCTGTGTTGCAGTGACCTGTCCTCTTCATTAGTTACTACCCCCCAATTTTTGTTTCCTCTGCAAACGTTATCAATGAGGATTTTATGTTCTCTTCCAGTCATTGATACAAATGTTAAATAACTCATCCCCTCGTTATTTCATCCACAAATTAGACCTAATCTCCAACCCACCAATTGTGGTCCACTGATTTCCAGTCCCACCCTTTTGTTCATCAGCCATAATCTTAACACAGCTTGTGCGTTCCATCAGGAGGCCTGTTTAGAGGGAACTCATTCAGTCTCTCCCTTTTGCACCTTTCCCCATCGACGTTTCCTGCTCCAGGTTGGTGGGACCCGTGAACTGGCACTCATGTCTTACAGTGAGCTCACTGAGACGATGTGGGTATTTTCCCTTGTGATGTTGTATGTGAGTCTTACTGTTGAGCCTCTGTGAATTTTACTGTTTAGCATGAATACTGTGTGTGCCTCAGTTTCCCTGTGTGCTGCACCAATACCTCGGTGGTGGGAATAGGGGTGTGTGACTTTGGCTGAGACCTCTGGGGCAGGTGAAGCTGCTCCAGCTGCCTGCACGTCTGGTGCCCTTCGTAACCTGAGACCCAGGAGGAGGATGCAACCAGATGACGACCAGGTGACTCTGCCCAGGAAGCGAGACAAGAAGGAGAAGCAATGGGGGTGTCTGAGGTCAGGTCACTGGAAGCTGGCAGACTACCTTGGGGGGACTGGAAGAGGTGGAGCCCAGGACTCCCCAAGATGGACTTGGCTGAAAGTCACTGATTTCTGTGCTAACAAGTTTTGCCCTACGCTGTGTTCCTGTTGACTAATAAACCTTCTGTTTTACAACGTCTGACTGCGGAGTCGGGGGGCAGGGCCCTCTGGATCCCCCAGGACTCCGCCCGGGCGGACTCGCTGCAGGAAGCACATGGTGTGGACGGGGATGTTGAATGCTCCGAGGTCAGACCCAGGAAGGTCGAAGCTGTGTAAGCTTCTTGCCCTAACAACAGTATGCTCATTGAGAGGAGGCTCCCCCAGAGTCCTGACTGGCTTCATATGGAGTAGTTCCAGAGCATTGCCCGGTGACTCCGTGACAACTGGTGGTAGTGGTGGGATAAAAGCACCCCGTGGACAGAGCATCCTGCAGCAAGTGACTGGGGAGCAGTAAAACCGAGGGAGATTAGCAAGAGACAGGCGTGTTGTGGTCTCTGAGAGGTGCCGTTCCAGGAGGTGGAGGAGCCTATGGCTTAACCCCAAGAGAAAGTGGACCCCCGAGAAGGGCTGTCTATGCTGTGCCCATGCAGGCTGGTTATGTGAATCGGGAGCCCAGACTCTCCAGCCAGGCTGGGGCTTTGCAAAAACAGATCCTCTGGTTTAACTCCCCCCACGCCACATGCACCTGCCTCACAGGCAGCTGAGACAAACCACCAAGCAGCATCTCTGGGGTCAGGGAGCCCATTGTAGAGGGCAGGGAGAGGGGAGATGGGGAACCAGAGAGAAAGAGGATAAACTGGTATGCAAATAAGGTAATGCATATTCATCAAATGTCTCACGATTGTCTCATAAACAAACTAGGGAAATGTAGCCTAGACAAACCTACTATAAGGTGGGTGCATAACTGGTTGGAAAAACGAACTCAGAGATAGTCATTAATGGTCACAATCAAGCTGAAAGGGCAGATTGAGTAAAGACCTGTAGGGATCTGTCCTAGGCCTAGTTCTGTTTAATATCTTCATCAATGATTTAGATCAGCGGTTCTCAAACTGTGGGTCGGGTCCCCAAAGCGGGTTGGGGTTGCCAGGGCTGGCTTAGACTTGCTGGGGCTTGGGGCTGAAGCCGAATCCCGAGGGATTCAGCCCTGGGTGGCGGGGCTCAGGCTTTGGCTCCGGCTCCCCACCTGGGGCAGTGGGAATCAGGCAGGCTCAGGCTTCGTTCCCCCCTCCCGGGGTCGTGTAGTACTGTTTGTTGTCAGAAGGAGGTCGCGGTGGATGAAGTTTGAGGACCCCTGATTTAGATGATGGCACAGTGAGCACGTTTATAAAGCTTGTGGACGATACCAAGCTGGGAGGGGTTGCAAACGCTTTGGAGGACAGGACTGCAATTCAAAATACTCCGCGAAAGCTGCAGAAATGGTCTGAAATAAATCGGATGAAATTCAATAGGGACACAGTAGTGCACGTACGCAGGAACAATCAATTGCACAAATATAAAATGGGCGATGATGCCTAGGAAGGAGCACTGCAGAAAAGGATCTGGGGTTACAGTGGATCACAAACTAAATATGAGTCAACAATGTCATGTAGTTGCAAAAAATAAAATAAAAAAAATGAAGATCATTCTGGGCTGTATTAGCGGGAGTGTTGTAAGCACGACACGAGCAGTAATTCTTCTGCTCTTCTCAGTGCTGATAAGGCCTCAGCTGGAGCATTGTGTCCAGTTCTGGGAGCCACATTTCAGGAAAGATGTGGACCAACTAGAGAAAGTCCAGAGAAGAGCAACAGAAATGATGAAAGGTCCAGAGGACATGACCTCTGAGGGAAGATTGAAAGCATTGGGTTGTTTAGTCTGGAGAAGAGAAGACTGAGAGGGGATAGCTACCAGTCTGCAAGTATGTGAAAGGTTGTTATAAAGAGGAGGGTGATAAATTCTTCTCCTTAACCTGTGAGGACAGGACGAGAGGCAATGGGCAGCAGGGGCGGGTTAGGCTGGAGATCAGGAACCAGTCCGGGCTGTCAGGGTGGTGAAGCGCTGGAACACATTGCCCAGGGAGGGGGTGGGATCTCCGGCTCTGGGGGGGTTTAAGAGCCGGTCAGACAAACCCGCCAGGGAGGGTCTAATACTGAGCCCTGCCCCGGTGCAGGGCAGCCTGGCGCGGGCGCTGCGGCTCCAGGGCTGGGCAGAGCCGGGACACCCAGCCCAGCCCGAGCCCGCCTCCCCGCTCCTGCGGCGCCACCTGGCGGGCACGGCGATGTACTGGCCCGCGTGGGCCCGGCCTGGCTGGGTGGGTGCGGCTGGCCCCACGTGGCGCCTGGCAGAGGCCCAGTGACCCGGTGCCAAGACCCTGGGGATGCCGGAGCCCGCGCCGGATGTCTCAGCCCCGCCCACAGGATCCCCGCTTCCCCGGCCCCAGAGCAGGGCAGCAAGCGGGGGCGGGGCGGGGATAGGAGCATGCGGGGCGGGACAGGGGGGCAAGTGCGGAGGAGCGCTGGGGGGGCACTGGGCTGGCTGGGCGGGGCGGGGGGGCGCTGGGCAGGGCGGGGGGGCGCTGGGGTGGGCTGGCTGGGCGGGGCTGGGGGGTCGCTGGGGTGGGCTGGCTGGGCGGGGCGGGGGGGCGCTGGGCAGGGCTGGGCGGGGCGGGGGGGCGCTGGGCAGGGCGGGGGGTCGCTGGGGTGGGCTGGCTGGGCGGGGCTGGGGGGTCGCTGGGGTGGGCTGGCTGGGCGGGGCGGGGGGGCGCTGGGCAGGGCGGGGGGTCGCTGGGGTGGGCTGGCTGGGCGGGGCGGGGGGGCACTGGGCAGGGCTGGGTTGCCTGGGGCGTGGGGGGCGCTGGGGTGGGCTGGCTGGGCGGGGCGGCGCTGGGCGGGGCGGGGGGGCGCTGGGCAGGGCTGGGTTGCCTGGGGCGTGGGGGGCGCTGGGGTGGGCTGGCTGGGTGTGGGGGGGCAGGGCAGGGCGGTGCGGGGCTGGCTGGGGGGGCGGGGGTCGCCCACTGGCTGGGGCCGACAGGCTGATCGCTGCTGTGCTGAGCGCTAGTCCCGGCGCCGCGCCGTGGGGAGCTGTGGCCGGGGCGACAGACGCTCCGGGGGCGGGGCCTGTCGCTGCGGGGCGGGGCTCGGGCAGAACTTGGGGCGGGGCCATGGGGGGAAGACGGCGCAGGGGGCGGGGCCGAAGCCACTCGGGCCCCATCTGATTGGCTGCCACGGCGTGGCACGTGACCCGTGCTTGGCGTCCCGTGACACCCTGCGGGGCGGGGCCTAGAGCTGGGTGCAGGTGAGGGGGGCGGCGGCCGGGCCGGGGGCGCCACAACCAGCCGGGCGACCCCCGGGGCGGGGCACGGCGGGGTGGCGCTCACGGCTCCCGCGGGCGGATGCCGCATCCCGTCGGACCGGTTCCCCGGACGCCTGGGTTCCGCGGGGCCGGGAGCCGGGAGGGTGGGTGTCTCCCGCAGCCCCTCCCTGCGCTTGGCCGCGGGCCGGGTCCCGTTACCCACCCCCGGGGTCTGGGCGCGGGGCGCTGCCCCGATTCCCCGGGTCCGGCCCCGGGCGGTTCGTCCTGCAGCCCGGGGCGGTGCCGGCTGCCTTGGCCGGTCTCCAGGGCCGCGCACGCCCAGGTGAGCTGGGCTGCTGGTGACACACCCACCACCCGGCTGCTCTTCCTGGACACCGGGGTGGTGGCCGGTCTGCAGGCCTCGAACCCTCCTCCCTGGGGCCCGCTGCGAGTCCCTGCCCCCGGAGCCGGCTGTGGGGCTGGGCCCCGAGTCGCTGTGCGGACGCTGATTTGCAGGTTGTTCCCCGGGAGGACTCGGCGTCGCCTGGATCTCCTGGGGAACAGGGCGCAAGCAGACGCCCAGCGTGTCAGTGCGACATCGGGGAGCAGCCAGCAGGCCAGGCGCGGGCGGTGGGGGGCTGGCTGGGGGAGCCGTGACTCACTCCGGGAGCCACTTGGCAGGGCTGGATCACCTGTTGGACGTGAACTTTGACCAAAAGAACGAGTGTGATCCTAGGAGACCCAAACGGGCAGAGAGGTGACGGGCGGCCCCTGGGATCCGGTGTCCGGGCCTGGGGCCCACCCTTCAGGCGGTTGATAACCTGGAGAGGGTCGGAGAAGAGCCGGGAATAGAAAACCTGCCTCGTAGCGAGAGACTCGGGGAGCTGGATCTGGTTGGCGTAACACAGAGACGGTTCAGGGGTGCTTGATCCCCGTCCGTAGGTACCTACGTGGGGAACAGAGATTTAGTGACGGGCTGCTCAGTCCAGCAGAGGAAGGTCAGACACGGGGCAGTGGCTGGAAGTTGACCTAGGACGAATTCAGACTGGCAATTAGGGGCACGCTGTTTTTGGTGACAGGAATTAACCATGGGGGCCATACCCAAGGGCCGAGGTGGATTCTCCGTCCCTGACAGTTTTTCACTCCAGACTGGCTGCTTTGCCTGCAGATCCACTCCAGGCGTTACTGTGGGGCAGCCCCAGCCCGTGTTACATGGGAGGCCAGACTAGATGGTCCTGATGGGCCCTGCTGGCCTCAGGATCTCTGTCTGCCCCCCAACCGATGGGAGTGGAGCAGGGCCACTGGTCCTGGGGCAGTGCGGATGGGTGTCTCCCCACCCTACTAACCAGTTTCTCCCCTAGGGCCCAGTGGCTGCTCCAACCCCTGCCCTTTTCCCTTGCAGGTCCCCGGCGCCGTCTGCCCCGCAGCCCCACCGCCATGGAGGCCCGCGATGGCCTCACCTCCCCGCTGCGGCCGAATGGCCTTGGCTCCCTGCTGGATGAAGACGAGGAGGAGGAGGGTGAGGGCTTGGCCCTGGACTGTGAGGGGGACCTGGAGGTGAACCCCTATGATGGGCTGCCTTTCTCCTCCCGCTACTATGAGCTGCTGCAGCGGCGGCGAGACCTGCCTGTTTGGGCCACCAAGTACAGCTTCATGGAGCACCTGGAGAGCAGCAGCGGCATCGTCCTGGTGTCCGGGGGGCCCGGGACCGGCAAGAGCACCCAGGTGCGAGGGGGGCTTGGGGAGGGCGTGGCCAGGGCAGGAGTGCCCTGCCTGGAAAGAACACCTACCAAATAATCCCCTTGCGTGTGGTGGGCTCGGGGAGCAGCCGGTGCTGCAGGGAGAGGGTGGGGGGCTGCCCCCTTGCAGTCAGCACAGTGCGAGGGGGCCTGTGCTGTGAGGAGCTCAGTCGGCACTGTGCTGCTGGCTTGTCAGTGAGACGCGTCCTGGGCTCCTTTGAGTCCACTGCTCCTGATGTCCGGAGGGTCTCTTGGGGACAGGGTCCCAGAGCTAAATGTCTAGGGTGCTGTGGCTGCAGGTGCCACGGGACGGGGGCCAGTGACTCCTCAGTTAACCTCTGAGGCAGGGTCCATTGTACGCCTGTGTGTTTGCGAAGCCCCCTCGGGGCAGCCCGTGGGGAGGCCGGGCTCTCCCTGTCGGACGCCCTGGGAACTGGCTTTCAGGCGTGGGCCGGGAGTCGGCTGGGTCTGCGCTGTGAGCTGCAGGGCAAGTCGTGCTGTATGGGGGAGCCGCTGGCGGGTGGCCAGGGACTCCCCAGGGGGTGGGTGAGCCCGGAAGAGTGGTACTGAGGGCCCCAGACATCCTGACTTGTTGGTCTGCAATGCTGGTGCACCGAGCAGCCCAGTCGGGACCCAGTTCTCTGGCTGCTGGCCTGGCATTAAACACACACAGCCCCTGTCCCAGACAGCTCACACTCAGCAGGACAGACTGACTGACGGGGGCTGGCTTGTCTGTGGAGTCCCAGACTGACAACCAGCGGCCTCGGTGCCAAACCTCCAAGCTGCAGAGCCTTCAGGCAGCTGGCTCCTTGGCCCTCTGCCCCTGGTGCGTGTCTCTTCCGCCCCAGCAGCCTTGGCAGGGAAGCTAGAGACTTTGACCTGGGGGAGGGTTTGTTTTCAAGCTGCCTGGCTCTGTGGAGCTCTGCTCTGCTGTAGGCCCCAGCCAGGCCATGGGCCCGGAGGCAGGAGCCGTTTGGGCTCCCGTGAAATCTCCCAGGGCACTGTTAATTGCCGGCGACCTCTCCTGGTGTGTGCCCAGGGCATGCCCAGGCTTCCCAGCAGCGGAAGCTGGAGCCTGGCTGGTGTGGAGGAGGGGCAGGGGGTGGCAGGTCTCTGTCTGGGGCCAGCCGCAGCCCCTCGGAGCAGAGCTGTGCCTGCAGGGGGTCGGGCCGATGGGGCGCACGAGAGGCGTTTGGAGGGGCCCGGGCGCTTCCCTTATCTCTGTGATTGGTACCTGGCCCCGAGACTGCGGTCTCAGCTCTGCTCAGCTGGTGGGGCCCCCCTGGGGCAGGGCAGCCCCGCTGCACGCAGAGCCTGTCACTCACGGTCTCTGGGAATTGAACCACTGGGCTGCCCTCTCATCTGTGCACTAGATTTCTGCCCCGTGCTTTGCCCAGGCTGCCCCTGGGGGTCCATGGGATGCTGCAGGGAGCAGGGGCCTCCAGGTTCCCAATCAGCCGCCCCTGAATCTCAGAAGACTTTGCCCCTTGCCTGTGGGGCCCACAGCAGCCGTGGGGGTGGCAGGGTGGAGGGGACTAGCCCCTGGCTGAGCTGTCAGGAAGGGAGCCATGGGGCTTGGCTGAACTCCTCATGGATGGCATAGCTGGGTGCCTGCTGCCAATCTCTGTGCCTGCCTCAGTGTCCGGGTGAGGCAGCTGTGTGGGGATCTCCTGGCCCCTGCCAGCCGGACAGGTTGGTTCTGCCCCTGGCAGGCCGTGTGGGCCCCCGCAGAACGTGGTGCAGGCATGTCACGGGGCGGCTCTGGGCCGGGGGTCTAGGCCGTTGTGCCCACGTGGAGCACAGCTCAGCCCCACCCACCTGGCTGAGCTGCAGAGTGAACGTGCGAGGCTTCTGGGGGGGCACCTGTACCCGGTGTCGGGGGGTTCTGGCTCCCTTGGGGTGACCTGTGCCCCCAACAGTGGCTGCCCGGGGCCCCTTGCCCCACTCTCCTCCTTGCAGATCCCTCAGTGGTGCGCAGAGTACGCCCTCTCCCAGCAGTTCACCCATGGCCTGGTGGCCTGTAGCCAGCCCCACGGCCTGGCCGCCCTCAGCCTCTCGCTGTGTGTGGCTGACGAGATGGACCTGAACCTGGGCCACGAGGTTGGCTACTGCGTTCCCCACGAGGACTGCTGCACTCCGGAAACCCTGCTCAGGTGAGCTGGGAGCGGCGCCCGTAGGGCACGGAGACTGGCTTGTGGGTCTGGGGCTGCCCCTCCCTCTCGCTTGCTGGCCGCGCGGTGCCCTGATCCACCCCCGCTGGGCTCGTCGGCGTGCTCAGCCGGAGCCACGGCGTAGGAGGGCGGAGCTGGAGTCCAGGGCCCGGCAGCCAGGCCACTCCACCAGCCTCCTTCCTGGGGAGAGGTGGAGGCCAGGCCTGTCCCAGGGTCCCCCCGGGCAGGAGCCTGGTGCTCCGTGCTGGGACGAGACCGGCCAGAGCTGGGCCTCTAGCGGCTGGGGAGCAGGGCTGGGCCAGGGCCAGGCTGGGGACACCCCCCTCGGGCAGGGCGGGGCCCAGCCAGGATCCTGTTTTTGGAGGGGCGAGGAGGAGGCCGCACTGCAAGGGTCAGCCTGTGGGCGTCAGGTGGGGGCTCTGGCAGTGAAGGGGTTAGGGCGGGCGCCTCTGCCCGGCGCTCTCTTGGGTTGGGCCTGACACCTCTTGGCTCAAGGGACGAGGTTCTCTCCTGAGAGAGCTGAGTGGGGGAGGGGGCCCTCCCAAATCCCCCCCACCTCTCCCAGTGCCCCTCAATCCCAACACACAGCCCCCCGGGTTTCTCCCCTCCCAGTGCCCCTCAATCCCGACCTGCAGCCCCCTGCTTCCTACTCTGGTCACACACCCCGTCCCCCTGCTCTGCTGGCGCCCCTCAATCCCGACCTGCAGCCCCCTGCTTCCCACCCTGGTCACACACCCCATCCCCCTGCTCTGCTGGTGCCCCTCAATCCCGACCTGCAGCCCCCTGCTTCCTACCCTGGTCACACACCCCGTCCCCCTGCTCTGCTGGTGCCCCTCAATGCCGACCTGCAGCCCCTGCCATCCCAGTTCTGGGCTCCCACTTCCTCGGGCTGCCTCTGACCCCGGTGCTTTGCTGGCAGGTTCTGCTCGGATGAGATGCTGCTGCGGGAGATGATGTCGGACCCTCTGTTGCGCCAGTACGGGGTCATTGTGATGGACGAGGTGCAGGAGCGCACGGTGCCCACAGACGTGCTGCTGGGGCTGCTGAAGGACGTGCTGCGCCAGCGCCCAGAGCTCAAGGTGGTGGTGGTGACGGTGCCAGCCCTGGAGGAGCGGCTGCGGGCCTTCTGCGGGGACCCTCCTGTGGTGCGGGTGCCGGGACCCAGCCCGCCCAGCCAGCTGGTGTACAGGGATCCACCGGCTCGGGGCCAGGTCCCGGCCGCGTGTCAGGCGGTGTTGGACATTCACCGGCGCCAGGAACCCGGCGACGTGCTGCTCTTCCTGGCCAGTGAGCAGGTGGAGACTGGGGGCTGCTGGGACCCCTCCCTGGTGGGGGGGCGTGCGGGAAAAGGGGAGAGGGCAGGGGGTGTTGGGACTCTCTTTGGGGGTGGTCCTGGGGGCATGAGGAGCAGGGGCTGCTCCCCAGCCTTGCAGCAAAGGGGGTGTCCGGTCGCTAACGGCACCTGCTCCCCTCCCTGCAGGAGATCAGCGAGTGCTGCGAGGCCATCCGCACTGATGCTGTGGCCCTGAACCCCGGGCTGGGGCCGCTGCTGGCCCTACCCCTGCACCCGGGGCTGGGGCGGGCAGCCCAGAAGGTCTATGAGGTGCCGGAGCAGTGCAGCGGGCCCCAGGGCCGGCGCGTCATCGTCACTCACTGGCTCGCGGATTCGTCCTTCTCCCTGGGGACTGTGCGCTACGTCGTCGACACGGGGCTGGAGCTGCGGAGTGTGAGTACGGAGCGGGGGGCGTGGGTCAGCCCGGCCCCGCCCCTTTTCCAGGGCAGGCGTGGCCAGCTCTGCACAACTCCTTGGGCAGGACTGCCCCTCCCGCCAGTTTCCACATGAAAATAAGTCGGGCCCCACCACACTCAGGGTCCATTTTGGTCAATTTCATGGTCATAGGAGTTTTTAAATGGTAGATTTCCTGAGTTCAGCTATTTATAATTGTAGGGGTCTTGCCCCATAAAGGAGTTTGGGGGGGGGTGCAAGGTTATTGTGTGTGTGTGGGGGGGGGGGTTTTGCGGTACTGCTACCCTCACTTCTGTGCTGCTGCCTTCAGAGCTGGGCCTCAGGCAGCAGCCACCGCTCTCCGGCCGCCCAGCTCTGAAGGCAGCGCAGAAGTAAGGGTGGCAATACTGTGACACACACCCCCCGCCCCCGAAATAACCTTGTGACCCCCCCCCCTGCAACTCACTTTTGGGTCAGGACCCCCATTCTGAGAAACCCTGGTCTCCCTCTGTGAAATTTCTGTAGTATAGGGTAGAAGCACACACAAGACCAAATTTCACGGTCCGTGACACATTTTTCATGGCCGTGAACGTCATAGGCCCTACAAATAAGCCCCACTCCTTCCCTTCAATCAGTATCCTGTCTCTTGGCCCTGGAAGGCTGGGAGCTTGTATTAATGAGGGATGGGGCAGGGCCAGACCCCTGCCTGTTGCACAGGAGAGCAGCCTGTGCAGCAGCTGTCAACAGATACACACCAACGGCCAGACTGGGTCGGATCCAGCCCAGTGTCCTGTCTGCCGACAGTGGCCAATGCCAGGTGCCCCAGAGGGAATGAACAGAACAGGGAATCATCAAGTGATCCATCCCCTGTCGTCCATTCCTGGGGTTGTGCCACTGATCAGCTTGGCTAATAACCATTGATGGACCTATCCTCCATGAACTTCTCTCATTCTTTTAGAACACAGTTACAGTTTTGGCCTTCAACATCCCCTGGCCAGGAGTTCCACAGGTCGACCATGCGTTGTGTGGAGAAATACTTCCTTTTGTTTGTTTTAAACCTGCTGCCTATTGATTTAATTGGGTGACCCCTAGTTCTTGTGTTATGAGAAGGAGTAAATAACACTTCCTTATTCACCTTCTCCACACCAGTCATCATTTTATAGACCTCTATCATATCCCCCCTTAGTAGCTTCTTTTCTAAGCTGAACGGTCCCAGTCTTTTTAATCTCCTCATATGGAAGTTGTTCCATACCCCTATCATTTTTGTTGCCCTTCTCTGTACTTTTTCCAATTCCAATGGATTTATATAGAGGCATTGTGACATTTTCTGTCTTATCTACCCCTTTCCTAATGATTCCCAACATTCTGTTCGCTTTTTTGACTGTCGCTGCACATTGAGTGGATGTTTTCAGATAACTGTCCACAGTGACTCCAAGATCTTTCTTGAGTGGTAACAGCTAATTTAGACCCCATCATTTCATATGTATAGTTGGGATTGTTTTCCAATGTGCATTACTTTGCATTTATCAACATTGAATTTCATCTGCCAGTTTGTTGCCCAGTCACCCAGTTTAGTGAGTTCCCTTTGTAACTCCTCGCAGTCTGCCTGGGTCTTAACTATCTTGAGGAGTTTTGTATCATCTGAAAATGTTGCCACCTCACTGTTCACCCTTTTTCCTGATCATTTGTGAATATGCTGAACACGATTTATTCCTAGCCTTTGTTTCCTGTCTTTTAACCGGTTACTGATCCATGAGAGGACCTTCCCGCTTATCCCATGACACCTTACTTTGTTTAAGAGCCTTTGGTGAGGGACCTCGTGTCAGGGAGTCTCCGGGCGACACTCTGGAACTGCTCCCCACGGAGCCAGGCCGTACTCTGGGGAGCCTCCTCTCTCGGAGCCGACTGTCTCCAGGGCAAGAAGCTTCTCCAGCTTCCACCTTCCTGGGGCTGACCCCGGAGCATCCAGCATCCCCTGCCCCACCATGCGCGTCCCACAGGGAGTCCGCCCGGGCGGGGTCCTGGGGGAGCCATGGGGCCCTGCCCCCCCAACTCTGCAGTCAGACGGGACTCTCAGCCAGCCGGGAAAACAGGAGGTTTATTAGCCGACAGGAACACGGCGTAGGGAAGAACTTGTCACAGAAATTAGTGACTTTCAGCCAAGTCCATCTTGTGGGGAGGGGAGCCCAGAGCCAGGGCTCTGGTCCTCCCCCTGAGCGCCAAGCCAGCTGAGACTGACTCGCTTCCAGCTGCCTGGCCCCGCCCTGCCCGTAGCTCCTCCTCCAGCCTATGTCTCACTTCCTGGGCCAAGAGTCCCCTGGTCGCATCCCCCTCCTGGGTCTCAGGTTATGAAGGGGTGGCCACAGCATCCCTGCAGGCAGCTGGAGCAACCCCCACAAAAGTCACACACACTTATTCCCATCATCTAGACATTGATGCAATACACAGGGAAACTGAGGCACACACAGCATTCATGCAAAACAGTCAGACTCACATAGAACATAACAAGGGAAAATCCCCACTTCGTCGCACCTTGTCAAAAGCTTTCTGAAAGTCCAAGTACGCTATAGCCACTGGATCCCCCTTGTCAACGTGCTTGTTGACCCCTCAAAGAATTCTAGTAGATTGGTGAGGAACAATTTCCTTTTACAAAAGCCATGTTGACTCTTCCCCATCTCTGTGTTTGATAATTCTGTTCTTTACTATAGTTTCAACCAGTTTGCCCAGTACTGAATTTAGGCTCACCGGCCTGTAATTGCAAGGATCACTTCTGCTGCCTTTTCAAAACTTGGTGTTACATTAGCTATCCTCCAGTCATCTGGTACAGAAGCTGATTTAAATGATCGGTTACAAACTACAGTTAGTAGTTCTGCACTTTCACCTTTGAGTTCCTTCCGACCTCTTGGGTGATACCATCTGCCCCTGGTGACTTATTACTGTTTAATTGATCAATTTGTTCCAAAACCTCTAATGACACCTCAATTTGGGACAGTTCCTCAGATTTGTCATCTAAAAAGAATGGCTCAGGGTTGGGAATCTCCCTCACATCTTCAGCCGTGAAAGCTGAAGAAAATAATTCATTTAGTTTCTCCACAATGGCCTTATCGTCCTCGAGTGCTCCTTTAGCACCTCCATCGTCCAGTGGCCCCACTGGTTGTTTGGCAGCTTCCTGCTTCTGACATTCTTTAATAAATCTTTGCTGTTAGTTTTTGTGTCTCTCGCTAGTTGCTCGTCACATTTTTTTTGGCTGCCTAATGATACTTTTAAGCTGTCTACACTAGCACTTACTGTGGCATAACTTATGATGTTCAGGGGTGTGAATTAGCCACCCTCTGAGTGATGTAAGTTACACCTCCTAGAGCTTATGTCGATGGGTGAGCTTCTCCTGCCAACGTAGCTACCGCTGCTCACTGGGCTGGAGTAGTTAAGCTGATGGGAGAGCCTCCTCCTCTCTGCTTAGAGCGGCTACGTTAAAGAGCTTACAGCAGCGCAGCGGCTGAAAACACTCCAGTGTAGCTGTAGTCTTACGCCTGACTTGCCTGAGTTCATGCTCCTTTCTGTTTTCCTCAGTGGGATTTAACTGTCGGAGAAAAACAGAGTTCTCACTCTTTCTTTGCGTGCAGCAAGGCAGATACATTTTATTAACTCAAGCAATTGCACAGAGGGAGAGAGTGCACTAGGACACAGGGTTTCCCCCTCCTAGGCAGGTCTCTCAAAAGATAAACAATTAAGGCAAGCATTTATACTTTTTGTTACATACAGTAATGATCAACAGTTTGTTTATATTATGTCTTGCCCATTCCTGTATTTTCTCACTTCAGTTCTCAAAACATAGCTATCTCAAGGTTGGGTCACGCTGACTCTACTCTGCTGTCTTTTCACCCGCTTCTGACGTGAGCCCTGCTTCTACAAATCTCGCGTTATTACAGCTAGAGTTAGCCTGACTCTTGCTCATATAGAGGCCTGCATCCAAATTCCCTCTACTGACTTCCACATAACCTCCAGTTGTGAAAGGATGCCCGTTTGCCTCTAGTCACCTCTTGGTGGCGTTTTTTTGGTTCTCTTACTGTTCCTTGTTGTTTATATATTTAATTTGAGCCTCTGTTGTTGTGTTTAAAATAGTTTCCCTGCAGATTGCAGGCATTTCACTCTTGTGACTCTTCCTTTTTATTTCCATTTAACTTGCTTCCTCATGTTTGTGTTGTTCCCCTTTTTGAAATTAAATGTCACTGTGGTGAGTTTCTTTGGTATGTTCCCCCCTACACGGATGCTAAATTGATTTCGGTATGGTCACTATTAGTGAGCAGTTCAGCTCTATTCACTTCTTGGACCAGATCCTGTGCACTGCTTAGGACTAAATCAGGAATTGCCTCTCCCCTTGTGGCTTCCAGGACTAGCTGCTCCAAGAAAGTCATTTGTGTCTAGAAACTTTATCTCTGTGTCCTGAGGTAACAGGTATCCGGTTAATATGGGGAGAGTTGAAATCCACCTTTGTTGTGTTTTCTACCTTTGTGTAACCTCTCTAATCACACCAGGTGATTCTGAAATGCTCGGTCAGGCAGTCGGTTTTACATCCCTACCGCTGCATTCTTATTATTCAAGCAGGGAATTTCTAGCCACAGAGATTCTATGGGACAGTTTGATTCATTTAAGATTTTTACTCTGTTTGACTCTCTGCTTTCTGTCAGGTAGAGTGCCCCTCCCCCACCTCTGTCGTTTGTACCCCGGTATTACCTGCCCCACTGATTATCCCCGTTTCTCTAACTTTCCGCGATGCCTGTTACAGCAGTGTCCTCATGTAGTGCCTGGCACTACACCTTCCCCAGCTCAGCATTCACATCTCTGGCATGTCAATCGAAGCACCAGGACGGTTTGACAGACACAGGGCCGGCTCCAGGCACCAGCCTACCAAGCATGTGCCTGGGGCGGCACCTGGAGGGGGGCGGCGCTCAGGTTTTGTTTTTTGTTTTTAAATATATTGGCAGGCTGTTGGGGCGGCCGGGCTCGGCGCCCTCCCCCAGGCCCTCCGGCCGCCGGGGAGAGCGGGGCCGCGGCCGGGCTCGGCACCCTCCCGTAGGCCCTCAGACCCTCTGGCCGCCGGGGAGAGCGGGGCCGTGGCCGGGCTCAGCACCCTCCCCGCGGCACTCTGGCCGCCGGGGAGAGCGGGGCCGTGGCCGGGCTCAGCACCCTCCCCGCGGCGCTCTGGCCGCCGGGGAGAGCGGGGCCGTGGCCGGGCTCAGCACCCTCCCCGCGGCGCTCTGGCCGCCGGGGAGAGTGGAGCCATGGCTGGGCTCGGTGCCCTCCCCCAGACCCTCAGGCCACCGGGGAGAGCAGGGCCGCGGCCGGGCTCGGCACCCTCCCCGCGGCGCTCCCTGCCGGCACCCTGGTGGGGGGGTGAGCAGGCAGCTTTTTTGCCTGGGGCGGCAAAAAAGCCAGAGCCGGCCCTGGTCAGACATCAGTCGCATTCCTTCATGTGTTTCACTAAATAGGTCTCTGACATTTGACTGGTCCTCACGAGCTCCTACCTGTATTTTACCAATTTCTTTCCTGTCCTCTGTACTAGGAGCTAAAGTTCCCCCTCTAATGAATTCACCACTACGGGGTGCCCCTGTCCGAGCCGCGTCCTCTGCACCTGTCACCTTTCCCCAGCTGTTAGTTTAAAAAATCCCCTACGACCTTTTTAATGTGACATGCCAGCAGTCTGGGTCCGGGTTGGTTTCGGTGGAGCCCATCCCCCCTGTATCAGTCCCTCCTTCCCAAAGGTTCCCCAGTTTCCAATGAAGCTGAACCCCATTGTCTCATCCACGCAGTGCTGCCTGTCTGACTGGCCCTGCGCGTGGAACTGGGGGCATTTCAGAGAATGCCGCCATGGAGATCCTGGACTTCAGTCTGTTACCTAGCAGCCTAAATTTGGCCTCCAGGACCTCTCTCCTCCCTTCCCCATGTCACTGACACCTACATGAACCAAGGCCACTAGCTCCTCCCCAGCACAACACAGACATCTGTCCAGATGTCTCCTCGGACCTGCAGCCTTTGCCCCTAGAGAGGAAAGGCCCCATGTCCCATTCCCCTAGGGAGACCAGACAGCAAATATGAAAAATCAGGACAGGGGGTGGGGGATAATATTTGTTCAATATCTTCATCAACGATCTGGAGTATGGTGTGGACTGCACCCTTAGCAAGTTTGCAGATGACAGTAAACTGGGAGGAGTGGTTGATATGCTGGAGGGTAGGGATAGGATACAGAGGGACCTAGACAAATTAGAGGATTGGGCCAAAAGAAATCTGATGAGGTTCAACAAGGACAAGTGCAGAGTCCTGCACTTAGGACGGAAGAATCCCATGCACTGCTACAGACTAGGGACTGAATGGCTGGGCAGCAGTTCTGCAGAAAAGGACCTAGGGGTTACAGTGGACGAAAAGCTGAATATGAGTCAACAGTGTGCCCTTGTTGCCAAGAAGGCTATTGGCATTTTGGGCTGTATAAGTAGGGGCATTTCCAGCAGATCAAGGGACGTGATCATTCCCCTCTATTCGGCACTGGTGAGGCCTCATTTGGAGTACTGTGTCCAGTTTTGGGCCCCACACTACAAGAAGGATGTGGATAAATTGGAAAGAGTCCAGCGGAGGGCAACAAAAATGATTAGGGGGCTGGAGCACATGACTTATGAGAAGAGGCTGAGGGAACTGGGATTGTTTAGCCTGCAGAAGAGAAGAATGGGGGGGGGATTTGATAGCTGCTTTCAACTACCTGAAAGGGGGTTCCAAAGAGGATGGATCTAGACTGTTCTCAGTGGTAGAAGATGACAGAACAAGGAGTAATGGTCTCAAGTTGCAGAGGGGGAGGTTTAGGTTGGATATTAGGAAACACTATTTCACTAGTAGGGTGGTGAAGCACTGGAATGGGTTACCTAGGGAGGTGGTGGAATCTCCTTCCTTAGAGGTTTTTAAGGTCAGGCTTGACAAAGCCCTGGCTGGGATGATTTAGTTGGGGTTGGTCCTGCTTTGAGCAGGGGGTTGGACTAGATGACCTCCTGAGGTCCCTTCCAACCCTGAGATTCTATGATTCTATGATAGGAGCCTATATAAGAAAAAGACCCAAAAATCGGGACTGTCCTTATAAAATCGGGACATCTGGTCACCCTAGATTCCCCTGAGCCAGGCAGTCCCCGCCCTGGGGCTGGGTCGGATAGGGTTGCCAACCCTCCAGGTTTGGCCTGGAGTCTCCCGGAATCGGCATCTACCTCCCGGTGACTATGGAAAGCAATCCAGGAGCTTTTAATGGGATATTTTAACGTCGTGTTGGGGGAATAGCTTCAGTCCGAGTTGGGAACCCTGGGTTCGGAGCCAGGCCCCCCAGGGGGGAAGGGCCCGCGTCCCATTTACTCCTGGCTGCAGTCCCAGAAATCTCCCTAGGGTGGCTGGGCCGCCATGGCCCTCTGCTGGTGCGCTGTGGTACTGCACTTTTGCAGCGCAAACCCTTCCAAGCAGCCGGGGGCTCGCTGGGGGGGTGGGGGCTGATTTCTGCGTCCCGTTGGCGCATGGAGACCACAGGCCCAGCGCCGGCTGGGGAGCAGAGCCCGCTGCAGGCCAGGGAGCATCAGGCCGGCCTGCCCCTCACAGCCCTTGTCCCCGCAGGTTTACAATCCCCGGATCCGCGCAGAGTCCCAGGTGCTGCGGCCCATCAGCAAGAGCCAGGCGGAGTCACGGAGGCAGCGGGCCGCAGGCAGCCCCCCAGGTGAGTACCTGAGCCGAGCCCCCACCCCCCCCACCCGTGAGCACCCGGCGCCCAAGCCATGCCCCCTCCCCGCCCCCGGTGAGCTCCTGGGCCGCAGGCAGCCCCCATCATGGACGCGGTGGGAGCTCTCAAAGCCGTGGGGCTGGCAGTGCCGGGCTGGGGGACCAGCCAGGGTGTCTAGAGGGGCGAGCTCCCTAGGCTGCAGCTTTGGCTCCAGTCTGCCGCCCCTCTGCCCCCCAGTGCCTCTTCCCCAATGCCAACCCCGCCTTCAGTCCCCCCCGCCCCATGGCAGCTCCCCTGTCGTCCGGCAGGCACCTGCCTGCGCCTCTACTCCGAAGCCTTCTACGAGCAGCTCCTCCCGGCCGCCCCCGCGCCCCACGTGAGCGAGGCCAACCTGAGCCGGCTGGTGCTGCTGCTCAAGAGACTCGATATCGCTGACATGGGCCAGTGCGACTTCCTGGACCGGCCAGGTGCCGCCCGGGGGCTGCGGGTCGGGAGTGAGGGTGTCAGCGGGGCTGGGGCTGGAACTGAAGGGATGGGGGATGGGGGGAACATGGGGCTGCTCTGTGACCCATTAGCAATCGAGGGGAGGGGTAAATGGCCTGTTAACGAGGCTGCCAGCCGGCCCCACACCAGGAGCTGCTGCCCCAGCAAGGGCAGAGACTGAGCTCGGAGGGGCTGGACGTGGGTGAGACACTGCGGCGGGAGACTTGGCCTGGGGACCCCCAGCTCCACTGCGGGCTGCAGCAGTTGGCGGGCTGGGGCTGGGGGGATCTGGCAGCAGGAGAGATGGGCAGGTGCGCGGCGGGGCCGGAGCATCTGGGGGAACCCCACCCCTCTGCCCCAGAAGGATGGTTCCATCCTGGAGGGGAGGGGAGGGAGCTGGCAGGCCTGGCGTGGGGGTGGGTAACTGCTGGTGCTGCAGAGGGGGAGGAGCCCTGCGGGGAGGGAGTTTGCACGATGTGGGGAGCCCCGGGGGGGAGCTCTGGCATTGGCACCTCCCGGCTGACTCCCTGCCTCCCACCCAGCCCCCGAGTCGCTGATGCAGGCCCTGGAGGACCTGGATTACCTGGCGGCGCTGGATGACGATGGGAACCTCTCGGAGGTGGGGATCATCATGTCGGAGTTCCCCCTGGACCCCCAGCTGGCCAAGGCGCTCATCGCCTCCTGCGAGTTCGACTGCGTCCACGAGATGCTCACCATGGCCGCCATGCTCACGGGTAGGCCCCCTGCAGCTCCCGCCGGCGGCCGTGTCCCCATGAGAGGGAGCAGCTCCGAGTTGGGCCGTGCTGTCCGTCTCCTTCCTGTCTCCAGCTGAGAGGTTCTGGTCCCCAGCCAGCTCCCCTCAGTGCTGCGGGGAGCCGCAGGCTGCAGGCCGCACAGCCTCCTGTGGCAGCCAGAGCCAGGGCGCGGGTGGGTCCCTGCCGCCCCAGCCGTGCTGGGGACGGTGGGGGCAGCCGCGGGGAGAGCCCTGCCGGGCCCTTGGGTAACCCTTTCCCGCCTGCTTCTCCCCAGCCTCCCCTTGCTTCGTGACCCCGGCGGCGCGCTCCGAGGAGGCTGCGGCCCTGCGCCGGCGGGCCCTGCTGCACCCCGACGGCGACCACTTCACCCTCATCAATGTCTTCAATGCCTTCCAGCAGCGTGAGTGCCGCTCGGGGGGCGGGGGGGTCTCCCCAGCGTCCGCTGCCGCCCACGTCCTGGCATCACCCACCGCTTGCACCAGCTGGCCGTGCCCCGTGCCCTGCTGTGCTGGGGCCACACGTGGGCACGGGCCCTGCCCTGCACCGGGGCAGGTCACGGTTCCAGAGGCTCCAGGCGCTCGATAGGCCGGTCTCCTCCGTGCCGAGCCGCGAGCGGTGCCGGGCATCCCTGGGGGCTGGGGCTGGGCGATGGAGCTTGGCGAGGGCGGGGGCAAGAGCCGGCCGCAGGGAGGGGCCGGGCCCCCAGCTCACACCCCTCTCCCGCAGACGAGCTGGAGGAGGGCTGGTGCCGGCAGCACGGGCTGAGCGGCGCGGGGCTGCGGCTGGCGGGCGTCGTGCGGGCGGAGCTGCTGGAGGTGATGCAGCGAATCGAGCTGCCTGTCTCTCCCCCCGCCTTCGGCACGGACCACAACGTGCTCAACCTCAAGAGGGCGCTCATCTCTGGCTACTTCCTCAAGGTGGGGGGGCCAGAGCGAGGGGCCCTGTGGGGGGGGGGAGAGAAGAGGGGGCTGGGGGCCCCTGCCCAGGCTGCCCCAGGCCTCTGCAGGGGATGGGGAGCCCTGCGTGGGGAATGGGGAGCCCTGCGTGGGGGAGGAGGGGGGGCGCTGCCCCAGTCCTCTGCAGGGGATGGGGAGCCCTGCGTGGGGGAGGGGGGGGGCACTGCCCCAGGCCTCTGCAGGGGATGGGGAGCCCTGCGTGGGGGAAGAGGGGGGGGGCGCTGCCCCAGGCCTCTGCAGGGGATGGGGAGCCCTGTGTGGGGGATGGGGAGCCCTGCGTGGGGGAGGAGGGGCGCTGACCCGGGCCCCACTGACCCTTCCCTTCCCCGCAGGTGGCCCGGGACATCGACGGCTCCGGGAACTACGTGATGCTGACGCACAAGCATGTGGCCCACCTGCCCCCCCACTGCTGCTACGTGGTGCGGAGGCCCCCGCCCCGCCCACCCCCCTGGGTCCTGTACCACGAGTTCACCATCTCGCAGGACAACTGTCTCCGCGTGGTCTCCGAGATCCAGCCCCACATGTAAGGGCGGGGGAGGGAGTGCCCCGGCGGGGGTGGGGCATGGCTGGGGAGGGGGCGGGGGAGGGAGTGCCCCGGCGGGGGTGGGGCATGGCTGGGGAGGGGGCGGGGGAGGGAGTGCCCCGGCGGGGGTGGGGCATGGCTGGGGAGGGGGCGGGGGTGGGGGTGCCCCGGCGGGGGTGGGGCTGGCTGCCGGGCGGGCCCCGGAGATGCTGGCAGGGTAACGCCCGGCCTGGGGCAGGGCCTGGTGCCGTCTCTGTGCCCCTCATGTCCCTGGGTGCTGCCCACTCCTGCCTGCCCAGCCCGTGTCCCGGCCCGGCGCTGATCTCTCTCCCCCCGCAGGCTGGTGGAGCTGGCGCCCCAGTACTACCTGAGCAACCTGCCGCCCAGCGAGAGTCGCGACCTGCTCATGGAGCTGAGGGAGAAGGTGCTGGGAGCCGCGGAGCCGCTGGGCCGGCTGGAGCCAGCGCTGGAGGGCGCAGGGGGTGGGGAGGGGGAGGACACGGACGGGTGCACACTCCAGTGAGTGGGAGTGAGGGTCTGGCTGGGCTCCGCTGCTGTGACAATGGGGGGTACAGGGAGCCCCAGGAGGGGGCGCAGGGTCCTTCCCCTCGGCCCTGCTGCCACCCCAGTCCCCCCGTGCTGCTGTACCTGTGGGGTGCTCTGCGGTGCGCTCGAGCCTGCTCCTGCGGGGCTCCCGGCCCCCCAGCTCATGGGGCAGGAGGGCTGCCCCCTACCTTCTCTCTGAGCCGCCTCGCCCCAGGCACCACCGGCTGCTCTCAGGACCCCCTCCTGCCTGCCGGTGTGTTACCAGGGGCCTGCTCTGCCATGGGGCACAGCCTCCCCCTGGGGCTGGAACAGACCTTCCTGCCCCACACACTCCATGGCGCGGGGCCAGGCATCACATGTGGGTCGGAGCGCGGGGGTTGCTGGCCCATGGCCTGACTGTATAAAGCTTTTCTGTGACCTTCATTCCCAGCCTGGCGTCCGTTGCTCCGAGCCGGGGGGTGTCCAGCAGAGGGGGCCCTGAGCTGCGTCCCCTTCCTGGCACCGTGCCCAGCCGGCTCCCTCGGCAGGCCCTGGGCCTCGTCCCCAGGGTGCTGGGGGTGCAGCCTGTCCCGCCCGCGCAGGCCTGGGGCTGCCAGTTCAGGCCCAGCCCAGGGCCCCACTCCCCCAGGTGCTGTGGATGCTCAGCTCTCCGCTTGCTGTGCCCCCTCCTCAGAGCTGGGACCGTGGGGCACAGCAAGCAGAGAGCCCCTCCCCACCCTACCCCTGGAACCATTACTCCCCCCTTAGCCTGCCCTCGAAGGTAGATACAACACCCCCCCACCCCACCCCCCCGAGCCTATTGCTTCCTGGGGCCTGCTCCAGCTCCCTTCACATCGCTCTTCATGGCCTGAGAAATACCCGGCTCCTCACAGAATCCCGGCCCCTGCCTCAGCTCCCCTGACCTTCATCTCCTGGGGTGGGGGGCGTCCTCCTCCCCGGTGTCACGGAGTGTGCACCCCTCTGCCTGGGATTCACTGGGAGTCTCAGCCAGCCAGTAGAACAGAAGGTTTATTAGAGATGCCAGGAACACAGTCCAACCAGAGCTTGTCAGTACATCCAGGACCCCTCAGTCGCGTCCTTCCGGGGGGCAGGGAGCTTAGACCCCAGCCCAGGGGCTCCCTGCATTTCATCCCACAGCTCCAAACGGGGGCAGGGAGGCCAGACCCTGTCTGCCCTTTTTCCCTCTTCCCCAGCCAGCCGCAAACTGAAACTCTCCAGCCCCTCCTCTCTCCTTTGTCTCCTTCCCGGGCCAGCAGGTCACCTGATCCCTTTGTTCGAACACCTTCAGCTCGCACCTTTGCAGAGAAGGGGCCCAGGCTATCAGTTGCCAGGAGACAGAGTGTCGGCCATTCTCTGTCATCACACTGGCCCTGTAGGGCTCTGCGATTACACCCTTTATCCCACCACCTAGAGACTTAACACATGCATTGGGGAAACTGAGGCATAGCAACATTAAGAACAGTCCCATTCCATCACATCTCTCCCCCTTTCGAGACCGAACTGAGCGGGGTCACTTTAGCCAGTGACCTGGGGAAGTTCGAACCCACCAATGCACTCCAGTCTGGAGGGCTGTAATTTGGGCTCTCTTGGTTAAGAGCCCCCCTCTTGATCTGGTCCCTTCTCTGACCACGTGTCTCTGTCAACAGCCGCTCGGCATCGGCCCCTTTTCCTGGATGCGGCCACGTCGGGGCGGAGTGGTAAACACACACCGTAAAGCGCCATCCAAATAGATCCGGCTCCAGCTTCTTAAGGGCCTGCACTATGGCCAGGCATTCCCTCTCTATGGCCAGACCGTTCTACCTCCAGGGCAGCAGCTCCTTGCTCAGATACCCGATGGGGTGTCTCTCCCCCTTAGCATGGGCCTGCATCAGCACCGCGCCCAGCCCTGTGTCTGAGGCTTCGGTGAACACTGTACAGGGCTTGGCCCGGTCTGGGTTTACTCGATCTATCGGGCCCTGGATTAGAGCCTCCTTCAGCGCACAGAGAGCCCTCTGGCCCTGCTCGGTCCAGACTGCCTCGTCTGGCTTCCCCTTCTTACATAGCTTAGTGATGGGGGCAGCTAGGGAGCTAAAGGGGGGTACAAACCTCTGGTAGTACCCCGCCATCCCGCTACAGGCCTGGACCTGTTCCTTGGTCTGGGGAACAGGCCAATCTCTGATCGCCTCCACCTTGGCCAGCCCTGGGCTGCTGAATGACTGGATTACCTCTAAAGCCAGCATGTCCTTGGCCTCTCTCTCCAGGTTCTGGGCTCTTTTCCCAGTTACTCTGAATGGGGGACACCTGATGGGAGGATGGGCTCCCATCTCAGGAGAGAGATCCACCAGGGGGTCTTCCCCCTTCTCCTCCCAATCATCCCTTACCAGTTCTAGGGGTCCCCTTACTCTCCTCCCATGCAGCAGCTCGAAAGGGAAGCACCCTGGGGTTACCTGGGGCACTTCCCTGTGCCACAAGTGGGGCAGGTACTTGTCCCAGTCCTGCAGATGCTGATTTATAAAAGTCCTCAGCATCAGCCTCATGGTCCCATGAAATTTCTCCCCCAGCCCATTGGACTGAGGGTGATATGCAGAGGCCCAGGTGGCCCAGACCCCACATCTCTCCCACACGCCCCGGAGCAGGGCTGACATGACATTGGATCCCTGGTCTGTAAGGACCTCGCTGGGGACCCCCACTCTGCTGAAGATGGTCAGCAGCGCGTCTGCCCCGGTGGAGGACAGAGCCACCACCTCTGGGTAGCGGGTGGCGAAATCCATCACCACCAGGATGCATTTCTTCCCTGACCAGGTTGCCCTGCTGAGGGGCCCCACTCTATCCATAGCCACCTTCTGGAAAGGTTCCTCTCTGATGGGCAGGGACCTCCA
This sequence comes from Macrochelys suwanniensis, assembly GCA_033296515.1. Lineage (NCBI taxonomy): Eukaryota > Metazoa > Chordata > Testudines > Chelydridae > Macrochelys > Macrochelys suwanniensis. Next base: position 138,781,231 of record CM065779.1, on the reverse strand, counting down.
GGGAGTGTCTCCCTTACCCCGGGCCAGGTACAATAGCCGGTGATGATACTTCTGGGACCCCACCCGCTGCCTCCTGATTCCCCACCGTTCTACTTCCCCTGGGGAAGCCCATTCCCGGCACAGGAATCCCTTCTCCCACAGGGATCTGTCCCTGCAGCCTTCCCCAAGGGGGTTTGCAGCGCTGTGGCCAGCAAGCTCCCTCAGCTTCTCCAAGGAGGTATCCTTCTGCAGCTCACTGGCCAGGCCTGGGGTCACCGCCCTGCTGAGCCCTGTCCCTAGTGGCTCCCTCCCTGCCGTGGAATCACTTCCCGGCAGCACCTCTGGACCAGGCAAGCCTGGTTGGCAGCCGTCCTGCCCTGCCTGTGTGTCCCCCCACTCAGCTGGGGTCTCCGCTCCCCCCGTGCTCAGCGCTGCCCTGGCTGTCCCTGTGGGGCCAGGCAGCGAGCTCGCTGCTTTGGTCACAGCATCAGAGCCAGCATGAGCCCCCTCTCCGTTGTGCAGGGGGCCGGGGAGCATCTCTCTGTTCCACCCCGCCCTAGGGGTCTGGTTACAGACAGGCAGATATCCCGTGCCTGGCAGCTCCTCCCCCCTGCCTGCCAGGTCATTTGCATTTTCACTGACCATTTCCGTCTTAGCTAATTGGTTCCCTGAGTTCAAATTCAAATCCTTGGCCGTTACAGGGCCAGGGCCTGGATCCTGTCCCAAAGATACACAGTCACCCCCCAACAGGACCTCACAGCCGATATCCTGGAGAACCCCAACCACCAGCCAGCCCGACCCCTCCTGGGTCTGCACAGGGATCTGGGCCATAGGCAGGGCGAATGTGTCCATCCCTGGGAACCTCACCCAGGTCACACAGCCTCTCAGCATCTGGTGGGGGTGCACCACCCTGGGCCTGACCACAGTTCTCTCTGTCCCGGGGTCTCGCCACCCGAAGAATGTCTCTCCATTGACCATCACCTTCCACTCCCACTGGGGGTCCGCAGGGCCTGAGCCCAGGAGACTCCACGCAGACATATAGGTTGGGGCCAGGGGTGGAAGTCCGTCCACCATCCCACCCATCTGGCTGACGGAGTCCACGGCCTTGGGACCCAGCAAGGGAGCTAGATACCGGGGCTTCTCCGCAGGGTCCCCCTGGTTCAAATCGCCAGCCTGCTCAAAGGCAGTGAGGGGGGCCTCCACATCCCCACCCTCCTTAACCAGGGGCAGCAATTTAGGATTGAGGTTCCCTGCAGATCTGGCACCCCGGGGTCTATCCCCACTCACCCCTGGGCAGTCCCCTATGCCTCTCCACTCCACCACCTCCAGTTCACGCTGCTGCTGCTGCTTCTGTAGGTCTCTCTCGGGTTCTCACTGTCTCTCACAGTCCTCTTGCTCTCTCGGACTCAGCTCCCGTCCCATCCGTCTCAGATCCCCTGCTGGGGAACCTGATAGTGGAGACCCCCGTCTGGTTGGGGACCAGACTCTTGGGGATGCCAGGCTACCGCTCCAGCTGCTCCCAGATCCTGCTGTAGCCCCATCGGGGTCAGGAATCTGCTCCTTAGAATGATCCTCCTCCTCCAGCTACACACTTAACTGCGCTTTAGTGAACTTCCCAATGCGTATCCCTCTCTTTTTGCACAGGGTTACAATGCTTCTTTTAAGGAGCAAGCGATACGCCATCACGTCACTGCTCCCAAGTTGCTGTGGATTCACAGGCCTGTGTGCTCTTAGCTCCCCCATGGTTTCCAGGAAGAACCCCAAGTGTGCCAGCCCTTCTCCAGGTCACCGCCTCTTTGCCAGGGTCGAGCTGCAGCTCCTCCGCCCCTGGGTCCGCTCACGGCACCCCCAGGGGAACCCTGTCACCGCAAAAGTCCTTCTCTCTCCCAGGGCCAAGCCGCAGGCTCCTCCGCCCCGGGACTGCTCACCGCAGCCCCCAGGGGAACCCCATCATTGCACAGTCCTTCTCGCTGGTCACACACTCCCAGGGGTTAAGCGTAGCTCCTCCGCTCCCCGAAACCGTTCCTCTGTAAGCCTTCAGCACGCCTGGTCCTCGTTAGCCCCCCTTCGTTCTACTGCTCCCCAGTTACTTACTGCAGGAAGCGTTGTTCATGGGGTGCCGTACATCCCACCGCTGCCACCAGTTGTTATGGAGTGTGGGGGAGTCAGGCCCTGCACCCCTCTTCCCCGGATTCACTGGGAGTCTCAGCCAGCCAGTAGAACAGAAGGTTTATTAGAGATGCCAGGAACACAATCCAAACAGAGCTTGTCAGTACAACCACGACCCCTCCTGTGGGCCCTTCCGGGGGGCCAGGGAGCGTAGACCCCAGCCCAGGCCTCCCTGTCCCCCCGTTTGGAGCTGTGGGGTGAAATGCAGGGAGCCCCGGGGGCTCCAGGCCAAGGTGGAGCCAGAAGCCTGGAGATGCAGGGGCAGTTTGTGAATTGTTCCCGTGTCACCAGGGTGAGCTGGCCCCCAGCAAGAGTGGGGGGTGGGGGGGGCAGAGACGAGCCAGTGCTGTTGGGGCTGCAGTATGGGGTTGTCACGGAGTGTGGGGGAGTCCGGCCCTGCACCCCTCTTCCCCGGATTCACTGGGAGTCTCAGTCAGCCAGTAGAACAGAAGGTTTATTAGAGATGCCAGGAACACAGTCCAACCAGAGCTTGTCAGTACATCCAGGACCCCTCAGTCGGGTCCTTCCGGGGGGCAGGGAGCTTAGACCCCAGCCTGGGGGCTCCCTGCATTTCACCCCACAGCTCTAAACGGGGCAGGGAGGCCAGACCCTGTCTGCCTCTCTCCCCTCTTCTCCGGCCAGCCCCAAACTGAGACTCTCCAGCCCCTCCTCCCCGTTTGTCTCCTTCCCGGGCCAGGAGGTCACCTGATCCCTTTGTTCCAACACCTTCATCTCTCACCTTTGCAGGGGAGGGGCCGGGCCATCTGTTGCCAGGAGACAGGGCCATTCTCTGTGTCCAGGCCTCTGCCCACCCCTGCCTTCTAGGGCTTTGTAACAATCATGCACCGTCGTCCCACCACCTAGATACTCAAGCACTGCATAGGGGAAACTGAGGCACCCACACAGTACTCAGGGAAACCTTAACAACAGTCCTAGTTCGTCACATCTCTCCCCCCTTCGAGACCGAACTGAGCGGGGTCACTTTAGCCAGTGACCTGGGGAAGTTCGAACCTGGTCACACCAGGCCGTTCCAGTTCCACGTGCTCCCTTAGGTCGGGTGGGCTTGATGGCACCCGCAGGCCGCATGTGGGAAGGTTTATGCGACCCGTGCCCTTTTTCCATCCCAAAACCCCTGGAGTTTAAGCTGAGATCAGGTCTTTTCCCAGCGCTCCAGTCTGGAGGGCTGTAATTCGGGCTCTCTTGGTTAAGAGCCTCCCTCTTGATCTGGTCCCCTCTCTGACCACGTGTCTGTGTCACCAGCCGCTCGGCATCAGCCCCTTTTCCTGGATGCAGCCACGTCGGGGCGGGGTGGTGAATACACACCGTAAAGCGCCACCCAAATAGATCCGGCTGCTGCTTCTTAAGGGCCTGCACCATGGCCAGGCATTCCCTCTCTATGGCCTGACCGTTCTGCCTCCAGGGCAGCAGCTCCTTGCTCAGATACCCGATGGGGTGTCTCCCCCGCTTCGCATAGGCCTGCATCAGCACCGCGCCCAGCCCTGTGTCTGAGGCTTCGGTGAACACTGTACAGGGCTTGGCCCGGTCTGGGTTTACTCGATCTATTGGGCCCTGGATTAGAGCCTCCTTCAGCGCACAGAGAGCCCTCTGGCCCTGCTCGGTCCAGACTGCCTCGTCTGGCTTCCCCTTCTTACCTAGCTCTGTGATGGGGGCAGCTAGGGAGCTAAAGGGGGGTACAAACCTCTGGTAGTACGCCGCCATCCCGCTAAAGGCCTGGACCTGTTTCTTGGTCTGGGGAACAGGCCAATCTCTGATTGCCTCCACCTTGGCCAGCCCTGGGCTGTTGAATGACTGGTTCACCTCTAAAGCCAGCATGTCCTTGGCCTCTCTCTCCAGGTTCTGGGCTCTTTTCCCAGTTACTCTGAATGGGGGACACCTGATGGGAGGATGGGCTCCCATCTCAGGGGAGAGATCCATCAGGGGGTCTTCCCCCTTCTCCTCCCAATCGTCCCTTACCGGTTCTAGGGGTCCCCTTACTCTCCTCCCATACCACAGCTTGAAAGGGAAGCCCCCTGGTGATTCCTGGGGCACTTCCCTGTGCCATCGGTGGGGCAGGTACTTGTCCCAGTCCTGTGGATGCTGATTTATACAAGTCCTCAGCATCAACCTCACGGTCCCTTGAACTCTCTCCACCAGCCCATTGGACTGAGGGTGATATGCAGAGGCCCAGGTGGGCCAGACCCCACCTTTCTCCCACATGCCCCGGAGCCAGGCTGAGATGGCCTCGGATCCCTGGTCTGTAAAGACCTCGCTGGGGACCCCCATTCTGCTGAAGATGGTCAGCAGCGCGTTTGCCCCGGTGGAGGACAGAGCCACCACCTCTGGGTAGCGGGTGGCGAAATCCATCACCACCAGGATGCATTTCTTCCCTGACCAGGTTGCCCTGCTGAGGGGGCCCACCCTATTCATAGCCACCTTCTGGAAAGGTTCCTCTCTGATGGGCAGGGACCTCCAGGGATCTTCTCCCTTACCCCGGGCCAGGTACAATAGCCAGTGATGATACTTCTGGGGCCCCACCGGCTGCCTCATGATTCCCCACAGTTCTACTTCCCCTTGGGGAGCCCATTCCCGGCACAGGGATTCCTTCTCCCACAGGGATCTGTCTCTGCAGTCTTCCCCAAGGGGGTTTGCAGCGCTGTGGCCAGCAAGTTCCCTTAGCTTCTCCAAGGCGGGATCCCTCTGCAGCTCACTGGCCAGGCCTGGGGTCACCGCCCCACTGAGCCCTGTCCCTGGTGGCTCCCTCCCTGCCGTGGAATCACTTCCCAGCCGCACCTCTGGACCAGGCCAGCCTGGTTGGCAGCCGTCCTGCCCTGCCTGTGTGTCCCCCGACTCAACTGGGGTCTCCGCTCCCCCCGTGCTCAGCGCTGCCCTGGCTGTCCCTGTGGGGCCAGGCAGCGAGCTCGCTGCTTTGCTCTCTGCATCAGAGATTGCCTGAGCCACCTCTCCATTGTGCAGGGGGGTGGGGAGCATCTCTCTGTCCCACCCCGCCCTAGGGGTCTGGTTACAGGCAGGCAGGTAACCGGGGCCTGGCAGCTCCTCCCCCCTGCCAGCCAGGTCATTTGCATTTTCACTGACCAGTTCCCTCTTAGCCAATTGGTTCCCTGAGTTCAAATTCAAATCCTCGGCCGTTACAGGGCCAGGGCCTGGATCCTGTCCCAAAGATACACAGTCACCCCCCAACAGCACCTCACCGCTGATATCCTGGAGAACCCCAACAACCAGCCAGCCCGACCCCTCCTGGGTCTGCACAGGGATCTGGGCCATAGGCAGGGCGAATGGGTCCGTCCCTGGGACCCTCACCCAGGTCACACAGCCCCTCAGCATCTGGTGGGGGTGCACCACCCGGGGCCTGACCACAATTCTCTCTGTCCCGGGATCTCGCCACCCCAAGAATGTCTCTCCATTGACCATCACCTTCCGCTCCCACTGGGGGTCCATAGGGCTTGAGTCCAGGGCCAGGAGTGGAAATCCGTCCACCATCCCACCCATCTGGCTGGCGGAGTTTATGGCCTTGGGACCCAGCAAGGGGGTTAGATCCCGGGGCTTTTCCGCATGGTCTCCCTGGTTCCAATCACCAGCCTGCTCAAAGGCAGTGAGGTGGGCCTCTACATCCCCACCCTCCTTAACCAGGGGCAGCAATTTAGGATCGAGGTTCCCTGCGGAGCTGGCACCCCGGGATCTATCCCCACTTACCCCTGGCCAGTCCCCTATGCCTCTCCGTTCCACCACCGCCAGTTTATGCTGCTGCTCATGCTTCTCCTGTAGATCTCTCTCGGGCTCTCGCTGTCTCTCACAGTCCTCTTGCTCTCTCGGACTCAGCTCCAGTTCCATCCATCTCCGATCCCCTGCTGGGGAACCCGATCGTGAAGACCCCCGTCTGGTTGGGGACCAGACTCTTGGGGATGCCAGGCTACCGCTCCAGCTGCTCCCAGATCCTGCTGTAGCCCCATCGGGGTCAGGAATCTGCTCCTTAGAATGGTCATCCTCCTCCAGCTGCACAATTAGCTGGGCTTTAGTGAGCTTCCCAATGCGTATCCCTCTCTTTTTGCACAGGGTTACAATGCTTCTTTTAAGGAGAAAGCGATATGCCATCACTTCACTGCTCCCAAGTTGCTGTGGGTTCGCAGGCCTGTGTGCTCTTAGCTCCCCACGGTTTCCAGGAAGAACCCCAAGTGTGCCAGCCCTTCTCCAGGTCACCGCCTCTTTGCCAGGGTCGAGCCGCAGCTCCTCCGCCCCTGGGTCCACTCACGGCACCCCCAGGGGAACCCTGTCACTGCAAAAATCCTTCTCTCTCCCAGGGCCAAGCCGCAGGCTCCTCCGCCCCTGGGACTGCTCACTGCAGCCCCCAGGGGGACCCCATCATTGCACAGTCCTTCTCGCTGGTCACACACTCCCAGGGGTTAAGCGTAGCTCCTCCGCTCCCCGAAACCGCTCCTCTGTGAGTCTTCAGCACGCCTGGACCTCGTTAGCCCCCCTTCGTTCTACTGCTCCCCAGTTACTTACTGCAGGAAGCGCCTTCCACGGGGTGCAGTACATCCCACCGCTGCCACCAGTTGTCACGGAGTGTGGGGGAGTCCGGCCCTGCACCCCTCTTCCCCGGATTCACTGGGAGTCTCAGCCAGCCAGTAGAACAGAAGGTTTATTAGAGATGCCAGGAACACAGTCCAACCAGAGCTTGTCAGTACATCCAGGACCCCTCAGTCGGGTCCTTCCGGGGGGCAGGGAGCTTAGACCCCAGCCTGGGGGCTCCCTGCATTTCACCCCACAGCTCTAAACGGGGCAGGGAGGCCAGACCCTGTCTGCCTCTCTCCCCTCTTCTCCGGCCAGCCCCAAACTGAGACTCTCCAGCCCCTCCTCCCCGTTTGTCTCCTTCCCGGGCCAGGAGGTCACCTGATCCCTTTGTTCCAACACCTTCAGCTCTCACCTTTGCAGGGGAGGGGCCGGGCCATCTGTTGCCAGGAGACAGGGCCATTCTCTGTGTCCAGGCCTCTGCCCACCCCTGCCTTCTAGGGCTTTGTAACAATCATGCACCGTCGTCCCACCACCTAGATACTCAAGCACTGCATAGGGGAAACTGAGGCACCCACACAGTACTCAGGGAAACCTTAACAACAGTCCTAGTTCGTCACAGGGGTCGACTGCTGCTGGGGTCCTGCCTCCCTCTTCTCCAGCTCTGGGTGCTGGCTGTCCTGGTGGCTGCAGCCTCCACAGGGCGTGGGGCCCAGTACCTGGGGGCGGGGGGGGGGGGCTGCTCGGTGCGTCTTTGGTCCCATCTCGTTCAGAGACACGCACTCCCGGCGACCCCCTGCAGCTTACAGGAGAGCAAACCCCAGCAAGAAGCCTGGCCCAGCCAGGCCGAGGCCCTGGGCTGCTCGGCATGTGCCATCCTGGGCTGTGTAAAGGGGCAGAGAGGTTATGTCCCGTCTGTGTCTGGCACCGCTGCTGGGATCCTCTGCCCACAGGCCAGAAGGGGTGTTGACACACTGGAGGGAGGCCAGGAACTGACTGAAGGGTGGAAAACCTGCCTGCGAGGGAGAGGCTCAGAGCTCGTCTAGCTTGAAGAGCAGGTTGAGGGGTAACTTGATCCCAGGCTGCAGGTACCTACAGGGGGAACCAAACCCGAATACGGGGCCGGCCAGCCGAGGAAGGACCCGCTCAGCCTGGCGAAAGGCTGTTTTGACAGGGAGGGGAGTTAACCACGGCACCGGATCTGAGGGATGAGGTGGATTCTCCGTCCCTGACAACGTTGCGATCCAGGCAGTGTCTAGCAGCTCGGCCGAAGCGGGCAGCGGGGCCTGGGCTGTACAAGGGGCCCCGCTGTGCCCGATCTGGTGCTGAGGTGCCCTGATACCTTGGGCCGTGCCCTGTGGGGCAGCCCCCCAGGCAGCCCCCGCCCCCCAGGCCAGCATCCCAGGGGCTCCGGGGTCTTGCAGGCCGGGGAAGCCAGTGGTGCTCGGCTGTTCCCTCGCTCTGGCCAGCTGAGTGGTCCTAGGCCCTGGCTTCACGGGCCTCTCCCACCCCAGGAAAGCTGAGCCCTCAGGCTGGGGGGAGCCTGGCCCTGTGCCCCGCGCGGTGTTTCCCTGGTGGGGGAGAGGACCTTTCACACTGTGCTCCCCTGGGAGCTGGTGGAGGTTAAAGCGAAACCCCCCCTGGGAGCCCCACACAGCCCCTGTGACGCGAGGAGGGAGGGGGTGGCCCTGGTGGTTCAGCGGGCTCCCCCCGGCACGCTTGCGTTCCCTGGAAGTGCTGGGGAAGCAGAGGAGTCTGCGCCGGGCTAGCCACTCCTCAGCTCACAGGGGAAGTTGTGGTCTGGGCTGCGGGGAGCCAGTACCTGGGGGGAGCCCCAGTGTGGGAGCCCAGTTGTTGGAACTTTCTACCCGTTTCTATCCTGGCTCTGCTGGGCCCTGGCTTCCTGCTGGGCAGGGAACAAGGGGCAGGAGCTGTCGGGCCTCTCCCTGCAGGGGGGAGATGGGCAGAGGGCCAGGCTGGCCCTGCCCAGCCTTTTCCGCTCCCTGGCAGAGGGGATGGAGCCGGTTCGGGGTTGGGCTCCCTGGGCAGGGGCTGCAGGGGGCCTGGCCAGCTTGGGGTGCTGAGCAGAGGGGCCACGCCCAGGTCAGTGCAGCACATGAGGGGCAGGCCCCGCATGGAGCCCCCACAAACACCTGCCCCCCGTGGGGAGGGGAGGCAGCTGGCAGAGCTGGGGGGTGGGGGGGGGGATACTGCACTGTGGTATTTCCCCTCTCCGCGCCCCCCCCCCCCCCATGCTTCCTGCTGGCTGCAAAGCTGGAGAGGGGGCCGGGGCCTATGGCAGCCCTGTTGGGCTGGATGCGAGGGAGCACCGAGGCGAGCGACTTGCCCTGTGCTGGGCAGGAGCCAGCCTAGCCCGGCTCCCAGGGAGCCCAGCCCTGGGGGTGGCAGAGGCCTGGCTGGGTCTTGGGCCCTGCTCTCGGGCAGAGCTGCTGGAGCCCGGCACTGGGGCTGTTCTGGCTGGCGGCTGGGCTCCCTGAGGTCACAGGCCCATCTGGCCCCCCCAGTTGGAGTGGGCTGGAGCCGGGGCTGCCCAGCCGCATCCTGCCAGCTGGGCATGGCGTGACACTGCCCTTATCAGCTGTGACAGCTGTTACCCAACTTCCCATTTGCTTCCCAGGAACCCGAGCCAGGCGTGAGGCTGGGGGGAGCTCAGGGCACTGGGCACGCCGCGGGGGCTGGGGGATCCCCTGTGGAGCAAGAGGGCCGCAGCCAAACCCAGGCTGCCTCCCCACTGCCCGCCCAGGCGCCCCTTGGCTACAGGCTGGGCCCTCGTGCGACACCCTCTGGGACAGCCAGGCTGCCGTGCTGCTCGGGGCACGGCCCCCTTAGGCCGGGGTGGGGGCATGTCATTGCCCTTCCCCCCATCAGCCCCAGGGGGCACATCACTACCCCTCGCCCCGGTTGGGGAGCCCCCCGGACCAGCCTTGTCCCACTCCACAAGCCTCCGAGCTGGTAAGGCCAGAAGGGCTCATCATGGGCAGCCAGTCCCACCCCTGCAGGGCACAGGCCAGACCCTCGCCCGCCCCACCTGCCCCAGCCCATGGCCAGCTCGGAGCCCCAGTGCCTGGCCTGGCAGAATCGGGTGCAGCGGGGTGGGCCCCGCGCCCCCCCTACCCCCCGGCTCCAGGCGGCGGGCCCCACGCCCCCGCCACACACACACCCCCTGGCTCCAGGCGGCGGGCCCCGCGCCCCCGCTACCCCCCGGCTCCAGGCAGCAGGCCCCGCGTCCCTGCCAACCCCCGGCTCCAGGCGGCGGGCCCCATGCCCAGCCTGCACTGGGGGTTCAGGCCCCAGCTCGGGTGAGGGGAGATCCCCAGCTGCTGGCACGGCCGCTCTGTGGGGGGTGGGGGTGGGGGAGGAATAGGCCTATGCCACACCAGCATTGCGGGGCTGCCGACTCTGTCCCATGGGCTCAGAAAGGACCTGCCCCATCGTCCCAGGCACCGCCTGCGGGACAGCCCCAGGGAGCCAGCCGGCCCTGGATACTTACAGTGAAGCCAAGCCCCTGTTAGCGCCCTGGGGCTCTGCCCGCCATGGCCCTGCCGGGCCCTTGGCTGCATGCTCTGGGGTTCTGCTCCCCACAGGCCCCCTGCCACACACCCCGGAGTTCGGCCCCCCCCATGGCCCTGCCAGGTCCTTGGGCACATGCCACCCCCCCATCCAGGCCAGTCCCACCCCGCCTGGGGTTGCTGTCAGGATCCCCCTCCCCCATGCCCCAGCCATTGTGAGGAGCAGGGAGGCAAACCCCACCCCCCATGCCTTTGGGGTACTGGTCCCCAGCCCCTTTGCCCCACCCCCGTCCTGTTATGCAGCAGGACCAGGGCAGCTGGGTCTCCAAGCCCCCATGGGCGAAAGTGCCCTGGCCCCGAGGGCAGCGCTGCCCCCCACCCATGCAGCCGCCTCCCCTCCGCTTGCAGCACTGACTGTGATGCCGGTGACCCTCCCCCAGCCCCACGGCAGCCCCTCCCCCAGCCCCATGGCCACACACCCCTCGTGGCCTGGCTGGGGGATATGGCAGCTGGGGCCCCACCCATCGGCACGGCCAGGACACTGCACAGTGGTCAGCACCCCTCTGCCCACAGCTGCCCCCCCCCCCCCCGGCCTGGCCCTGGCCCAGGGGCCCAGCTCTGGCCAGAGGGCCCAGGCGAAGGCAGCGCGGGCCCCATTCAGAGCCCTGATGCCAGGCCTGCTGCATGTCCTGGGGCTGGGCCTGGCGGTGTGTGGGCAGGTGGAGCTGGGGGGCCCCCGATGGCAGCAGAGGGCCTGGCACACAGCGCTGATGGGGAGACGGGAAGGTGCCGCCTACTGTGGGGTTGGCAGATGCGGGGGGCTCCTCCCAGCTGAGGGGGGGTGGCTGTGCCCTGGGAACCCCTCAATGCCAAGCGGCCTGGGGGTGACAGGAACAGCCTCGTGTTCGCCCAGGGGCTTGGCTGGCGGGTTCTGGTTCATGGGCGCAGGGTCTAGCTGGTCAACAGCTGTGGAGCTGGGGAGGAATTTCCTCCAGCTCAGGCTGGCCATGACCTTGGACAGTGTCAGGCGCTCACACGGCTTGGGAACAACCCCTTGGGGAACCCCTCACTGTGCCAGCCCCCTCAGGGTCACTCTGGGGGGGGCCCTTGGCTTCCCCACTTCTGCGACCGACCCTGGGAGCCTTCAGCCCCCCAGCGTCACGCCATGAGCTCCCTGCAGCGAGGCCACCTGAGCTGGGCCCCTGGGGGGGACATGTACCCCAAGGGAGCACTGCACCCCCACCTCCCCTGGTCGGCCGGGACTCAGCCGGCGGGTGACAGCGGGGGGTTCGCGGGTGTCTGGAACACGGCGTAGCCAGTCCTTGGTCACCACAGAGCAGAAGGTTACAGCCTGGGCCCGTGGGGTCAGCCCAGAGCCCCCTGACCCCTTTAGTCCCCGTCCAGGAGCATCTCTCCTGCCTCCAGCCGCCCCCACGGAACCACCCCACCGGGCCCCTCCCCAGCCCTTTGTCCCCCAGCTGCTCACACCCGGGCAGCTTCCTGCAGTGGGGGGACCATCCAGGGTTGTTAGTTGCCAGATGCCAAATGTCCGGGCAATTGGACTGGCCCTTGTCTTCTGGGACGGTCCATGGGCCTGAGGCCCAGCCAGCCAGCTAGGCACGGTCACACCTGGATCTCTGCATGGAGTAAACACCCTTTTCCTCCACCTAATTACCCATGCAGCACATAGGGGAAATTGAGACATGCACAGTATCCATACATCATATTACAGAAAATTCCCCCTCTGTCCCAAGGGGTTTGTCACCTTCCTCTGCACCGCGTGGGGGTAGGTCACCGCCAGAATTAGCTGGGTGTAGCTGACTTCATCATTTCCCTGTCACTGCGGGGGCCCCGGGCCCCTTTGTCCGCCTGTTCGCTGCCAGTGACACATACAGGCTAGTCCCCCGTGGGCTGGGCTATTTTAGTCCAGTTTCAGTTTAGTGGGCGAGTGCTGGCGGGGGGGCCTGTGATTGACAGGTCAGACTAGCTGACCCAGTGGCTAATTGCTTGGCCTGTCCCCTGAGCCTGGCTCACCCATGACGCCAGGCGAGTCTCCAAGGAAAGCCAGGGGCCCTGGGGATTACGAGCATTGTGCCGTGCGCGCGCTGAAACGATGGGTGGCGTTATCTGTGCACACTGGAAACACATCCTCAGGGGCTGCCTCAAGGCCTCAGTCCCCAGCGCCGGTGCCAGGGGAGGTCAGCAATGGGAATCTGTCGGGATGCAAGTTACGCCATGCAAGCTAACGCGATGGATGCCTGTCTCCTGCCAGCGCAGATGTTACCAGAGCGCTGTGAACTCAGCAGGCAGCCCGAAGCACAGCCCAGCGTGGGGGAGGGCAGCAGGTTACCCCCAAGGGGGGATGGGCTCCTGGCATACACACAGCCCTGGGGTTGGGACCCAGGTCCAGAGGGGCCTGCCCAGGTGTGGGAGCACCCTGCACCCGCCTCACCAGCCCCTGGGACACCAGAGCCCCAGAGACAGGGCTGGGTTAAGACTCAATGCCCAAGAGGTCACTCCCTGCTCCAGCCTGGGGGTCAGGGCAGCCCAGGCCGCAGCCAAGGTGACCGACATGGGGCGGGGGGGAAGCAGTGGCAGGACCCAGCCCAGTTCCAAACCCAAAGGCTTTGGGGTGACAAACAGGCACAGGCCTCATGACAGCTCCTCACGTGCCCCCTGTGAGTGCGAGCAACCAGCCCAGCCCTGAGGGCGGACAGGCCCCGGCTCCGAGCTGTGGATTGGACACGGCGCGTTTAATTGAATGGCAGCGGGGTTGTGAGACACGGTTAGGGACACAGCAGCCCCTGCCTGCTGGCTGGGGTGAGACTAGGTGACCCTTCTAACCCTGTGGTCTGTGATCCTAACTCTTGGAAGGGCCGGGCAGGAAGCTCCCAAGGGGATGCGAAAGATGCTGTGGCACCTGTGAATAACATTTGTGGGTTTGAACTTCCCCAGGTCACTGTTTAAAGTACCCTGCTCAGTTCGCTCTGGAAGGGGGAAGAGATGTGACAAAGTGGGAATATTCTGTAATATTTTTTTTTGGGGGGGGGGGGCTGTTTGTACCTCAGTTTCCCCTACGCTGCATTGTTACTCAGTGGGTGGGAAAGGCCTGTTTGCTCTCAGAGCAGGTAAGACACGTGGGTGTGGGTGTGACCTCGCTGTCCGCGTGTTGGTCTCCATGGCCGTGAAAAGACAACCATCAATCCAGTTGCTCAGATATTGAGACCTGGGAACCAACACCACAGAGGGATTTGGATCTCCCCGCCTTGACAGGGGCGGTATGAGGTGGGGATAAGAGCTGCTGCTGGCAGGAGTTGGGGCTCTCATCTGGAGGCTGACGAAGCAGCTCAGACAAGGGACAGAGTTTGCACCAAGGGGTCACTGAACCTGGCTGGGCTCCGGGGTGACCAGGACGGTCTGTGCTGTAAGCTGCAGTTCTCTGGGCTGCCCTAAGCGTCCCTGTGCCGCTTGCCAGTTGTTACCACACCCTGACCTTTGGAGCAGACCCTGGGAGGCCCCCTGCAGTGGGCCAGACCCCCAGGGCTCTCACCCTTCCTCCAGGGCAGGCCGTATGGCTTCACCGACCCCTTAGACCGGCCCCCTGGGCCTGCTGACCCCTGCGCCCCACTCAGTGAGCCCCACAGAGCCAGACCCCGGGGGAGCCCGGCTCGTTTTGCAGGGTGAATGCTCCTCGCCCAGCGCGGGCAGAGGCTGGGTTATTGGGCGACTGGACCCAGCCTAGCCAGGCCCTGGTCAGCCCCGAGAGACGAAGGGCACAGCACAGACCATTCTGGGTAGCCAGAGCCCAGCCAAGCTGTAGTGACCCTTGGTTCAAGCTCTGTCGGTCCGTCTGGCTGATCTCGTCCGTGACTCCAGGTGAGCCCCGACTGCTTCCCACAGCCCACACCTACCCCTGCCCCCCAGTCCTTGTTCCCAAGCTGGGGAGATGCTGCTGGCTCCCTGTGGATGCGACCATCCATGGACGTCAGTCACTAGGCGTCAAAGTCCTGGTGGTTGGATTTGCCATTGTCATCTTGGGAATGGGCGACGGGATGGATCACTTGATGATTCCCTGGTCTGTTCATTCCCTCTGGAGCACCCGGCATTGACCTGTCAGAAGACGGGACACTGGGCTACAGGGACCTTTGGTCTGGCTCCTGTTCTCCACTGATGTGGAGTCGGCCTCAGACAGTCCCTTTCCAGTGACCCACTGAGCCCCAGCCAGCCAGGCACTGTTCACACCTGGGTCTGAGCCTGCCTGAGAGCAAATGGCCCTTTCCACCCCAGGGAACAGTGCAGCATATAGGGGAAACTGAGGCACACCCAGGCGTCAGAAAATTACAAATAATTCCCACTTCATCACACCTGACTACACTGGCTGAGTGTGCCCGCAGATGCTGGGCAAGGTGCATTCATCCCTGCAGAGCAGACAAGTCACCATCAGAGTCTGTCTCCGGGGAAATTGCTGAACGGCGCTCACAGGGTGGAGTAGGGGGCTGCAGGCCCACAGGTCCAGCCTAAGGAGGCCATGTGGCCTGCGCTGGAGGAAGGGTGAGACCTGTAGCAGGTCTGGCCCACTGAATGGGGTTCCTCCTAGAGACTGTTCCAGAGCTGAGCCATAGCACCGACCCTGTGGAGCCATCACAACTGGGTGAAAGTCCGTACTCACAGGGCAGGTATCGATGGTTCGCTGTCCAACTGGGGTAACATACCCAGGGGTTCCGCAGGGGTCAGTCCTGGGCCTGGTATTGGTCAGTATTTTCATTAACGATGTGGATAATGGCGGGGAGAGTGTGCTTACAGAATCTGCAGATGACACCAAGCTGGGAGGGGTTGCAAACACTTCGGAGGACAGGATGAGAATTCACAACGGCCTTGACAAATGGGAGAATTGGTCTGAATTCATTCAGGAAAGAAAATACAACATACTGCAGCCAGGAAGGAAAACTCACACGCACAGCTACAAACTGGGGGCTCATTAGCGAGGCGCTAGGACTGCGGGACAGGAGCTGGGCGTCACAAATTCAATACAAGTCAACAACGTGATGCAGCTGTAAAAAAAAAAAAGGCCAACGTAATTCCGGGGTATTAACAGGAGTGTTGCATGTAAGACAGGCGGGAATTGCCCCGTGCTACTCAGCACTGGGGAAGGTTAAATAAGGGCATGTTTACTCGTGAGAAAAGGAGCCGGGGGGACCTGATAACGGTCTGCAGGGATGGAGTGTTCTCCATGTCCACTGCGGGCAGGCCAAGCAGTAACAGGCCTGCTCTGCTGCAGGAGAGATTGAGGTTAACATTAGGGGAAAGCTTCTAACTCTTGGGGTAGCTAAGCTCCGGACCAGGCGTCCAAGGGAGGTGGTGGGATCCTGTCATTGGTGGTTTTAAGAGCAGGCTGGACAAACTCTTGTCAGGGCTGGTCTAAGGTCACTTGGTGCTGCCCCAGCGCAGGGAGGGAACTGGATGACCTCCCAGCCCCACATTTCTGTGTATATCCCTGTCACGGAGTGTGGGGGAGTCAGGCCCTGCACCCCCCCTTCCTGGGATTCACTGTGACGCTCAGCCAGCCAGCAGAACAGAAGGTTTATTAGGGATGCCAGGAACACAGTCCAAACAGAGCTTGTAAGTACAAACAGGGCCCCTCAGTCGGGCCCTTCTCGGGGGCAGGGAGCTTAGACCCCAGCCTGGGGGCTCCCTGCGTTTCACCACCCAGCTCCAAACGGGGGGGCAGGGAGGCCAGACTCTGTCTGTGCCTCCCCCCATGTCCCCAGCCAGCTTTAAACTGAAACCTCTCCCCCAGTCTCCCCCTCCGGGCTATTCCCTTTCCCAGGCCAGGAGGTCACCTGACTCCTTTGTTCTCCAACCCTGTTCTCCAACCCTTTAGCTATCACCTGGGGGCGGGGGAGGGGGCAGGCCTTCATTTGCCTGGAAACAGGGTGTTGGCCATTCTCTGTGTCCAGACACCTGCCCACACCTGCCCTCTAGGGCTCAGTAACAATCATACACTCTTGTCCCACCACCTAGATATTTAAGCACTGCATAGGGGAAACTGAGGCCCCCCCACAGTACTCAGAGAGAACATTCAGAACAACATTCAGAACACTTCCACTTCGTTACAATCCCCCCGCCCTGAGACAGGCGAGCCCTGTGGGGTTTAGTTGCTGGTGTCGCCCATCCCTCTCTTTGCTCTGGGTGCAGATTTGGCTTCGCTGTATTGGCTTACAATGCTCCATGACTAGCTGACAGCAAGGCAGGTGAATTGACTTCCCTGGTCTGCCTCAAAACCTGTGTCAGCCCTGCCCAGATTCAGCTGGTAACACGTGTTTCCCTCTTCACCAGCCGCCGGCAGCCTCACCCAGGGAGCATGGGGAGCCAACACTGGGCACTCGGAGCAGTTCCCACCTTTGCACTTTCTGCCCGGCTGCTGTAACATGCAGGGGGAGCTCCCCTTAATCTCTGCAAGGCCACCTCATTGGCTCCGTCCAGCTCCCTCTGCCACCAGGCCTACAATAACCCCACAGCCGCACCGAGACCCTGACCCTCTCCCTGCCCCCTCATGCTCTGCCGTCTGTCTGTTGTACCCCTGCTCTCTCATTTCACCCATGGCCTGAGAGCTCCTGGGGCAGGGACTGTCCCCGTTATATGCTTGCAAAGTGCCCGGTGCGCCGGGGCCCCGATCTCGGTGGGGGTCTGGCCAGCGCCTGGTGTGCCGGGGCCCCGATCTCGGTGGGGGTCTGGCCAGCGCCCGGTGCGCCGGGGCCCCGATCTCGGTGGGGGTCTGGGCTGCCAGCTGCATGGGCACAAATGGAGCCATGCCAGGGCTCCAGGTGAGCACAACTGATGGGGGGTGAGAACCAGGACTTGCTGTGGGGCCAGGCCCCTGGCTCTGCAGGGGGTGGGACCCTATAGCTCTCATTGTGGGGCTGGACCCCTCGTCTCGGGGGATGGGGGGCCCTGTAGCTCTTGCTGGTTTTGGCCCCAGCCCAGTGCGGCTTCTCCAGCTTTCTCTCTTCTGAGAATTACCGCCACCAGTTCTGTGGTTTCTCCAGCTTCTCCTTTTTGTACCATCGGGGGCTGCCCTGCAGGGCTGGGGGTGTATATATACAGGCCGCATGCAGCACACCCCAGCCCTGCGAGCACTGACCCGCCGAGGTAAGGCTGGACGTGATGTGGGGGGGTGGGGGGAGCCGGCACTCCCCAGGCCAGGCCAGAGCTCCGCTGTCTGACCCAGGGAGCCAGCTGTGGACTCCCCTCCAGGGGAAGGGCTGGGAGCCCCAGGGCCAGGAACTGACAGCCCAGGGCGGCCCTAGGGAGTGCGCTGCCTTCTCTGGGGCTGGGGAGGGGTCTGCAGAGGAACCAGCTGCCATGGCCCACGGCAGGCTCTGGGGGTAGAGTCTGGCCCGACCCTTCCATGCGCCCTGATCCAGAGGGCTCTCTACCCCTCCCCCAGTGCTGGACCCCCCCACATGCACTTCCTCCTACCTGCCCGGGCCCATCACCTCGTCCTCTTCCACGGCACAGCCCATGGCCTTCTCCATCACCCGCTCCCTTGTGGGCCCCTCTCTGCTGGCCGCAGCCCCTGGGGGCACAGACCCCCACTCCCACCCCAGAGAATGGGGCCCCCATCATGCCAGGCACAGCACACAGCCCCGCACCCTGAAATCAGGGCCCCGCTGCACTGGGTGGGGCACAGACAGAGACAGTCCCAGCTACGCAGACCAAGCCCCTGGCTCCTTGTGGCCCTGGCTGTTATTCTGTGGCTCATGTGGAGGGGGTCCCCCAGGACTCCCCAGGGCCCCCTGCCTAGCGGCTGGGCCCTTCGCGCTGTGGCGGGGAGCCCTCAGGCGGGGGCCGAGCACTCAGGCCGTGGGGCTAGTCTCAGGGGGCCGGGCCCTTGGGCCGTTGAGCTCCAGGCACAGCGGGGCCCGTGCGACGCACTCACTCTGCCCCTCTTGCCCCACAGATGCTGCTGCTGGCGGCCCTAGTGCAGGTGCTGTGTGTGGTCCCTGCTGCGGCCCTGACGGGCTTCCCCAGCAAGTGTGAGTCACGTCCTGGGGAGGAGACGGGGTGTGGGCAGGCAGCACACCTGGCCCCAGCGGCGGGGGTGGGGTGGGGGGGGTGCAGGCACAGGGCTCTGGTGGGGGTACATCTGGCCCCCTGGGAGTAGGGGAGGGGGACACAGGGCCCTGGCGGGGGTTGGGGTACTTCTGGCCCTGGGGGTGGGTTCAGGGAGGGGACACAGGGCCCTGGTGGGGGTCAGGGTACGGCCCTGGGGGTGGGCCCAGCGAGGGGGTGCAGGGGCCCTGGCGGGGGTTGGGGTATGTCTGGCCCCCTGGGAGTAGAGGAGGGGCGCAGGGCCCTGGTGGGGGTCGGGGTACGTCTGGCCCTGGGGGGTGGGCCCAGGGAGGGGTGGGGGTGAGGCAGCCCCGGTGTCTGGCCTGCCCCAGCCCCGCGCTGGGCGCTGACCCAGCAGGCTCCTGTCTCCCCAGTTCTGGTGGGGGACGTGAACGGGCAGGTGGTGGTGACGTGCGACGCCCCCCAGGAGCACGTGTCCTGGACGCAGGACGGGCATGGCGAGATCATGGCCGAGCACCACGTCGCCGGCCGCACCCTGACGCTCTCGGGCCTGGACCAGCCGGCCGCCGGCAACTACAGCTGCTGGCAAGGCCCGCGCCTGCTGGACTCCACCTACGTGGTAGTCAGCGACCCGGAGTACCCCCTGCTGCAGGGCGCCCCAGGTGCTGTCGGGCTGGGACTCCGGGGGGGGGGCCGGGCTATGGGGGGTCGCTCGGGGGCCGGGAGCGCGAGGGGGGACCCGCGGGGGGGGGGGTGGACTATGGGGGGGGGGGGTCGCTGGGGGGCCGGGAGCGCGGGGGGGGGGGACTCGCCGGGGGGCGGGCTGGGCTATGGGGGGGTCGCTGGGGGGCCGGGAGCGCGGGGGGGGCTTGCGGGGGGGGGTCTGGGCTATGGGGGGTCGCTCGGGGGCCGGGAGCGCGAGGGGGGACCCGCGGGGGGGGGGTGGACTATGGGGGGGTCGCTGGGGGGCCGGGAGCGCGGGGGGGGACTCGCCGGGGGGCGGGCTGGGCTATGGGGGGGTCGCGGGGGGGCCGGGCTCGCGGGGGGGGGCTCGCGGGGGGGGTCTGGGCTATGGGGGGGTCGCTGGGGGGCCGGGAGCGCGGGGGGGGGCTTGCGGGGGGGGGTCTGGGCTATGGGGGGGTCGCTGGGGGGCCGGGAGCGCGGGGGGGGCTTGGCGAGGGCGGGGTCTGGGCTATGGGGGGGTCGCTGGGGGGCTGGGAGCGCGAGGGGGGGCTCGCGGGGGGGCGGGCTGGGCTATGGCGGGTCGCTGGGGGGCCGGGCGATATTGACCCATCCCGCCCCTAGGCCGCGCCGTGACCTGCCGGGCGGAGTCCTACCGCGGCGAGCTGAGCTGCTCCTGGACCGCGCTGCGCCCCGCCGCCTTCCGCGTCCGCCTCTCCCGCAGGTGAGCCCCGCCCCCGCCGTGACCCCCATCCCCCCCCCCGGCCGGACCCTGCCCCCGGCGTGCCCCTCCCCCGCCCCGCTGCCCCTCGGCCGGACCCCGCCCCCCGGCGTAACCCCCATCTCCTCCCCCGCTCCCTCCCCCCCCCCGGCCGGACCACTCCCCACCCCCCGCTGTGCCCCCCCCACGCGTGACCACCCATCACCTCCCCCGCCTGACCTGCCCGGGCTCTGTCGCAGCCCCGGCGGCGCCCCCGGGCCCTGGCTCTACGTGGGCGGCGGCGCCTCGCTGCGGGGCTCGGACCGGCCCCAGCCCATCACGGTGACCCTGGCGGACGGGACCTTCTGCCCCTTCGCGGAGGAGCCGAGGCCGCTGGAGCTGGCGCTGGAGGGAATCTCGGCTGGGAGCTTCGTGAACATCACCCGCCGCCTCTTCCTCCGGGACATCGGTGAGTCCCGCGTGGGTAGCGGGCCCCCGCCCCGAGACAACCCCCCGCGTGGGTAGCGGACTCCCCGCCCCGCGACACCCCCACCCCCCCCGCGTGGGTAGCGGGCCCCGGGCCCCGCCCCGAGACACCCCCCCCCACATGGGTAGCGGGCCCCGGGCCCCGCCCAGAGACACACCCCCCACACGTGGGTAGCAGGCCCCCCCCACCCCAAGGGACCTCCGCGTGGGCACCGGCCCCCCCACGTGGGTAGTGGGCCCCGTCCAAGAGCCCCCACCCCGTGTCGGTACTGGGCCCCTGCCCGAGAGCCCTCCCACAAGGGTAGCGGGGCCCCGCCCGAGAGCTTCCCCGTGTGGGTACCGGGCTGCTCACTACCCCAGAGCCCCCCTGCATGGTTATCGGGACCCCCCCTAAAGCTCCCGCCTGCATGGGTACCAGGCCCCTCACTGCCTGAGAGCCCCCTGTGTGGGCACTGGGCCCCCCACTGCTCCAGAGCCCCCCCACATGGGTACCAGGACCCACATCCTCCCCTTCCATAGCCCCCTGCATGATTCGAGGACCATTCCCTCCTCGCCATACAGGCCCCTTCATGGCTACTGGAGCCACCTCCCCACACCCCATAGTCCCATCCATGGCTACCAGGACAGTCACGCGCCCCGCCCCGTGCCCCCCCCCCCCATGGCTATAGGGACGGTCCCCCCCCCCACCCTGCCCTAAAGAGTCTCCCATGGTTCATGGATTGTCAGCCCCACCCCCCATTCATCAGTGCATGGACTGTCTCCGTTCCCAGCCATGCCCCATAGCGCCCCATAGGGCCCCTGTGGTATGGGAATCTTCCAATGGGCCTGGGCCTGGCACTTCCTGCCCCGGGTCGGTTCCGGCACCGTGTGTCCAGGGCTGGGGTCAGGCAGCCTTGGGGGGTGGTGGGGCCCTGCCCCAAAGGCCAAGGGGAGGGAGTGCTCAGGGCGTGGCGGGGTTCCCCTCCCCCGTGACTAACTAGACTCTGTGCCCACAGTGAGGCCGGACCCCCCGCAAGACGTGGCTGCGCAGAGCAAGGGTGGGCGCCTGCACCTGTCCTGGGCCCCCCCAGCCTCCTGGTCCAGCCCACACTCCTACTTCCTCCTGCGCTACCAGCTGGAGTACGAGCGCCAGGACGGCACCACGGTAACTGTCCCTCATCCTGCCTGTCTTTGTCACCCCGTCTCTGCCTGTCACCACAGTAACACAGCACCGTGGTAACAAGCCACACCCCTACCCATCTCCCCACCTGTCCCTCGTCCTGCCTGGGCTTGTCACCCCGTCTCTGCCTGTCACCACAGTAACACAGCACCGTGGTAACAAGCCACACCCCTACCCATCTCCCCACCTGTCCCTCGTCCTGCCTGGGCTTGTCACCCCGTCTCTGCCTGTCACCACAGTAACACAGCACCGTGGTAACAACAAGCCACACCCCTCCCTGTCCCCCCACCTGTCACTCCCCCTGCTTGTATCACCCTCTCTCCGCCTGTCACCTATGCAATACAGATTCTAAGGCCAGAAATAAGCACTGTCATCATCAGTCTGACCTCCTGCATCACACAGGCCAAAGGACTTCCCTGAGTTCATTCCTGTCTGAGCGAGAGCAGATCGGTTAGAAAAACATTCAGTTTCCGTTTAAAATTCATCAGTGATGGAGACTCCACCTTGGAAGAGGTTCCCATGGTTAATGTCCTGAAAATCAGGCACGAACTTTCAACACTGAATTTGTCTAGGTTCAACTTCCAGCCATTGGGTCGGGTTAGACCTTTCTCGGCTGGATTGAAGAGCCCGTTATTAAATACTTGCTCCCCAGGTGCCTGTAGACTGGGATCAAGTCACCATTGAACCTTCTCTTTGTTCAGCTAAATAGACTGAGCTCCGTGAGTCTGGCACTAGCAGGCAGGTTTTCTAATCTTTAATCATTCTCCTGGCTCTTCTCTAACCCCTCTCCAATTTATCCACATCCTTCTTGAATTGTGGGCACCAGAACTAGGCACAGTATTCCAGCTGCAACCACCCCAGTGCCGGATACAGAGGGAAAATCACTTCTCGGCTGCTCAGTGTTCCCCTGTTTATGCACCCCAGGATGGCATTCGCTCTTTTGAACACAGCATTGCACTGGGAGCTCATGTTCAGCTGATTATCCACCATGACCTCCTAGTGCCTGTCAGCGTCCCTGTTTCCGTACCCTGGGAGTACGGCCGACACTCTTTGTTCCCAGATAGGACATCACATTTGGTCGTATTGAAGTGTACAGTTTGCTTGTGCCCAGCTTAGCAAGCGATCCAGCTCACTCTGTGTTGGTGCCCTGTCCTCTCCATTATTGCCCACTGCCCCATCTTTGTGCCATCTGCAAACTTTATCAGCGACAATTTTATGTTTTCTTCCAGGTCACTGATAAAAATGTTAACTAGCATAGGGCCAAGAGCTGATCCCTGTGGGACCCACGAGAAACACACCCACTTGATAAGAGGGACGGTCCTCTCATGGATCAGTAACTGGCTAAAAGACAGGAAACAAAGGGTCGGAATAAACGGTCAGTTCTCAGAATGGAGAGAGGTAAATAGTGGTGTCCCCCAGGGGTCTGTACTGGGACCAGTCCTGTTCAACATATTCATAAATGATCTGGAAAAAGGGGTAAACAATGAGGTGGCAAAATTTGCAGAGGATACAAAACTACTCAAGATAGTTAAGTCCAAAGCTGACTGCAAATTGTTACCAAGGGATCTCACTAAACTGGGTGACTGGGCAACAAAGTAGCCAGTGAAATTCAGTGTTGATAAATGCAACGTAATGCACATTGGAAAACATCATCCCAACTATACTGAAGCATCACACACTGGCTATTGTCAGAAGACAGGATACTGGGCTAGATGGACCATTGGTCTGACCCAGGCCACGTCTACACTACCACTTATGTCGACAAAACCTATGTTGCTCAGGGGTGTGGGTCATCCTGTTCACCCTTTTTAAATATTGGCACAACATTCGCTTTCTTCCAGTCCCTTGGAACTTCCCTAGTGTTCCAAGAGTTATTGAAAAACCAGCATTCATGGGCTAGCATGCCTCTTTGCCAGCTCTTTTAAAACTTTTGGATTCAAATTATCTGGAGTTGCTGATTTAAAAATGTCTAACTTTAGCAGCTGCTGTTTAATGTCCTCCTTAGTTATTGTTGGAATGGAAAGAGTGTTATCATATGAGATGAATACACCTCTGGCGTCTTCCCAAGTAACAAACAAATATTTATTGACACTTCTGCCTTTTATGCACTATTATTGATAATTCTACCATTTCTGTCTAGTAAAGGACAAAAACCATTGTTAGTATTCCTTTTGTTCCTAATATACTTTTAAAAATGTCTTCCTTGTGTCCCTTTGCTTCCCTTATCAATTTTCTACAATTCCTAGTTTCTGATTTATATTCATTACTATCAGTTTACCCTTTTTTCCATGTATTATTTATTTTGTTTTTAAGAGCTGCTTTTATTTCCCCTCTTTTTAACCAGTGTAGCCTTCTTCCTGGCTTTTGGGGCATCTACTAACATGTTCTTGAACAGTTCCCAATTATCATTCACATTTTCTGTTTTCAGTTGTCTCTCCCAACTGATCTGGCTTATGATTGTTTTCAGCTTGGCCCTTTTAAAGAGCCACATATATATATATTACTGTTTGGACTTTATTTTGCATGCGCATCACGGATGTGATCAAGTCATGGTGACTTGAAAGGAAGCAACCACCCACTCTACGACTGTCAGCACAGGATTTCCCATGTTGCTACGATGCTGTTTGAGTCAGGAAGTCGACTTCTGTCACTTTCAGATGTGCTCCCCCCACCCCACCGCCAGCGTCACTCATGGCTCCCGGTCCAAGCCCCAGCCCAGAGCAGCAGCCTGGCTTCAGGCCCAAATGCTGAGAATCACAGCTCTCCTCTCCCCCGCCTGTGTCACGTCTCCCCTCTGCCCTGCCAAGGTCACGGCCAGCCCCCGCTCACTGTTGCTCTGTATTTCAGGGTTCCCTCCAGCTGGAGGGGGTGACGGAGACGAGCGTCGAGGGGGATGTGCGGCGGGTGCAGATCCGCTGCCAGGACCCCTTGGTCAACTCCACCTGGAGCCCCTGGACCACCTGGCAGAATGTGTGACGGAGCCTGTCAGAGCCGGGTCTGCAGCCCCCTTACCCTCAACCCAGCCTCCCATCTGCTGTATCTAACCCCATTGCTGGGAGGCCTAACGCTGACCAGACCCCCCACCCCCCCCAAAGGGGTCTTGGATTTGGGGCTCCCAACCCCAGAGCCCTGTCTCCTCCTGATCCCGCAGCCATCACCCCCTCCCACGGCTGGGATCTGCTCTCTGGAGCGCCCACAATAAACCACAGCTGGGGCCGTGGACTTGCTGTTGCCTCATGGTTCAAGGGTGGAGGGATGGGCCGGGATGGGGGCGCGGGGGAAGCTCATGTGGGGAGGTCTGTGGGTCGCGGTCTCTGGGGATGGAATGGGAATAGCCCCATGGAAACTGGCTGTTCCCTCCAGAGGCAGGAGGTCTGCCCCATGCCCGTCCCTCCAGCCAGGCGGGTGTCCTGCTTCCCCAAGGGGCCTGACCAGCCTGGTTCTGTGTGCGGCCCCTACAGCCTGCCCAGGAATGGCCCCAGTCCCTGTGTGGGGGGACGTGTACCCCAAAGGTTGCACTGCACCCCCCACTCCCCTGGTCGGCCGGGACTCAGCCGGCGGGTGACAGCGGGGGGTTCGCAGGTGTCAGGAACACGGCGTAGCCAGTCCTTGGTCACCACAGAGCAGAAGGTTACAGCCTGGGCCCGTGGGGTCAGCCCAGAGCCCCCTGACCCTTTAGTCCCTGTCCAGGAGCGTCTCTCCTGCCTCCAGCCGCCCCCCTGCGGAACCACCCCACCGGGCCCCTCCCCGTCCCTTTGTCCCCCAGCTGCTCACACCCGGCTGGCTTCCTGGTGGGGTGGGGAAATCATCCAGGGTCGTTGGTTGCCAGGTGCTGAATGTCTGGGCAATTGGACTGGCCATTGTCTTCTTGGATTCTCCATGGGCACAGAGCTGAGTCAGCCACCTCTGGATCGCTGGTAGCAACCTTTCCCCACCACCTCGTCAACCACACACCACATGGGGAAACCGAGGCACACATACATACAAAATATTACCAAAAAATCCCGTTCCATCACCGCCCCCAGCACGCTATATCCAAGCTGCTTGTCACCCTCCCTCCGCATCTGGTATATCCCAGCAGGGGCAGGTCCCACCTATATGGCCCCTCTCCCCCCAGGTGGTGGTGTTCAGCGTGGCTGCTCAGCAGGTGGTGCAGGGGCCCCCCGTACGCTGCCTGTGCTCTTCCTGCCCATGCAGCCTGGCACCGTTCACCCCAGGGGCCAGCTGGCTGCCGTGCCGTCTCCTGCGCCCGTCAGCGCCTCGTCCGCTCCCAGCACACGCGCTTCTGGGCACTGGTGGGTGAAACAGGGCTCCAGGCCCAGCCTGCTGCCTGCCAGCTCTTCAGCCAGCCCTGGCACAGTTGTGCCATGCCCAGCATCACCTGGAGGGGAGGGGGCTGCCCAGCTCGCCCCAGCCAGGCTCCTGCCCAGGCCTGGGTGGGGGCACCAAGCCCTGGTGCTGCAGACGGAGGTGAGAGCTCGGGGAGGGGGAGTGTGCAAGCTTCCACAGGGCATGGCCCTGCCTCACCTCGGGGGCCCTACCCCCAGCCAAGAGGGAGGGGCTGCTGGCTGTGAAGAGAGCCCTGGAGCTGGTGGGAGGGGGTGGCCATCTAGCACCCAACAAGCCGCAGCCTGCTAGAACTCCTCCCTCTAGCCCGTCTCTGGGGCTGGGCCCTGCCCTTGGCCCTGGCTGGGCAGCGCTGGGCACAGGAGCTCCTGACAGCAGACAGGTTCGAACGGGCCTTTCCGCAGGTTTCTCCTAGGGGGCACTGCAGGGAGCGGGGCAGGAGCTGGCTGTGGGTGGGGGGGGAAGATTCCAGTTACTCCAGCCCTGGCCTGTCCCCGCAGGGGGTGCTGTGGTGATCTGGACCCTGAGCTGCTGCACTACAGGGCTGGCTCATCCACCCCCCGTTCTCCCTCGCCCACAGAGTCTCTGGCTCGGGTTAATGCCATGGGGCGTTTATTGAGTGCCAGGCCGGTCCAGGCGCTGCACACAAGGGTGGCTGGTGCAATGATGGGGCGAGATGAAGGGTCTGTGCCTGCCCCACACTGACTGATGCAGCAGAGCTGCCTGCAGGGGGCGCTGTGCTGATGAGCCCCACACCCCCTCCGCCTGCCTGGGGGCTCCCCAGGGGAGGTTCCTGGGACAGCCGGACTGGGCCCTGGGGTGGCTGTGAGCACCCCCTGCAGGAGAGGCTAGGCTGGCTCCCGGCTCTGTGGGATCCCCACTCTGTGCAGGGGACACCCCATGGCGGGAGGCAGCTCCGGGGGTTGCAGCAGGGCCAGGGGAATGGGGTACAGCTCCCCCTGCTTGCCTGCTGCTGTCCCTCCCCACGCTGTTTGCCCGCTTACAGCCGGGGGTGCATGCTGGTCAGCCCTGCCACCCCCTGGGGGTGCAGCCTGGGGCAGCCCAGGGCCTGGGGGCAGCGCTCCCTGCGCCCCGCTGCGGCTCTCCCTTGGCACGGGCGGGGTGGGCAGTGCCAAGGGGGGAACGTCACTTATGGTTTCGCCCTCCAGGTTCTGGAGAGGGCACGTGATGCTTGCGGTTCCACGCCCGGTGCCCGGGGGATGTCACTTGGGTAGAAGGCAGCTCAGCCTCAGGCAGCGAGAGGGCATCAGC
The DNA here is from genome assembly GCA_033296515.1 of Macrochelys suwanniensis. NCBI lineage: Eukaryota > Metazoa > Chordata > Testudines > Chelydridae > Macrochelys > Macrochelys suwanniensis. The sequence goes on along the minus strand of CM065779.1, from coordinate 138,754,308 downwards.
CCTGGGGAGCCCTGCTGGGGCCAAGAGGTACCCGGGGCAGGTGCTGGGCTCCTGAGGACACACCCAAGAGGCCTGGCCCGGGCTGAGCCCAGCGCTGGGAGGGGAAGGGAGCGGCTGGAGTCCAGGACACTCCTGGCCTCTTCCTACAATGGTGTCGTGGGGTCTGGAGCGAGCCCCTGCCGGGCCAGGGCGGAGATTGGCTGCAGCCCCTGGGCCCCGTTGCCCATGAGACGGAGCTCTCTCTCTCTCAGAAGTGCCTGGCAGCACGGCCCTGGCTGCTGGTGAATGGCCCTGGGGGGCAGCTGCTTGACTCCCTCAACACTGGGGGCAAGAGGGGAGTGACCAGAGGGGTGTGAAGGGGCAGGGCAGAGGGGGTGCAGAAAATGTGGGGGTGACTGGGGGCTGCTCTCCTCTGCAGGGACCCCGCTGATCACAGGGGGGATGAGTAGCTCAGCCGGATCTCTTCCCCCTCCAGCAGTTTCCTGTAAGACACCCAAAGGGGATAGCGCAGCTCAGCCCCCAGCCCACGCAGGAGGCTCCTGCCAGGCCAAGCGCAGAGAGCAGCAGAGCCGCTCTGCTCGGGGGACTGTGCACGAGGCGCCGAGCTCAGAGCCCGTCCCAGCAGGATCAACACCGGGGGACTCTCCGTGACCGGGCAGCCCGGGACATGGTGGAGCAGCTCCAGGTCCGTCCAGCAGGGGGCAGGCATCACCCTGTCCATGACAGGGAGATCTGGAGGGCGGAGCTCGCTGCCCTCCCGTTGGGGGCCACATGGGGCTGGCCTGTCCCCCAGTCTGTGGCTGAGCGCAGGCGGCCCGAGGGCGGCCAGAAGCAGGGAACCCTTGGCTCCTCCCCCTTCAGAGTGGGGTTCAGGACCCTTCTCCCCATAGCACCAGCAGGACTGGGAACCGAACCCAGGCGTCCGGGCGTAGCCCACCCTGCAGCCCGCCTGCTGGGGACAGCCACTTCCTCTGGGAGCCTGCGGGAGCTGGGGGGCCAGGCAGGGCTGGGGGGCCGGTACCTGTAGGCGGCGATCTCGATGTCCAGCGCCATCTTAACATTGAGCAGGTCCTGGTACTCACGCAGGTACCGCGCCATCTCCTGCTTGGCCTCCCTGATCTCCTGCTCCAGGTCAGCCACGCGCTCCTGGCAGGGAGAGAGGCCTGGCCGGTCAGTCCGCCTGGGCCTGCTCTTGCCCTCAGCCCTGGGCCTGCCGTGGGGTCCCGAGCCCGGGGGTCACAACCCGGCCCCAAGCCCCACTGGCCAGCCCCCCTGCACCATCACCACTGCTCCCCCATCCAGCCAGCATCTGGCCAGGGTACCCCAGCCTCCCCCGGGCAGAGTTCCCAGCCTCCAGGCCCCACGGCCAGAGGTGCTAGGGATGGGAAAGGCTCCAGGGCTGGGGGGCAGAGCCTTCCCCAGGCTCTGAATGCCCCCACTCTGGGGCCCCCAGCCCTGCCCAGGGAGCTGGCCCCAGACAGACCCATGGCCCTGCCAACGCCTCCCCTGACCCCCGGCCCATCTGGCCGCCATTGGGTCACGGCCCAGTCACCGCCATGGCATTCATGCCCTCAGGGCATCTGAGCCAACGCGGCACTTCTGCTCTCTCCTGGCCCCTGCCCCATCCCTCCGAGCTGGGGAGCGGGACCGTCCCGCCTGGCCCGGGCCCCCTGCACTGGCTGCAGCAGGGTCTCTGCTCACTGGGAGAGAAACTCTGCTCCAAAGAGCGTGCGCCCCTCCCTTCCCCCACTCCTTGCTGCGCCCCTCCCTTCCCCCACTCCTTGCTGCGCCCCTCCCTTCCCCCACTCCTTGCCGCCCCCAGGATGCAGTTTGCTCCCAGTGGACCTCAAACAACCCGGCCAATGGCCCTGCTCCCCCTGGCCCGGAGCTGCCCAAGGGTCGAGGGCACTTCCCAGACCCCCTCCTTGTGCCGGGTGCCAGCCCCCCCCCCCCCCCCCCCCCCCAGCGCATATTGGCACGCAGGGCTGCTTGTGGGGAAGGCGTCGGACCCTGGCAGGAGGCAGCAGCCCTGGGCCCAGTTTTCTGTCCATGCTACGGGGGGCCGGAGGGTCTAAATGAAGCGGAGAACCCAGGCGTCCTGGCTCCAGGCCCGTGCGCCTGCCCTCCACAGGCGAGGGAGCCTGGCTTGCCCAGCTCCTCCTGCCCCATGCCAGGCCGTCCCTGGCCTCACCTGGTACGTGGCCACCTCGCTGCTCTGCCTGTCCTCCACGCTCTCCAGCTGCTTGTTGAGCGAGTCGATGACGCTGCGCAGGGCCTCGACCTCGGCCGAGCGGGACTGCAGCAGGCGCCGGTACTCGGCCGTCTCCTCCCGCATGGACCTCACCGCCTCGTTGTTCTTGCTGGCCAGCTCGGTCACCGAGGCGAACCTGGTGCGGTACCAGTCTTCGGCCGCCTGCATGTTCCTGCCGGCCAGCGTCTCGTACTGCGCCCGGATCTCCCGCAGCGCGGCCGCCAGGTCGGGCTTGGCCCCTGCCAGGCTCACCTCCACCGGCTGGCTGGCCGCCTGCACCTGGGCCGACAGCTCGGCGCTCTCCTGCCCGAAGATCTTGTGGAGGAAGGCGATCTCGCCCAGCAGGGAGCCGATGCTGCCCTCCACGTCGCTGTTGGCCAGCGCGGCCTGGCCGGCCTCCTCCCGCAGCTTCTGCAGGGTCTGCTCGGCCTGCAGCCGCAGCCGCGCCTCCTCCTCGCACCGCGCCTTCAGCTGGCCGCAGGCCTCGCGCAGCCGCTCCCGGCCGGCCGCCAGGCGCATCTTCTCGGCCGCCTCCGCCTCCAGCAGGCCCCGCAGGCTGCGCAGCTCCTGCCGGTACAGCAGCTGCAGGCGCGAGGGGTCCTGCTGCTTCTGCCGCAGCGCGGCCAGCTCCACCAGCAGCAGCGTGTTGTGCTGCTCCAGCCGGCGCACCGTCTCGATGTAGGCGGCGAAGCGGTCGTTGAGGTCGACCAGCTGCTCCTTCTCCTGGGCCCGCAGCCCCAGCAGCTCCGCGTTCAGGCCACTCACCTGGGACAGGTCCAGCTTCTCCAGCGCGGCGCCGCAGCCCGGGCGCTTGGCGGGGGCCGGCGCCGGCCGGTGCAGGGCGTACAGGGAGGAGGAGACGGTGGACTTGGTGGAGCGGACGCTCCGGTACTCCTGCCACGGCTTGCGGAAGCCATAGGGGTCATAGCTCATCTTGGCCCGGGGGTCTGGCTGCCAGGGCAGCTGCAAGGGGGGGTGAAAAGGGGTGGGGGGGAGCAGAGCCAGCAGGTGCAGCGGGAGGGAAGGAAAGGGGGTGGGGGGGCCACAGGCAGCAGCTGCAGCACCAGCCGGGCTCTGCACCAATGCCAAAATGCTGCAGTGCCCTTGCCTTTATATAGGGTCTGCCTCCCCCTCCCCCGTCCAGCGCGGGAGCCAGTCAGAGCGAGCTGCGGCGAGCAGCAGGAGCAGTTCGCTGGTTCTCGGAGCCCAGGAGCCAGGAAGAGAAGCGGGAGGGCACAGCTGGCAGTGAACGGGCAGCACGCTGGGGCCCGCCCGCCCCACTCCGGGTGTCCCCTGTAGGGCTGGGGTGCGATGTCCAGCCCCCACGTGGGGTTCCAGGGGTCCCCCCAGACTGGCCCGTCTCTCTGCAGCTGTTACCCTGGGACTCCTGCTCGGAGTGTGACACAGGCAGCGCGATCTGCACCAGGGAGTGGGCAGGAGCCCTGTGGGGAGCTCCCGGCTACCCCAGCCCCAGCCTGTCCCAGCAGGGGGCGCTGTGGGGGTGGGGCAGGGGAACTGGCTGCGGGGGGGAGCTCCCGGCTGCCCCAGTCCCAGCCTGTCCCAGCAGGGGGTGCTGTGGGGGTGGGGCAGGGGAACTGGCTGCGGGGGGGAGCTCCCGGCTGCCCCAGTCCCAGCCTGTCCCAGCAGGGGGCGCTGTGGGGGTGGGGCAGGGGAACTGGCTGTGGGGGGAGCTCCCGGCTGCCCCAGCCCCAGCCTGTCCCAGCAGGGGGCACTGTGGGGGCAGGGCAGGGGAACTAGCTGGGGGGGGGGAGCTCCCAGCTCCTCCAGCCCTGTCCCGTCCCGACCCAGCAGGGGGCACTGTGGGGGCGGGGCAGGGGAACTGGCTGTGGGGGGAGCTCCCAGCTGCCCCAGTCCCAGCCTGTCCCAGCAGGGGGCGCTGTGGGGGCAGGGCAGGGGAACTGGCTGTGGGGGGAGCTCCCAGCTGCCCCAGTGCCGGCCTGTCCCAGCAGGGGGCACTGTGGGGGCAGGGCAGGGGAACTAGCTGGCGGGGCGGGGAGCTCCCGGCTCCTCCAGCCCTGTCCCGTCCCGACCCAGCAGGGGGCACTGTGGGGGCGGGGCAGGGGAACTGGCTGTGGGGGGAGCTCCCAGTTGCCCCAGTCCCAGCCTGTCCCAGCAGGGGGCGCTGTGGGGGTGGGGCTGGATCCCTGGCTGTGGCGGGAGCTCCCAGCTACCCCGGTTCCCTAAGCTGTTTGCGTGTGTGCGCACACAGATCCTAAACCCTGCACACATGGCGAAACACCATGCGCACAACAATTTGCACAGAAGAAATTTTTTGCGCACACAGCTTGTCAAAAATTAGAGGGAACATTGCCAGCTGCCCCAGTCCCAGTCTCTCCCAGCAGGGGGCGCTGTGGGAGTCAGGGGAACTGGCTGTGGGGGGAGCTCCCGGCTACTCCAGCCCCAGTCTGTTCCAGCAGGGGGCGCTGTGGGGGGGGAGTGGGGCAGGAGCACTGGGTGTGGGGGGAGCTCCCGGCTACTCCAGCCCCATCCCGTCCGAGCAGGGGGCGCTGTGGGGGCGGGAGTTGCAGGGAGTGGGGCAGGAGCCCAGGGAGGCCAGGCCAGGCTGCGGGGCTGGGTCAGGCTGCCCTGGGGAGCATCTTTCACTCCAAGCCCAAAGCCCCAGGGCCCTAATGGTGGAGGGGGGGCGGGGAGCAAGGAGGCTGCAAAACACCCACCGGGACACACACACAGAGAGGGATAAACACACACACAATGACACACAGCCACCGTGATACGCACAGTGACACACACACACCCGGACACACACACAGAGGGATATATACACACAGTGCCACACACTCTGGGACACGACAAACCCACACTGGGGTACCTGCAGTGATACACCCACCGGGACACACACACAGGGATATGCACACGAGTGACACACTGATGCAGGGATAAGCACAGTGACACACATCGGACCACACACCCACACGGGGGTACGTGCAGTCACACACACAGTGACACCTACACACAGTGACATGCGCAGTGATGCACACCGGGACACACACACAGGGATATACACTCATGCAGTCACACACACACACACCCAGTGTCATGGCCAGGAGGTGTAGCTCTGAGCTCTGGGAAGGAGCCTCCCCCAACAGCACACGAACGATGAGTGGCCCCGGAACAGTCCTAAATGGACTGAGCCAAATTGTCCCCCAGCCCCACCTCGGAGGGGGGCTTCCCTGGGCCCCCCACTCCTCTCCCTGCCCCCCAAATTTGGCTCCCCCCTGTTCTTCTCCTGGCCCCCTGACCAGAACACAAGGTCCCTGGCCAGGGCTATACAGCAAGTCAGACGGATGATCCCAATGGTCCCTCCTAGCCTTCGTATATTTAGGGTACTCCTGGTCCTCCCTGAGCCCCTGCAATCTCCACAGCCCAACCCCCAGCACCTCCCCTACCCCCAAACCTCACTGTCCCCCAACCCCCAACACCTCTCCTACCCCCAAACCCCACTGTCCCCCCAACCCCCAGCACACCCCAGCCCCCTGCGCCTCTCCTACCCCAAACCCCACTGTCCCCAAACCCCAGCACAGCCCAACCCCCTGTGTCTCTGTAACATGCTGGTTCTGGTGTGACCAAATGTGAGTGCCAATGTTTACATTACTTGGTAATAGCAACACATTAGTTACACAAATTACCATGAGCAGTAACAATAAATTCATCGCAAGTGTCCCTTTACTGTCATGTTTGTCATGCCACACCTTTGGCTCAATACCATCGGGGTTTGGGCCTTTTAGGGTTACCCTGTGGCTTCCCTTTGCCAACTTAAGGTCTCTTTTTGCCTTGTCCTGAAGGATCAACCCCTGATCTCTCTGGCTTACCAGCATTCCCTGGCTGACTGGGAGTGCTCCCGGTGCGAACAGCTATTAGCAAGTCTTTCCTCCCCCAGTCAGTCGGGTAATTTGCATCCGCACAGACAGGAGCCAGTTCACCAGATTTCAGCTCCTTCCCTGCTACCAATTCCCAGGCTGGACTCTGTCTTAAAGAGATACCATCCATTTTCTCTAACGAGCAGGACTCAAAGTTCTGTTGTTCTTCCCTTACCAACCTGTGCTTCCACATGGAATGAGAGACTACAAGTCCCATCCAAAGTGTCTAGGGATGAGAGTACACCAGCCATCCCCTGCATTCTCGAGAGATCAACTACACAGCTGTCCTGCTCTGCAGAGCTACCCAGGTTTCCCTCTGAACCTGAGACACAGACTGTTCACCTACAGAATCAGCCTGGAGACATTCCTCTCTCAACAACCTGGTGTGACGTTATTGACAATCACTGGGACCGTATAGATCATTGTTGCAACCGAGGTCCTGTAGTGGCACCAAATCTTGTATAAAGGGGGTCAAATGAGGTGTCTCAGACCAGGTTATGGTTTGCTGGTTATGATTAGGCCATTGATATATATGTATCAGTTTTGTATTTAAAGTTATAAGTACTGGCTCTATACTGTCTGTATTTCAAACCTGTGCTGTGATTCTGGGTGACACCCCAGACAGCCTGGCTTCAGCTCTGCCTGGCCTGCTGGATGGCCCATTAAAGACCATCAGCTACACAATTGACCCATGGAGAGAAGGCAGAGACACCTTGTGACTCAGCCAGGCATGCAGGGACCTGCCTGTGAACAGAACTCTGAGGTTTTTTCTTGCCATGTGCCCCAGTGCTTGTCTTTGGAACAATGAAAGAGAGGCCACATGATGAAAGACTATAAAAGACTGCTGCAGCTCCTCCATCTTGTCTTCATTCCTGCTTCTTACCTCTGGAGGGACTTTGCTACAAGTGGAAGCTCTACACAAAGGACTGAAGGACCCATCCCAGCTGGGGATGTTCTCCAGAGACTTGATTTGAACCTGCAGCTTATTCCATCTCTGAACCAAGAACTTTGCCATTACTGTATGTAATTGATTCCTTTTAACCAATTCTAGCTCTCACCTAGACCTTTTTCCTTTTATGAATAAACCTTTAGATTTTAGATTCTAAAGGATTGTCAACAGTGTGATTTGTGGATAAGATCTGATTTGTTGTGACGAACTAGGACTGTTGTTAAGGTTTCCCTGAGTACTGTGTGGGTGCCTCGGTTTCCCCTATGCAGTGCTTGAGTATCTAGGTGGTGGGACAACGGTGCATGATTGTTACAAAGCCCTAGAAGGCAGGGGTGGGCAGAGGCCTGGACACAGAGAATGGCCCTGTCTCCTGGCAACAGATGGCCCGGCCCCTCCCCTGCAAAGGTGAGAGATGAAGGTGTTGGAACAAAGGGATCAGGTGACCTCCTGGCCCGGGAAGGAGACAAACGGGGAGGAGGGGCTGGAGAGTTGCAGTTTGGAACTGGCTGGAGAGGAGGGGAGAGAGTCTGGCCTCCCTGCCTCCGTTTGGAGCTGTGGGGTGAAATGCAGGGAGCCCCGAGCTGGGGTCTAAGCTCCCTGCCCCCCGGAAGGGCCCGACTGAGGGGTCCTGGATGTACTGACAAGCTCTGGTTGGACTGTGTTCCTGGCATCTCTAATAAACCTTCTGTTCTACTGGCTGGCTGAGACTCCCAGTGAATCCGGGGAAGAGGGGTGCAGGGCCGGACTCCCCCACACTCCGTGACAACTGGTGGCAGCGGTGGGATGGTCTGCACCCCGTGGAAGGCGCTTCCTGCAGTAAGTAACTGGGGAGAAGTAGAACGAAGGGGGGCTAACGAGGTCCAGGCGTGCTGAAGGCTCACAGAGGAGCGGTTTCGGGGAGCGGAGGAGCTACGCTTAACCCCTGGGAGTGTGTGACCAGCGAGGACTGTGCAATGATGGGGTCCCCCTGGGGGCTGCAGTGAGCAGTCCCAGGGGCAGAGGAGCCTGCGGCTTGGCCCTGGGAGAGAGAAGGATTTTTGCAGTGACAGGGTTCCCCTGGGGGTGCCGTGAGTGGACCCAGGGGCGGAGGAGCTGCAGCTCGACCCTGGCAAAGAGGCGGTGACCTGGAGAAGGGCTGGCACACTTGGGGTTCTTCCTGGAAACCGTGGGGAGCTAAGAGCACACAGGCCTGCGAATCCACAGCAACTTGGGAGCAGTGAAGTGATGGCATATCGCTTTCTCCTTAAAAGAAGCATTGTAACCCTGTGCAAAAAGAGAGGGATACGCATTGGGAAGCTCACTAAAGCCCAGCTAATTGTGCAGCTGGAGGAGGATGACCATTCTAAGGAGCAGATTCCTGATCCCGATGGGGCTACAGCAGGATCTGGGAGCAGCTGGAGCGGTAGCCTGGCATTCCCAAGAGTCTGGTCCCCAACCAGACGGGGGTCTTCACGATCGGGTTCCCCAGCAGGGGATCGGAGACGAATGGGACTGGAGCTGAGTCCGAGAGAGCAAGAGGACTGTGAGAGACAGTGAGAACCCAAGAAAGGGCTACAGGAGAAGCAGCAGCATAAACTGGCGGTGGTGGAACGGAGAGGCATAGGGGACTGGCCAGGGGTAAGTGGGGATAGATCCCGGGGTGCCAGCTCCGCAGGGAACCTCGATCCTAAATTGCTGCCCCTGGTTAAGGAGGGTGGGGATGTGGAGGCCCACCTCACTGCCTTTGAGCAGGCTGGTGATTGGAACCAGGGAGACCCTGCGGAAAAGCCCCGGGATCTAACCCCCTTGCTGGGTCCCAAGGCCATAAACTCCGTCAGCCAGATGGGTGGGATGGTGGACGGATTTCCACTCCTGGCCCTGTACTCAAGCCCTGCGGATCCCCAGTGGGAGCGGAAGGTGATGGTCAATGGAGAGACATTCTTGGGGTGGCGAGATCCCGGGACAGAGAGAACTGTGGTCAGGCCCCGGGTGGTGCACCCCCACCAGATGCTGAGGGGCTGTGTGACCTGGGTGAGGGTCCCAGGGACGGACCCATTCGCCCTGCCTATGGCCCAGATCACTGTGCAGACCCAGGAGGGGTCGGGCTGGCTGGTGGTTGGGGTTCTCCAGGATATCAGCGGTGAGGTGCTGTTGGGGGGTGACTGTGTATCTTTGGGACAGGATCCAGGCCCTGGCCCTGTAACAGCCGAGGATTTGAATTTGAACTCAGGGAACCAATTGGCTAAGAGGGAAATGGTCAGTGAAAATGCAAAAGACCTGGCTGGCAGCGGGGAGGAGCTGCCAGGCCCCGGTTACCTGCCTGCCTGTAACCAGACCCCTAGGGCGGGGTGGGACAGAGAGATGCTCCCCACCCCCCTGCACAATGGAGAGGTGGCTCAGGCAATCTCTGATGCAGACAGCAAAGCAGCGAGCTCGCTGCCTGGCCCCACAGGGACAGCCAGGGCAGCGCTGAGCACGGGGGAGCGGAGACCCCAGCTGAGTGGGGGGACACACAGGCAGGGCAGGACGGCTGCCAACCAGGCTGGCCTGGTGTCACGGAGTGTGGGGGAGTCCGGCCCTGCACCCCTCTTCCCCGGATTCACTGGGAGTCTCAGCCAGCCAGTAGAACAGAAGGTTTATTAGCGATGCCAGGAACACAGTCCAACCAGAGCTTGTCAGTACATCCAGGACCCCTCAGTCGGGTCCTTCCGGGGGGCAGGGAGCTTAGACCCCAGCTCGGGGCTCCCTGCATTTCACCCCACAGCTCCAAACGGAGGCAGGGAGGCCAGACCCTGTCTGCCTCTCTCCCCTCCTCTCCAGCCAGTTCCAAACTGCAACTCTCCAGCCCCTCCTCCCCGTTTGTCTCCTTCCCGGGCCAGGAGGTCACCTGATCCCTTTGTTCCAACACCTTCATCTCTCACCTTTGCAGGGGAGGGGCCGGGCCATCTGTTGCCAGGAGACAGGGCCATTCTCTGTGTCCAGGCCTCTGCCCACCCCTGCCTTCTAGGGCTTTGTAACACTGCATAGGGGAACCCGAGGCACCCACACAGTACTCAGGGAAACCTTAACAACAGTCCTAGTTCGTCACACCTGGTCCAGAGGTGCGGCCGGGAAGTGATTCCACGGCAGGGAGGGAGCCACCAGGGACAGGGCTCAGTAGGGCGGTGACCCCAGGCCTGGCCAGTGAGCTGCAGAAGGATCCCGCCTTGGAGAAGCTGAGGGAACTTGCTGGCCACAGCGCTGCAAACCCCCTTGGGGAAGACTGCAGAGACAGATCCCTGTGGGAGAAGGAATCCCTGTGCCGGGAATGGGCTCCCCAAGGGGAAGTAGAACTGTGGGGAATCATGAGGCAGCCGGTGGGGCCCCAGAAGTATCATCACCGGCTATTGTACCTGGCCCGGGGTAAGGGAGAAGATCCCTGGAGGTCCCTGCCCATCAGAGAGGAACCTTTCCAGAAGGTGGCTATGAATAGGGTGGGCCCCCTCAACAGGGCAACCTGGTCAGGGAAGAAATGCATCTTGGTGGTGATGGATTTCGCCACCTGCTACCCAGAGGTGGTGGCTCTGTCCTCCACCGGGGCAGACGCGCTGCTGACCATCTTCAGCAGAATGGGGGTCCCCAGCGAGGTCTTTACAGACCAGGGATCCGAGGCCATCTCAGCCCGGCTCCGGGGCGTGTGGGAGAAAGGTGGGGTCTGGCCCACCTGGGCCTCTGCATATCACCCTCAGTCCAACGGGCTGGTGGAGAGAGTTCAAGGGACCGTGAGGCTGATGCTGAGGACTTGTATAAATCAGCATCCACAGGACTGGGACAAGTACCTGCCCCACCGATGGCACAGGGAAGTGCCCCAGGAATCACCAGGGGGCTTCCCTTTCAAGCTGTGCTATGGGAGGAGAGTAAGGGGACCCCTAGAACTGGTAAGGGATGATTGGGAGGAGAAGGGGGAAGACCCCCTGGTGGATCTCTCCCCTGAGATGGGAGCCCATCCTCCCACCAGGTGTCCCCCATTCAGAGTAACTGGGGAAAGAGCCCAGAACCTGGAGAGAGAGGCCAAGGACAGGCTGGCTTTAGAGGTGAACCAGTCATTCAACAGCCCAGGGCTGGCCAAGGTGGAGGCGATCAGAGATTGGCCTGTTCCCCAGACCAAGGAACAGGTCCAGGCCTTTAGCGGGATGGCGGGGTACTACCAGAGGTTTGTACCCCCCTTTAGCTCCCTAGCTGCCCCCATCACAGAGCTAGGTAAGAAGGGGAAGCCAGATGAGGCAGTCTGGACCGAGCAGGGCCAGAGGGCTCTCTGTGCACTGAAGGAGGCTCTAATCCAGGGGCCGATAAATCGAGTAAACCCAGACCGGGCCAAGCCCTGTACAGTGTTCACCGAAGCCTCAGACACAGGGCTGGGCGTGGTGCTGATGCAGGCCTATGCGAAGCGGGGGAGACACCCCATCGTGTATCTGAGCAAGGAGCTGCTGCCCTGGAGGCAGAACGGTCAGGCCATAGAGAGGGAATGCCTGGCCATGGTGCAGGCCCTTAAGAAGCAGCAGCCGGATCTATTTGGGTGGCGCTTTACGGTCTATAGTCACCACCTCGCCCCGACGTGGCTGCATCCAGGAAAAGGGGCCGATACCGAGCGGCTGGTGACACAGACACGTGGTCAGAGAGGGGACCAGATCAAGAGGGAGGCTCTTAACCAAGAGAGCCCGAATTACAGCCCTCCAGACTGGAGCGCTGGGAAAAGACCTGATCTCAGCTTGAACCCCAGGGGTTTTGGGATGGAAAAAGGGCACGGGCAGCATAAACCTTCCCACATGCGGCCTGTGGGTGCCATCAAGCCCACCCGACCTAAGGGAGCACGTGGAACTGGAACGGCCTGGTGTGACCAGGTTCGAACTTCCCCAGGTCACTGGCTAAAGTGACCCCGCTCAGTTCGGTCTCGAAGGGGGGAGAGATGTGACGAACTAGGACTGTTGTTAAGGTTTCCCTGAGTACTGTGTGGGTGCCTCGGTTTCCCCTATGCAGTGCTTGAGTATCTAGGTGGTGGGACAACGGTGCATGAGTGTTACAAAGCCCTAGAAGGCAGGGGTGGGCAGAGGCCTGGACACAGAGAATGGCCCTGTCTCCTGGCAACAGATGGCCCCGGCCCCTCCCCTGCAAAGGTGAGAGATGAAGGTGTTGGAACAAAGGGATCAGGTGACCTCCTGGCCCGGGAAGGAGACAAAGGGGGAGGAGGGGCTGGAGAGTTTCAGTTTGGAACTGGCTGGAGAGGAGGGGAGAGAGTCTGGCCTCCCTGCCTCCGTTTGGAGCTGTGGGGTGAAATGCAGGGAGCCCCGAGCTGGGGTCTAAGCTCCCTGCCCCCCGGAAGGGCCCGACTGAGGGGTCCTGGATGTACTGACAAGCTCTGGTTGGACTGTGTTCCTGGCATCTCTAATAAACCTTCTGTTCTACTGGCTGGCTGAGACTCCCACTGAATCCGGGGAAGAGGGGTGCAGGGCCGGACTCCCCCACACTCCGTGACATTTGTATATTGACCTGGCTCTGTGGCTCGGTCCTTTGGGATCGGGAGACCTTTTTCTTTTACTGGGGTATTGGTTTTCATAACCATTTGTCTCCCTAACGAGTGGTTGCTGGTGGTGAGACTGGGAAACTGGAGTGTCTAAGGGAATTGCTTGTATGACTTGTGGTTAGCCAGTGGGGTAAAACCAAAGTCTCCTCTGGCTGGCTGATTTGGTTTGCCTTAGAGGTGGAGAAACCCCAGCCTTGGGCTGTAACTGCCCTGCTCGAAGCAATTTGCCCTGAATTGACACCCTCAGTTGGGTCCCGCCAGAACCAGCTTCGTTACACCCCCCAGCTGGGGTGCAGCCCTTCCATCACCGTGGTGTCTGGGCTCAGGTTGATAGCGGTGGGGAAGATGCTCAGGGGTTTGAGGAGTGATGGGCGGCTGGTGGGTTTCAGGGTGATGGGAGGGGGTCTGTGCCCTTACGGGAGACAGGCCCTTTCCTAGAGGCAATTGGGGCCAGTGTTGCTCCCCAGTTAGCGCCTGGCCCCCAAACCTGATCTCTCCCCGACACTAGGGGTGGCCATGGTGCAGGGGCACACAGCTGCAAACGCCTGGGTTCACGCTCAGCCAGGCCCCCAGAACACGCGCTGGGCCATGGCTCCTCCATTCCCCATGGCTTGGCCGTCTCCCCGGGCAGCATGGGTGTAAAAGGTCCCCGTCAGGCTGCTGGGCGCAGGGGCAGGGCCAGCCCAGGGGTCATGGACTCAGTGTGTGGGGATCAGGGCCCTGCACCGCCACTTCCTGCGATTCCCTGTGACTCTCAGCCAGCCAGGAAAACAGGAGGTTTATTAGATGACAGGAACACAGTCCAAACCAGAGCTTGTAGGTACAGAGAACAGGACCCCTCCATCAGGTCCATCTTGGGCGGCAGGGAGCCCAGACCCCAGTTCTGGGCCTTCCTCTGTTTCCCCAGCCAGCTCCAAACTGAGACTCCAGCCCCTCCTCTGCCTTTGTGTCTTTCCCGGGTCAGGAGGCCACCTGATCTCCTTGTTCTTCAACACCTTCATCTGGCACCTTGCAGGGGAGGGGCCCAGGCCGTCAGCTGCCAGGAGACAGGGTGTTGGCCAGTCTCTGTCCAGACCCCTGCACACGCCGGCCCTCTTGGGCTCTGCAACAATCACACCCCCTGATCCCCCCACCTAGAGACTTAAGAAATGCATAGGGGAAACTGAGGCACACACAGTATTCAGAGGAAACATTAAGCACATTCCCGCTTCCTCACGCCAGGGGCCGAGTGAGCCATAGGGAGCATGGCGGAGGGCTCGGAGAGGCTCTCCGGGACCATGACAGTGGCCCAGCCCAGACTGCCTCTGGCCCTGGGACTAGGTAGAGGAGGGGCTTTGCCTGCTAACCCCAGGCCCTGGGGCTCTGCGTCCCTGCCCCATGGGCCCAGGGGTAGCAGCACCCACCTGCCTGCCCCAGGCAGCAGGTGTCACTCAGCCCCAGGTGTAAGAAGGCTGCTCTGTTCACAGGGCTTCAGGGCTGTGGCCCACTCAGACTCCTCGAGCTGGGCATGGCAGGGGGTGGCTCCGCAGGCAGTGGGGACAGGACTGGCTGGGGACGCAGGGGCTCCAGGGGCCCAGCAAAGCAGAGAGGAGACGGGGAGCTGGTCTATAGCAGTGTGTCTGTGGGCCAGGCGCCTGTGCCAGGGCTGGGGGGGAGGCGTCTGGCCCTGCCCAGCGGGGAGAGGGGAGCGAAGGAGAGAGAGACACAGAGCAGCCAGGCAGGGCTGGGAGAGAGGGGCCAGGGCTCGCCCAGTGCGGGGGAGCCAGCTGCCCCGTGGCAACAGAGAAATGTTGGTAGCATTTTTGTGATTCCAGTATGTGCCTCAACCCTGGTGTCTCCACGTGAGCCTGAGAACTGCCCCCCCCGCTGCCAGGGGCCCAGCCCCGCGGCCTGGGGTCACTGCCGGAGGTGTGAGCGTCCCGCTCTGCGGGAGCAGCAGGCACTGCTTGGCAGGGAGCGACCCCCGGCCCCGGGGGAGGGGAGGGACTGAAGTGGACAGTGGGGGCTGCATCAGAGCCGCTTCCCAAGGGGCTCTAGGCGGCCACGCTTGGGTCCCTATCCCTCTCGGGGCGCTAACTCTGGGAGAACAGGGGTTACAAGCCTGCTCCCAGCCAGTGAACAGGAGAGTTGCGCAGGGGACTTTAGAGAGGGAGGGATGAGAGCCAGGCTGTACCCTACACTTAGGCCAAAAACAGCCCCCCCAAAACACCCCAAAGAACAAACGAACCACCCCCCCTGGGAGGGTAAACCTAGCGCTGGCAGCGGCCCAGTGTACCACACTGAATGCAACATCCTATGGGTGCATTTGGAGCAAGCAGCTCCAGGACCGCAGAGACGGAGTCCGGGCTCTGGAGCCCAGAGTGGCTGAACTGGAGGAGCGAAGGGAGACAGAGGGGCACAGCAGAGCGGTTCCACCCCCGGTCTGAGAGCATCTGGGCTGTTGAGGAAGATGTAAGTCTCCAGGAAGGAGAACATTAAACTGGAGTGGAGGAAAATGATCCCATAGTTGGAACCCTCCTTCCAGATGATGTCATGCTGTCCCCTCGCACTGAGGATACCCCTCCAGGGGAGGGAGCCCCAGTTATTAGGAAGAGATGGGTAATAGTAATGGGGGATTCGATCATTAGAAATGTAGATCGCTGGGTTTGTGATGATCGGGAGAACCGCATGGTGACTTGCTGCCTGGTGCACGAAGGTTGCGGATCTCTCGAGACATCTAGATAGACGTATGTGTGGCTGGGGAGGAGCCAGTGGCCGTGGTACATGTAGGTACTGGTGACATTGGGAAGGGTAGGAGAGAGGCCCTGAAGGCCACATTTAGGCAGGTAAGAGGTTAAAGTCCAGGACCTCCATGGCAGCATTCTCTGAAATGCCTCCAGTTCCACGCGCAGGGCCAGTCAGACAGGCAGAACTGCAGGGTCTCAACGCCTGGATGAGCCGATGGCGTAGGGAGGAGGGGTTAAAGAGTCGAGGACAGAAGTTGCTAAATGCAGGTAGGAGCTGAAGAGAAACAGTCAAACAAAACCAAGTCTCAGTCAATGACATCACATGGAGACACACAACTAAATATTGACAAGTTTTATAAGTGCTTGTGTACAAAAGCTAGAAGTCTGAATACTCAGATGGGGGCACTCGGGTGCCTGGTAGTGAATGTGGATATTGATACAACGGCATCAGAGAGACTTGGTGGTGGAACAATGATAATCAAAGGGAGACAGTAATACCAGGGTACGAACTATCCCAGAATGACAGAGTAGGTTGTGCGGGTCAGGGAGGGGCACTGTACGTGAGAGAAAGCAGAGAGTCAAATATAGCAAAAACTGTAAATGACTCAAACTGCACCACAGAATCTCTCTGGCTAGAAATTCCCTGCTGTATAATGAGAGTCTAGCAGTAGGAAGAGGCTACCAGCCACCAGACCAGAAATGCTCAGGGAGATTAGAGTGGGTACAAAGGCAGAAAACCCAATAATAAAGGCAGATTTCAGCTCCCCATAGTGACTGGGTGCACTCACCTCAGGGCAGGAAGCAAAGATAGTTTCCAGACACCATTAATGCCCGTTTCTGGGAGCAGCTAGTCTTGGCACCCACAAGGGGAGAGGCAATTCCTGATTTAGTCCTAAGTAGCGCACAGGATCCGGTCCAAGCGGTGAACAGAGCTGAACTGCTCAGTAATAACGACTATAATGTAATTACATTTAACATCCTTGTAGGGGGAAACCCACCGAAGAAACCCACCACAGCGGCATTTCATTTCAAAAAGAGGAACTACACAAAATGAGGAGGCTAGTTAAACAGAATCTAAAAGGAATAGTCACCAGAGTGAAATGCCTGCAAGCTGCATGGAAACATTATAAATACACCATAATAGAGGCTCAAGCCAACTGTATACCCCAAATTTAAATAAAGCGGTAAGTGGACCAAAAAATGCCACTATGGTTAAACAGCAGCGTAAAGAGGTGGTTAGAGGCAAATGGACATCCTTCAAAAACTGGAAGGAAACGCCTATGAGGAAAATAGAAAAGAACAAATTGTGGCAAGTCAAGTGTAAAAGTATAATTAGGCCAAAAAGAACTGGACGAGCAACCGACAAAAGACAGAAAAACTAATAGCAAAAAACAAACCAAAATAAATTAAGTACATCCAGAAGCAGGAAGCCTGCCATACAATGCGCTAAAAGAGCACTCAGTAAAGACAAGGCTAATAATGAAGCTAAATGAATTGTTTGCATTGATCTTCTTTGCAGAGGATGGGAGGGAGAGTCACACACGTGAGCCATTTTTGTTTGATGACAAATCTGAGGAACTGTCCCAGAAACCCAGACTGAGGTGGTTTTGGAACAAACTGATCAATTAAACAGTAATAAGTCACCAGGACCAGATGGGATTCACTTAAGAGTTCTCAAGGAACTCAGAGATTAAACTACTAGCTGTGGTGTGTAACCTACTGCTTAAATCAGCCTCTGTACCAGCTGACTGGTGGATAGCTAATGTGACACCAATTTTTCAAAAAAGGAACCATTGGGGATCCTGGCAATTAAAAGGCTGGTAAGCCTAACGTCAGTACCAGACAAATTGGTTAAAACTGTAGTAGAGAACAGAATTGTCAGACACATGGATGAACACGATTTGCTGGGGAAGAGTCAACATGGTTTTAGTAAAGGGAAATCAGGCCTCACCAATCTCCTAGAATTCTTTGAGGGGTCAACATGTGGACAAGGGGGATCCAGTGGATATAGTGTATTTATTTAGATTTTCAGAAAGCCTGTGACAAGGTCCCTCACCAAAGGCTCTTATGCAAAGTAAGCTGCCACAGGACAAGGTGCTCTCATGGATCAGAAACTGGTTAAAAGACAGGAAACAAAGGGTAGGAATAAACGGTCAGTTCTCAGAATGGAGAGAGGTAAATAGTGGTGCCCCCCAGGGGTCTGTATTGGGCCCAATCCTATTCAACCTATTCAAAAATGATCTGGAAAAAGGGTGAACAGTGAGGTGACAAAATTTGCAGATGCTAGAAAACTACTCAAGATAGTTAAGTCCCAGGCAGACTGCAAAGAGCTACTAAGGGCTCTCCCTAAACTGGCAAATGGCAGATGTCATTCAACGTTGATAAATGGAAAGGAATGCACACTGGAAAACACAATCACAGCTATACAGATAAAATGACGGGGGGTCTAAATTAGCTGGTACCACTCAAGAAAGAACTTGTAGTCATTGTGGATAGTTCTCTGAAAACATCCATTCAATGTGCAGCAACAGTCAAAAAAGCAAACAATGTTGGGACTCATTAAGAAAGGGCTAGATATAAGACAGAAAATATCATATTGCCTCTCTATAAATCCATGGGATGCACGCATTTTGAACACTGCAAAGAGTTCTGGTTGCCCCATCTCAAAAAAGATATATTGGAATTGGAAAAAGTGCAGAGGAGGGCAACAAAAATGATGAGGGGTCTGGAACAGCTTCCATATGAGGAGAGATTAAACAGATGGGGACTTTTCAGCTCAGAAATAGATGACTAAGTCTATAAAGTCATGACTGGTGTGGAGAAAGTGAATAAGGAAGTGTTATTTACTCCTTCTCATAACACAAGAATCAGGGGTCACCAAATGAAATGAACAGGCAGCAGGTTTAAAATAAACACAAGGACGTATTTCTTCACACAGCGCACAGTCAATCTGCGGAACTTCTTGCCAGGGGATGTTGTGAAGGCCAAAAGTTTCACTGGGTTCAAAAAAGAACTAGTTCAGTCCACGGAGGATCAGTCCATCAATGGCTGTTAGCCAAGCTGGTCAGGGATACAGCCCCATGCTCTGGGTGTCCCGAAATCTCTGTCTGAGGCAGGCACTGGACGACGGAGGATGGATAACTGGATAATTGCCCTGTTCTGCTCATTCCTTCTGCAGGACCTGGCATTGGCCACTGTCGGAAGACAGGACAATGGGCTAGAGGGACCACTGGTCTGACCAACTATGGCTATTCTTAGGTTCGTATGTTCCATGCCCCAGTTTCTCAACAGTCCCTTGGGGGAACCCTTCAGTGGGGCAGCCCCCCCAGGGTCCCACTCTCCCTTCGGGGCAGGCCCTGCAGCCTCCCCGCTCCTAGACTGAGCCTCTGGGTGCCAGCAGCCCCCTGCTGTCCCCCAGGGGCTCTGCCCGGCCAGGCCGCAGCGACTCGTGACTCCCCAACAGCGTTTCCCAACCAGAGCAGGGTTCAGGAGTCCCCTGGCCCCAGTGTGGGCAGCCCCGGGGTCAGCGGAGAGACAGAGCGGGGGACGGGCGGCCCCGGGGTCGGCGGAGAGACAGAGCGGGGGAACGGGCGGCCCCGGGGTCGGCGGAGAGACAGAGCGGGGGAACGGGCGGCCCCGGGGTCGGCGGAGAGACAGAGCGGGGGAACGGGCGGCCCCGGGGTCGGCGGAGAGACAGAGCGGGGGAACGGGCGGCCCCGGGGTCGGCGGAGAGACAGAGCGGGGGACGGGCGGCCCCGGGGTCGGCGGAGAGACAGAGCGGGGGAACGGGCGGCCCCGGGGTCGGCGGAGAGACAGAGCGGGGGAACGGGCGGCCCCGGGGTCGGCGGAGAGACAGAGCGGGGGAACGGGCGGCCCCGGGGTCGGCGGAGAGACAGAGCGGGGGAACGGGCGGCCCCGGGGTCGGCGGAGAGACAGAGCGGGAGACGGGCGGCCCCGGGGTCGGCGGAGAGACAGAGCGGGGGGACGGGCGGCCCCGGGGTCAGCGGAGAGACAGAGCGGGGGACGGGCGGCCCCGGGGTCGGCGGAGAGACAGAGCGGGGAACGGGCGGCCCCGGGGTCGGCGGAGAGACAGAGCGGGGGACGGGCGGCCCCGGGGTCGGCGGAGAGACAGAGCGGGGGGACGGGCGGCCCCGGGGTCGGCGGAGAGACAGAGCGGGGGAACGGGCGGCCCCGGGGTCGGCGGAGAGACAGAGCGGGGGAACGGGCGGCCCCGGGGTCGGCGGAGAGACAGAGCGGGGGAACGGGCGGCCCCGGGGTCGGCGGAGAGACAGAGCGGGGGAACGGGCGGCCCCGGGGTCGGCGGAGAGACAGAGCGGGGGACGGGCGGCCCCGGGGTCGGCGGAGAGACAGAGCGGGGGACGGGCGGCCCCGGGGTCGGCGGAGAGACAGAGCGGGGGACGGGCGGCCCCGGGGTCGGCGGAGAGACAGAGCGGGGGACGGGCAGCCCGGAGCAGCTCACCAGCCCAGCGGCTGGGACTCCCGCGCCAGGCCGGCTCTGACCCCCTCAGTCAGTCCCAGTAGAGAACTAGCTTCCTCCAGCCCCCAAAGCTCTCATTAAGCACAGCTGGGCACATCTGGGCTTTGTTCTCCAGGCAGGACCAGGCTGAGTTCACAACGACCAGTAGGTAAGTCACTGGAGTTGCTGTTGTCCGTGGCTCTAGGTCAGTTTCAGTCAGCTCCTTAATGACTCTGCTCATTCCACCCAGGCAGGGGGTGGCAGACACTCCCGCGTCTCTCCGCCTCCCCCCACCCCCGCACTGGGGAGCCCTGCCAAGTGTAGTGGGAAACTGAGGCACACAAAGGATTCATAACAATATTACAAAACATTCCCACTTTGTCACATACGGGTTCCTGCGCGTGGGCGTGCCTCTGCCCTGGAGTCTCTCAGCGGGCCTGGCCGGGCAGAGCCCCGCTCCCGGCGGGAAATAGGGGGGCAGGAGCCCAGAGGCTCAGTCTAGCAGGTGAGGAGGCCAAGAGGCCCACCCTGAAGGAAGAGTGGGATCCCTTAGGGGTCCGGTAGACAGGTGGGACCCTGACAGTTCTCAGTGCAGCCCCAGGGCGTCTGGCTGGGCCCTATGCCTCACGCACAGCAGCCTGCCCATACCCAGCGGGGTGCAGGGAGAGGAGGGGTGGGGTAAAGGGCCTTTCCCATCTAGGATGAGGATGACCAGACGTGGGGGGGGGGCGCGGGGGGCGAACATAGGCACCTACATACCACAAAGCCCCAAATACTGGGACCGTCCCTATAAAATGGGGACATCTGGTCACCCCACCTAGGACAGACTTTGTACTGGGCCCAAGCCCTGCACAGGGGTTGGGAGGAAAGAGGCTACGCCCGTAGTGATCCCAACTTTGCAATGTTTAAAGCCAGCCACTCCAGCAGGAGTGCCGGAACCTCCCCAAGGCCCCGCCTCTTCCCCCAAGGCCCCGCCCATACCTCATCTCTGCCCCGCCCCCATTTGCTCCTCTTCCCCCTCCTCCTGTCACTGTTCTCCTCCCTCCCGCCGCCTGTCTGGGTCCGCAGGGACTCAGCTGCGGAGCCCGGGGCAGGTAGGAGGCAGCCCTGGCTGAGTAGGGGCGGATGCAGGTGCTGACCCAGTGCCTCCATGCTCGCAGTAACCGGACGTTGGGTGTCTGTCAGTAGATCTGACCAGACACTGTTAGGTCCCTTTTCGACCGGACTGTCCAGTTGAACCAGGCACCTGCCCCCTCCTGCCCCCCACGCCCAGGGCAAGGGCTGATCCGCCCTGATGGGTGGGGAGGGAGATCGGCATGGGGAAGCCCAGGACAGAGGGGGGGTGTCTCTGCAGCTCTGAACTACCCCACCTCCTACAGGCTGGGCGCAAGCCAACAATGTGTATTTCAGCTCAACCAGCGTGAAGCCTCATCTAGGAGCAGAGAGCACAGACCGTCCTGCAGGGCGGGGGCTCTGTCCTGGGGACTGCGGAGCAGCGACACGGTCAGCGATTTGGCGGGGGCGAAGTCAGGCTGACCATGAGCTCCCTGTGCGACGCTGCAGCCAGAAGAGCGAAGGCAATCCTGGGATGTGTGAACAGGGGATCTCCAGGAGCAGCAGGGAGGTGATTTTCCCTCTGTATCCGGCACTGGGGCGGCCGCTGCCGGGATTCGGTGCCCGCGGTTCCCGAAGGACGTGGCTAGATTGGAGCGGGGTCAGAGAAGAGCCACGGGGATGGTTAAACCTGCCGTGTGGGGACAGAGAAGGTTCCGGGGTGACTTGATCCCAGCCTGCGGGGAAGGGACATTGGGTAACAAGATACTCTCCGCTCTGGTCAGACAGCCAAGGCTGGACGTTGAACCGGACTAATTTAGCCGGGAAACAAGGTGGAATTAACCCCGGGACCCATTTCCCAGGGGTCGTGGTGGAGTCTCCGTCCCTGACAACGCTGAAGTCCGGAGGTTGGGTGGTTCTCTGAAAGCTCTGCTCCGGCTCAGTCAGACCCCACGTGGTTCTGCTCCAAGGCCCCTGCTGCTCTCTTTGGTCCCAGCCGCGGCCGGCGGCCAGGCCCATGGGCTGGATGGACGTTGCTCTGCCCCAGGCTGGCCCGTCAAAGCAGCCACCCGCAGCTCCCTGCTCACTCTGTGCTGAGCCGGCCCCAGGGCGCCATTCACCCTCAAGCTCCCACTTCTCTCCATGGGGGGCCTCCCTGGGCGGGGAGCCTCCAGTCCTAACAGAAAAGTGGGGGCCGGGCCTCGCTGATGCTGAGGCAGCCTGCACAGGGAGTGGGGCAGCTCTGGGCAGGGCCTGGAGGCGTCGGGGGGGCTGTCCCCCCCTGGGGGGGGGGCCTTTATTGCCCTGGCGAGAGCCCCAGACAGTCACAGGCGGGCCAAGCTCCCATGGGGAGGGCCCTGGCAGATGGGATCTAGGTCTCCATTAACACAGACTTGAACCCTTTCTTGGCAGGACGGGTCACTAATGTCAGCTGTAGGCAGAGCCGTTGTCAGTCAGCCAGGCTGGCTGCCAGGGTGTGTGGGGGTCTGGGGCTCCGTGCTCCCCGGGGGTGCTGGGGCAGGGCAGGCACACGCCAGGGAGCGCCCCGGCATCATGGCCCCTGGGGGCAGCAGCCCATGCCCCAGGGGTCTGCATCTGCAGCAGGCACGGAGGGTCCGGCCTCAGCCCCTGGCCACCCCACCGCCGCCGTGGGGACGTGCAGACAGGTCTCTGCCCCCTGCTCCGGGGGCCTCACACCACAGAGGCCACCCCGGAGACGGACGTGACCTTCTTGTCCTCGGCCCAGGGCTGCAGGTTCTGCAGGGCGCAGAGGGAGGAGTTGTGCAGGCAGAGCGGGTCCTGCGGCAGCGGCTGGCTCAGGCTCTTCTGGAAGGCCTCCTGCTGCAGGTGCAGCATCAGCCGGTTGGCCTGCTGGCGTTCGGCCTCGCGCTCCTCCGCCGTCTGCCTCCTGCCCGGGCACGAGGGCAGAGCCGCGTTAGAGCCCTGGCGTGGCGCCCGCACCTGTCCCCCCACCCTGCCCCTCCCCGACCTGCCCCAGGCTGGGCTGGGCCCTCCCCCCTCGTCCTGCCCCAGGCCGGTCCCTCCCTCCCTCCCTCCCTCCCTCCACCCTGCCCCTTCCCACCCTGCCCCAGGCTGGGCCCTCCCTCCCTTTACCCTGCCCCTCCCCGACCTGCCCCGGGCGGGGCCCTCCCCTGCCCCCATCCTGCCCCGGACCAGTCCCTCCCTCCCTCCACCCTGCCCCTCCCCACCCTGCCCTGGGCCGGTCCTTCTCTCCCCCAACCTGCCCCTCCCCGACCAGCCCCGGGCCGGTCCCTCTCTCCCTCCCTCCACCCTGCCCCTCCCCAACCTGCCCCGGGCCGGTCCCTCTCTTCCTCCACCCTGCCCCTCCCCAACCTGCCCCGGGCTGGTCCCTCTCTCCCCCGACCTGCCCCGGGCTGGGGCTTGGCCCTCCCTTCCTCCACCCTGCCTCTCCCCGACCTGCCGCAGGCTGGTCCCTCTCTCCCCCAACCTGCCCCGGGCTGGGCCCTCCCTCCCTCCACCCTGCCCCTCCCTGACCTGCCGCGGGCTGGTCCCTCTCTCCCCCGACCTGCCCCTCTCCGACCCGCCCCAGGTTGGTCCCTCTCTACCCCCACCCTGCCCCTCCCTGTCCTGCCCCGGGCCAGCCCCTCAACTACACACCCCCACACGCGGCCCGGGCTAGCCTGGCTGGGTGTGGCAGGGCCCAGGCCTGACCTGCAGCCGGCATTACCTCCACTTGGTGCGGCGGTTCTGGAACCAGGTCTTCACCTGGGCATCCGTCATCTTGAGGGCCTTGGCCAGGGCGGCCCGCTCGGCCGAGGCCAGGTACTTCTGCCGGTGGAAGCGCTTCTCCAGCTCACAGATCTGCACGCGGCTGAAGGATGTGCGCGGCTTCTTCCTCTTGGGGGGGGTGCGGTTCTGGTAGGGGTGCCCGATGCGCCGCGTCACCGCAAACGGGGACAGGGCAGCTGCAGGCAGAGAGGAGGCAGGAGGTCAGGGCAGGGGCCACGCCCGGATATTGTCCTCGCCACTCACTCAGGCCTTGGCCCCTGGGCGCGACGGCCCCTGGCGGGCTGGTCTGCTCAGTGACTGGCCCCCTGCCTCGGGAGAACCCTGGGGCCCGCTGCCTGCTAGCCCCCTGCTCAGAGCCGGCCCGCTGGGGGTCCTGCTGCCGGCACTGGGCGGGGGGCTGGAGGGCCTGCACCATCCTTGCTGGGCCCCTGCTGGGATCGGGGCTGAAGCGGAGCAGCCGGGAGCCAGGCTCCGGACTGATCCCAGGCACCGAGTGTCCCCACCGGACCCTGGCGTCACTGTGCCAGCCGCACATGGCAGAGACGGCAGTGCCCCCAGGACTGGGGGAATGGTGCGGACACATGGGGAGCCAGGCACCCCATCCGGCTGGCTCCACCCGCTCCTTATCCACGGCTGAGGGCCACCCCCACCGGCGCGGTCTGGCTTTGGGAATCGTCCCCTCGCCCCAATTCATTGCACAGGAAAGAGACTCCCCTAGGCAGGAGCGAAAACCAGCCGGGCAGGGACCCCCACGGGGCTGGGCAGCCCCTCGCTGCCAGCTCGAGCACCCAGACGCTGGCTGGGGGCTCGGAGGCGGGTCGCAGGAGTGGCTGGGGCCATGGATCGCAGCTCCGCCGGGGAGGGGCCAGCTCCGTCCGACCCGCCACTGCCCAGCCCGCGTGGGCTCCTTGCCACGTCCCAGGCAGGGCTGAGGCCCAGCCCTGGGCCGAGGGCACCCTGGGAGCATGGCAGCGCCCAGCTCTCCAGGGGCCCAGCCCCTGCCGCCCCAGATCCCTGGCCTGCCCTCACCTAGAGCTGCCAACTGTGCACCGCATTCCTGGAGATTTCATCACAGGACATCAGCTTTAGTTCCAGGAGACTCCAGGCCAGTCCTGGAGGGTTGGCAACCTTATGTCATCGCCCACTCCCAGAAATGCGGGCGGGGCGGGGGGGGACACGGGCTCAAGCCCCAGCGACACCCAGCCCCGCTGCCCTCCACACCCGCCCCCGCCAGGTCAGGAGCCCCAACCCTGCTCTGGAAAAGGCCTTTCCGCCCGGTCAGCCGGAGCCAACCCCCCTCCCCAGGCCGGGGGAGCCCCCGGGTCCCCAGCTGCTGCCCAGGGACAGGCGCCGGGATGGGCCCGCGGGAGCGATAAACACGCCCGGGCAGGAACCGGCTGCCCTGGGTCGCGCTCCCGGCCGGAGGCTCCCGGATCTGCGCTCAGAGCGGACGGACAGAGCCCGGGCTGCCGCTCACAGACCTGCCCTCGCAATCCCCAGCCGGCACCATCGGCCCAGCGCCTCGCCAGACCCGTCAGCTGCGGGTGGGGAGTCCCGGGGCGCATGGCTGGGCGCGCAGGGGAGAGCCCCGGCGGGGGGGGCGGGGGGAGCCCTGGCGGGGAGCACGGGGGGCGCGCACAGGGGGGATCCCTGGTGTTGAGGCCTGGGGGGACCCCCAGCTCCCCCCAGTGCGGCCGCAGTGCCGGCGGGGAACATGGGGGCGGGACGGGGCAGGAGCCCGGGCAGCCAGAGAGCGCTGGACCGGGCGGGGGCACCCGGGGTGTTTGGGACAGGGCGGGGCGGGCCTGTCCTGCTGCCGGACGCTGCCGACCCTTCCCAACCCCTTCCCCGCCCCCTCCGCCCCGGACTGGGCCCCGTGACCTGCGGGGGGCCCGGCAGGTGCTCACAGCCAAGGGACGCGGCCCCCAGTTCCGCCGCCCCCGATCCTCCGTAGCTGGCGGCCGGGCCCGCTGCGGGACAAGGGAGCCGGTCAGCGCCGCACAGACCCGCCGGGCCGCTCGACGTCGGGGGCCGGAGCTCGCAGAAGGCGGGGGGCGGGGTCAGACGAGGCCCCACCGGAGCCGCTCGCCCCCCGGCTGTGTCTGCTGCTGCGGACGCGCCCGGTCCCGGGCTTCGGGGCCAGGGGATCCCGGTGTCCACCCGCGCTGGCCCCAGGCTCCGGTCTCGCTCGGCCGGTCACACCCGCGTTGCAGAGGCCTCGGCATGACCCGGCGCGGATCACGGCCTAGCACAGGCCCGCGCTGGGCCCCTGACTTCAAGGGGCGGCCCCACCTCGGCCCTGGGCGGCCCCCGCGGCCCGATGGCCCCACCTCGGCCCTGGGCGGCCCCCGCGGCCCGATGGCCCCACCTCGGCCCTGGGCGGCCCCCGCGGCCCGATGGCCCCACCTCGGCCCTGGGCGGCCCCCGCGGCCCGATGGCCCCACCTCGGCCCTGGGCGGCCCCCGCGGCCCGATGGCCCCGGCAGGCCTGGCACCGCGCCTGGCAACACGGGGAGCCCTGGGGGGCCGGGCCCTAGGGAGCGCCCGCGCCGGGTCCCGCGAGGCAGCCGGGCTGGGAGCAGCGGACAGGGAAGGGGGCTGCGGAGGCTGCCTCAGGACCCCCGCCCCTTCCCGCCGCCTGGGATCGGGGCTCTGGGCTGCGCCCTGCCCAGCGAGCCCGGCCTGGGGCCGCGGGACCCGGCTGCCGGTCCGGGGGAGCAGGCGGCGGAGACCGGGCGGGTCCGGATCCGGCGGCGCTCGGGCCGGTCAGGAAACAGCGACGTGAGCCGGAGCCGGTTCTGAGTCGCCCGCGTGTCCGGGGACGTTTCTCCCCAGACCCGGGTCGGGGTTGCCCCTCCCCCACCAGCCCGTGCCCGGCGCTGCGCGGGGAGCAGCTGCTGGGACCCCGGGGCTGCCGCTAGCACAGTTCGGCCCGGGCACAACCCCAGCTGGAGTCGGCGGGACCCGGGACCCACCTGCCCGGGCGCCGTTCCGCTGTCACTCGGCGCGCAGAGCTGGGCCCCGCGGGGAATTCAGGGCGCTCGCCAGGCGCGGGGGTAGATCCCGGCGCGTCCCCCCGGGGCCCGGCTCCGGTTCCAGCGGGAATCCTGCCTCCGCGGGCCGAGATCTCCCGTCCAGCGCCCGTCTCCGGGAGCCGTGTCAGGGCCCGGGCCCCGCTGAGCCGGGGATGTCCCGGTGCCCACGGCCAAGGGCAGGGGGAACTTCCCCGGGCGGTGGGGCGGGGGCCGCTCTCCTTGTCCCGGTTCTCTGGCGGCCCTGGGGCGCTGACTCTGCCTCGGAGCCGACACCGAACTGGCCAGGACCGGGGAGCCCGGCGAGGCCTGTGCTAGGCCGGAATCTCCCCAGGGAGAGCAGCCGGAGCCGCCGCCCTGCCCCGCCCCGGGTTCATGCTGCGGGGCGCGCAGCCGCCGGCCGGTCCCGTTACCTATCCCGGAGAGGCCGCTCCCTGCCCCGGGCCGGGCAGCTCGGTCCCGCGGGAGCCCTGCGGACAGAGGGCGGCGAAGTCCGATCCGCCTGGCCCGGGATGTCAGCGAGGAGCGCTCGGCACCTGCCGGGATCGGGCCCAGTTTGCTGCCCGTCCGGGCCCCTTGGCTGAGCGCTCCCGAGGGAGGGGCTGGAGGTCGGGCGCTCCCCGCCGGGCAGGGGCTCACCTGAAAGCCGGTCTTTGGCGAGCCGCCTGCTGCTCTCCATCCAGGGGAAGGTGAGGCTGGGGAGGCCGGGGACCCCCGGCTGCGGGGGAGCGGCGGGCGCCCCCGGCGCGGGGGGCAGGGGTCTGTGCGCCGGCACCCGGATCACCCCTCCGGCGGGGCCCCCCGGCGCGGCCCCCGGGGCCACGTTCATGCTCCGGCCGAGGCTGTAGGAGCCCAGCGAGCAGGCGGGGTTGTAGGCGCCGCTGCAGCCGCTCCCGTAAAGCGCGTAGTCCGGCTCCCCGGCCAGGCGGCCCGGCCCCAAGCAGCCGCCCTGCTCCGGGCTGCTCAGGATCTGGTCGATGCCGAAGCTGATGGGCTCGTGGTGCGGGTGGGTCTGGCCCGGGCCCTCCTGCTCCAGCCCCGACGGCTCCATGGGGAGGGAGGCGCTCGGCACCCCGGCTCCCCGCGCGCTCTCCCGCCCCCGCCGGGGCGCCCCCGCTGCAGGCCCCCCGCAGGCGCCGGCCCCATGCGCAGGGCCCCGGGCCCCCTGGGCGCACGTCACTGGGGCGCTGGGCTCCGCGCGCCGCCGCACGTACCCGGAGAGCGCCTGGGCCCCGGGGCAGCGCGCGCTCTTCTGCCCCCGTCCATCTGCAGGGGCCAAAAGCCCGGGCGCCTGCCCGCTGATTGGCGGCCTCCGGCAGTGATTGACAGGCCTCACCCAAAGAGGGCGTGGCCAAGGGAGTCGAGGGGAACCGCCCCTTCTATTTCTGTGCAAAGCGAATTCGGGGCGGGGGCGCACCTCTCCCCCCGGGCGGGTCTGTAGCCCGGGCCAGGCGCGGGGCCAAGGGACAAATCGCCGCGGGAGCCGTCCTAGCAAGAAGGGGGCCGGGCCGGGCCGGGCCGAGTACTGCCCCGACGGCCCGGCGCAGTTTCCCCCGGGGGCCGAGCGCGCAGAGGCCCCGGGGCCCGGCCTGGCCCGAGCTGGGCTGGTTCTGGGCCGAGCCCGGGGCCGCTGCGCGGGGCCGGCTTCCCCCAGGGCCTTTGTGCAGAGCCCAGATGTTCCCCGCTTTAAACCAGGCCGGACTCGTTTCCAATCAGACCCGCGAGCCGGCAACGCCCCCGCGCGGGGTCACCGGAGCCGAGCTAGCGCCGGGCCGGGCCCCAGGCCCCGGGCCGCCGGGGGAGCGGGTGCGAGCGGCCGGAGAGCCCCGAGCCGCCGCGGCCCGGAGGGAACCGGCCCCGTGACGGAGTGAGACTGGCCAGGGCGGAGAGACGCGAGCAGGGGGCTGGAGCGCCGGGCCGGGGCCGGGACACTGGACGGTCCCGGGGCGCCCCCAACCCAACGATCCGGTCCCAGCGAACGCGGCGGGGCTTAGCCCGCGGAACTGCCCGCCCGGCTCGGAGGGACCCGCGGCGGTGGCTTCCCCATCGCCCGTCACCGGGGCCGCCCCTTCGCGCTGCGCTCGGGAAGCCCCACCTGCGTCCCCCGGCGGGGCCCTGCCCCAGCAGGACAATCCGGGGGCGGCTGGGGGCGGCAGGGACCACGGGCCACCCCTCGCCAGAGCCGCTGACCGGGGCGGGGCCGGACTCGGCCGCGGGGAGCCCGCACCCCCCCCCCCCCAGTTCAACGGCTACCGCAGCGTCAGGCACGTTTCGACGGGGGGGGGGCAGGGCCAAGGGGGGATCCCGGAGTCTGGTGCAGCCTGGCCCGGGCGCCTGGCCCCGCGGCGGGGGTAGCCAGGGGCTCGCGAGGGCAGGAAGGTGATAGGAGCGGGCCCGTGTCTGCGGGATGGGGGGGGGGGATCCCCGAGGCCGGGAACGGCTCCCCCAAGCGCAGCGCTGGGCATTGGGGGGGGCAGAGCTGCGAACACCTCTCTCCCCCCGCCCCGCCCCCGCAGGTCGCCCCGCTCTCCGCACTGCCCCCCCGTAATCGCCGCTGGCGCCGAGTAACGCAATAACCGAGTTAATCCGCCCGGGAGCGCCGCGCCCCGGGGCTGCCACTGAGCCGCTCACAGCAGCGCGGGGCGCGCGGGATCGGGCCCCGGGCTGCGTCCGTCCCGGCGCCCAGCCAGGCCCGGGCAGCGCGAAGCTAAAACCCACCAGGGCTTGGGCGGGAGCAGCGGGGCCCAGCGGCAAAGGACCGTCCCCCCGGGGGCCGTTCCGCCCCGTGCCGGGGGCTCCCGTGGGGTGGGGACCCCCAGCCCCCTTTACCCCGCCCGGCCCAGCTAGTCCCCGGGGACCGCCCCGGCCGGCCTGGGGGCCGCGGTTCGGTTTGTGGCCGCCCAGAGCGGGCCCGGCAGGGACTCGGGTCCGGCCTGGCCCAGCCCGGCGGTCTGGGGTGGCTGGGCGGGCGCTGGGCTCCCCGCGGGAGGGCTGGGGCCGGGGCGGGGCCGGGCCGGGCTCCCGGCTCCGGAGCAGAGCCGGCAGCTGCCCCAGGAGCCGGGACCTGCGGACCCAGAGGCGCAGTCCCAGCGCGTCCTGTCTCGGGGAAACGACGCTGGGGCGGCCTGGCGGTAAATCTCCGGCCACTGGTCCCAGCGCCCCACGCGGTGCCCTCCCACCTGCCTCCCTGCCGTCCCAGCGTCCGCCCCCCCCCTTTAATTACAGGGGAAGGGCGGGGGAGCGGGAGAAGGGCTCGTCCCCAACCCGCAGCGGCACAAGGGGGACAGTCTCCACAGGCTCAGCGCCCTGGGCAGTGCTATGTTCTCTGCTGCCCCAGGCCTCCCGGGCACCCCTGCCCCTAGTGCCTGGTCTCATGGGGGAGGGAGAGAGACACCCTAGGAACTGTGAGCCCCCCCCCGGGCAGGGCTCCCCTCCCAGGGCCTCCATGCAGGCCCCAGCCTGGGAGTGTTGAGCAGGGTTGGCCCTCTCGTTGGAAACGGACAGGTCCTTTGTCCCCCAGGGGTGTGGCTGAGGGTGTGGGAGCCCAGAGCCCCAGGGGACTTGGAGCAAATCGAGGCCCAGAGTATAGCTGGGAAGTTTTACACTTGGAAAGAGTCAGTCTGTGACCTGGGGGCCACCCTGTGAAATTCATAGGCAGCAGAGGAAGCATTGTTCAGCCAGAGCACAAACAACCTGTGGAACTCACTGCCAGGGGATATTGTGAAGGTCAGAAGGATAACTGGGTTCAAAAAAGAACTAGAGAAGTTCTGGGAGGGCAGGTCCATCGATGGCTATTAGCCAGGATGGGCAGAGGTGCAGCCCCATGCTCTGGGTGTCTCTAAACCTCTGGCTGCCAGAAGCCAGGAGGGGAAGGCAGATGGGTGGATCCCTCAGACTGCCCTGTTGTGTGCACTCCCCGGGTAGCTCTGCCCACTGCTGGAGACAGGAGATGGGGCTGAATGGACCATTGGCCTGACCCAGCGTGTCCATTCTCAGGAATGTGAGGGAGCATGAGCACGGCCGGGGCTCAGGGCAGGTCACGCTCCGGGACTGGCCCATGTGCCACGGTTACCAGTCACAGTCTCCCCCAGTGCGTGAGGCTGAGACAGAGCCCGTCCGGCCCTTGCCGGGGAGCAGATGCATTCCTGGCCCCGGGGTCACCCAGACGGCGACCAGTCGAGAGCTCCCTGCCCCCGAGGG
The DNA here is from genome assembly GCA_033296515.1 of Macrochelys suwanniensis. Classification (NCBI taxonomy): domain Eukaryota; kingdom Metazoa; phylum Chordata; order Testudines; family Chelydridae; genus Macrochelys; species Macrochelys suwanniensis. The sequence continues at coordinate 138,723,411 of CM065779.1, read as the reverse complement.
ACTCCACAACCACACGCCACGGCTCTGCCATGGGATTCACAGGCCACTGCTGCTGGAGCCTGAGTGAACCCGTGGGCGGGTGGGGCGTTCCATAGCAAACCCCCCCCCCCCCCCAAGAAAGGCCAGATGGGTCACACCAATGGTCCATCTAGCCCAGAGTCCTGTCTCTGACAGTGGCCAGTACCAGGTGCTGCAGAGGGAGTGAACAGAGCAGGGCAGTTACTGAGTGATCCAACCCTTGTCCTCCAGTTCCAGCGTCTGGTAGTCAGAGACTTAGGGACACCCAGACCATGAGATTGCGTCTGATCAGCTTGGCTAATAGCCATTGATGGACCTGTCCTCCATGGACTTCTCTCATTCTTTTTTGAACCCAGTTATAATTTTGGCCTTCACAACATCCCCTGGCAAGGAGTTCCACAGGTTGACTGTGCTTTGTGTGAAGAAATACTTCCTTTTGTTTGTTTTAAACCTGCTGCCTAGTAATTTAGTTGGGTGACCCCTAGTTCTTGTGTTATGAGAAGGAGTAAATAACTCTTCCTTAACTCTCTACATTGGAAAAAATAACCCCAAGTATACATACAATATGATGGGGGCTAATTTAGCTACAACTAATCAGAAAAGAGATCTTGGAGTCATCGTGGATAGTTCTCTGAAGATGTCCCCACAGTGTGCAGCGGCAGTCAAAAAAGCAAACAGGATGTTAGGAATCATTAAAAAGGGATAGAGAATAAGACGGAGAATATCTTATTGCCCTTATACAAATCCATAGTGCGCCCACATCTTGAATACTGTGTACAGATGTGGTCTCATCTCAAAAAGGATATACTGGCATTAGAAAAGGTTCAGAGAAGGGCAACTAAAATGATTAGGGGTCTGGTACGGGTCCCATATGAGAAGAGATTAAAGAGGCTAGGACTTTTTAGCTTGGAAAAGAGAAGACTAAGGGGTGATATGATAGAGGTCTATAAAATCATGAGTGGTGTGGAGAAAGTGAATAAGGAAAAGTTATTTACTTGTTCCCATAATAGAAGAACTAGGGGCCACCCAATGAAATTAGTGAGCAGCAGGTTTAAAACAAATAAAAGGAAGTTCTTCTTCACACAGCACAGTCAACCTGTGGAACTCCTTGCCTGAGGAGGCTGTGAAGGCTAGGACTATGACAGGGTTTAAAAGAGAACTGGATAAATTCATGGAGATGATGTCCATTAATGGCTATTAACCAGGATGGGTAAGGAATGGTGTCCTTAGCCTCTGTTTGTCAGAGGGGGGTGATGGATGGCAGGAGAGAGATCACTTGATCATTACCTGTTAGGTTCACTCACTCTGGGGCACCTGGCATTGGCCACTGTTGGTGGACAGGATACTGGGCTGGATGGACCGTGGTCTGACCCAGTACGGCCGTTCTTATGTTCTTATTCACTTTCTCCTCACCACTCCTGATTTCATAGACCTCTCTCGTATCCCCCCTTAGCCGTCTCTTTTCCAAGCTGAACTGCCCCAGTCTCTCGAATCTCTCCTCATACGGAAGCTGTTCCAGACACCTCCTCATTTTTGCTGCCTTTTTCTGCACCTTTTCCAGTTCCAATCCATCTTTTCCAGGATGGGGTGACCTGAACTGCACCCAGTGTTCAAGGTGGGCGTGCCATGGATTTGTAGAGCGGCATTACAATATCGACTGTCCTTTGCTCTGCCCCTTTCCTAATGGGTCCTACCGTTCTGGTAGCCGCTGCACAAAGCCCCCAGACATGCACCTGTTGGTTGGCCCTGGACTGTGGGGCATTGAGGCTGGTTGGGGTGGTGCTGGGTCCCCCGGGGCTGGGGGGGGCTGGATCCCAAATGGCAGACCCTGAAGTGAGCTGTGCCCACCCCCACCCCGCTAAGAGGCAAACAATCTCTGGAATGTCCGGGAGCTCCTGCCCAGTTGGCTGTGTCTCTTGGCCTGGGAAGCCGGGGGAATCCTGCCCATGTCGAAGTCAATGGGAGAGTTAGTCCGGGATCCCCCGTCCCTCCCCGCGCCCAGAAGCCAGCTGCACAGGGCTGAGGGGGCAAGCCCAGAATTACATTCCTAATGCATCTAAAACGGCTCCAGAAAGGAACCCTAAAATACCCTTTCTACCCGATGAATGTCCCACCCCTGAATCCCCAGGACTCCTGGGGCCAATGTCTCCATTTGATTTTGCCTGTGTTGCAAGGCAGGTGGTCCAGGACTAGGGTGGAGTTTCCAGTCCGGCTTTGAATGTAGCTCTGTGCAGGTGTGTTTTAAAAAAAAAAGGGCAGATTTCTCATTCAGGACAGGAGATGACGGTCCGTCCGTCCCCCCCCCCACACACAAACACATACCCCATGCCCCCAGCTAGCTCCAGAGACCTGGAGGGATTCTGCCCAGCCGTTGAGCTCACTCCAGGCAGAGCGGAGGGGAGGGAAAGGTCCGACCCCGTGGAAATGGAGTTGAATGGAAACTGTTCTGCAGACTTAGCGTCAGGAATGGCCGTACCCAGCGGGGTCCCAGCTCCTGCCATCTCCCCCTGTCTGGGAGCCAGAGGGCAGCGGTACCCCAGGGCGCGTAGGATCAGGGGCTTGGGTAGTCACTGGCGTTCCTACGCCACCATGAGAGCACTGGGTGCTCCCGGGACAAGCGCCCTGAGGAGCTGCCAGCTCTGTGCCGCCAACTTTCCCAGTGTTCAGGGTTCCCTTTAAAGCCCCATCGGCTGGAGTCCTGGGATCCACAGAGCTTCAGGCCACAAGGTGCCAGCAGGTAATCTACTCTGAGCTCCTGTATGCCACACCCCCAGCTGCTCCCGGCCTGAGGCCAGTCACTTGTTCAACTAGATTTGAAGTATTTTTTCACACAATGCAGAGTCAACCTGTGGAACTCCTTGCCAGAGGATGTTGTGAAGGCCAAGACTATAACAGGGTTCAAAGAAGAAGTAGATAAGTTAATGGAGGATAGGTCCATCAGTGGCTAGTAGCCAGGATGGGCAGGGATGGTGTCCCTAGCCTCTGTTTGCCAGAAGCTGGGAATGGGCGACAGGGAATGGATCACTTGATGATTCCCTGTTCTGTTCATTCCCTCTGGGGCACCTGGCCCTGGCCACTGTCAGCAGACAGGACACTGGGCTGGATGGATTCTTGGCCTGACCCAGCAGGGCCATTCTTATGTTCTTAAGTGAAGCATCGTCCAGAAAGGCAGCCAGGCTGGAGAATCCATTGCATCCCTTGGGAGCTGTGGGTAACTGGCCTCCCTGGGAAACACATCCCGTGTGAATCACGGGGCCCTCAGCTTCCATTGCACAAGAGCAGCAGGGTTGTGCTGGGGAGAAGCTGGGCATGTGACCCAATGGCTGCAGCGTGGACAGAACCTGGGAACCCAGCGTGGGGCAGACACGGAAGCCCGGCACAGGGGACATGGGAGCACGGCACAAGCGGACATGAGAGCCTGGCGTGGGGCAAACATGAGAGCCTGGCGTGGGGCAAACATGAGAGCCTGGCATGGGGTGACCAGGGGAGCCCGGCTTGGGACATTTTAAGAATCTAACAGGTTTTTCTTCTTGTGCTTTTAGGCCTGGCCTGGTTCCTCAGCACTAATCTGGGGGTTTGCCCCAAACCTGGGCTGCAACTAGGACCATTTAGAGTGGAACGAGTCTCTGCCCAGGGGTGCCTCAGGCCGCTCCGGATTCTGGGAGCCTGGGACAGACGGGCCACCACGGGCCACAGGTAGCCAACGGCAAGGCCCTGAGCTGGCTCCAGCGGCCGATGTGAACCGACTATTCGGGGGGAAGGGAAGTGTTCCATCCTGAGGGGGAACCAGGCCCAGAAATCCCCCCAGTGTTGGAGACAGGTGAGGGAAGCAAAGGGCTCCCCGGGCGGGAAAGTGGCCGGGGCGGATCTGGAGAGGCAGCGAGCCGTGGCAGGGTGACTGACCAGCTCAGGCCCAGCCAGCGGCCCAGGCTCTGCCGTTCGTACTTAGCCCAGATTTGGTGGCGCAAGGCTGGGGTCTCTAACGGGGAGCGGGCGGGGGGGTGCCCAGCCCAGCGGTTCTCCACTTGGCTGGAAGTGTTTCGCTTTCTCACCATTCTGCCAGGCAGCCGCTGCAGAGTGTGTGTGTGTACGGGGGGGGCGGGGGGGGTGCCTACAGGTCCCAGTCACACACCAGGGTGCCGGGCGCTGGACAGACCCTGCCCCGGAGACAGGTGCGTTTCTATGCTGTGTTGTCCCCTCCGGAGGACAATCTGGGATCCCACCGCGGGTCAGGGACCATGTGCATCATTTCCTCCGCAGATCCCCCCTGTGCCCCGTCCGCAGGCCGGCGTCGCTGCCGGTTGTGGGGAGCAGCTGGCGGCTGAGGCAGAGGCGGAATTTCCTGGCCGTGCGTTTCTGCAGCGACGCCCTGGGCAACGGCTCCTCCCTGCTCCGGGATCCGTGCCGGGCTCAGATGTTCCTTCCTGGGGAGCCGGGGGGGGGGAGGGGCAGCAGTTATTAAAACGGGCCCTGCCCACCCCTCAGCTTTGACAACCCGGCTTCCCAGGAGCTGCCTCACACAGGCTCCAATTAAGCTGCAAGGCCCACTAGGGCTCTGGGTTCCCCCGCCCCCGGAATTCATTATTCCAAGCCGTCCCGGCTTCCTCCCTCTCCCCAAACCCGCTGGAAGGAGGGACAGGCAGCTCCTCTTGGCCGCTGGGTTAATTCTGGGCTAATTCGATTGCAGCCGGCCCAGATTGGATTACTTGAGCCTGCACTTGGGCCTCCAGTCCTGGCCTTGAAACTCCCCAGGGAGCTGCTGGCGCCTCCTGCCTCAATCAGACACGTCGTAACTGCATGAAACACTCCCTGCGCCCGCGCCCGCCCCGGGGCGGGAGCTGGCACGCAGGGCGGGGTGACGCGGGCAGCAGCCAGTGACGTCTGCGCAACCGGCGCCACGTCCGCCGGGCCAAGCCGGAAAGTCGTTAAACCCAATGGGAAGAAATGCCAGCGAGCTGGGAGGGCGAAGCCAGGGCTGGGCAGAGGGAGCCGGCCCGAGCCCACGCAGGAACCACACAGGCCCCATGGGCACAAGCAGGGCAGTGGGGGAACCCAGGCAGGAGGGCACCGCACGGCAGCAGGACCCCTGGGTTCCAGTGGGCTCCATCCCCAGTCTGCTGGGGCGTGGCAAACAACCCGGTTCCCTCCCTCCCTTCCTGTACTGAGCCTGTGGGGCAGGGAGCATCTCTCCCTGTGTCCGGGCAGCGCCCAGCGCAGCGGGGCCCCCACCGCAAAAACCCACCCTAAGAAATGCACTCGGGAATGTCGTGAAAAACCTCCAGAGCACAGGGGTGCCCGGAGCCCCAGACGCCAGGAATCTGGCCAGTGCAGGGCTGGGCCGGCCCCGAGTAGGGGGAGAGACAGTGCCCAGAGCAGGTCCCACCCCAGAGACAGCTCCCCCACCCCCTGCAGTCGCGATCCCGGCCTGGGACAGCAGCGGGGAGCCCTGCTGGATTCGTCCAGGCATGGGGGGGACAGAGTAGGGCAGGGACCTCAGCCTGACCCCCATCTGCCTCTGGGAGCCACCCCTAAACTCGGCCATCCCGCTGCCCCCCTCTGGAACGGAGCGGGGCCTACGCCAGGCGCTGGGCCACCCCCCGCACTCAGGGCCAGACGCTGGACACAGGCAGAGGTGGTGCTGAGCTGTGATGGGGCAGGGACCCGGCCACAGCTTCTTGGCTCAGGCCCCTGCAGGGAGGCTGCCGACCCCGCCCAGGCGCTGAGCTCAGCCCTTGGCCACCCAGCCGCTGCAGAGCCCGGCCTGCAGGTCCTGGCTGCTCGGCTGCGCCGGCTTCCACCAGGGCAAGGCCAAGGCTTGTCCCCACCTGGGGCTGGGCTGGCTCAGGGTCCCAGCAGACCCCCCCCCAAGTCCACACGACTCCCTTGTGCAGCCGTGTGGCCGTCACTTCCCTGGCTCGTGGCCAGGCTACTCCGGTCCCTGCCACAAGCTGAGAGCACCCGGGCCCCAGCAAGTCCCCAGGCCCCCCCGCCCCTCTGGCCCCCGCCCCCTCCCTCCGGTGGGCTGTGGGGACGGCATCGGCTGCGATCAGCCTGCTCCCTCTGCCGCAGCGTCTCATGGCCCGTTTCTGCGAGCAGCCGACGCCCGGGGTCACTGCGGGCGGGGCCCAGCCAGGGGCGTCAGCAGGGAGTCGGGGGTGGACGCCCCAGGCCTCTGCCGAGCTGCTCGCTGCCCGGGGCATTGCAGCATGCCAGGCTCGTGCTGGGGGCGTCGGCTCTGCAGCCCGGACGGCCACGCTGCAGGGCTACAGCCCCGAGTTGCACGGCCCCGCCCAGGCCAGGGCTCCGCTTCCTCCCAGGAGTGTCTGGCTCTGCCGGGCCAAGGGCTGGGGAGGGGCCCGCGGGCTCCGGGCCCGCCTGGGAAACAGGAACCCATCACCTCGGCAGGGCCCTCAGCCGCTACGACCCTCGCCCAGCCTGGTGCTGTGACCCCCCCCCCGACACCCTCCCTTGTGCCTGCAGCCTGGGCGGGGTTCCTGGCCGGGGGTGGGGGGGGTCATTCTAACGGGTGGAGCCCAGGTTCCCACCCATCCCTGCCCTCGGCTCCTGTGTCAGTCTGACTCCCTTCTCTCGTAGCCCTCCCTGCTGGGGGGGGGGGGGGCATGATCTCCCCCTACCCCAGGCCAGGTTCTGCTGAACCCAGAGGTGCTGGCAGCAGGTGGAGCCCCTGGCTGTGCTGACAGGAGCCGTCGCTCTGAACCTCCTTATCAAAGGCAAAGGGCTCGTAATCGGATTGAGCAAATCCAATCAGGTGCATTAGGCAGGGAGTGGAGTCCATAACCTGCCCTGCCCCCCAATACACACACACACACACACAGACACACACACATACAGACACACGCACAGACACACACAGATATGTACAGACACACACACATGCACACACAGACACACACACAGCCCAGCCAGCTTCTGCCAGGCTCTGGCTCCCCCAGGGCCCCTCAGTCTGCCCCCCCCCTCCCCAGCTTGCCTTCAGTCCCTTTCCCCAGGACCCCCAGCCAGCAAGTACCCCGGGGCCGTGTGCCAGACAGGCTGTTTCCATCTCTCTGGGCCCTGCCCCGGTATCAGCCGTTCCCCATGGGAGCTGATGGACCTGCCAGCCTCTGCCGCCCTCGGGGCGCCTGCGGAGAAAGGAGACACCAGGGCATGGGGACCGGGGCCATCCCCCAGCTTCGCAGCCTCCCACAGGAGGGGATGGATCCCATCTCCAGCGTAACCCACAGGGGGCAGACCAGGATCCCCTGCTCAGCATGGGCCACAACAGCAGGGTTGTCACTGCCCTGCCGACACCTTTCACGGTACAAGTGCTCAGAGCCTCAGTGCTACGTCTCAGGCCAAAGTCAGCAGCACAGTGCCCCGGCACCATGCTGGGGATTGACGCCAGCACCGCCGCTAGGGGAGAGCACCCCCTGCTGCCCCCTGCGGCACAGCGCCCCCTAGTGCAGCACTGCCTGCCAGGGGAGAGCGCCCCCTGCTGCCCCCCTGTGACGGAGTAGAGAGCGAGATGGATCTGACCTGAGAGGCTGGCTGCATTGGGAAAGGCTGCATCGGGAGTGTGAGACTTTACCTGAGGCTGTAACATGAGCCAGGACGGGGGTTGGGAGGTAACACCTTTGGCTGGGAGAATGGTAAAAGGCTAGGGGAGGGGCCCCGGGGGAGGGGAAGAGCCTGCTGGAGGTTTGGCTGGCGCTTGGTCAGTTTGGAGCTGGCTTGGGAAGAGGAGGGGAGGGGGGCAGACAGGGTCTGGCCTCCCTGCCCCATTTGGAGCTGTGGGGCAAAATGCAGGGAGCCCCAGGCTGGGGTCTAAGCTCCCTGCCCCCCGGAAGGGCCCGGCTGAGGGGTCCTGGATGTACTGACAAGCTCCGGTTGGATTGTGTTCCTGGCATCTCTAATAAACCTTCTGTTCTACTGGCTGGCTGAGACTCCCAGTGAATCCGGGGAAGAGGGGTGCAGGGCCGGACTCCCCCACACTCCGTGACAACTGGTGGCAGAGGTGGGATCTTCTGCACCCCATGAACGGCACTTCCTGCAGTAAGTGACTGGAGAGCAGTACAACGAAGGGGGATTGACGGGGAGCAGGTTGCTGAAGAGGCAGAGAGAAGTGGTTTCGGGAGGCGGAGGAGCTACGCTTAACCCTGAGGGTGTGACCAGTGAGAAGGGCTGGCACACTAGGGGTTCCTCCTGGAAGCCGTGGGGACCAAGACCGCACAGGCCTGAGAGTGGCTAGCAGGAAGATGTATGCTAAGCGCCGTAAGAACGACCTGGTGGAGCTGTGCAGGCAGAGGGGGCTGCGCATTGGGAAGTCCACCAAAGACCAGCTGATTGCGCAGCTGGAGGAGAAGGATCGCTTGGATAACCCGATCCCTGTCCCTGGGGGAAGCCGCCCGACAGACGCAGCATGGGCCCCAGGGCCCGACCTGGCTGGGAGGGGTCAGACTGCTGCTGAGGACATCCCAAGACCCCTCTCGCCTCTGCCCAGGGGAGAGGTTGGGGAAAGCCCAGCAAATACCGAGGGCACCTTGACCCCGGCGGCCAGCAGGGGATCTTCCCGGAGGAGCTCCCCATCCCAGCAGTGGAGGCGGCTGGATTGGGAGAGGGAGATAAAACTGAAAGAGCTCGAGTTGAGGCAGCAGGAACTGAAGGAGGAGCGGGAAGAACGGGAAAAGCAGCGTCAGCACGAGGAGAAACAACGCCAGCATGAGCTGGAGGAGAAGGAGAAACAACGCCAGCATGAGGAGAAACAACGCCAGCATGAGGAGAAACAACGCCAGCATGAGCTGGAGCTGGCCAGACTGAGGAGCAGTGAGGCCCCGGCTGCGGTGAGTGAGGGGGGACCCAAGACTACAGGGAAGTTTGATCGTAACTTCCTGGCCCGGCGTAAGGAAGGGGAAGACATAGACAGCTTCCTGGCGGCCTTTGAGAATGCCTGCAGGTTGCACAAGGTTGACCCTGCAGACAAGATCCAGTATCTCACCCCCTTACTAGACCCTGCAGGCCTGGACGTGTACGGCCGAATGAAAGAGACGGAGACTGGGGACTATGAACTGTTCAAAAAGGCCCTGCTCTGCGAGCTTGGGCTGACTCCCGAGATGTACCGTCAAAGGTTCCGGGATCAGCGAAAAACCCCTGAGATCACGTACCTACAACTGGCCAACCGGATACATGGATACGCCCGCAAGTGGACCGCTGGGGCCCAAACTATGGAGGACCTGCTCGAACTATTCGTACTAGAACAACTGTATGAACTGTGCCCATCAGACCTGAAGCTATGGTTGATGGACAAAAATCCAGGGAGCCCGCAGCACGCAGGGCGGCTGGCCGACGAGTTCATGAACAGTCGGTCAAGGGGTGGCAGGGAGGAATCCCAAAGGAGCAGGCCCACCCTGAGGCAGCAAGAGAGGCAGCATGGGACCTCCCAAAGGGGAAATAGGGAGAACCCCCTCCCGAGGGAAACCTCCGACATCAGAACCAACCGACCTGCTCGAGGGGACCAACGGGACATGAGCTGCTATCACTGCGGCCAGAGGGGCCACGTACGGTCCCAGTGCCCCAAGATCAGAGACAGACTGAGCAGACCAAACCCACACCGGGTTAACTGGGTAGGGACCCAGCCAGATGAGGGGCCGACAGCCCAGAAGAGGGGGGCTGGCAGCTTATCAACGGCTCCGGAGGGAGGAAGGCCCCAGACCAGCTCCTCGGGGGGGCTGGATGCTCCGGACTCAGGGTTCTCGGTTTATAGGGTGGGCGCGGGGCTGTCCCTTCGGAGAGAGTGCCTTGTTCCCCTGGAGATAGATGGGAGGAAGGTCACTGGATACTGGGATACGGGCGCGGAGGTGACGCTGGCCCGGCCCGAGGTGGTGGCCCCAGATCGGGTGGTACCCAACACCTACCTGACCCTAACAGGGGTGGGCGGGACCCCGTTCAAGGTACCCGTGGCGAGGGTACACCTGAAATGGGGGGCCAAGGAGGGCCCCAAGGACATAGGGGTGCACCAGCATTTGCCCACTGAGGTACTGATGGGGGGGGACCTAGAAGACTGGCCCAGTGAATCCCGGGATACCCTGGTCGTGACCCGTAGCCAGAGCCGGCAAGGGGCGCTACGCCCGGGCCTCGGAGAGGGTGCCTTGCACGGGGCGCAAGACCCTGGCCCAGTGGGGAGGGAGTACCCCAGGACCAGGCGCAGAGAGGCTGCGGCCTCAGACACAGACAGCACGAAAGAACAGGTTCCCATTCCTTCCCCAGCGGCTGAGTTCCAGGCCGAGTTACAGAAAGATCCCTCCTTGCGGAAGCTCAGGGACCTGGCCGACCGCAGGGAGGTACAGACCATGTGGAGAGGTTGCCAGGAGAGGTTCCTGTGGGAGAAGGGGTTCCTGTACCGGGAATGGGCTCCCCCCGGTGAGATGGAGACATGGGGGATCAGGAGGCAGCTGGTGGTCCCCCAGAAGTATCGCCGCAAGCTACTGTACCTGGCCCATGACATCCCTCTCGCAGGGCACCAGGGGATCCGGCGCACCAGGCAGAGGCTGCTACAGAACTTTTACTGGCCTGGGGTCTTTACAACTGTCCATCAGTACTGCCGGTCCTGTGACCCCTGTCAGCGGGTGGGGAAGGCTCGGGACAAGCGGAAAGCGGCTTTGAGGCCTTTGCCCATCATAGAGGAGCCCTTCCAGAAGGTGGCCATGGACATAGTGGGGCCTCTCAGCAAGACAACCCGGTCGGGGAAGAAATACATCCTGGTGGTGGTAGATTTCGCCACCCGCTACCCCGAGGCGGTGCCCTTATCCTCCATTGAAGCAGACACCGTGGCGGATGCGCTGCTGACCATTTTCAGCCGAGTGGGGTTCCCCAAGGAAGTCCTGACAGACCAAGGGTCCAACTTCATGTCGGCCCTGCTCCGGTGCTTGTGGGAGAAATGTGGGGTCCGGCACAGCTGGGCCTCAGCATATCATCCCCAGTCCAATGGGCTGGTGGAGAGGTTCAATGGGACGCTAAAGATGATGCTGAAAACCTTTATGAACCAGCACCCGCAGGACTGGGACAAGTACCTACCGCACCTGCTGTTCGCGTACAGGGAAGTGCCTCAGGAGTCTACTGGATTCTCGCCCTTCGAACTGTTATATGGCAGGAGGGTAAGGGGGCCCCTGGACCTGATGAGAGACGAATGGGAGGGGGAGGCCGCCCCCGAGGGAGAGTCAGTGGTGGAGTATGTCCTGACCTTCCGAGAGAGACTTACTGAGCTCATGGGCCTGGCCAAGGGAAATCTGGCCAGAGCCCAGAGGAAGCAAAAGGTCTGGTATGACCGCACGGCGCGGGCCCGCGCCTACGCCACCGGGGATCAGGTGATGGTTCTCATCCCCGTGAGGAAAAACAAGCTGCAGGCCGCTTGGGAAGGCCCTTTCAAGGTTGTCAAGCAGCTAAATGAGGTAAATTATGTGGTGGAGCTGTCTAACCGGGCACACCACTGCCGGGTGTACCATGTCAATATGATGAAGCCATATTATGACAGGGGGAATGTGGTGCTGGCCGTGTGTGGACATTGGGAGGAGCAGGGAAGTGACCCTCTAGTAGATCTATTCCCTGAGACAGGAGCTGGTTCCTCCCAAGAAACAATCCCTCTCTCCGATCAGCTAACCCCTGCCCAGCAAGCTGAGATCAGAGGGGTGCTGCATCTGTACCGACAGCTGTTTTCCAACCAGCCTGGTCGCACTAATCTGACTGTCCACCGGGTGCAGACAGGATCGCACCAACCTATAAGATGCTCCCCCTTCCGAGTCACAGGGAAGACAGCTCGGGACCTGGAAAGAGAGGTCAAGGACATGCTGGCTTTGGGGGTGATCCAGCCGTCGTCCAGCCCTTGGGCCTCGCCGGTGGTGCTGGTCCCCAAAAAGGATGGGTCGATCCGGTTCTGTGTGGACTATCGGAAGCTCAATGCCATCACTGTATCCGATGCCTACCCCATGCCCCGGCCGGATGAGCTCCTAGACAAGCTGGGAGGGGCTCGGTACCTCACCACCATGGATCTTACAAAGGGCTACTGGCAAGTGCCACTGGATGCAGATGCCCGGCTGAAATCTGCCTTCATTACTCCTCTGGGGCTCTACGAGTTCCTGACCCTGCCTTTCGGTCTCAAGGGAGCGCCAGCCACCTTCCAGCGCCTGGTGGATCAGCTACTGAAGGGGATGGAGAGTTTCGCTGTGGCGTATATCGATGATATCTGTGTCTTTAGCCAGACCTGGGAGGACCATGTGTCCCAGGTTAAACAAGTGCTGGACCGACTCCGGGAGGCTGGGCTGACCGTAAAAGCGGAGAAGTGCAAGGTGGGGATGGCTGAAGTGTCCTACCTGGGACACCGGGTGGGGAGCGGCCGCCTAAAGCCAGAACCAGCCAAGGTGGAGGTGATCCGGGACTGGCCTGCTCCCCAAACCAAAAAGCAGGTCCAGGCCTTTATTGGAATGGCGGGGTACTATCGAAGATTTGTGCCCCACTTTAGCGCCATAGCCACCCCCATCACTGAGCTATGTAAGAAGGGGAAGCCAGACAAGGTGATCTGGACCGAGGAGTGCCAGAGGGCTCTCTGTGCACTAAAGGAGGCTTTGATCAGGGACCCGGTTCTGGCAAACCCAGACTTTGACAAGCCCTTTCTGGTGTTCACCGACGCCTCAGACATGGGACTGGGGGCGGTGTTAATGCAGGAGGATGAAACGGGGCAGAGACACCCCATCGTGTATTTAAGCAAGAAGTTGCTACCCCGGGAGCAGAATTATGCGGCCATCGAGAAGGAATGCCTGGCCATGGTGTGGGCCCTCAAGAAACTAGAGCCGTATCTATTCGGGCGACACTTCACCGTGTACACCGACCACTCGCCCCTGACCTGGCTACACCAGATGAAAGGGGCCAACGCCAAGCTCCTGAGGTGGAGCCTGCTCCTGCAGGATTACGACATGGACGTGGTCCATGTGAAGGGAAGTGCCAACCTGATAGCGGATGCGTTGTCCCGGAGAGGGGGCCCTGAACTTCCCCAGGCCACTGGTCACAGTGACCCCGCTCAGTTCAGTCTCGAAGCGGGGAGCGATGTGACGGAGTAGAGAGCGAGATGGATCTGACCTGAGAGGCTGGCTGCATTGGGAAAGGCTGCATCGGGAGTGTGAGACTTTACCTGAGGCTGTAACATGAGCCAGGACGGGGGTTGGGAGGTAACACCTTTGGCTGGGAGAATGGTAAAAGGCTAGGGGAGGGGCCCCGGGGGAGGGGAAGAGCCTGCTGGAGGTTTGGCTGGCGCTTGGTCAGTTTGGAGCTGGCTTGGGAAGAGGAGGGGAGGGGGGCAGACAGGGTCTGGCCTCCCTGCCCCATTTGGAGCTGTGGGGCAAAATGCAGGGAGCCCCAGGCTGGGGTCTAAGCTCCCTGCCCCCCGGAAGGGCCCGGCTGAGGGGTCCTGGATGTACTGACAAGCTCCGGTTGGATTGTGTTCCTGGCATCTCTAATAAACCTTCTGTTCTACTGGCTGGCTGAGACTCCCAGTGAATCCGGGGAAGAGGGGTGCAGGGCCGGACTCCCCTATACACCGTGACACCCCCGCCCTGCCCCCTGCGGCACAGGGCCCCCTAGCGCAGCACCAACGGCCAGGGGAGAGCGCCCCCCGCTGCCCCCGCCCTCTCCCTGTGGCACAGCACCCCCTAGTGCAGCACCAACGGCCAGGGGAGAGCGCCCCCTGCTGCTCCCCACCCTGCCCCCTGCAGCACAGCGCCCCCTAGTGCAGCACCGACGGCTGGGGAGAGCGCCCCCTGCTGCCCCCCGCTCCTTGCAGCCCAGCGCCCCCTAGTGCTGCACTGGGGTACACAGCAACCACCTGTGTACAGTGTGAGGGGCCTGGCTGTGCCCCCGGGGGAAACCCCCCCCCAACACCCGGCTCCACTGCAGGCACCGCTCTGCCCTCCGCCGGCTGGGGCTTTGCTCCCCAGGGGTCCTTGGGGTGATGTCTCTGGAGAAAGTTACCCCCCGAGTCCTGCCCCACCAGTGCAGCCACCTTGCTACACGCGAGGGCCCAGCCCCTCGGCCTCGGGGCGCCCGCAGGGCTCCCAGATTCGCTGCCACCCGGTGCACTGGCGGGTCTGGCGCTACCTCAGGGCAACACTCCGCTCAGCCCGCAGTCAGGCCCAGCAGCGGGTACAGGAGCCAAACAGGCAAGTCACAGGCCACAGGTAAAATAACAACACCTAGAGCCCCTGCTTATCCCTGCGCCCCTCCCTGGCCAGGACGGTGCTTCTCACCCAGGGGTCAGGCCGAGCGGTGCTGGTGTGAGGCAGTGGGGAGCGGGTGGATTGACCAGGGAATGTCTCTAGTTTGATGACAGGTTTCAGAGTAGCAGCCGTGTTAGTCTGTATCCGCAAAAAGAACAGGAGTCCTTGTGGCACCTCAGAGACTAACATTTATTTCAGCAAAAAGAAAATAAGAAAGAAATACTTGTGGCACCTTAGAGACTAACAAATTTATTTCAGCATAAGCTTTCGTGGGTTAGTACCCACTTCATCGGATGCATGGAATGAAACACACAGTGGACAGATATTTATACAGTCAGAGAAACATGATAAGGTGGAGGTGCATAGACCAACCTTAAGAGGCCCTAAGCTTTCGTGGGCTACAGCCCACTTCGGCGGATGCATGGAATGGAACATACAGCAGTGGGGATGGGAGACAGATACCTGAGCTGTCACCTGAGCCAGGCAGGGGGTGGGGCCAGGTGACACCTTGGCCGGGGAAACTGGACAAAGGGGAGAGGAGGAGCTGGGGGGAGGCAGAGAGCCGGCTAGAGGGGTTTTGGTTTCAGTTTGGAGCTGGGTCGCAGGGAACCCCAAGGCTGGGGTCTGAGCTCCCTGCCAGGGCCGGTGCAAGGAAGTTTCGTGCCCTAGGCGAAACTTCCTTGCACCAGCCCTGTGCTGCCCTCACCGCAATGCCGCCCCCCCAGCCAGCTCCCCCACCCATGGGAGCTCAGCCTTCCCCCCCGCCCGTGGGCTGCGGGCACTCAGCCCCCCTCCACCAGCCGTGGGAGCTGAGCGGGGAGCCGGGGGTGCGGCTCGCCGCGGTTGCCCCCTGGCTCCCCGCTCAGGCGCTGGGGGGGGGGCAGCGAGGTCGCTCCCTGCTCAGGCGCTGAGCGCAGGGGCAGGGGGGCAGCTCCCCGCTCAGGTGCTGAGGGAGGGGCAGTGAGGCCGCTCCCCACTCAGGCGCTGAGCAGAGGGGGAGGTGGGGTGGCTCGCCACGGCTGCCCCCCAGCTCCCCGCTCAGGCGGTGGGGGGGGCAGTGAGGTCGCTCCCCACTCAGGCGCTGAGCAGTGGGGGCCGCGGGGTGGCTCGCAGCGGCTGCCCCCCGGCTCCCCGCTCAGGCGCTGAGCAGTGGGGGCGGCGGGGTGGCTCCCCGCGGCTGCCCCCCGGCTCCCCGCTCAGGCGCTGAGCAGTGGGGGCGGCGGGGTGGCTCCCCGCGGCTGCCCCCCGGCTCCCCGCTCAGGCGCTGAGCAGTGGCGGCGGTGGGGCGGCTCGCCGCGGCTGCCCTCCGGCTCCACAGGGGGGCGGCTCGTCGTGGCCCCAAATCTTGGCGCCCTAGGCGACCACCTAGGGTCGCCTAGTGGGCGCGCCAGCCCTGCTCCCTGCCCCCCAGAAGGACTTGACTGAGGGGTCCTGGTTGTACCTACAAGCTCTGTTCTAGGCTGTGTTCCTATTGTCCATTAAACCTTCCGTGTTACTGGCTGGCTGAGAGTCCCGGGGAATCCCAGAAGAGGGGTGCAGGGCCTGACTCCCCCACGCTCCGTGACAGCTAGCCCAGTGCAGCGAGCTGGGATTGGTGCCCCATGAGCCGCTCCACTGGCAGAGTCCCTGGGTCACTGACGCCAGCTGGTGCCCTTCCGCCCCCGCAGGACACTTCCGGCCCCTCTGTCTCTTCTCATGGCCAGGTAGAGCTGCCAGCTTTCCAACTGCACCAAACCCAACATCCCTTCCCCGAGGCCCCGCCTCTCCTCCACCCCTTTTCTGAGACCCCGCCCCCACTCGCTCCATTCCCCCCCTCCATTGCTCGCTCTCCCCCACCTTCACCAGGTTGGAGCAGGGGGTTGGGGTGCAGGGGGTGTGAGGGCTCCGGCTGGGGGTGTGGGCTCAGGCGTGGAGCCACGGATGACGGGTTTGGGGTCTGGAGGGGGCTCTGGGCTGGGGAAGAGGGTTGGGGTGTGGGAGCAGATGCGGGGTCCCGGCGGTGCTTACCACAATTCCCAGGAAGCGGCATCCAGGTCCCGTGGCCCCTAGCCAATGGGAACTGTGGAGCCGGCCCTCAGGGCAGGAGCAGCGCGCAGAGTCTCCCTGGCCGTCCATGTGCCTAGGGGCCACAAGGACCTGGTGGCTGCTTCTGGGAGCCGCGCGGAGCCAGGGCAGGCAGGGAGCCTCCCTTAGCCCCGGGCCCCCGCTGCCCCACTGACTGGACTTTTAACGGCCCGGTTGGCCGCCAGGTCCCTTTTCGACTGGGGGTCCCTACCCTATGGCCACCCTATGGCCAGGTCGTTTCCTTGACTTCATAGAATCATAGAATCTCAGGGTTGGAAGGGACCTCAGGAGGTTCTAGTCCAACCCCCTGCTCAAAGCAGGACCAACCCCAACTAAATCATCCCAGCCAGGGCTTTGTCAAGCCTGACCTTAAAAACCTCTAAGGAAGGGGATTCCACCACCTCCCTAGGTAACCCATTCCAGTGCTTCACCACCCTACTAGTGAAATAGTGTTTCCTAATATCCAGCCTAAACCTCCCCCTCTGCAACTTGAGACCATTGCTCCTTGTTCTGTCATCTTCTACCACTGAGAACAGTCTAGATCCATCCTCTTTGGAACCCCCCTTTCAGGTAGTTGAAAACAGCTATCAAATCCCCCCTCACTCTTCTCTTCTGCAGGCTAAACAATCCCAGTTCCCTCAGCCTCTCCTCATAAGTCATGTGCTCCAGCCCCCTAATCATTTTTGTTGCCCTCCGCTCGACTCTTTCCAGTTTATCCACATCCTTCTTGTAGTGTGGGGCCCAAAACTGGACACAGTACTTCAAATGAGGCCTCACCAGTGCCGAATAGAGGGGAATGATCATGTCCCTCGATCTGCCGGAGGTGTTATCATGGGGCTGGTGGGGCTGTGCCATACGGGGGTCAGGCTAGGGGAGCGCCGGGGTCCCGTCTGGCCTGGGACTCTCAGAACCCACTCATCTTTCTCTTGGGCTCGTTGTACTTTGTCAAGGCCAGGCCTGCTCCTGAGTGAACTCTGAGCCCCCCCTTGGGTCGGGTCCGGCACCTGCAGCGTTGGAGCACTACATTCTGCATGTCACAGAACTCGGCCAATATCTTCCGTACATCTCGCAATAACCATGGCAACCAGCGGCTACGGCCGCCGCCCTGGCCTGAGCGATGCCGTAGCATGAGGGGTGAGCGCAGCGGGGACGGGCCCGTCCCTGGTCACAATCTCTAAAGCAGGCCCAGAGTCCCACGCCCTGGGACAGAAGTGCCGGAGCTGGGCGCGAAGGCCCATCTGCAGCCAGCGCCCTCCCTCCGCCTCCCTCTGGAAGGCTCATTAGGACTGGATGGGACAGCGATTGTCTCTAACATCCGGCCGCTGTGGCACCAGCAAGGGGGCAAGGACGGAGCACTGTTAGCAGGGGCTATGGAGACAATACAAGAAAATGTGGCCCTAGCCCGAGCCTGTACCCAGGCCCAAGAAATAACTCAGCAATTGGCCTCCCAATGCTCCGGGAAGGGGTGCGAGGAAATTTGCTGTTGAAATAAGTAAAGTTGTTGTGGGAAAATCTCACAGAAGGGGAGCGAGAATTGATGGCGTGGTGGCCATTGGTGAACTTCACACTGAATAGAGACCAGCTGGTTGTACGAATACGTGCAGGAACTGTACACCCGTCTTACCACAGGTATCTAGCCGGAGAATCCAGCGAACAACCAATGTGGTTGTTTTCCGCTTCTCGCCAGTCCTGGGCATAGAAAGAACAACAACGATGGAAAACCAGCGACACGTTTCTGTGTGTGGCCCATGAACAGTGGGAGCTGTGTGAGAGGATCAAAGTGTACAAGAAGGAGATTAATGTTTCTCTGTTAAAGACAAAGGCACCCAAAGTTGTGTGTTTAATATAGTCACTGAGCAGAAGTCAGCTGTTGTCTTTGCAGGAAGGGTGTGTGTGTGTGTGTGTGTCAGAAGTCATTGTGCCATGGCAGTAGTAGACGATAACAACTTGTATTTTATGACATTTAATCAATAGATGTTTTTGTGATATGTCAAGGATTACAAGTCGTGATTCTGCAGACTATGTACCTGGATGGACTGTACACGAATGGATGTTTAAGCCACAGTTGTATCACAAAGTGATGCCTGTAACCTTCGGCATGAATATGACCATGATAAGAATACTGTTGGTCCAACCTGTTACCGTCGCATGTACAATAAATGCACAGACAGGAGAACAAATACGTCCTGAAGTACAACATGATAATACAGAAATCACCCATGTACTGAAACTCTTGCCAATGCAGGTGTCACGGAGTGTGGGGGAGTCAGCGCCTGCACCCCTCTTCCCCGGATTCACTGGGAGTCTCAGCCAGCCAGTAGAACAGAAGGTTTATTAGAGATGCCAGGAACACAGTCCAAACAGCGCTTGTCAGTACAACCAGGACCCCTCAGTCGGGCCCTTCCGGGGGCAGGGAGCTTAGACCCCAGCCTGGGGCGCCCTGCGTTTTACCCCACAGCTCCAAAAGGGGGGCAGGGAGGCCAGACCCTGTCTGCCCCTCTCCCCTCCTCTCCGGCCAGTTCCAAACTGAAACTGTCCAGCCCCTCCTCCCCCTTTGTCTCCTTCCCGGGCCAGGAGGTCACCTGATCCCTTTGTTCCAACACCTTCAGCTCCCACCTTTGCAGGGGAGGGGCCGGGGCCATCCGTTGCTAGGAGACCGAGTGTCGGCCATTCTCTGTGTCCAGGCCCCTGCCCTAGGGCTCTGTAACAATCCTGCACCCTTGTCCCACCACCTAGATACTCAAGCACTGCATAGGGAAACCGAGGCACCCACACAGTACTCAGGGAAAACATTAACAACAGTCCTAGTTCGTCACAGCAGGACATCACTCCTGGTGGGAAACACTATTAGGGTCATCAGCTTCTGCACCTGGTATGCTAATACAATGGTCACCCCATTGTGGTGATCCCTGGACTCCAACTGGCTTTATTAGCCTAATTGGCTTTATTATTGGCTTTGGCGTGTTCGGAGAAGACAGGAAGCCGAGAGCCCATTATTCAGTATTTGTTCCCAGGTAGATGTTGTGGTGCTGGCAGAGCAGGTCATGCCAGTGTGTATTCAGGCCACTTCACCTGGGTATTAGTAGAGATCACAGGGATTGTTGAAGGCAGAAGAGTGTATTTGATGTTTAGACTCCATGACAATGAATGGGACGTTACCTGCATTGTTTTCACGGCTCTGTGAACATTTACCGTGTGTGCACCCCTGTAATAAGCAGCCCATCAAGGAAGCCTTGTGGAATGCTAGTGAAGGACTAACAGACAAGTGCTAGTTTAAAAGCAAGTGGCCATGGAGTGTGATGAGCAGAGATCAGTGACTCAAAGTGAATTCCTCATGCACCGCCATCAAAGGAAAAGCCCACGTGGGCGGTGACCTTGTCGGCTTGTTTTCCGTCAGAAGAAGCTGTAAGTGTGGAGACAAGGAAGGATCCTGCATCTCTGGCCTGTTTGGACTCTTACAGGGCAGGTACCCGATGCACAGCGGAGTTCCCCAGAGACAATCTGGACACCCTGAAAAGACTTTTGGGAAACTGGCAGTTCATTACATCACTGCCACCATTTGGAATTACAAACCGCGACTAACCTGTACGTATATTTCACCTGCTTTAACCTCTCAATAACTCACTTCCTTTTCTTAGCTAATAAACCTTTAGTTAGTTTACTATAGAATTGGCTGCCAGCGTTGTCTTGGGTGTAAGATCTAGGGTCCCAACCGATCCGGGGTAAATGACAGTCTCTCGGGACTGGGAGCAACCTGATGTGTGAGTGACGGTGTCAGGGACCAGTATCACTCCGTGCAGGTTGTTTGAGTGGCAAGAGAGACGGGGAGGCTGAGGGGACTGTCTGTGACTCCAGGGTAGGACGGGTTCCAGCTCGGGGTGTCTGCCCCGTGCGCTGACAGGGCATCGGCCCTCCTAGGCGTGAGCCACTCCAGACAGCAGGATCACTGGGATCGTCACCCCCTAACATTGTCATTGTACAGTCGGCTCCTGAGTCTGTCACCGTAAGGCAGGTTTCTAACCTGGCGATCATTCTCGGGCCTCTTCTCTGACTCAGTGTGGGGCCCAGCCCAGATGTGCAGGGGCTCCCCATATGCAGCACAGGGGCCCAGCCCAGATGTGTAGGGCCCCCCATATGCAGCACAGGGCTGAGGTGCTTGGGGGCAAATCTGGATGTTCCCCTCAAAGGCCTGACCCCAGGCTGCACCCGGCTGAGCTCTCGGCCCCAGGGGTCCGCCATGCCAGGGGGTACCTCAGGGCTGGGATGTAGGGGCTGCGGGTCGGGAGTGAGGGGCACCAGCAGAGCTGGGGGGAGCCCAGGGCTGGGATGTAGGGGCTGGCACTCGCTTCCCCACCCATGTCTCCTGGGGAAATGCCCCCGCCCTGGGCCGGGGGACTGGCCCCCTGCAGGGGACAATGGGGAGGGGAATCCAGGTAACCCCCAGCTCCCAGCCGCCGCCCCGGGCAGGAGAAGGAGCCAGAGGGATCTGGTGGCTACAGCTGCCTCCCCTCCCTGCTCCCCTGGCCCCTGCTGCACCCAGAGCTGCGTGCAGGACCCCAGGCACGATGGCCCAAGCTAGGGAGTGGGGGACAGGCCCTCGCTGCTCCGAGCTGGAGCTCTCTGCGCATGCCACCCCCGTGGCACCAGCCTCTGCTCGCCACCTGCGGCCACGCAGCTCAGCCGCTGCCCCACCCGCGCCCACTGCAGCTGCTGCCCCGATGCCGGGGTGAGGGGCGCCGCAGGCTGGTGGGACACGCTGAGCCGTGCCTGGTTCCTGGCTCCTGTCCCAGCTCAGCTGGTGTTTAATTACTTTCCTCAGGAGCCGCTGGGAACGGCAGCTGGAGGGGAGAATGACAGCGCTGCGCTGCGGCTCCCTTCATTAAAGGGGCCCCCAGGGGCGGCGGCGTTATTACCTGTCAGGTAGGCAGGTCTCAGCGCCAGACTGGGGGGGAGGAGGGGGGCACTGACAGCGGCAGAGTCCCAGCCTGGGGCCTCTGCAACCACGGGGCCTCCGGGCCATTGGCACCTGGCAGAGGCAAACCCGTCACCCCCCATCCCGCGCCATGCGGCCCGCCCCACATTACCCATGTGCCTTAGTGACATGGAATCCGCCCGGTGCTGGGCGTGGGCAGCCCTGTAAGATGGGAAAGGAGGAGATGCTAAATCGCAGCCCCTACACCCCCACCCTGAGCTCCCCACAGCTCTGCCGGTGCCCCTCACTCTCGACCCGCAGCCCCTACATCCCCATCCTGAGCTCCCCACAGCTCTGCTGGTGCCCCTCACTCCCGACCCGCAGCCCCTACATCCCAGCCCTGGGCTCCCCCACACAGCTCTCCCAGTGCCCCTCACTCCTGACCCGCAGCCCCTACAGCCCAGCCCTGCCCCCACCCCAGCTCTGCCGGTGCCCGTCACTCCAAACCCGCAGCCCCTGCTACCCAAGTCCTGGGGTGGAGCAGGCCCCTCTTGCAGGTGACAGCTGGGACTGAAAGTGGCACAGACGCCCCCAGGTCCCCCCTGCTGTCCGAGGGCTGGGCCCGGCCCCGGGGGCCTGCTCTCTCTTCACTGCAGCACAGGGGGGATGTCAGAGCATAGCTGGATCCCTGCAGGTGATGGGGCAATGCTGGAGCCCGGACACCCCCCAAATGGCCTGCGGAGTCTCCCTGCTCCCATCAGATCGAGCCCCCCAGATGGGGCTGGGGCAGAGGGGCTACCACAGCTCCCAGGCCTGGTGCCCTGGGCACCGAGCTGCCCTGCTGAGGGGCAGAGGGGAGCTGCCAAGGATGGGGGAGCCCCTGTACTAGGCTCAGAAGAGACAGGGGGGAGGGATAGCTCAGTGGTTTGGGCATTGGCCTGCTAAACCCAGGGTTGTGAGTTCAATCCTTGAGGGGGCCATTTGGGGATCTGGGGCAAAAATCTGTCAGGGGAGAGTACTTGGTCCTGCTAGTGAAGGCAGGGGACTGGACTCGATGACCTTGAAAGGTCCTTCTAGTTCTAGGCGATTGGCATATCTCTATATTATATTACAACAGCACCAAACTCAACGAGAGACTTGTCCCCCCCAGCGCCATCTGTGCCCCCTTCTCCAGCACACTCGCCCCTGCTCTCTGCCCCCCGCCTGCTGGCTCCCTCTGGCTCCCCCGCCCCCCATCTCCCCAGGCAGCACTTGTTGCTTAGGATTGAAGCAATAATAATAACCATAATGAGCCTTTATGGCCTGGAACAGCTTCTGCTTTGCATTAGCGGGGCCGCTCCTTCCCCTCCAGAGCCCTTATCCAATCAGCCGCCATTAGCACGGCTCCAGGCCGGCTGCACCAGCGAGCCCCGAACCCAGGCCTGCCCGGGGCCAGCTCCACCTCGGGGCTTGTCACCGCCCTGATCAGGGCCCACGCGACCGTGGCCTCCCGCCAGCTTCGCCCAGCCAGTGACCTACTGGCCAGCAGCCCCCGCAGGCAGCGCTGGGCCCAACCGCAGAGCGACGCTAGGGGGCGCTGGGCTGCGGGGGGCGGGGTGGGGGTTCAGCGGGGGGTCCGGGCTGCGGCGGGGGGGGCTGGGCTGCAGGGGGTGGGGGCTCAGCGGGGGAGCTTGGCTGTGGGGGGTGGGGTGGGCTCCATGGGGGGCACTGGGCTGTGGGGGGCGGGCTTCAGCGGGGGGGGCAGGGGTTCGGCGGGGGCGCTGGGATGTGGGGAGCGGGGCGGAGGGTCAGCAGGGGGCGCTGTCCTGGGGAGCAGGGGCTCTGAACAGCTTTGGAGTCGTGGTGGGGAACGAGACGAACATGAGCCCCCCTGCGACTCTGCGAGCAGAAGAGCTAAACAGGGAATCTGGGGGAGCAGCAGGGGGGTGATTTTCCCTCTGTCCGGTGCTGGGGCGGCCGTGGCTGGGATCCGGCGCCCAGGTCTGGTGCCCACAATTCATGCAGGACGATCGATCAGGCGGATAATGTAACAGGCCCGAGAATGATCAAAGGGTTAGAAAACCTGTGCAGTGCCCCATACCACCACCATGCAGTGCCCCGTGCAGTGCCCCATACCAGCAACATGCAGTGCCCCGTGCAGTGCCCCATACCAGCAACATGCTGTGCCCCGTGCAGTGCCCCATACCACCACCATGCAGTGCCCCGTGCAGTGGCCCATACCAGCAACATGCAATGCCCCATGCAGTGCCCCATACCACCACCATGCAGTGCCCGTGCAGTGGCCCATACCAGCAACATGCAGTGCCCCGTGCAGTGCCCCATACCACCACCATGCAGTGCCCCGTGCAGTGCCCCATACCACCACCATGCAGTGCCCTGTGCAGTGGCCCATACCACCACCATGCAGTGCCCCGTGCAGTGCCCCATACCACCACCATGCAGTGCCCCGTGCAGTGCCCCATACCAGCAACATGCAGTGCCCCGTGCAGTGCCCCATACCAGCAACATGCAGTGCCCCGTGCAGTGCCCCATACCAGCAACATGCAGTGCCCCGTGCAGTGCCCCATACCAGCAACATGCAATGCCCCGTGCAGTGCCCCATACCACCACCATGCAGTGCCCCGTGCAGTGCCCCATACCAGCAACATGCAATGCCCCGTGCAGTGCCCCATACCACCACCATGCAGTGCCCCGTGCAGTGCCCCATACCAGCAACATGCAGTGCCCCGTGCAGTGCCCCATACCAGCAACATGCTGTGCCCCGTGCAGTGCCCCATACCACCACCATGCAGTACCCGTGCAGTGCCCCATACCAGCAACATGCAATGCCCCATGCAGTGCCCCATACCAGCAACATGCAGTGCCCCGTGCAGTGCCCCATACCAGCAACATGCAGTGCCCCGTGCAGTGCCCCATACCAGCAACATGCTGTGCCCCGTGCAGTGCCCCATACCACCACCATGCAGTGCCCCGTGCAGTGCCCCATACCACCACCATGCAGTGCCCGTGCAGTGCCCCATACCAGCAACATGCAGTGCCCCGTGCAGTGCCCCATACCACCACCATGCAGTGCCCCATGCAGTGCCCCATACCAGCAACATGCAGTGCCCCGTGCAGTGCCCCATACCACCACCATGCAGTGCCCCATGCAGTGCCCCATACCAGCAACATGCAGTGCCCCGTGCAGTGCCCCATACCACCACCATGCAGTGCCCCATGCAGTGCCCCATACCACCACCATGCAGTGCCCGTGCAGTGCCCCAAGGCAGCACCCCGCAGCCAACGAACCACAGAGGCGCCCCCGCGCTGCAGCCTATCAGGGGAGCTGCTCCCTGCCATTGGCCAGCCCGCGGGGGCTGGGGGGGGAGCGGACTCTGGGTCCCACGTGGCCACAAACCCGCTGCCCGGCGCCCGGGCTCCGGCGGAGTCTGAACATCAGGTGCCCCCCCCCCCCCCAGCTCCGCCCCGCCCCCGGCCCGATGCCCCCCCCCCAGCTCCGCCCCGCCCCCGGCCCGCTGCCCCCCCCCAGCTCCGCCCCGCCCCCGGCCCGCTGCCCCCCCCCCAGCTCCGCCCCGCCCCGCCCCCGGCCCGCTGCCCCCCCCAGCTCCGCCCCCCCCGCCCTGGCAGGTCCCCGCCCGGGGCTGCGGACGCGGCTCGTTCTCGCTGCACGGGCCTGGCCACACGGTGGCGCTGCCTCCCCGCGGCTCTGGGCTGGGGGCGGGGGCTCCAGGGGGCGCCAGGTGGGGGGGGCTTCGGGGGGGGCCACGCTGAGCCCCGGGGCCCGGCTCCTGCCCCCGAGTCTCCTCCCGGGGGCCCCTCACCCGGCCCAGCCCCCCCACGCGCTCCCCCCCCCGCAGCAGTGACCTCTGCTCCCCCCGCCCCAGTCACCCTCCGGCCACCCCACCGACCCACCCGCAAAGAGCTGCAGCCCAGCGCCCCCAGGGCAGCACCGAGGGCCGGGGCAGAGCGCCCCCTGCTGCCCCCACCCCCCGCCCTGCCCAATGCTGAGCCCCTCCCAGGCTGGACTGGGCCCCGCAGCCCCTCGGGGCAGGTAACACTCCTGGGGGCTGGGCTGGCTGGGGGGCAGCTCTCCCTGCAGAGCAGGGGTCTCGGGGCAGAGGCCTGGAGCCAACCCTGCTGCGAAGGCAGGGGGGAGCCGTGGGCAGGGTGGGCCCCTCTCCCCCCGCCCAGCGGGGGCCCCCAGCCCTGTTAGCGGGGGCTGCTCTGGCCGCAGAAGGGCCCAGTCCCCCCCATGGGGTCTGTACAGGCCTGCTGGGACATTGTCCTGGCTGTGGGGGGGTCTCCCAGCAACCTCGACCCCTAAGCTGGGCCCATGCCCACAGCCCTGGCCACATCCCCTACGACCTGCTGTCTGCCTGCCGGGCCCCGAGGGCCCCAGGGAGGTGGCATCCCCCCCCCCCCCCCCCCGGCTGCTGGCACTCTCCCCCGGGCCTGGGAGCAGCCTGGCCACGGCCCCGCTGGCTCTCCCTGGGCTGCAGCCCTGCCTGGGCTCCATGCCCGCCCTGGCACCCAGCCACCCGCAGAGCGAGGAGAAGCCGGTGGGGAGAGGTGCAGAGCCCCGACCGGGGGGCGCGTCCCCCTGCCTGGTGGCTGCTGCCCTGGACACGGCTTCGTGTGCTGCGGGAGGGACCAGGGTCTGACCCACGGCCCCTGCTCCATCCCACCTGCTGGTGCCCCCCATGGCGGTTGCTGGATAACGGCCCCCGGACCAGCCGCTGGGCGCAGGCTGGGGGGTCCCACCTGGCCGTGATGCCTCTGCCCCTGGGCCGTCTCGCCTACCTGTAAGCTCCCCTCGCCAGGGGCCGGCGGGCGGGGCAGTGGCTGGTGGGGCCGACACTAACGCTGCCTCTTCTCTCCTGCCAGGTACCTGCTGCTCCTGCCCCTGCAGGTAAGTGCTGCGTCCGGCTGGGCACAGCTCTGCTAGGCCAGGGGAGAGGGGCCGGGGATCCCTCGGCCCAGGGTCCCAGCCCGGCCCTCTCACCTCGCTTCTGCACCGGGGTCCCGTCCCAGGCGGCTTTCAAAGCAAAGTGGGGCCGCAGCAGCTTCCCGGCTGAGTCGGTCTCCACGGAGCCGCCTGCCCAGCCTGGCAGCTTGTCCCTCAGCGTCAGGGCAAAGGGGGGGCTAGTGGTTAGAGTGGGGGTGAGGAGCCAGGACTCCTGGGTTCTGTCCCCAGCTCTGCAGAGGAGAAGCAAGCAAACAATGTGTGTTTTAAAATGGCTCCATGTAAATGTACCTCTGGGATCAAGGGGCAGGCTGGGGTAGGGGGGCTCTATGCGAAAACAGGCTGGGGTGGGGGGGCGGTTCCTGAAGCAGGCTGGGGTGGGTGGGGGGCTTTATCTGGAAGCAGGGAATGACAACAGGGTGGGGTCGTGGTGGATAATCTGTGGAACATGAGCTCCCCGCATGGCGCTATGGCCCAACCAGCTGAAGTGATCCTGGGATGCAAAGCGGAGACTCTGGAGAGGTGATTTTCCCTGTGGATCTGACTCGGGGCGGGCGCTGCTGGGGTCCTGTGTCCAGGGCCAGTGCCGTCGTTCAGGGAGGATGGGGATAACGTGGAGGGGGCAGAGAAGAGCCCCGGGAACGATGGAAGGGCTAGAACCCAGCCCTGGAGTGAGAGCCGCAGGGAGCTGGGTCTGGCTGGTTTAACACAGAGACGGTTCAGGGGCGCCGTGATCCCAGCCTGCAGGTACCCATGGCTGGACCCTGAGACAACAGAACATCAGCCTGGAACCGAGGGACCTAACAGTGAGGGTCTGCACCAGGGGTGGGCAAACTTTTTGGCCCGAGGGCCACATCGGGGTTGTGAAACTGTATGGAGGGCCGGGTAGGGAAGGCTGAGCCTCCCCGAACAGCCTGGCCCCCACCCCCTAACTTCCCCTTCCCACTTCCTGCCCCCGACTGCCCCCCTCAGAACCCCATAGCCATCCAAACCCCCCCCCCACTCCTCATCCCCTGACTATCCCCTCCGGAGACCCCCCTGCCCCTAACCACCCCCCCTGAGATCCCACCCCCTATCTAAGCCCCCCTGCTCCTTGTCTCCTGACTGCCCCCTCCAGAGACCCCCCCACCCCCACCCCTAACCACCCTCCCGGGACCCCGCACCCTATCTAAGCCCCCCTGCTCCTTGTCTCCTGACCGCCCCCTCCAGAGACCCCCCCACCCCTAACCACCCTCCCGAGACCCCACACCCTATCTAAGCCCCCCTGCTCCCTGTCCCCTGACTGCCCCGACTCCTATCCACATCCCCGCCCCTGACAGACCCCTGAAACTCCCAGGCCTATCCACCCCCCCCATTCCCTGACGGCCCCCCCAGAACCTCCGTCACATCCAACCTCCCCCTGCTCCCTGTCCCCTGACTGCCCCCCGGGACTCCCAGCCCCTTATCCAACTGCCAGTCTCCGGCCCCCTTACCACGCCGCTCAGAGCAGCGGCCGGAGCCAGACATGCTGCTGCGCTGCCCCCCAGAGGGACAGCGGGGTAGGGGCCGGGGGGAGTCTCCCCAGTGAGCTTAGGGACCGGACAGGACGGGCCCGCGGGCCGTAGTGGTGCCCTCCGAGGCGTGGGGCTGCCCTCTCCTTCTCTGTCACCGTGGGGCTCCCTGGCTGTGCCCCGGCTGGGCTGTGGGGGGCGACACTGGGTTCCCCTGGCGTTCCTTCCCCGGGGTGCGAGGCTGGGGCTGCCCAGAGGCACTGGGGGTGGGGAGGTCTCACGGGGCTCGTCCGGTGGGTCCCTGCCACACAACGAGCTGCTGGGTGCCGCTGGCCTGGAGCCCTCGCCCTGGCCAAGGGGCTGGAGCTGGGGCAGGGCCAGCAGCTCCCCCGACCCCCGCGGTCCCGTGGCCAGGAGCCTCCCCAGCCCCCCTCTGGGCCCCCTGCAGCCAGGACGTGTGAGGCCCTGACCCCACTCTTGGCAGCACAGCCCCCCCCCCCCCCCCCCGCTGCCTGGGGGAGCCTGGCCATTCAGGGTGGGTGGGTGGGTGGCTCCCAGTGACTGCTGCCTCCTGTCCCAGGAGGCGGGGCCTAATCCCAGGGGGCGGGGCCTGTCAGGATGTAACGTGGGTAGTTTTACAGTCTGTGGGCTGGCGTGTGAGGGGCAGGGTGGGGCCAGGGTGAGCAGCCCGTGGGGCCGGCAGTGGGGCAGGGGCTGGCACATGGGGACAGTCGATTAAGCGGAGAGGCAGCAAATCTCCAAGTGGAAGTGCCTGCCCCCGTGCGCTCTGGAGCGGCTGGTCCTGGGCGTGGTTTGAGCCGGGGGCCCAGGAGAACCCAGCCTGGTGGCCCTGTTCTGCCCGGGCTCTGTGCCCACTGGGGCTTAGCCACGGGCGGCCTCCCTGGCCCCAGCTCCCAGCGCAGGCGGTTCAGGGAGTGCGGAGACGGAACTAGGCAGCTGAGGAGGAAGCAGCAAACTCCGGCCATGGACGTGGCTGCACCGTGGGTGGGTCCCGGGCCGGCTGGGCCCATGGGGGCTCCCCCCCACCCCCCCCAGCTGCAGGATCCCGCTGCGCCGGGGAGGGGCTGTGGGACCCCCACCCCAGCTCCGCTCTCGTTTCCCGCAGCCCCTGCTGCTTATTAGAGGGCAGCTGGGCTGGGGGGCAGGGTCCTCATTGGTGCCGGCAGCTCCCCTAGGGCTGGGGCCCCGCCTGCTCCCCATGGCTCATGCAGACACGGCGGGAACTGGGCCCCAGGGTGGGGGGCTCAGGCAGGGAGCAGCCCCCCTCCGTGCCCTGCCAGGGACCAGCCCTGCTCCTGAGACACTGGCTGGGCGAGGATGGGCCCTGGAGCTGCCATTGCTGGGGGCGGGGTGGTGAGGGGGCTCCCGGGGGGTGACTAACGGAGTCTGTACCAGGGCAGCCTGCAGGGGTGGGTGTCCTGGGCTGGGAACGTGTGGCATGGTGCCGCCTGCTGGACCCATGCCCCTGGGTGACTCTGTTCCTGCCCTGTGCCCGGCCGGGCTCTCCTGTGTGCTCCCCGGCCTGGCAAGGAGGGTCCCACCACTGGAGCAGGTCAGAGGGGACGTCTGGGAAGCGGGGAGGAAAACGAAGGCTGCAGATCTCAGCAGAGACTAGCACAAGCTGGGCAGAGGGGCTGGGGGGACAGGACGCTGGGCCCAGCCCCATGATGGGATCCCCAAGCCGTGGCCTAATCAGCTGTGGGGAGGGGAGGAGGCTGTGCCTGAACGCAGAACTCACACCTGAGCAGAGGGTAACAACCTGCTGACGCTGTCCGCTAGTGGAGCTGCTCTCTTAGCTCGTGTGGTAGCGAGCACGCAGGGCGGGGCCTTTGTCACTGTCATTCTGCCCCACGGACGGGGGCCCGGTTCTCCTGCCATCCCCCTGGGCGGAGCAGCTGGCTGTGAACCAGGCCCCCCCCCCGCCGCTGCGAGGGGGCCGAGCTCTGGCCTTGGGAGGGTCTCTCAGCCTCTAGGCACTGCTGCAGCCAGCAGCCCACGGGGTGAGGCCCAGCCGCGGCTGGAGCTGGCCTGGCTGGGGGCAGACGTCGGGTCTCGCGGGGCCTTGGGCGTGAGCGAGGACCCGGGATGTGCAGTGCAGCCTCCCAAGGCCCCATGGCCACACTGTCTCCCCGCTGCAGGTCCGCCTGTTGCCACTGCTGTGCTGTCTCGGGCTGGGCGCGGCACTGAGCCAGGCCTCCCAGGAGCGTCGGTGCAGCCCGGGCGGGGGGAGGGCTCCTGGCTGGCAGCGCAGCTCCTGGGCAGCCTCGTGGGCACAAGGACAAGAGCCTTCGTGTCAACATCTAACAAGCTCCCCGAGCCAAAGACAATTAACCCCGTTACCAACGAGCCGGGAACAAGGAGGCTGGCAGGCTGCCCGGGAACCAGCCACACCGGCCCCAGCAGCACCCCAAGAGCCCCCAGCCTTCGGGCCAGCACGGCAGGTGGCAGAGACATCTGACTGGATGCAGGAGGGCTGGGAGCACCCTGAGTGCCGGACGCCCCCAGTCACGGACTGCGAGACACCCCCGGGCCAGGTGGGGGATCCACCTCGGCACCACGACAGGGCCTGGAGCAAGGGCGGAGGGGGAGGCTGGAGGCTGCCTGGCAGTTTGGGACCTGGCCTAGGATACAGAACACCTGGGTCAAGCATCCTGCTCCGCCACCGAGCCCCCTGTGCCCTTGGGCACGTCATGCAGTCTCTCCGGGCCCTTCTGGTCTAACATCAGCCCCACTGCCCGGGGGAGCGCAGGGGGAGGCTCTGGTGCTATGCTGATGGGCACAACCCAAGAGCTGTGATTGGAAAGCCCCAGGGTTCGGGGAACAGCTGATGCAGCTCTCGCCCCCTGGGGTGGCCTGGGGCTGGGCAGTGCGGGGCTGCTGTTGCTGGCACATGACGAGAATGTTAAGGCTGCAAAGTTGAGCCCCCAGGGGCTGGGAAAGGCCACAATTGAGCACAAATGAGGCATCAGCTGCTCTCGGTTCTGGGCCCCAGAGACACCACTGTGGGAAAGTCCTGCTCAGCCCCTGCAGCCCTGGGCTGGAGCATGCCCAGTGCAGACGGAATCTTCAGAGAATTTAGCTGCTGAACGCTAACAAAGCTCTTCTGAGCATGTGCAATTGGTCACTTTTTTTAGAGGCTTATAACTTGGCTGTAACTGGCAGATTTTCACAAGGACAGCAAATGACACATAGAATCTCAGGGTTGGAAGGGACCTCAGGAGGTTCTAGTCCAACCCCCTGCTCAAAGCAGGACCAACCCCAACTAGATCATCCCAGCCAGGGCTTTGTCAAGCCTGACCTTAAAAACCTCTAAGGAAGGAGATTCCACCACCTCCCTAGGTAACCCATTCCAGTGCTTCACCACCCTACTAGTGAAAAAGTTTTTCCTAATATCCAACCTAAACCTCCCCCTCTGCAACTTGAGACCATTACTCCTTGTTCTGTCATCTTCTACCACTGAGAACAGTCTAGATCCATCCTCTTTGGAACCCCCTTTCAGGTAGTTGAAAGCAGCTATCAAATCCCCCCTCATTCTTCTCTTCTGCAGGCTAAACAATCCCAGTTCCCTCAGCCTCTCCTCATAAGTCATGTGCTCCAGCCCCCTAATCATTTTTGTTGCCCTCCGTTGGACTCTTTCCAGTTTATCCACATCCTTCTTGTAGTGTGGGGCCCAAAACTGGACACAGTACTCCAAATGAGGCCTCACCAGTGCCGAATAGAGGGGAATGATCACTTCCCTCGATCTGCTGGTAATGCTCCTACTAATGCAGCCCAAAATGCCGTTAGCCTTCTTGGCAACAAGGGCACACTGTTGACTCATATCCAGTTTGTCATCCACTGTAACCCCTAGGTCCTTTTCTGCAGAACTGCTGCCCAGCCATTCGGTCCCTAGTCTGTAGCAGTGCATGGGATTCTTCCATCCTAAGTGCAGGACTCTGCACTTGTCCTTGTTGAACCTCATCAGATTTCTTTTGGCCCAATC
Source organism: Macrochelys suwanniensis (assembly GCA_033296515.1). NCBI lineage: Eukaryota > Metazoa > Chordata > Testudines > Chelydridae > Macrochelys > Macrochelys suwanniensis. The sequence goes on along the minus strand of CM065779.1, from coordinate 138,691,706 downwards.
CTCTAATTTGTCCAGGTCACTCTGTATCCTGTCCCTACCCTCCAGCCAGGGCCTGTGCAAGGAAGTTTCGCGCCCTAGGGGAAACTTCCTTGCACCAGCCCTGTGCCCCCCGCCCCGCCAGCCCCCCCGCCCGTGGGAGCTCAGCCCTGAGCGTGGAGCAGGAGGCAGCTGCCCGCCGCCCCCCAAATCCTGGCGCCCTAGGCGACCGCCTAGGATCACCTAGTGATAGCGCCGGCCCTGCCTCCAGCATATCTACCTCTCCCCCCAGCTTAGTGTCATCTGCAAACTTGCTGGGGGTGCAGTCCATCCCATCATCCAGATAATAAAGATGTTGAACAAAACTG